>BRZM01000003.1:9316750-9916750 GCA_033238685.1 Lates japonicus
AAAACAGTTTAGTCTAGTTTTGATCAAGCGAAACACTGATATTTTACCTTTTCTTGGTCATCAGGCGATAAGCTGACAAAAATACTGTGTACACAAGAATCACCATTTAGTCAAACCTCAGTAAACTTCTTTCAAATAGATTTAAATCCATTTGATTTTAGGAAAGGAGGAAGGAAAATTAAAAAGTGAAAATAAGCCATTAAGTGGCTTGTTAATGTTGTATGATTAAGAATGAACTTTGCAGAAGTTATCTGGTCTAATTATTGTTACATATTATTTCGGCCTCTCTGATGGTAAAGAGATTAACCCGTTGTACTAACCAACACGAGCAAGATACCAAATTATTGCCACAATAAGATGAGATGAGAAGAAGATGAATAAAGGTGATTCTCCTCCTCCCTCATGAATTTCCAGGTGATGGTGTTGCTACAGTCTACATCATCCTCTTGGCTATCTACTTAGCCCGCATTCACCTGCCCCTGCATCATGGACCGCCACAGCGCAAACCTGGAGCCAGACATCACATGTCGATTGAGGGAACCTCTATGGTGAGTTGGTGAGACTTCACTGTCTGATCAGTTAATTCAAAAGATGATGTGCAGCTCTGTGGGAGGAACATGACACTGCCAAGACCTGTCAGGTTTCATTTCCTGCTGATGCTGTTCAGATGTTTTGGAATATTTTTTATTATGAGTTCTTCTCAGATCATGTCTGTAGCATGCCAGGAGATCGGTTGTGTATTCTTGGGTCCACGAGCTCCTTTAACATGTATCGGCTCAGTGGCCTTTTCCCACAGCAGAATGGTGTACTGCTTCAGTATGTGTTGTTATCAGGGTCTGTAAGGCGTGACAGCCAACAACACTGAACTGTTATTTCATAGCTGGCCAAGCAAATACTATTCCAGATGACAAGATTTATGAACAAATGTACAGTGATGTTCCAGAGCTGTGTTCCTGCCTCTAAAGGCACACACACACACACACACACACACAACTCACCTGGTTTCACTGCTTTACTCTCAGGTTTAAACAATTCACAGACAAAAAAAGAAAAGCAGACAGACTAACGGGTTTAAGCTAAATTGTAAGTTTGTTTTATAACTAATCACTGACCAATCAGCTCTGATATTACAGTGACAGAATATTGAATAAAGCTAGCAGGTAATAAGACCATGCATTAAAACAAATGAAGAGATTAATTCAGTGAACATAAAAGCAATATGAACAATTCATTCACAATTTAATACACTTGAATTTTTGATATCTTAACCTCATCACACCTCATTAATTCCTAGCGGTCAGAGACTGAGATAGCAGTTACTGCTACTCTGCCAAACTAGCTTCCTTCTTAGGAATTAGATAGGTTTATCATTTAACCACTGCCTTTTTTAGTCATGGTTTGACCAAATATGTAGTTACTACATGTTTTGGCTGTGTAGAGCAGTGTTGTAGTCCATCAGTATTTGTGCTAATTGTTTGAAAAGAAGTTAGGAGGTTAAATCACAACATAGAGAAAAAAAAGTAGTCGTTTTTGCTTGATGATTAGCAAACCCCTTAGGTAATGTAGATGTACATGACTGCGTTCTGTACTTTTTGGTTTCACTTTAAAATAATATCACTCAAATGTGATATCAGTAAATCATGCTTCTCTGTTTATACATGTTGTTTTATCATTAATATATATGTCACTCCTATTGATGTATTTGACAGTAGCCCTCCTGTCTACCTTTCCTCTCCACTGATTGGCTCAGAGAACACCATGGTGTCCTTTAGCAGAAACCCTGCAGCATGGAGCCAAGCTCCTGGAGGCCGGCGTCACTATTGGGTTATTAATCACATTAATAACATTTTAATCCTGAGCTATTCCATTTTTTAATGAATTCTGTGAGCTCTGAAGTTCCATATAGGTCCCAGCTGCGATATAGATTATTCAGTAGAAATGAATAAAGTTAATGAGACAGATGCAACAAAATATGTGGTTTTAAACAACATTCTACAATACTTTGTCTCTCCCAGTGTTGATGGGGTTCCATTTCTAATGCGAGACCAGCACATTGGGGCGAACCACAGATGTCAATGCAAGGTCCACTTTCCAGGCAGACAGTTTGATGATACCTCTTTCCAACTGGACAGAGCTTCCGGCTCTCTGAATGCAGGCCAGTGGTTTTCGTGCTGAAATCCACTTCATCTCCAGTCACCCCATTCTATCGTATAAAGTCCATCACAGCTAGAAATGGATTTTCCCTGGATAGCATCATCAGAATCCCACATCATTTACCATACTCAGTTATTTAAAAAAACGAACAATAAAACATAATAAGGATAAGCAGCACAGCTAAATGATGGAATGAAGTGCTGTATAAATTAGTCGTTCCCAATTATTGACAATATTTTGAGGTTATGGAATATAACTGCAGAACAGGACAGGAGTTAATGATGAAACAGGCTAAAACCTTAAACACCACAAACTGATGTTTGCAATGAAATAAATATGTAAATGCTGTCAACCCTTTAAGTAAAATGATACTACAACAAGAACAAAGGAAAGTGTATATATTAACATAAAATCAAATATGACTAAAACAGAGGCACAAATTAACTTAATTAATAAACTTTCCTCTGGAGTCCCAGAGTGGCCCCTACTGGACAGTGGAAACCCGTAGCGAGAGACCGGGCAGAATAGGAAACCAGTCAGTTTGCAGCCTGGTGGAATGCTGCGTCAGCGGCCAGGGCCAACAACTCCTTTTCTTAACATCACAAACCTCAGCAGAGCACCCACGCGCTACGGAGCTGGTTTGGATACACTGTGGGCTGTGCAGAAAGCGAGGGATTTCCCAGAAGCGGGTGAGGACTGTAGGTCCTTTCATAATCATCCTTTCCTTAACTTAAAGGTGCTGCTTGTAGTTAGTAAATCGCTTGGATACGTGAACCACTGTCACTACAGAGCAGAATGACAGTTGCTATTGTCCCTATAGTATTCTTAATTTACCTTGTGAGCCACTGTGACTGGACTAACTTTATGGAGAATCACTTTTGATTTGTTAACATCAATATTGATGACACAAATCCTACAAGGAGCACCTTTTTACATTGAAATTATATGACTTCTGAATAAACATACTGCTGCATTCTGTCTGATCAGGGGTCTTTCCTCGTCCTTATATTTTATGAGTGGCGTGGACCCCGACACTGACAGAGGAGAGTCGAGGGCTTCAGCAGACCACAACTGAGAAGTTTATCGTGGAGATAAGGCAGAGGAATAACAAGCTGACCCTGCACTATGGCAAGGCCAGCCACAAAGGCACAGTAGGGACAAACATCTACTGCTGGGCAATGAAAGTGCTCTGAAAAAAGTATGGAGATGAGAGGGAGCTTTGTTATCTACTTTTCTTTGCAATTTTGACTTCTCTCTAGAAAATTATATAGATACTTAATTTAGGTAGACTCTACTACAACATTCATATTCATGAGCAGATATCAAATGTCTTCATGCTCCAATTAATATGTTTTTGACTACAAACCACTGACTTGATCTTCAGCTGAGCTGAAGTAGAAAAGTCTTGAGGAGTAGCGAACACGAGAACAATGTCAAGTCAATCTCTACACCTCCCCAAGTATAAAGAGATTTGTTGGAGATTACATTCGTTTATGGCTTCAGGCGGAGCTTTGTGTTGAGTCCGATCTTCAAGTCCTCAAGTGATGTTGTGTCCTGAGACTGCAAGTTTGAAAATGTTTTTGAGAATAAAGGTGTGGCGTTAGAAGAAGTGGAAACACCGGACCTCTGGCACCTGAACTTCAGCAGGCAGTTGGGTTGCATTATGGATAATCTTAGGTGCCAGGTTTTGTCTGGTTCTGCTGCATCAATTTGGTTACTTTTTAAAACAAAACTGTCCATCATGAATCTTCTGATGTCAAGAGTGAGCCTAAATAATTTCCAAGAGTTTAAGCAGCTAAAACTTGTTAGAATCTATCTGAGCAAGTCCAAACTTCATGACAACAAAGGACATTAGAGCAGTTTACTCTATCAGACTCAGCTAATCTACTTCATCAGGACTGTGTGGGTATGGTTTGTGTTTATTTATTGACTGAGCAAATAATCATGGATTTTGGTGCAGTGATTCTGCATTCTCAGTAAAATTCACCTTTAGCCAAGTGGAGCCCCACTCGAGTCCAAACTAGTGAAAAGAAGACTGACCAAAATTAAAAAACACAGAAAATCAAAGTTTTGAACACTGTTATGATCATCAAACCCAGTCACACAAAAATTTCCCATAGCATCTTATATAAAATATTATAGGGTTCACAGTGCATGTATTTCTCACCACAGAAAGTATTTAAGTGGTAATGTTTTCCTGTGACTGTAAATGATCATATGAGCAGAGTGCTGTAACAAGAGAGTAAAATGAGCTAAGAAGTGAAAAGGGGGATTTTGACATGTATTTTTCCCTCCCCAGGAGTATCTAATGAAATAATGTGAGGTGTGACCCGTCTACCCAGTGAATGAGCCCATGGCTCTACTCTCACTCTGTGGTGTGGGGTGCACCTTCTGTCCTCAGTGCCTCAGTTCGAGGTGCCCACCCATCTGGCTCATGGTAAATAGTTCTCCTCTGCCTCTCTCTCTCTTTCATCTGGCATCTCACACACACACACACACACACATACAGACAGGCAAGGTCACACAGTGGACAAGAGGGAGAGGACAGTGCGAGGCCAGCAGACTCGAGGGCAAGGACGCAGAGAAATATGAGGGAGCTCAGCATGGCGTTAGACAACAACAGGACCCTGGGAAAGAGTCCGAGACAGGTTGAGACAAGGGCACAGATTTGAACTCAAAAGCAGCTGTCCAACAGGCTTTTGCTTTAGTCAGTGCCTTGTGTTAGCTTCACACTACATGTTGATGGGTGCTGACTGGAAACTACTTATCTTTTTTTCTTGTCTTGCAGAGCCAGAATGCTTACGACTTCATCTAGATCTCTTCAGATCTTCACTCTCATAGTCATAGTGGTTTTCTACTTTCAGAAGTAAGTACAGTTTGAACTGTCATGCATAAACACCTGTCATAAAAAAAGAGAGAATACAGAAA
This sequence comes from Lates japonicus, assembly GCA_033238685.1. Taxonomy (NCBI): domain Eukaryota; kingdom Metazoa; phylum Chordata; class Actinopteri; family Centropomidae; genus Lates; species Lates japonicus. The sequence goes on from BRZM01000003.1 coordinate 9,321,833, forward strand.
TGTTTTCAGCTTACAGTCACTATATTTACAGAAAGCATTTAGTTACTCTATGGAACATCATTTGTGACATATGATCTGATTTCAGGACACAGGGGGTCACAAAAGAAATCTGAGGGATGACAAGATGATTAACAGAATAGGAAGGCAGAAAAGATTCCTACTGCACAAGATTATGTTTACTTTTTTCAGTCTTCCTCTAATCTTTGCTTTTTGTAAATTACACAGTAAATTTCACCTCTTCAGGCCTTTAAAAACGATTCAAATAAAACACAAGCAAAATCAAATCAAATATTATCTGAATGTTGTCTGGCACTGTGCTTAAACAGTACATACACCCATATTGAGTATTTACTACATTTCAAATGTAAAAGAGCTGAGGTTGCTGACACCAGCTTCTGAGTCTGATTGGACCTGAGCTGGGCCTTGGTCTTGTACTGTCTGCTGTGTCTACACTGACTGTTCGTTCTGCTCTTTTCTTCCTTTTCTTTTTCTTTGTCTTCTGAATGTTTCCATGTTTGTCCTCCATGCTATAACCTCTCACTGTCTCCCTGTCCTCTCTCTCTCCTCTGACATGCTCACTTTGTGCTGTGCTCTGCCTGATCTGCATGCAACCTTCCTCCGCTGCCCCCTGGCATCTGTCAGCTATCATATGATCAGGTAACTGCTGCCACTGCCTTGGCCTTTGTTTCTGCCTCCTTGTCTCTCCTCCTTGTGCTTTTTCTGCCCAATACCCAAAGGCAGATTCCCTCTTTTCTCTCACTCTTTCCTTCACTGTACTTGTTTACCTCTTGTATATCAGTGTGCAACCTTTATAAGTATAGAACTTTATATGCATCACTACTTCTGAATTAAAAGGAGTAATGACACAGCTGGAATCACTGCCTCGTGTGGAATTATGTTCTTGCTGTGGTGTGTATTTGTGTGTGCTGTAGCAGGTGGAGGATGAGCGGGATGCGGAACTACAACCCAGAACAGATTGTGCTGAGTGCTGTGGTGCCTCGGCCAGTCGGGATGTTAACATCATGAAGGAGAAGCTCATATTCTCAGGTGCAGCTCTGACTACATTTACCCCTGGAAGCTATTGTGGCTGTGACTGTAACTGGAAAGAGCAAACATGCATAACATCCATGTGTAAATACAGCTAAGAGGCTTTGAGGGTCTAGGCTCCCAGATCAGCTCTGTAGCAGGCACACATACATCTAATTATTATTACAGCATATAGCCAAGTTTGTAATGGATACAATTTCACTGCTGGAAAACAAGGATGCACATACAAAACAAACAGGTGGGAGAAAGCCTGACTGTTTTTGTGCTTTAAAGCTTTCCTTTACCTGTTTAGAGCCACAGAGATTAAGAAGAAGGAACAGAAACACTTGGTGAGAGGTTAAGAATATTGCAGAAAATGTGTAGTTGCTTCATAAAATGTCTTAACAGTGGCTCTCACCACAACAGAGGACGAATGACCAATAATGCAACAGCTTGAGATTTTTCACCTTTTGGTTTTCCTCAGTGGCCTCCTGCTTGAATGTGTACTCATCCTCATAACAGCTCCAGTCCAGCCACTAGTAGTGACCTGTTATTATATATATTATTTTCTCTCTCATTTCAGCAATAACTTATTCATTTGCTAATTATATTCATTCAATAATAATAATTTAATGATTTAGACATTTTACCAAGAACTCATTCAATCATTGATCTTTTAACATCAGACTATTTATCTCATATTTTCTCATATAAAGACTTCATCTATATATTCCTCTATAATATTCAATGTTCAGCAACAGAAAACACGTAATTTTGAGCTCCATTGCTATCTACTCATACTCACAACACATGTCAGAACAGGCCATCATGGGATCTTATTCAGTGGCACGCTGTATTAATCCAATGAACCCAGACTGGGCTCATTTATATAATATATATATATATATATATATATATATATATATATATATATATATATATATACACATATATATATATAACAAACTCAAAAAATTGCAATAAATAAAAATATAGGGGAATTCCAATAAATCTGGTATATCAAATGTGTGTTCACCATTTCCAGTAGGGAACCTTATGGCACCATTAATACTCTTCTGTCATCTTTTCAGAACTTATTAATGGGCTCCAGCACAGAACTTCCTCTATCCTGAGCGGTTGTCTGAGATACTCTCATTGGGGGCCTCAACTGCTGAATAAAATGCACAGCCACAGATGGAAAGTCTTGGATGTTAGATTCATTTCAGGCTTTTTGACAATGATTGAAAATTGTTTCTTTTGGAAAGAAAGGGCACACAAGGGAAAGTAATCATCGGGCGGCCACAGAGTGATTATACAAAATCCTGTCTAAGGTATTTCTTTAATAGACAATGATGGTTCAGCTACATGACCAGTTTGTTTAAAATAATTGATTATTCATTTGCATATGTGCAATTTAATCGATAATGTATTTCAGGAGTTCAAACATGTTTGTCCACTGGGCGGGAATTTTATCAGTACAGCCTTTACGCCATCTAACACCTATAAATACTACTGCTTTTTACTATACTTTTGTGTGCATCACTTCTGAATTAGTCTGCCAGTCTAAGCTACAGTCCTCTAAATAGTTCACCATTTACTTTTAAGGTTGCTATAAAGAAGTCATTTAGTCTCAACATTATGAATGTGTGTGCAAAGTTAGCATGACTGAGAACACATATTTATGTCAGATCTAGGTCAAGTCACTGACCTGGTGTTTGTTGCTTTCGTCGCTTGTTTGATTCATGATTTTAAAAGAACTTTCACAAATTAATGTAGAAACATAGTTTTCCTGGAACAGAAATTAAGATAGAAACATAGAAATGAATGAAATTACTAGAATATCCACTTATTCAACATTACTGGCTAAATATAGTGATGTGTGTGGTTATTGGGCTTTAAAATCCATTGACCATGAAGAACAATTTCTGTTCCGTCTTCGTTTTTCTTGAGTGACCTTTTCAAAGAAGTTTTATTTGAGCTAATAAAGCTGTAATTGTATTTTCCATCATTTTACTTCACTCTGTTGTTTTATAACAGAAGAAATGACTGTGTAGTGTTCTGTAATATATCCTTCAGTATAAAAGTATGTCACATGATGTCCATTTTACATGTTTTGTTTTTTCCCCTCTGGGGAAGTTTTCAGTGGTTTGGACATATGAACAATATATTTTATGTTTGCATTTATTGTCGGTGAAATGATGTCCTCTTTCAAGTGTGACAGACAAAGTAGGGCATAAGTTTTCTTGCAGTTTCATGGGATGAGGTTGTTTTGGGTGGGGTTGGGGGTCAAGTTTTCTTACTCTTTCTTGTCATACTCCTTGATTAATTATTTTCTAGTCCATTAGTTATTACAACTTTCACATGGCTGCCTTTTTTGTTAAATATAGATTGAGTAGGAATATTGTACAGTATTTGGTCTCTCAGTTTAATAATAGTGATATAGATTTCAGACTACATCTACACTTTTAACTGCAGACATCTCAACTGTTCAATTAAAATGATCTTTTCTCCTTGAAAAATGTGCAGGTTGTCTTCTGTGATTGTTCTTAACAAACAACAAATCTAAGAGTAGCAAATCTGAAATGCAACATGAAAATAAAAACAAAAAAAATCTTGAATTGACTTAAATACATGTGAAAGCAGGCCCTTTAACAGTGTATATGTTAAATATGTAGAAATATGAATGAATGTTTAACCATGCCCATGCCAGCCATGCAAACAGCGTGGATGTGACAGGATAAAGAAGTAGCTGCTTGAGTGTATTCTAACCTCTTGTAGATGCAATGATGGCTGAAGCTCCTGGTAAGTAAACAGCTGTGAATGCTAATGCAAAAGATACAACCTACGTATTTGCTAACACATAAAATCTTTCAACCATATGAGCCATATGAATGTAACAACAGTATCTAGATACTATATTTTTAGAAATTATTAGATCAGTAAAATAACTCCACATTATTACACTGAGTAGTGTCAAAATGATGACGTCAATGACTACGGTGATTTGTTAATTAGTTGATCAATGAAATGAATCTGCAACATGTAATAGTTCATTCATTAATTGATTAACAGCTAAATAATTAATTGATGGGGAAAAAAATGGCACATTACTTATAATAAAAATAATTACTTGTTGGAGCCTTAGACTTTGTACTATTTAAAAAGTCTAATTTTTCACTATATCGTGTTACTGTGAGTGGGTACAACTCAACTGTAATGTTGTCCTGTGCTGAATGGTGAACACTCTCTGATGGCTATTATAAATATATTAAAGATAGAATTATGATAAAGAAAAATAGATTCATAAAATATTTTATTACGACATGAACATATATCTTACAATTTACAGATGCATCGGTTTGGAGTTGAGGATTAGCAGTGGGAAAGGCTGAACATGGACATTTATTGTACATAAGTAGAGAATACCTGTTGCAGAAAATAAAAACAACTTTTGATTCACATATCAACTCAACAGCACAATGAGGAATAAAACAGACATTAGAAAGAATGGATTTTTCTCATGAAGCTGTCATCTCAAACTGTTCAGAGTAAAAGTGAAGGTCCTGCATCCTCTGAGCCATTGTCAGAACACGCTGAGGTCTCTTGAGCAGTTGTTCATGTCTGACTACATGCTTACCCGGGGTATCGGCTTTCCTGATTGGCCTCATTCTCCAACTGATATCAGCTGCCAAATCAGAAGACAGGTTGGTTGGATGTACTGTCAGAGAGTATAGATGAACAGTAAGTAATCCTTTACAGCTATTGTTCTAACGTGCGTTGAGCTGAGCAGCCTATCTGTCTGCAGCTAATGTCCTCATGTATACTGCTCTATTCTCCAGAAGCGTTCTTTGGGGTTATCCTACATCATATTAACCTCTTAGCTCTCCTCTTTGTAGTGGCCTGGATACCCTCCTGTCTTATCTGCTTGAGGTGTAATGTCACTTGTCCCTTTTCTTTTGGAATCCAAATGTCTCCTAGTATCTATTTCTAGTTTATCATGTCCAGAAGTAATGGCGTGATGACACTGTCACCAGATGACCTTTCTGTGTTGCGTTACTCACAGCACAGTTGCTGCAGGGTTGACAGCAGTGAGCAGAGGCGTGCCTGTGCTCTGGATCAGTCATTCAGCTCCATCCAGGTGATGCTCCTCAGCTTCATCAAGTCATCTACTGTTTGGTAACCGTTCCGCTGCAAAGATGAGAATACTCTGATAAAGCAAGTGGAAAAAAACATAATTCAAGCTGAAGAACACCCTCTTGTATTGAAGATGATTGTTCTAGAGTCAAAACAATAAAATAAGATACCTCCAAACTGAGATGCTTCAGCACTTCATGGACAGTTGATTTTGTCTAACTTTGTGGGTGTCTTTCCTCATGTGTCTCAGGGCTCTCCTCTGTTAGCACATCTACATAAATGAACTTGGGAACTCTGCCATTCCAGTCTCCCTGTCCATATTCCATGGGGGCTTAGCTATGATGTCAATCATCTCCCACCTAAGTAAAGTTTTAATAGATTTCATTACATGTATTAATAAGGACCATGTACAAAACTGCATACAAAGATACTTTGTACAGAACTTAATACTTCTCAATACAGTTAATACACAATAATTTACAGCTTTCATATTTCTGACAGCAGATTCCATGTAGGAATACATACAATGAGAGAAACCAGCCATCAACAAGATTAAGGTTTACGAAAGCCATGCTACGGCTCTGGGCTATTGTACTAACACACAGCAGTGATTTGAGCTAAATGGTAATATCTGTATGCTTAACTTATGTTGACAGGGACAAGGTTTTGTGGGTATAATGATAGTCACCATCTTAGTTTAGCATCTTAGCATGCTAACTTTTACCAGTATCACCAAACACAAAGTAAAGCTCAGGCTGATAGGAATGTGTAGTTTTAACTTTTTATTCAGTATTGGACGATTGAAATTTTAACCCAATGATGGTATGTGAAAGGTAAGACATCAAGTTTTTATAGTTCATTAGGAGTAACTCATCTAGGAGCCATGAATGTACTTTAAATGTGATGGCAAACTATCAAGAGTTAGATGTTTCTTTGAAACCACAAATGTGAATGAGTGGCACTAATGGAGAAGATATGGAACACCTTCTACCCAGAATTTAATCTCTGGGGACCATGAATCATCTGTACAAAAGGTTACATTAATCTATCCAATAATTATTCAGATATTTCATTATGCATCAAAGTGGTGAATCAACTAGACCAAATGATGAAATATACATTGCCATCCCTAGAGCAACACCACTGAGATTGGGTAAAAAAATCCTCTGAATATTGGCCAACTATTCCGGAAACTTGATAATTCAGCCCCAGTATGATATAGCCCGTATTACAGTAAGACTGGTTGTTTATTTTATTTCCATTTACTATCGGAGCTTACCTTGAGTTTTAAGAGATTCTGTGTCATATAGACTTGGCACATCTGTATGGACTCTAGCTCTGTACGGGAACTGTCTGGTGCAACAGATGGTCACTCCAACCTCAGACTGCCTCTGTTGCTGGAGCAGGTGAACCCACAGGTGACTCCACCTGAGACAACACCTAAACAACAGAGTTCATAGCCAGGGTCAGCTAATTACTATGTTGAATTCTGCCTCTTCCTGATTTGTCCCGTCAGTAATGCAATAGTCTGAGGAGGTTAGTCAAAGGTTAGTGTGGCTCTGCAAATTAGTGCCTTTAAAGGTGGAGTAACAGGACTATGGGAGGAGAAGTGCACAAACAAAGGTTTGCACCAATTTATCAGGTTGTGATGTGAGAAATTGCACTTGGTTCTGTACAAGTGCTTACTTGAGGAGCTTAAATCACTGTTGAGCTGTAGGAAGCTTTCCAAAGAGTTACTGGACTGCCTGTGTCCTTTTGTAAATGGATGCCCACCACTAGTCTCCTCCTTTGCTGCTTCATTTTTTCTGCATGTCTCCATTCTGCTATTAGAAAACACCAAGTCACATTTTATTCTCTTTTATGCTTTTTGCTCTGTGTCTTGTTGTCTTCCACAGGCAAACAAAAGCTAACCAACAAGCGGGTCAGAGCCCTAAGCTGCTGTGTTTGATTCCTCGTGTGATGGAGCTCAGTATCCCAGTTGTGCAAAAGGCACCACGCAGTCCTTCTGGCAAACAAAATACTTAATCCTGCAGAGTTGCCTTGCTTTTTATAAGCTGAGACCACAGGAGGTGTGTGGTGAGCATAATCCCCAACTACCAGTGTTCACCTTTCACTTCCTGTTCCTGTACAGGCACTTTCACAGTGGACTACATGAGGTGTAAGATTCTGAACTGGATGCATAAACCTCACTGGTATGCAGTTACAAAAAACATCATATGATTGGGTTCTAAAATTGTCAGGCAGACTCTTCAAAAGGAATAATTAGGTTGCTATTTTAGGAGCTCAAAGTAGAAAATTAAAATCTCCAACTTCACCAATACTTGTAAATAAAAGGGTGTTGTGGGCTCCTATTTTACTCTGAATTCTTGGTCTGTTTATTAAAACTACATACAGTATTCTATTATGTCACCTGTATATTCTAAAAATACTTTAATGTTTCAAAGAGGACAACCAATACATATACACATTGACCATATGCTTTTTCTGATGTCCAGGAACTGTAATTGGTTGAATGGTGACAACAACACTTCATGACCCATCCTGCATTCATTCATTAAATCATCGAATTTATATTATTTGTTAAATATGTGTTTTATTTATTACAAAGTGTTGCAAATTCTGACCATGAGTCCCATCAGCTATTAGGTGATAAAACTGTTTAACGATACAATGACATCTGCAGCAGCCAGATCCACATATTGAGCCCACACATATGTTATGTGTGGGCTCAATCTATACCTGTGGGCAGTTACTGTTGAGAATGTGACTGTTATTTCTGTTTTGTTTTATTCTTTATTTGTTGTTGTTGTTGTGGTTGTTCAATGTGTATTTGTCTAGAGAAGAGGAACTAGGTCTTAGAAAGGTTATGACATACAACAAGGTCCACTAGCCGAAATAGTTGCGCCATTAAGCCACTGGATGCTGTTTTTATCAAAATACAGTCACCTGCAGTTCTATGTATACATGTATGCATGTATTTCTTGTTAATGAGCAAGAGGAAACCATGATATATAACATGTAATTAGTCAATTGACTACTGATACATAGATTGCAAATATCCGTACTGTGAACCTAAAAAACCTGACCATTTGGAAAAACTGCTGTAATTATTATGAAAATGTGTAGAAAATATTCAAAATATGATGGATAGTTATAATGTGATGAAAATGAATGAAATTCCTATTGTGCTTTAAAGTGTTAATTTCAACACTAGCGTGTAAACCCCTTCTGTAAAAGCAGTAAATAGTTTGATTGATAGTTTGCAGCTGTAGAGCGAATTATTGGGAGCTGACAGATGTGTCTAGTTGCTAACAGATGTTGTTTCATTAGGTGAACCCACGGCAAATGCAGGGTGCATAAACTTCACACTGGCTGTATTAACATAAGCTTTGTGGGGTGCATGACATACGATAGCGCTGTCAAGAGCTCTTTCTAGTGAGCCCCTGGCGTAGTCCCTGTCTAACTCTGGGATGAGGCCTCCCATTTGCTTTATGCAGCCTGGATTTGGCTGGATATAACTGACTTTAAAAAACAAAACACACTGTAAACAGAGGCTCCTCCACAGTCACCAATAAAAACAATGTAAATTTTCTATATAAACACTGGATTTGTTGTGGTGTGGAGGATGTTAGAAAGCTAAATTCCTAGATGGACAAGCTGGCAGACTGAGGAGGTTGGTTCTCTTACCAGACAGCTTCCATTATCCTGTGGTTTCATTAAAAAGGCGGGGAGTGCTGTCAGAGGCGTCCAATCTCCCCAAATCCCCTGGTCAACTGTTGGGTAAAATGAGATTAAAATGGGGTGTTTTCCTGTGACAGATGGCCATATTGCTCTCTCTCTGTGTGTGTGTGTATGTTCCTAGCGGCCTAACTGAAACAGTGTGTGTTTATCCCATATGATTTGTGTTCTGAAATTAGGTTAACCCCTGGCAATACAGCTACATTTGGTGTATTTTTATATCCTGTGTAAAAATATTGTATAAATTCTATTTGAATGATTATATTGCACTGATCTTGTACTATTAACTGTGTTTTCTTAAAATAGTATTTCAGTGAGAAGGTCACTGTTATTTTTGCCAGTAATTTTATATATATATATATATATATATATATACAATTCTGAATTTTTCATTCTGCTGAATTTTTAAGATCTGCTGATCTAGTCATATATTTGTCATTAAATGAGACAACATGAAATCAGTGATTCACTCCCCACTGGCTGGCCATTAGCTTCAGTTTAACAGTCATTCCAGCGCTGCTCTCAGAACATCTGTTACACTGACTCTTGAGTCATTTCCCAACATTGACGCCCACAAATGAGCTCACTGCACAGTGTTTGGATAAACAATTTACACCCATGGATTTATTTACTGTTTGTAGTACATTGACTTATTTATGAATTACAGCCATATTAGCTAATTCTGAGGCAGATGTTTTTTGAAATGTAACAGTCTATCGTGCCTGTTTTGCAGAAATCACAAATCTGAAAGCAGTTTATAATTTCACCACAACATATGGCGGAAATTAAGAAGAGTCAGTCTGGCTGACTGCTGAGCTAAGGATCACTGGTTAAGTTGTCATTAGGAGATGATGAACATGAGACTGGTTGTGAATACTGTTATAGTCCCAGGGATGAACAATGAAGACTGAGGATAGATCTGGCTGTGAAACTTCACTCTAATTCTAGGCTTATTGTTTACTAGATCTCATGAATGGAGTTGGTTATAAAGTTCCTCAAATTAAACAACAGAAGCCAAGATATTCTGACTTTAAACTCCGACCCCTTAGATCTGCTCTCCCTTAATACAACTTACTAGCATATTTGTACATACGAACACTCGTCTATGATCTCCAAGTCCAGTTGTGTCTCAAGGGTATCAACCAAGTTATTTTCTCAGACTTGCTCTCCCAGAGCCACAAGTGCCCCTCTAACTGCATCACTTCATTCATGCTTGACTCGGCGTGTACTTTCATGCCTCTTGCTTCCTGGTTAGATATATATTGAGTGTAATGAAAAATGAATAATGTTATAAAACCAGAGCTTCATATGATTATCATTAGAGCAGCTTATGAGGCACTAATTAACACTAACTGAGGCTTAGAATGAATCTAAGCTGCTTAAAACCTTTGGTTCAGAATAACATAAAAGCAATTTAAAAAACAAGTATTCAATTACTGTTCGAGTTAGTCCTAATGCTCCCCAAAGAGCTCTGAGAGTGCAATTAAAGCTGAGCCCACCATACTTTGGATTTAATGACACTTTGGAGGTCTGGAGCAGGAAGAAATTTCTCCTCTATAAACTGCATCCTTAAGAAAGGGTTGAACATCAGAGATTTGTAGCCCTGGTTTCTACTGTACCTTGGCACAAAGAAAATACTGTAAATGTAACAAATAAAATCAGTGCTAGACAGAAGCAGGTGCAGCAAAAAACTGTAGCGTCCAACAAGCGTCCTCCTAAATAAAACCAAGAAAATGCAAGAAAGCTGAAACTTGCTTTCAGTGTTCATATAGGCACCACTATTGTTTGAACCAGCCTTGAAAAGGTATAGCTTATCCTGTGGTCTCAGTTATTGATATTAATAATACCAAGGTATATCTTACCATGTTTTGTGAGAGGTGCAGATCTGTGATGGGCGGATCTGCGGGGAGATAAGATTAGACTGTTTATTTGTCCAGTTCATATCAAACTCTCGTGATCCTCTGTGGTCGAGGCAGTGACAGGGTCCGCCCGCCAGACCCATAGGTCATGTCAGTTGGTGACAGGTGTAGTGAAGGGGCCCAGGGCTGTGAACACTCAAGGGCTCCCACAGATGATTGCCAACTCCACATGGCTCAAGTCCTTCCTCTCTTCTGAATATTCATGGTCTTTGGCCTGTTGCTGTTGTGGTGATGGAGACAGTTTTAGGGGACCTCTCTGTTTTTTCCTCCCCAGGCCAATGCAGGTTAGCACTGGATTGTTGTTACTCAACACATCTGCCAAATGATCTGAGATGAGGAAAAATTATTTTGATAATCTTACAACAATGCAGCTTCTCCGACGGGTTGAAGAACACCACCAACTCACCATTATTCTCAGATGTGTTTCTTCCTTTTCCAGCTCGCTCTGATGTCCCTTCTTTGCTTGCACCAGACTCTGTTCTTTATTCTTCTTTTGGCATGTATTGATTCTGCTGTGTCAGCTACAGTTTCTACTGCCACAAATGAAAACAATATGTGCAGTGTGCACACAGACATCAACTGCATCAAATGGCGCCATAAAACGTTTGTGTTTTCTCACCACTGTGTAGTGGTTTGTTTGTGAATGATCTTCCATTGCGATAAACTTTAGTGTGTGTTGCTTTTGTTATAGAATTCATACTGTACTCTACTCAGTGATGGAAGAAAGTATTCAGATCTTTCCATGAATAAAGTATCCAACACAACTATGAACTATATCTCCTATGACTGATTTGTCATTATAGAAATTCATTATTGGATTATTGTCTCCATCAATGTATAAATAGCATGTAATATAGGTGGTCAAAGGGGAGCTGCTTTTTAATTACTTAATATACATAATCTTTAACAATGTTGTATTTTTCTTGGAAGCTTGTCCTTATGTTTACAATATATCATATTATGTACAATATTTTCCTCTGTAGTAGTAGAAACATAATATAAACCAGACATGTTCAGGTAAAGACAAACACCTAATTACACTTACAGGAAAATACCTGGTAAAGATGCTAAGTTACTTCTACTCCCTACATTTGTGGTGCAGCTACTAATTACTTTTTCAGATTAAGATTTGATTTTAAAAACACATCGCATAATCCTGAGGCCCAGAATCCATTGTTCTAAATTAAAGCAGGGGTTCCCAATCATTTTTTTATGATGTCTAATGCAGTGCACGTCATAGTTTTAATAAAAATAAAAATGAAAATAAAAAAAAACAAAGCGAAAAAAACTATACAATATTTCACCCCCAAAAAAGCATAGAGTAGAGAAAAATCCCAAGAAAGCAGAACTTAGTTTTTCCTCTCTCATGACCCTTTAGTTTTATCTTGTCTGACCCCAAGGTAAGGCTTGTAATTAAACTAACAAGCTGTATATATAATTGTTAAAACTAGCTCCATCTCAACCAGCTGCAGTAAAAAACAGTAAAATGTACATTGATGCATCCAGTATTAACAATCTAGTAATGTCATATATGATAATATATCAGCCAGATGGGCATTATTTGCTAGATAACCTTAGTTATCTTTTTGATACTTTAGATCATTTTAACTCTCGATATATGTAAAGGATCTGAATACACTGTCTGTATTAAAAGTTAAAGCATTAAATCTGCTTTTTTTTGCTGCACTAGCTCTTGTTCCCTTCTGTCCTTGCTGTCCCTGTTGTTCCCATCTCAACTATCAGCTATTGGCATAAAAAGCATCAAACAGTACAAAATCCAGGTGTCCCAAAATTTACAGGACAGATATAAAGAGGCCTTATAAAGGAGATTAAAGATTATAAAGCAGATTAAAGTGAACAGTGGATCTGATTTGGCTGACGCCTACAACCAGCCTCCCTCACGTTTACTACTACTTTACCCTCTGTAACCTCCTACAAACAACATAAATATACTGATTAACTTGAAGGGTTTGGCCAGATGTCTGTGTTTCTGATAAAATGTACTTTTAATAAAATTAAATGCATTCCTTGCATCTAATATAGTGTTTTAATAGCACCCTACTGTGATTTAATCAGTGTTTTCTGTTACATAAGCAGACTGAAACAAAGCAAAGATATTAACACTGTCATTTCCCCCATTGCACTAACACATGCACAAACATCCAGAGTATACTGGGTATCTACGTGTATGTGTCTGAACAGTCGTGGGCTGGGATTACAAAGACTAAACTCTGCAATCTCCACAGCTTTGCAAATAATTATCATTTGTGACACTAATGTCCCACGTGCAAATGACAGGATCTTCTCATTTAAAAGTGAAAGCGTAATGTACCTACCATATTCATCTGTATGCTGGCTCCAGTCCAAAATGTGATTTATTCAGAACAGGATACTGTTACTACTATACAAAAGTCATCATTATGTGGCTCTACTGGAGGGTGAAACCTGCTGTAAGGTGGTTTTACCTGAGCTGGTAGATCTGTCTGTGTCCTGTCTGAGTTCACCTCCTTCACTCTGTCATCTCCTGTCATGTTGCTCCGACTGGGAGCTTTCTACAGCGTCTCTGTGGGATCAATCCACACATATCAGATAATGCTTCTAATTTCTCTCTTAATGCATACTATATAATGTCAAACATAAAAAACCAGTAATGCAATTTGTGATTTTCATTTTATACTACATATCAGGTCCAATAACACCAACTTTCTTCATTGTTTATGCCTATGCCACCATGCATTCACTCTGATGAGTTATCTGCTGAATCCACATCAACCTTTTTTTAGTTTAATCTCTAACCTTGCAAATGCTCATGTTTTGCTCATGTAGACATATTTCTTTACTCTGTTAAGGACTTTCTTTTGATGAGATAATCCTTATTGTCAGCAGATGACATCAGCAGGCATGATTAATGTCTTTTCTACATTGAGCGAATTGGAGGAAAAGGGCAGGTGACAGTCTCTCACTGTAGTCATAGCAGAAAGTTCAACATGTAATATAAGATCAAGGCAGAGCAGGCTGAAGTTAGAGACATTAGAAATGTAGATCAATGATTGGGATAATTTTGCTTGCAAACCCGGCCTCTGCAAAATTTGTCAACTATGATTGTATGGCACACATGACCTAAAATGACAAATGGAAATGACATTCTTTCATTTCCTAATAGGAACTAAGTTGGCAAAGAAAAACACAACCTGAACATTAATTTAAATTATATTAGGAAGTACAGTGTGCTCATTAAAAAAAAACATATCAATTAAAACAAGCCTAAACTCACATACTTCTATTTAACCCTTTTTGAATTTGATTGCATTTCTGGGGGTTGGTGCTTGAGGAAACACAGACAGATACAACACAAGCAAAATTAAGAGTAAAGAAAAAGAAATACAAGCAAATGGGATGCACTATGCATCATCCATCATAACTATAACACATACATGAGCATATGTAAGAACACTGCTTAACATCATGTTAGCACTGACATTTGAGCATCTTGGTGTTGTGACTCCAGAGAGTTGACTGTGTGCCACATTACAGCCTCACTGAGCCGCTGCTTGTGGCACAGCCATGTGAAACTGCCCACTATATCGAGCATCAGTGAGATAACAAACTTACAGAACTGATGGATGGATCTGAGCCTTACCACTCAGGCTGACACCTCAGGAGGACCATTTTACTGGTACTTGGGTAGATGTCCTTGAATGTTTGGCTGTAGGCTGGTTCATATATGCTGTCTTGGAGCCCTCCTGAAAAAAGAACAATCAACGGTTTGCATGATGACAGCAGCCTAGTGTAAACACTACAATTCACTAGTTCACTCTATTTCAAACTTTCAGACTAAATCAATGACTGCACAATATAAAATTATTAGAAAAGCTTTACACCATGGGCAGATGAGCATGTCTTCTAGTAAGTCTAATCTTTGGCATGCCCACTGGGGTATAATTATTCACATGTACAGCGTGTCACTCAGGCATATAATCCAATATATCCTCTTTTACTCTTTGTGCTTAATTTTTCTCAGTTCACGGTGCAGGTCTGCAGTGGGAAAAGTAGAATCCAGGAAGGTGGTAAAGAACAGCATAGAGCGTTTTAATATCTAAAGGTCAAATGTCCAAATAATTAAGTTTTAGATTTTTACTCCTTCACTTTACAAAACACTTCATAGCTGGCCCCAGACTGTAGCTCTGAATTAAATGCCTTACCCATAACTGTATATGAGATGACCCACTAAGCAACTCAGACTTGTAAAATCAGTATCCTCTTTTATATCACTGTGTAAAACTATCATTTTATCAAGAAGCTTAATTTGAATTAATCTGAATGATATATACATGTAATCTCTGGTTATTATAAATTCTCTGAATAATTATCATTTTCATATTATATGATTACATTTCTACCATTATGCACACTTCACATGTTAGTTTTTAAGGATGAAATCTGATGTGGTCAATTTTGATTGTTTGTGGAAAGAAACAAGATAATAAGGACTTCTCCAGGAGGATTACATGTCTGGTGTTGCACAGAAGGCATCGGACAGCATTTTTCACAACTGGGTTGGTTTGAGGTTCTGCTGGGAGAAATTTGGGCTCATGACTGAGTATTTCTAAAATCCTGCTATAGCTCCTGTCACACCTTCAGCTTATATTCCAAACTATTCATCTTCTTGCAAATTGGTCCCTCATGTCGCAGTCTGTGGAATCAGATACTCACAACATCCATTATTTGTGAGCAGGATGGGATTGATAAGCCATTCATCTCAACCTTGAGACTGTGACACAGACACTGTAAGCTGCTCAGTCCTGAAAGCATGCTCTGTGTGTGTATGTAAGATGGCAACTTTTGATATTTCCTCTAAACTTTTTTCCTTGCAGGATGTACAGCATTTTGCAGTTTCTTCATTATTATATCCTTACCCATACCATATGTTAAATTACACATATTTATACAATTCTTCAACCTTATCTAATGACATGCGTTGTGTAACCACTGAAATTAATCTGGTTTGTTCAGGTGAGGAGATTACCTTACACTTTTGTGTTTTTGTGGTTTTGAGTTCATGAAGCAGGTGACATCTTGTACTGTTTGTGTTGCTAAATTGGAATTTGCCTGAGGTAAACCCCAGATCTGTCTCTGAGTGCAAGTGGCAGCGTGTTATAGACATCTTCCACTATAAACTGTTACTAATGATCGATTCAAGCAGGTTATAACTGTAGATATACATATAAATCACTATATACATCACAACTATCACTGTAATAAGTGCAGCCACTTATTGTGAGGAAAGGTCTGACTATACGAGACTAGTTGATAGTTATTTGGCGTATACAAGATGCACATTCAGTCTTACTCAAAGTTAGTATTTATGCACTACATTTGACTGTGATAGAATTACAGAAACAATGTGAAGAAGTTGTTCCATTGTTGGAAAATATGTCATAACAGGATTGACGAACTATGTATGCTGATAAGTGTATGCTACAAAGATAAAAGATATTGTAGTAGTAGACTACCTGATCCAGCAAACAAAGCACAGCAGAAAGACTGAATCTAAGGAACCGTATAGATCTTAGAAAGGAGAAAGTAATTTGCAGTTTTGTCTTGTTCCCCAGAGAGCCCATTTTAGTCTTTGTCAACAACAATAACATCACCAGTGTCTCCCACAGTGGCACACTGGGTCTCTCCTCTGCTTCTGAGACTGTAGGGACTAAACAGGAGTGTACTCCTGACAGACAAAACCAAAAATTCACAGGAGTATACAGAGATGATGAATCTTACCAGCGTGAAGCAGAACAGGTTCATGTTTGAAAGTCCGTACCAAAAGACAATGGAGCCAAAGTGGAGTACAAGCTGCGCACTCTGGGATGCACAAACACACTTTCACACCCACCTCCCGTTCAAGCACACACACACACACACATGCACCCTAACACACCCTGTGATGTAAAGGCTCATACAGCCCCCATGCTGTCCACAGCCCAATGGCCTAATCCTGGTTTCAAATCCCTCACATAATCCAATAGATGCATTGAGCCGTCACTGTCAACACTGGCCTCAGATAGTGCTGGGCCACCGTAACAACAAGACAATAAACAACACGGGCTGGCTTTGTTCAGCATGTGTCTGAATAGAATATGACAATGACCTGATAGGATTAAGTAATCACTAAGTAGGCTGAGTGATAAAAGACTGATTTATTAATTAATTTTTTGTGTATTAATGCAGAGCACACAAATGTAATATACTGAAGGTGAGGTATCCATAATGGAGTTTTAATCACTACAGAAATACTTTTAATTTCATGGCTGCCATCTAAGCGAGTAAAGGAAAATAAACCTAGATTTGACAGAGAAAATGCGTACATTGTTTCTATGATGAAAGAATAATAAACTGGAAAACATCTAGAGAAAGCAGTTGCACCATTTTCATTCAGCAGTATTACAGTGATTGAGGCCATTTCAAACAGTGGAGTGTTCCCTCTCAGGAAGCTGCAGAGAGCGTTTACCCGGGTCTCAAAGTATAGAGATGTGAGGAAATATCCATGTTTCACTCCCAATAAATCCATAAATCTTTAAACACAAACCTCTTATTACAGTCATTTCTTCATCTACTCTGAGGATAAACATCAGTTTTAAATCTTTGGCTCAGCTTTATTCCCTCAGGCAGTGGTTGAAGATGCTTCTGAAAATAACATTATTAAATTATTACTGATGTCAAGCCCAGTGTTAATCTCTCTTCCAAGGCTGCTACCCTTCACTCCTCCCCAGTACAGTTGTCTACCTTCTCCTGCCCTGCTGTCTTGCGTCTCATCCAGAGACAAAGAGACCTTTCATCTTGTTGTGATCAGGCTCCAGCTACAGAATTAGGCAGAGAATCTTCCTGGTAGTAAAACAAAAGATGCTACTTGTATTTACTTACTCTCTTAGAAGAACATTCAGGACTCTTACTGTTTATCAATCCAAAATATTTTGTGTAGTTTCCATTCCTATCTGTCTTTACCTTGAATTTATATCCATATATATGATCAAGGGATGCTGCAGTGATAGCATTGCCTTTTCATATAGTAAACTCTGAGGACAGATTTTTTTTTTTTAAATGGTCTAAATCAAAGGAGCAGAGGCTGGGATGCCCAGGCATAAGTCCCATTATGGGTCAAAATTCAAAAAAATCAGATGCCACTATTCCCATAATTCAACTTAATAGCATCTGATGCTGATGATATTTTTTCACTTTCAGACTACAGAATTACTCCTTCCAAACCACCAAAGACCTTATTCATTCATTAGTTTTCACAAGCTCTTCATGGCTGAAAAATAGTGCCATTCTTAGGATAACTTTGGAATCATATTATATTTGCATTTTCCATTATTCTCTTTGTAGAATACATTTTGTATGTATGCGTATAGTTTCTAATAATTATTTCATTTTACTGGGGAATTGCCCTTGTCAAACAACATAACTTTACTGATGATATTATTTACTGGTGTGAATCTTTAATTTCAAGTTTTTCTTTATTTGTCATGGGTTTAGTTCACTGAGCTTCAAAGCTTATTGTCAGCTAACACCTAGGTCACACTCACCCACTTACACATTTTCCGCCTGGAAACTGTAGTTCAACCACACTCCTGATCTTGGCCACTGAGGCGGTTTGAGGGATCAAGTGTCTTACTCAAGGCGCCTCAGCAATGGTAATAACTGTTTCTCTTACCATATTCGTTGTAGCTCAGCTGGATTCGCCAATCCTCTGGCGGTTATCAGTGCTGCAGCATATTAAAATGTTATGGCTGCATATTTAATATGTTATGGCTGCTGCTGCTGGTTCTGGCCCTGTTACAGAACATCTGCAGCAGTCAGAGGTGCTGCATAGCCAACAGAACCAGTGTGGAAGAGTGAGCCTTTAAGCCTTTTGGGACGTATTTTCAGTTGTGATACGATATATGTTAAAAATATATGATGAAAATGTAAACATTAAAAATGTTTCGTATTCATATTGAATATAAAATCTATTTATCTCTTTAGATTTACATGTTACTGTGCCCATAGAGATGTCTTTGTTGCTTTCGAATGGAACAAATGTATGTTGGAAGTACACTTTCACTGTAAATGGACAGTTTAAAAACACATATGAAAAGATATTTTTCCATTGCTTTTTTCTGGGTGGGAACATTATGCATGTCATGGATGAAATGCCTGTAAGAAATATTGCAACAACAGTTTCATCACATAGAGCTCTTGTAGCCACAGTCACCGCATAAACACTCAATTTTAGACACTGTGGGTTTGACTGCCAGTGCTGCCCTCTACTGGGACCTGTCGGGACATAAATTTATAAGACTGAGCAGGCCTGAAGTTAATGCTAATCAAGTGAGACATCATAATGTCAGGCTATTGTCATTATTTTTAACTTAACATGTTGAGAGAGACACAGTGCACAGGCCTGTGACCTTTAACACATAGAGAACAATCACTAACACTAACACTAACCCTTTGGTTCACACATGCTCCACGCTAACATAACACCAGTCTTCTTGCTTTGATCTTCAGTTTACATTCAAACCATATCCTCTCCTGGAACCTTAGTCTTCAAAGGTTCAGTGTAGCAATGCTGACATTAACTGTTTTTGTTGATCCTCTAGATGGCACTGTCACACCTACTGATTTTAAAGTAACTCTGAGCTCAGTTCATCTTTTTATCACAGCTGAATTCTCTACTGTTAATATAGTACTTTTTATTATTATTAATGCTGTAGGAGGGTGTTTTAGGAAATGTATGAAAACTCACATTTAAATGTTAAATCCTCTACGTGTTATTTAAATTATTAAATATCCCTCAGTCTTTGTAATGGTCACACAACACACAGTTTGAGTCTTGGAGGAATGGCTATCATGGGGATGATCTTATATTACTTGCATAAATTTTATCTGGTGCAGCAAGCAGTTATTCTTGAAAAGTTTAATTAAGCGCTGTAATTCTTCTTGACAGTCTGAATATAATATGATCCATCGGTTCCCATTATATATGCCCTCCGCAATATTAATTATAACATCAAATCACAGTTACACCTTCAGCTTAAACCTGCTGCCGCTGCTGTAGGTAAGGACATTCTCCGGTCTCAGGCAAAAGTACAATTCTCATTCACTCAGACATGTCCATCCAAAGCGGGGATGGAGACTACCTTGACCCTTTTCCCAACCTCCCGTTCTACTGACATTTCTGCACTGACCTCTGACACCCAGGACACTTAGAATCTCAGCCCAGAGGCTACGACCTGGTGCCCTTTATTGCGACCTTTTGAACTTTTGACACCCCCCAGTCAAAAAGTGAAACAGTTTGTCCCCTTGGAATAAATGACCTCCAGTCCCCTTGTCTGGCAAAGGTATGTGAGTACGATGAGCCCGCTCAACCTTTCATTAGCGCTTCCTTTTATTACACCGCTTCCTCCCCACTGCCTCGTCAGCACGTCACAGAGCGGGGGATGGTGGAAGGAGGGAGAGGTGAGGTGGGGTGTGGGGGTGGGATGAGAAAGAAGAGGGAAGCAAAAGAAACCCAGAAGAGAAAGCTAGATAGAGAAGCAGAGAGAGAAAGAGATAGGGATGTAAAAGGAGGGCAGGAGATAGAGCCAAGGAAAGACAGATTGGCGGCATCTGCTGCGTTGACTGAAATGTCACCTTTAAATGGCTTCCCTGTCCTTGATGCCAGACCTCCCTATCTGATCTCCATTCTCCTTGGGAGTTGTAGTTCTGATGACTTATGTAGGACAGCAAACAGATCTCTTATAAAATATAGCTCCAGTTCAAGATAAGCTTTCAGCAAAAGGAAAAACAATTTCTCATGCCTCCTGTGGCTCTGTGAGTTCTGCTGAAATTGACCATTTGAATGTTAAGTCAAAGGTCATTGTGCCATGTATGAATAAGATAATTGGATTTTGTGGCTTGCTGATACTGAGAGCTTACTGGGCGATGCAGCTACTCACCCCAACAACTGTAATTCTTTTTCTTCCCCTGTTTAGCTCTCATATGACATGAAATCTATTTTTCACTGCTGGTATAGTAAGACACCTCTGCTCATCCACAGCAGATTTAGCTTAGCTATAGCTGAACACCTCAGACAGATAGACATGATTTCTAGCCACAAGGATTTTGCTTTTATGCTCCCAACGCTAAAAAAAAAGTCTCCCAAAAAGGCCCAAAAATAGAAGAACATTTATTGTGTATTTTATATAAATCTCATGCAGCTAAATCTGCCCTAAGGCAAGAACAGCACATCCACATCTGGAAGGTGGCAGATCTTGTTATCTGTCATTTGACATGAGATGCAGTTGACATGTGTAAGGGATATGTGTGTGTGTGTGTGTGGGTGTGGGTGTGTGTACGGTGTCAGAGGGGTGGGGGATCCACAGCATTTTGGGGCAACGTCAGATCATGCTGACATTGCCTCCATGTGGTGGCTTGCCACAGGGCACAGCGGTGCCACACTTGATGTCATTTCTATCTTAAATGTCACTCTCAGTAAGCCCATCACCATCTACTGGCTCGTGTCCCTGGGGCCACATTCACCCTTCAACCTTACAGTAATCTAGCGAAGAGGAGAGGGCAGCCAGACCGCGTCTCTGGCTCTCTAAGGCCACTGTTTACTCCGCTTTTACATAATCTATTGTGTCACTGTAGGTCGTTAAACTCAAAGATACACTGAAAAATATAATGAGGCACAGCGGACCTGTGAGAGCTGCATTATGAGAGCTTACGTGCACACTTGATGTGTGTTCACCAGTCAAACCGCTGGCCCTAGAGTGACCTTTGATCTAGTGTGACCCAGAGGTCACGAGGGGCCCTTTCATTCCCACTGGTGTGGTGACAGCCAGGCTAATTACCCACACTGTCTCTCTGTGAGAGCCATAAAAGGAGTTATTGCTGTAGGATGACAAAGTAACATAATACTTGTACTCATATATGTACTCAATAGCAGCAGTGATCATTATTGTCTTCAATATTCATTAAATAGTAAAGTAAGGGCAGTAGCTGGAGTTGACCAACATATTATAATGGATGAGGGCTGCTCTTAACATTTTGAAAATAAAGGTGCAGCAAGGAGAAAACTTTAAGAAGTCACTCATTTAGAAAACAATATATTTATAAGCCAAACTGTGTGTTATTGAGGTACTGAACAGCAATAAATCTACACACTTTAAACTTTAATTATTCAGCTTATCAATAAATAGAGTAGATCCCATCCATTAAAATGGATGTTGAACAATCAATGAACAGATGATAAAATACATTTCAGTGGGGGGTTGAGGGGTATTTCTTTCATTAGTTTCATTTTTAGTTGAGCAGTTAGTTCCATATTTACTTTTCCATTTCACCTCTACTTATCATACTATCAGTTTCAAGGACACACAGGTGCATTCAGTGCCTTTGTGGTGGTGCAGATACTACATGCCTGTGTGGTGGGTGGGTTTAGTTTTTAAATATATACATTCCCCTTCAATTAAACATGGTTAAAAATTGGACTGATTTATCGGTTTGTAAAGTTTTTTATTCATTTCACATTGTATTCCCCAACAACATACAAATTCATGAATGGCCTCATAATTTGATTTATTTACTGATGAATTAATTTATTCATTTGTAGTCTTCTAGTAATCTGTCAAAGTAAAACAGTTATGAAGTTATTTCTAACTATTTGCAAGTCTGTTTCATATGAAATGCAAGGCTAAAAGACTGACTGCAATGGTGCTATTTTTAATATTTCATATACCTGCTATATATATATTGTTTATTTGGAAAAATAAGATTCTGTGATTTATGTCATTATCTGATCTGTTAACAGCCAGAAGATACAAAGAATTCTCACTCCTCTGCTCTCCTCAGCTCTGCAGAGCCTCACAGCAACTTTAAGGTCTTTGTTTGGGTTGTCCATCCATCTGTCCCATTTTTTGGGGGTGCAGTATCTCAGGAATGGCTTGAAGGAATTTCTTCAGATTTGGCACAAATATTCACTTGGACTCAAGGATGAACTGATTAGATTTTGGTGGTCAGAGGTGAAAAGACATCCATCCCATTCTTGTGAACATCGGGAACGCCAACGGAATTTCATTAGATCTACATCAGGCACAAATATCCACATGGAGATAAACTGGTTAAAATTTGGTGGTCAAAGGTCAAGGTCATGATCACCTCACAAAACACATTTTTGGCCATAACTCAAAAATCCATGCACTACTTATGACAAAATGTCCGACAACATTTTATATTCAGAAAGCCAAAGGTCAGATTCACTTTGACACCATAATGTTCTGCAAAAACACTTTTCTAGCCATTATTAAAAGCCATAACTCAGGAACAGAGGGGGAGATGGTGACTATATTTCACTGGATTGGTGACACTAATCTTGGCTGCTGTGGTGACTGTATTGATCTTCTGTGCTGCTGGGTTGAAGATGTGTTTGAAGCGTCCCTTTTTTAAAAAAAAAATTGGTAGCCTCTTTGCACCAGCATCCATATTTGAAGCACTGTCTGCTGTCATGACCACAACTTTGTGTTATCAGAATTAGCTTTATTTGCCAAGCATGTGAAGACATACTACTGGAATATGTCAATAGAGTGTTATATACCATTGTCACCAAAAAGTACACTTAATATCTTTGATTAAATTCCTTCAGAGTCTTCACTATAGAAATTATGTGAGTCTGGACAGACATGGATGTAAACAGAAAATGGTTGCACTTATTGGATTGGATTTGGTTGAACACGTTGTGTTCATCTTTATTGATCTCACAATTCGATTTGAGTATGATCATCCTGTCCACAATTTGATTCAATATCACAATGCATCACGATGCATGGCAATGCATTTTCTATATTACTGCATATGGCTACTTCTTCATCATTGAATAAAAGCAGTCAGATAAATATCAACTCCCTTTATTATTATTTAGAAAAGGGATTTAGAAATCAGTGTCAACATAAATGTCTTTACATTATAAACCAAAATAAATCAATTGTATAGGTCTAGCCTACCTATATTTGTGTGTGAAATTGTTCCACCCTTAAAAACAAAACTAATATTTATTCAGCTTCTGGCAACTAGTCTAATCTTCTGCTCTGTAGGAAAGGACACTTCCTGAATGTGGAGAACATCACAGACATGACGTACATGAGCCAGTAGCTCTGCCAGATGAGCACCTGCATGAGACTCATAAACAGCTCTCGTTTGCAGCACGTGAAATAATCTGCCATTCCTTGCTAATGTAATGTACTTGTTATTGTTACATAAAACTCCACCATGACTGAAGTCCAGGAATCATGTGTTATTGCTAACATGTCACAACAGTTACTCATGCAGTATCAACATTTTTGTGACTTTTGAAAAAAAGTAAATTAAGCCTCGTGCTTCAGACCAATCACAGAGGGCCGCAATTAGGGGTGGGAACTCATGGCTGTCAGTCAATACATGATCACACTTCTATTACTTCTATTACTCCTCTCACACAGAGGCTCCAACCTTGTATTATCTGCTATGGTTGACCCACAGGCTAGCAAGCTCCTGATTCTCACATTAGCTGAAACAGTGAAAACAGAGAGGATGTAGGTGAAGAGCTGGGTGGAGTGTAATGGAGCAGGGAGAATGAGGAGTGGTTTGCTTGGTCATGGTTATGTTTCCTTCAAAACGCATTTTTCAAACAAGTTGTATATAAACGTAATTTCCAGGAGACAGGGTAATATAATGTCACTGATGTGAACATGGCTTGTTTTTCCTGCCTTCAACTTGCCAAAAATGTTACTGATTAACTTAGCTTCTACCATACATACAAGTGAGTATTTTATGCAAGTGTTTTTGCTATCGCTACAGAGCCAACTTTAGCCTTAACAGCTTTTACTTACCAAGAGCTTCACCTGTCGTCTCTCTTAAACTGGTAAGTAATGCTGTTAATGCTAATGTGGGCTATGTAGTGATAGCAAAAAGGTACATATAGCACCTTTAATTTAACCCTTAATTTAACCTGTCATGAGGAATATATTTACAGCATGCCAGTTTCTAATGTAATACAAAATCTGTATTCTCTATATTCTCTATATATGTGATTTAAATTGGAACAAAATGTGACTGTAATAATAATAATAATAATAATGATAATAAAAATGCTATTTACTCTCCTCATTTTGTAACTTCCTGCGTGAGTGTATATGCGTAGCCCATGGTGGCGCATTGGCTCCAGCTGTGGCAGTAGAGTATCGTAATGTGTGCTCACAATTTCCTAAACATCCATTGTAGAAAAGCATCTTCATTATGAAAGCTACTTCATGAGCAGATCACCTCTCTGAGACACTGCTCTTCATGACAGCACACATTAGTTTTGTTTTCTTCAGTCAATATCATTCCCAAAGCAGGCTGACATGAATTGAGGGAGTTTACTTTTCACTGTAAAAGTCAGCTGCAGATCAGAAGAGTTTCTGTGTTTTCATTTCACGACTTAAAGCGGTCCTTTTGCGCAGCAGCTGCTCAACTCAGCCACCACTTTATCAAAGACATAATAATGAAATGCTTCCTTACAACATCTAAATATAGAACGCAATGAAAGTGATGTCAAAAAACAAACAAACACAAAATAGATAATCCATTTGTGACCCATTTCTGTCCCTGTGTGAGCTCCATTGTTTGGAATAATAATAATAAAAAAAAATTCTCTTCCCCAGGCACATAAATATCTACAAAGCCTTCGTCACTGACAAAGGGTTTGTCACTGTGGGACCATGAAGAAATTAGGACTCCTGAGCAAAAAGGAGCGGGAAGAGAGAGCGGAACTGTCGCTTGTTATACCACCGGTGTGATCCCACTTCTAATTTTGAGATTCCCACCCCTACGTGTGCATTCAAGTGTATAAAGCTGAGAGCATTAGTGCTGCCTCTCTGATCGCACGGCAGCACAGGAAGGACATTGTCACCATGTGTTTTTAATAGGATAGCAAAATAAACCTGTTTTCTGGTGAGCAATTAGCCATTCTTCTAGCTCTGTGTAAATTAGGAAAAGCTGCAGTAAAGAGGCTTTGAAGGCCCGAAGCATGAGGGGAGGACATAGACAGGATCTCAAATTAAGGCGTGGTTGTTTTTTTATGACTGTGACTTACACTCCAGCTCTCTCAATTCCTCTAACCTCTGTGTGAACTGTACTTCAGCCACTGATGCTCCCTGCGCGCATATACGTTTGGGGGCGAGGTTTCTCATCAAATCCCTTCATTCCAATGTGATGGCATGTTATCAAATGTGTTTGCTGGCTTTGTGTTTTCTAAAGCAGTTATGCTGCCAGCAGGGAGGAAATCAAACACCTTTCTCTCATGGCAAACCACAGAACCCAGGAACACCCACCCCACCCCCAGAACCACAGCGCTGACTGTCAGGAGAGCTCAGATGAAACACAGGATTATGACTACAGTCAAGTGGCGTGGATGATCATTTCACCATTTGGCTCTCTGGGAAGGAGTTTCAAACAGTCTTCATCTCTGGGGTGATGATGCTGCAGTTAAGGAAGGAAGAGGTTTTCGATCACATGCCAAATAAGGGCATCACTCAAAGGACGGTGGCCACCGTATGGATGCAATGGATGTGATGTTTGTCACTTGTGCAGTGTTTGGATGGAGGTTGTTCATAAAAGTGAAAGCTGAGTGCATGGAGAAGCCTCAGGGACTGGTGATGTGCCGCTGTGATGCCGCCTGACATCTTCCTCAGAGGTGTTTCAGGCAACAAATAGCAGGTCTGTCTGCTGTCAGCCTGTAGGCCACCTGGGGGGTCAGGCCTGACACTCGCACACCGTGACAGCACAAGCCGGCCCCTCCTCTTACCACCCCCCCACCCAGTCCAGGGCCAAGCTGGAGCCCCAGAATGCACCGAAAGCCGTCACTGCCGATGAGGAGTGACACCGGTGAGGACGGAGAAAAATCCCTCTTTCCTTAAGGTGCAACAAAAGGTCAGGAGCCCGGTATCACTGGGAGAATTACTCACCATGCGCTCTACCTTGACATCAACAAGCGAGCTGACCTGCGGGGAGTGAGCGAGAATGAGACGAGGGGAGAGAACAGGTGGAGAGGGCTGGAGAGCGGCGGCAGATAGGTGAGGAGGGAGTAATGAGTTGGAGGGGGGAGGACGGGATGACAGGGTCAGGGGGAGGTGGAGAGGCAGGTTGAGGTAATGGGCTATAGGGAGCGTATATGTGTGTCCTGCTGTTTGAAATCGTGTGTGTGGGTATGTGTGTGTGTGTGCGCACCGTGGTGGTGGGGTGAGGGAGGGGGCGGGGGTTCATTGAAGACGTCTTGCCCTTGCAGCACTTCATCACATTCATTTTTTTATCCACGCTTCCTGAACTTCCACTGCCTTTTCCGCTCCAGTTGGCTCTCAGCGGACAATGCGATCAGAGTGTCCCTGCATGTGCATTGTGCAAGCATGTTCCGGTCTTTAGTTAAGATGTCAATGGTGTGTGCACCTCCCCAAGGTCAACACCCTAATGAGAAATCTCTAGGGACAACAGTAATTATCAAATAATTAAATTCAAAGCCTGCCAAAGTGCAATAATTCTTCTTTGGCCTACTGCTAATGAAAGGTTTGACTGCATCCTTTAGTTTGGATTAAAATAGATTTTTCTCCCAGAATTCTTATTCACAAAGTCTGAGACGATGTCAGATGCTGGTGCCTCTCAGTTGTAGTCAGGGCCTGCCACATTTGAATTCTGGGACCATATGCTACTTCATACATCCTCTCTAATAGCTTTCCTTTTCCATCAGGGCTGTCTCACTATCTGACATAATGTAGTTATGCACAAGACTTTCACTCAATATTCAACAAAGCGCACACTATCTGACTTCACGGCTGTGTGACGTTCTCTCAACCTGCCCGCACATAACAAGAATTTAAGCATATGAGCACTCGGTATTTGACTACTCCGGAGTCTGAATAGCACGGAGGAGAGCTGAGTGGAGGATTGAGATTGATCAGCGGTGAGACAGTGGCTGTGCCGCTCGCTGAGTGTTTCTGATTTTTTAAGGTCACCCTCACTAGAGCCAAAAGGGCACATCAATTTTAGAGCCCTCATGAGGAGGCACTGCGTCTCCTCCTCGATCACTCAGCCCCCTGTGGAGAAACGACATCTGAAGGTGCACTTGATTTGTGTGAAACCCGGTACCGTGCATGATCAGAATAAAAAATAAACAGACACAACCTGGGTAAACAGATGGATGGCACCTCAAAATGTGGCGGTAGATGGCTTCAGAGAACATGTAACAACTGGAAGTGATTAGTAACTTGGCAGTTGTCAAAAACAATATGGTGCTCTGTAAGTCATACTTACAGTGCATTTCCATAATATAGTATTTGTACAACAGCAGATAACTACACAAGTGTTTGGCTAAAAAAAAGCAGCATGAGCTGTAGCTGAAAAGTTACTTTTTCTTGCCAAATACGCCCTGTGAGACTCCAGAGCAACAAGTTCAACTGTCAGAACCACAAATATGGTTATGTCTTCATTTCACAAAGAGAAAAGGGAAGAAAAACATGTGCAACAGTATGAAATGGGAGCAAACTGCCTCCTGTAATAAACATCATGAATGAAACTAGAATTTGGAC
This sequence comes from Lates japonicus, assembly GCA_033238685.1. NCBI lineage: Eukaryota > Metazoa > Chordata > Actinopteri > Centropomidae > Lates > Lates japonicus. The sequence continues at coordinate 9,350,262 of BRZM01000003.1, forward strand.
ATTTTCAGTGTGAAATGCATAATTTCATCAAGTGTTACTGGCCTAGACATGACCTGCCCTCCATTAGAAACAAAAAGGTCAGACAGAGTGTGAAGCTGCTCAACATCCACATCCAGTAACGCACTTTTGGAAAGCAGCACAAGGACAAAAACAATGAGGCGTTCATCCCCGAGACAGCTTCAGGGAACAGCAGTGAGTGGGAGGAGAGTGAAAAGATAACATCACAAAAAAAAAAAAAAAACACAGACAAGGAGAGGGAGAACGAGGGAGAACAGGAGGAGGAGGAGAGTCATCAGAGATCAGGGTGACCCTGCGCCACTCAGGAACATGTTCTGCCTATAAGCTAAAGGAGAAGCTGAAAGTTTGCCATTGAGTAATCTCTCACTGCTTTCAGCGTCCCAGGGACTCGGCCTTGACAGTGATCATGTCCCAGCAGCACAAGGCCACCCGGCTCTCAACACTCCTGCCTAACATGGCTGAAGCATGTTTTGGCGAAATGTTTAGCCAAGTCTCTCTGAGCTGACCACAGTGAATAAATGCACACCTGCTCTAAAATCTCATACAGTCAGAGGATATTAGAGGCACTCAGACTGAAGGATTCTCAAACCTAACTTTGTGGAGTGGGAATATTTTCCATTTGGTGCCAAAGTGGGGGGAAGAGCAAGGAAGCATGCTCACAAAACATCACAGCAGATGGTGTCTTGCTTTGATATATGTCAGGTTTAATGGAGCCTACCTACCATCAAAGCAAAACAAACTCCTTACTTAAATGAAGTGAGACTGACCAAGATTTGCATTAGTCTGAGGCAGAAAGGACAGAGCTGTCTGTGGTCACAGGGACTTTAAGTATTAAGCAGCAGTTCAGCTTGTCTTCAATAAATGATCGTAGATTCAGACTAACCCTTTGACAAACAGTGAAACCTCAGCTGAATGGAACATGCACCAGATAATAAGAGTGTAACATCAAAATTAAATAACTGTCGCAATAACATTTTCAAGACAGCCTCTGACAGACAGACAGCATGATCTCTTACACACGTCTTGAACATGGCTAAAAACATTAGGGTGCCAATTTTAGTCTGTTGGTCAGTAAACTACTTTATTAGAGACTGAAACATTCAAACTATAGATTTATTGCTATGAAATTTTATACAGACATCTTTGGTCCCCAGAAGAAGAGGCCTACTGACTTTGGTGAGCCAATGATTTTTCCATTAGTGCCACCATGAGGCTGACATTTTTGAGAAATGTCTAAACAATTACTGGATTGACAGCCATGAAATTTGGTAAACATTCCTCTACTGCTCAGAGGATCACCAAAGTTGTTATAATTCCTTCTGAGCAGTAGAGGAATGTTTACCAAATTTCATGGCTGTCCATCCAGTAGTTGTTTAGACATTTCTCAAAAATGTCTCAAAAATGTCAACCTCATGGTGGCACTAATGGAAACGTCACCATCATCAGGTCAAAAATGTAATTTGTTCAATACTTTGTTTATGACCATGCTAAACTGAGGTAGTAAATATGGTAAACAATATACCTGCTTAGTATCAGCATGTTAACATAATCATTTTGAGTATGTTAGCATTTTGTTTAAAGCTCCACTGTTTGTTAGTACAGCCTCCAAAGAGAGTCACTAGTATGGGCTAATAATTTCCTAAAGGCACCAACATGCTACATATGGCCACCTGTGCATAATCTCTGCAGGTGTGTGCACACTGTCTGAAACAATCAATTGTATATACTGTACTCACGCAAGTTGCAATCTCATCCATGCAGGAGTTGTTGTTGATCTCCAACAATGTAGGGGGCACTGTGAACCAGTCTACAGCAAGCACACAGGAAGTAAACAGGAGAAGTCGATGTTAAAGTTAAGTGTAAATTTCCCACAAGTGGGATAAATAAAGTATAAAGTTAATGTTAGTACAGTCTATGGTTAAAGCCTTTACAATGGCTTCATGTTGACATTGTAAGGGACATGTAATTGCAAGGGGTCATTTAGCCAACATTACCCACAGAGCTGTAGATTTGGTATGCTAGTATTTACAGCAACAAAACTGTGTATGTGGGATCAAATAAAAAAATATATTATAATGCCAATGTTCAGTGTAATGAAGGAACATGTCACCCTGTGCAACAGTGTGGCTCACTGATGACTTTTAGAAGAATAAGATATATCAGGATTTTCAGAGGATCCATTTATTGGTGGTTTTGGTGTTTTCATGGGATTTGCTGATAATAAGGAAAATATAGAATATTACCAGACTTATCCTTTAAATTAATATGTATCCAAAACCGATACTGGAGTCCTTTCCTAGTGTTATAATCTGTAAAGTGACTGATTTCTCACTGTTGCTCTCTTACAACAATGGTTCAACCAGTATTATTTACCTAGTCTTAGATCCGATGGTTTTTTTCTAACATTTCATTTAAATTTTGTGTTTGAATTTACATTTGATTGTTATAAACGCCCTTTTCATTCCACCCAAACTAACTATTCATATTTATTCTCTGCCTCAAAGCAATATTTTACCATTTCTGATAAGTATATAAAAAAAACATAACCTCATATACTTCATAGTTCACTGCTACAGTACCCTCCCATCAGCTCCTATGCAAACTAATACAGCCACTAATGCTGAACAAAGGCAGCTTAAAAATGGATAACCCCACCAGAAATGACTGGCCCATATTGACCCCATACATAAACAACATGGGTGCTGAGACCTGGGGACATATTGAAATCTGTCTAGTTACGATTTAATGCAGCGGCCATCCCTCCTTAGGATGACCCCTCTGAAACACTGCTGACCTTTTTCCCTTAGGTCCTTTGTTAGTACAGCAGATCTTCAGAGTATACTGTCATTTGCATTTTAGAATTGTTAAACAAATACCCACCCATGGCTCCTTCTCCTTGCCACCCACTGTGACCCTCCACCCACTCTCCTCTCAAGCCAGCCAAAGGTAATAGCAGTCATACGGTGCTGTGAGAAGAGGGAGGGCTGCTCCAAATGTTAGCCAGAGAGAGCAGGGTCAGAGGTTGAATAATTCATTTGAGGGAGAGGAAGAAATATTCAACAAAAGGGATAAAAGTTTAACTATCTTTGCAGCATCATCAACAAGCCAGCGACTTCTCGACTTGATGGTGAATGACTCAATTTAGTTTCATTTATTAAATGGCTCACTGCACCATTTTGTAGACGTGACGTCAAACTATTGCTTTATCTAACAGGGGCTGTATGAGCTCGGCATGACATCGTTCCCGTGCACATCAGCCGATGATGTCAGAGGCAGGGAGGCATACTTTTGCCACTTGGCATTTTGGAAATGTGCTGTCAGAGCCTGATTGTGTAGGACTGCAGATCAATAGCCAGCTATTGGGTAGACAGTGGCGGTGTGCTGCAGTGCAATCTGGGAGTTTCCTCTAGGGAGGAATAGGTCACAAGGGGTGCAGAGCGTTGGGCTGCTCATGTTGTTTAAGATGGGAGTACAGGCTAGCGCTGTGTGTTTGTGTTGCAGCTGCTGATGCGTGAAATGGAACTCAGGTAGCTGGGTGGGCCTCAGGCCTTCACTGTATCTTCCGCCAAGTGATTACTTTACTCCATTGATTTTTCTCCCTCTCCACTGATCTGAGAAGATCACTGGAAAGCGAGAGAGAGGAAAAGAGAGAGTGAGAGAGGGGAGAGGAACCATTGATTGACCTAGTACCGAGATTCAACGATTGACAGCAGAACCTTGAGTGGCAATGCTCCCTCTTAGCCCACTAATCTATGACTGAGATCCCTGGTACATTCAAGATGTACTGTTTTATAAATCCTTACAGATAGAGGCCAAATCGTCTTCTATCCAAACATGTTGAGACATTCAGAAAAGAAATCGAGCTCTACTTGTGAAAATCCATCACTGTCACATTGAATATGCTGTTAGGAACATCTTAACCATGTCTAATACACAGCCTTATTAGGAATATATTCTACTCACTGCACATTATGTTTGGCTGTGCATGCAATATGTTTGTTTCTTTCATGGTCTTATCAAGGTCTGTTGACCTGGCAAGGCTGAGTAAATATATTCATGAGTTTTTGAATGGTTTATTTTATTTTCATAAGGCAGTGCATCTCTCAGACAGCATGACATCTTCAAGAATCAAAACCATACTTCTTTACCTCCAAGGCAGATTTAAAAAAAAAGCATTTTCAAAAGGTGCATGTCATTACCATAAGCTAACGTGGGTTTGTATGTGTAATGGCTAAGTGTCTATTATAGGATAATTGCATTTTATTTTTATTATTACCTTTAGCTCAGTCTGGGGGTGATTGTCTGCTAAGGTAAAAAAGGTGGAGTTGAACTTCAGTGAGATGACTCACAGAGCCTCTTGTGAGAGCATCTAACACCATCAGTTGATAGCCACAGCATACTAACAACTTGATTTGGGATTATCAAGCAGACTTTTTCATTTTATCTTAATGTTTCAAATGATAACTGATACATCACATTTACAAGAAAGGGACTGTCACAAGTTCCCAGTGACCTTGACATTTGGCCTTTGAAAAAATTTAATTAGTTCATCTTTGAATCTAAATTTTGCCAAATTTGAAGAAATTCCCTCAAGACGTTCCTGAGATATCGCATTCACAAGAACAGGACGGACGGAGGAATGGACAACCTGAAAACATACTGCCTCTGGCCACAGCTGTCGCAGGCGCAGAGGAGTAAAAACAGTTTGACAATCTGACTGATTGTGTTTTTTGCCCCATCTGACTCCTTGTAATCTGACTTCTCGTCATCTGACCTCTTGTAATCTGACTTCTTGCGTGTTACCATTAATTTGGCGACTACAGTGTCTTCATTACTGATAAGAACAGTAATAAACAAAAATATGACCTATGTTGTATAAATAAACCAGATTTAGCCTTTAACCATGAATGAGCAAGTAAGTGTTATATTTTTATTTCATTTAAATAAAAACAGCAATATTTTTTAATATTATAGCTAGTTGAGTTGGAGCTGATTTCAGTTATTTTATATACTGTTGGCAGTGTAAACTATAATGCATTTTATTTTATTAAATGCTCATATGTTTTGTATGTAAAATCTTAATTTGCTAAGTAAACAATAACTGTAGCTGTCTGATGAATATAGTGGAGTGACAAGTGCAAAATTTACCTCTATGTAGAGGAGTACAAGTATTTAAAAGCATAAAATTGAGGCACTCAAGTAAAGTACAAGTACCACAAAACTGTACTTGAGTAAATGTAAATGTAAATGTAGATGCTGATGTAGATGTAAATATAAATGCAAAAGTACATGTAAATGGTTACAGGAGCACTTCAGCAGAAAATGTGGCTGCAGCAGGGTTCAAACATGTGACATAAGAACTGTAACCTTTCATTAACAGAGCAGTCACAGTTGTGTACAGGGTCATCCCGACACCTCGCCTGCTCATTGATATCTATGGATCTCTACTGATAGAGTGATAACACTCAACAGCGTAAGTAGATGGGATAACAAGAAGAGACATAAAATATTAACAAGAACAAGAGTATGGAAGATATAAGTCAAAGAACAGTCAGTTCTGTGTATAAAATTACTGAACAGTAAAATTTTATCCTGTGTAGGAGGAGTAGCACCTTTGTCCACCCGGCTGATAGGGAAGGTCAAAACAAGCAGTACTATTGGAGCATCATTAGGCGAGGAACCATGTAAAGGCCACTGTTGTAATTAAGACCTGAGACCTGCGCTTAACATTGGCACACTCTGGGTCTGGAGAGTGATAAGTGCTTGATCCTGATCAATAAGATGCACAGCCCCGTTGCCACTTGCAAAATCAATATTGTTTTATTTGCTGTTACAATAGGCTTGTCTGGTTGCAAATGAGGTCTGAGCTGCAGAGTTACTTTGGAAGTGTAGACCTTACCTCAGACTTCTGCCCTAGTCCGCCTTAATGAATAGGCCAATAACTGGCTGCACTGGTGACCTCACTGGTCATATGCTTGGGGGAGCCCCGCAGCAGAAATCCCCAAAGGTGGGTGTCATTATCTTTACATACACATGGAGTCAAATCAGCATGCAACATCCTCAGATTCACCATTTTCTCCAGTGTATCAGTCTATTCATGTAGTGTTTAGCAATTGCAGGGCACAGCTGGAGTAAAACTTGCAATAGGATGTTATCTTTTTATAATGACAGGGTAGAAAACATTATCACCTTCTAGCATTAGGACTAACTGCAGCGATTGAGGTCTCTCTGTAATGATAATTCCTTTTGACACCGGACAGTCTTAAATATAATGGAGCACATTGTATCTATTAATCCTCCTCATATGTTCTATAGATACAGAGGTGGGATGAGTTAATCTGGATTTAGCAAACACGAATCCTTGCATTGAGCCTAATTGTCATGATAAAGCAAAGATGGGGATTGGAACAATGATTTATACGATAGGAATCAGCCGAGTTATGGATGGCGCTGGGCAGTTAGAGAAAAAGGGTCTAGAATAGAAGGTCATTAATAGACTCAACAAATCTATTCATTCAGACAAAATGTACTGTGTCCTTCCACCAGTCAAATCATAGATCATGCTAATGCTCTGGCAGATTCCACCTCCCATCTTGACTAGCTTTCCAACATTTAATTTAGGATGATATCAGCTTCATCATGCTCCCACTGACACACTCTTACATGTGCTGATTTCAAAGGGCCTTTGTTTTTGCCTTTTGATTTTCAGAAAGCTCCAATAAAGCAGAGAGACTAGTGGGTGTTTGTTTTTGTGGGCTTTACCTTAGGAACATTACAAAAACTCTGCCAGTGCTGATGTTACTGAAATTATTCTGTCTGAGAAAGCAGCACATAGCCATTTGATCTGACTTGTGTGCCTATATATGGTCAAAACTGTAATTACCAAAAAGACACATTTAGGTTATATGTATATAATCCACCCATCTACATTAGTGTTCTCTAATGAGTGTGGATTTTTGGTTCTTACTGACAATGTTGGTGCTGTAATTTTACTTTATTGGTCACATATATAATAATAAACTATATAGTTAATATATAATAAACTATAATACAAGCTATCACTACAGATCTAACAGACTTAGAGGTAGTTAACTTGCTGAGTGGTCGACATTGAGAGTCTTTACTTTTTGATGTTAATCCCATCTGTGATTTCAGCTCTCTGCATGTTATTTCGTGATACACCTGGTTACACCTACCAGTTAATCTGAGTTGCGATTTGAGTCACGGAGTAACGTACGGAAGGTTGAGGTTAGAGACCACAGCCACAGCTAGACCAATTTAAAGAAACAAAGCTACTGCTAGCCACCCAGAGGCCTGAAGCTTACGATGTCTGCCCAAAAACAGTTTTAGTCTGTTTTGAAAAATGAAAAATCATGCACAGCTAGCTGCAATACTATTTGAGATTTTGTCCTTGAATTCAATTCAAATTTCTGTTGACCTTATATGTACAGGGGATAGACATAAAAACATATGATGCATGCAGTAAAACTGACCTGCAATTAATTATTTTTAATGCATATAATATTCATATAATATTTATTGCTACTGTAGTATTGTTAAATAACGTTTTAGTTATTTTTAACCCATAAGAGCCCAGACCCATTTTTCCTTTTAGAAAAATTTCTTGGGGAGTTCAGGAGTTAAAAGTCAATTATGAGGAACTTTCCACAACATTTAAAGGGTTGGTGATACCTGTGTCACCGTGGGTTCTTATGGGTTAAGGTTGTAGTTTTGGGGCTTGTTGTATTGGATTGCATTTTACTGTATAATGCAATGATTTAGTTATTTTGTCCAGCCTCTTTATGTAAATATATGTGTATGTAGAGTATGTATACAGTACACGCAGTATCTGTAATATCTGACTGATAACACTGTCAGCTGTTATCTCCAGTATCTAACAGGTGTCAGCCCTACATGTTTGTCAGGCTCACCTTGCAGTGACCTCCCGATGCAAACTATTCCAGGAAAAGGACAAACCAGAGACAGACTGCAGCTCAGCTTTGACTGCAGCACCTCTTCTGCCTGTCACTGTGGGGCCTCCTTGGTTCTCCATTATCTCCAGCACTCATACAATCAAATCAATAATGTTGCACTTAAGACTTGTTCACTCCTTAAAGATTTAAACCCCCTGCTCTATATCCTCACAGACTCCACCAACTTCATTACAGCACCGTTCCAGAATATATTTGCCACCCCTGCTGCAATGCTTTCCTTACCCTTGCCATAATTCACCTCAGTTTCACCTATTGGGCGCCATTTTGTCTCAGCCAAACAGCAGTGCTAATAAGGCTCCATAGCTCTCTGCGATTATTATCAGTGACAGGCGCGGTCAAGGACCAGCAGCTCTCTACTGCCCTCCATGTACATCAGATGCTGTAACACACTTGCCCCTGCAGCTTTGGCTGACTCACCCTCTTGCCCCTCTGACACACCAGTGCGCTGCATGAACTTGTGGAGGAATGGAGGTGCAGAGGTTGGCTGCTGCTGGTACCCACAGCACCGCCTGCCGCAGCCAGGCAGCCAGGCCCTCCACGGCCCTGAGGCTGTTCTGTCTGTTCAGCATCTCCCTTTAACCTTCATCTAGGAAACAATAAAACAAGAACAGAGAGGAGGAGAAGGAGGAGGAGGGAAAGACAGGGTGTGAATTTGTGTGTGTGTGTGTGTATTCGTGCTTAGAGTATCTGTGTGGGGGGAGATAGAGAGAGATGCTGTGGACATTTGACACATCTCCTTAAGCCAATGTCTACTTTATTATCTTTGGCAGTCCTTATTGGTTGCACTAATCAAGTGGAAGGCAGTAGCACTGTGTCGGGGGCTAACACACTGCGTGTGACAAATATATTATTAACTGGAGGGAGACGGGCGACCTTGGCCGTGTCACCTGAGGACCCCGCCGGCGCTCGCTCTGCCAGCAGGAAACGACCTTCATATTAAATCCCTGCAGAGGTCAATAAACTAAATAATTCACAAAGGTTGTATGCTTTGCAATGAAATCTGCTGAAAGAGAGAGAGATAGAGAGAAAGAGAGTGAAATAGGGAGGAGAGATGGCAAATCTTTTAACTTGTAAGCAGCTAAACGAGGACTGGTGTCCTTGTCAGCGTGTAGTCTCTTTATCATTGGGGGGCGTTTATATGAGCATGTCAGAGGACGATGTAAATCCTGAATCTCTCTCTATTTCCTCACTGCTGTCACTCTTCAATCGATCCGTCATTCTGTGGCAGTGGCAGAGGTGGTGGGGGTTGGCAAGGGGGGTCAGTGTTCTCTAATAACACGATAGCCTTTTTTAACATAACAGCACACATAGCTCTATTTATAACCACAATGACAACCTGTGGTCGATCAACCCATCACTTTAACTATGCTTAAAGAAATCTACAGGGAAAACTGCTTTGTTTCTGTATTGAATATTATTTCCTGCTTAGTGAATGCTTCATGCAGTAGCACATGCCTGTGTCAGTTTTTGTTTTATGCATTTCAAAATGATGGATGCCTTGTGTTTGTGATAGTCCACACGCAGGGCTATTCTTGTGGGCAGGAGGCAGACCCAACACAGCTAAAGGTCACGGTTAGAAAAAGAAACGTCTGTCTCTGCATCATTGCCAGGCTGGGACAAGAGGGAGGGTGTCACTAATATAATCTGTGATACAGTCATTGGTGTCAGTTACCAGTTACTAGAAATACGATTTAACAGGCTACACAGACTCAGTAAATAGAATATCTGGCGTTTTTATAGCAATGAACAAATCTCTACAAATCATTAAGCTTTATTTAGTCTTTTTTTTATTTTCTTTAATAAGTGCAAATGGACTTGTTTTAGAACATTCTTGTATCCTCTTACACTGATACAAGTGGACATGGGTAAGTACACTGGAAACAACAAAAAATCAAATTAAGTTTTTGTGTTGTCCATGCGTCTGTCCTATTCTTTCGAACATGATATCTCTGGAACGCCTTGAGGAAATTTCTTCAAATTTGGCTCAAATATTCACTTGCCCTCACTTGGAATCATTGAATGATTAGATTTTGGTGGTCAAAGGTGAAAGGTCAAGGTCACCATGACGCCATATCTGTCCTTGTGAAAGGAATATATCAGGGATGCCTGGAGGGAATTTCATTAGGCCCACATTTAGCACAAACATCCACTTAGACAGGATGAACGTCTTAGAGTTTGGTCAAAGGCCACCATGACCTAACAAAACACATTTTTGCCCATAACTCAAGAATAAAATATTACCATTATTACCATATTTCACATTTGGTCAGATTGGTCAGACTGAATCGGCACTAATCTTGGGTGCCCACCATGAAACTGCGGTGACTGTATTGATCTTCTGTGCTGCTGGGTTGAAGATGTGCATGAAGCATCCATGCATTTGTAGCTTCCTTGCAGCAATGTCCGTATTTGAAGTATTACCTACTGTCATGGCTATAACATTGTGTTCTATCAGAATCAAAAGTCTAGTCAGAGTTAACTCTTAAAGGCTAAAGTTGGATTTATACCTCTGTGTTAAGGAGCTACACCATAACTATGTGCGTTGGCTCAAAAGTTACACCATAGGTGATGTGCTATACCACATGAGGACTGCAACAGCTGTGTCTGGGCACTTTCCCCTACATTTCTGAGACCGTTTAACCAATGCTAGTGGCTCCGTGACACTGTACTTATAGGCATAGTGGTGCTTTGAATTAAATCCTAATGATAGCATAGTGACATTCTCACAATGACAGTGCTAACATGCTGAGGTTGAGCAAGTATGTGTTCAATATTGTTAAGCATGTTAGCATACCAACATTTGTTAATTAGCTCTATAAACACAACATACAGCTGAGGCTAATGGGAGTGTTATCAGTTGTGAGGGTATTCGGTCATAAACTGAAGTGGACAAGTAAGAATTTTGATCTGATAGTAGTACTAGATGAAATGTCTGGGGATCACCAAAGTTATTGCAGTTCATGCTGAAGGAGACATGAATGTCAGAAAAAAATTTCATGGTAATCCATCCAATAGTTGTTAAGAGATTTTACTCAAAACCACAACCTCATATTGGCACCAGAGGAACAATCACAGGGTTGCATGCTTCATTAGGACACATTGTCCACCCGGTGGATGATAAGATATTTATGATGATAAGTAGTGAAGAGTTTGACCACTAGAAGAAAAGTCAGAAACCATCAAAGTCATGAGGATTCATCCTCATGTCACCATGAATGGCAGCAAAGCTGTAAAAAGAAGTTGTCATCTTGAGAGTGGAGGGAATGTGACGTGTGGCACTAGCTGCAGATTTGTAGTTTATGTTACAGACAATGACAGAGGCATATTTGTTGTTTCAAGTGTTTTATTTTGCTCGCTTTCACTGGACCTCCTGGTTCTAAGCCAATCTGCTTCAAAATTGAAAATGATGACAATTATGAACAATTGTTCAGACATAAACAGTTGATGGTCATCAGCATATCACTGAAAACAAATGTTATATCTACAGATTATCATACACTGAGAAAAGTACATAATTCTGGGTGGCAGTGATATCCATCTATCTGTCCATCTCTGCCAGGCTTTATCACATGACACAGCTAAGCTGAAGTAAGGTATGCTAATGGTTTTTCATGATCTGGAGATTAACCTCCCAATGATTTGTTCACCCCAGTTAACCCCACATGCTGTGGTAAATCTTCTTGTACTGTATATCCTGTGGGTTTGGCCTCAATCTAGTTATTCAGCAGCTCAGTGGAAAAAACACTTGCAGTTGTTGATTGGTTTGCAGTCTTTCTTTCTGTTTCACAGCACATACAATAGTAGATGAAAGAACTAAAGATGGCAGTGCTATTCATAGGGGTCAAATTGCAGGACAGCAAACTCAATAACATGAAGTCTTTCTTGGTTCTTGCAATAGTTATAATCCTTTAACTGTGCACTTTGCTTTTAAAGTGAAAGAATGGAAGCAAGCAAGTTCTTATCATAAAATTCTCAGATTTTTTTTTCTGTGGAGCTTGTTCATGAGTGTTTCATATCAGATTCACCAAATTCTCTTAACTGCACAAAGTTGTGGCAGATCACTCCTTCCAGACAGAAGAATACCACCTGTTCATGAGGTGTGTGTTTGAAGTCTGATCATTAGCACCTCTAAAACTGCTTGTGCTTTGTGAGAAGGGTCCATTCACAAAAATGTACAAAAGTAAAAAGATTTTTGCACTGCTTGAGCTTCAAGTCTAGATGATCCAAAAACAGTTATTAAATGTTAATGATACATCTGTCAATGATGCGACATTAACAAAGAGGGAATGGTTTAGGCTAAAGCAAAGCTGTCCATGACTGCTATGTATGATGGTATGATGGACAGAATATAAACAAGTGTGTTTCCCCCTGTGACAAAGAAAAGTCCACCTGTTCATTACTCAAAGAGCAGTCTGGACCACTCACGAGTTTAGTTCCTAAGTATGAGAAAATTGGTGAATGCCACAAATAGTCTTAAATTACTCATATGTGCCAGTTAAGACTGAATTTGTTCAGACAGCTGGTTCTTGCATGAGACCCAATGACTTGTGAAGGTTTGGCAGTGAACAAACATATTCAACCATACCACAAATTATGTACTACTGTTGTTTGAGACCATTTACAGCAAACTTAACATAAACATAATCTCCAATGAGCTGACACTTAAGAATGTATATGTGTACATACAGGCACACACAGAAATACACCCGCTTTCTAAGTAACACAACAAAACACACTTCTTGCTGTAATTAGACATTGCATAACTGACATCTGGAACTTGCTGACACACTTGTGATTTCCAGTGAGGCATCCTATACATGAAGAGTTGGGGTGGAGGTGGGGAGAGGGTGGGTTGCCAGTGCTCACCTGGCAACCCGCGTTGGTTACACTCTTAAAGCGTCAAACATTTCACAGCTCAAAGACTTTGCGGGGGAAGTCTTTAATATGGCTGGTAGTATCTGCTGCCGCCTTTGTGTCGTGCTCGTCTGCCTTTGAGGCGTAGCGGCAGATCAGACACATCAGTGCCATCACTGCTTGTCATGGGGAACAATCACGTCTTGAAATAACACAAACAGCCGTGTTCAAAGACCAGACATGAAAAGATGACATGCGTATCAAGAGTTCTGAATACGATTTGTGTGTGAGCGTGAATTTGTGTGTGTGCCGCATTAAGACAGACAGTTTTGCAGCGATGGAAAATAAAGGAGAATAAGTTTTACCCAAGGTGCAGAAAAAGAGGGATTTAATGTGAATATAGCTACTGTAGAAGAAAGGCAAAGAGAGACAGAGGGACAGGAGGAAACAGTGAGACAGGCAGGGGGGAGGGAGGGGATGAGAAGGATAGACTTTAACTGTCTGAAGGACAAAGCTACTGACCCGCGGATCATTCAGAGGATTGCCTTTCAGTTTCAGAGCAAGGTCAGGCTGCTTATTTTACCTCAGTGTTTTCACTAATCTGTTTTTTGTGTGACACAAACAAACACTGAGGCCGTGTACACATACACACAGGCGACACACGCGCACACACATGCAGACACTGAAACTAAGCCTTCCCATACTGCCTTGAAATAATAACAGCCTATGTAGGCTTTGCTATCAATAAACATTAGATGTGCAGGCTTTGTGCCTACATGAGTATCACACTACCGCGCACCTGTCATGAATTTCAATTGCTGGAAGAGGGCCGTCACAGACTACACATGTCCACGCTGCATTCTAATGTCTGTAAGACATTTTCCTGGCTGATGATTTGGCCTTCAAATGAATAGTGTGAGATTCATGCTTTGATCTATTGTTAGACATCTTAGTATAATGAGCTAAAATCAGCCTCTGTCTTATATTGACAGGACTTAAGGAGCTGACAGTGGTTGTTGGTTGGCAGCTCATTAGTAGCCACACTACATTTATGTCAACACATTTAGTGACAATCAGCAGGGGGATGCTGGGAAGCTGTGGCCATCCCACGGGACCCGCCAGCATCTGTGGAGGAGATGTACCAGTGGGCGTTGAGCTCCTAGTGGAGCTCGCTGTTGAAACACAATAACACTGAGGAGTGATGGCTAGAACTAGCTTAGTGGCCTACTGTGGGTTTGAGGGTAGGGTTGCTATGAAGCAGTGAGCCAAAATACTGTTCAGAGAGCAGAGTAATCTGCAGCCAGTGTGTGTGTGCCTGCATGTGTGTGTGTGTGGATTGAGAGGGTGTGTGTATGTGTATACAGGGTGGGTTAAAGTGCCCCAGTGTGTTCCATGCTGATCTGATAATGAGTGAGCAGGGTCAATAGGATGTTAACGGCCCCGTGGGAATGGCTGGTGGTGGATGGGTGGAGGAAGGACGAGAGCCCAGGGACACTGAGCTGTGTTTTCACTGTCCTCGCTCACCACCATCTGTGTGTGTGCGTGCGTGTGTGTGTGTGCATGTGTGTAAGAGTGCAGCAGGGACAGTAAGGTGCCTCTGTCCCTGATATTTGACTCTTTAGCTCAGCCCCTGCTGTGTCCTCCCACTAAAGCCTCAGTCAAACAAAGCAGCTCGTCCAGTGCAAAACCAACATCAACACAGCAGCTTTGACGAAGGATTAGTCGTTACTCCGCTGTCACACACATGTTAAACAATCACACACGTCATATGTCCACAATCATACAAAAAAAACAATGGGGGACATTTGGTACTGCCTTCAAAGTGAGGCTTGTTTATACACTTTCGCTCCCAGCCTAACATCATTCTGAAGGTGTTTTACAGAAAAGTGGCAGTATATGCAGTAACAGCATATCTGTGACTCATTTTGCTTGCAAATGGACCATACTGGGTGAAAGCGTGTGTTAGAGGAGCCATAAACCACAAGGTGAAAGAGTAATTGGATAACCCCAACATAAGTAATAAAACCTTGTACAAGAAGACAGCATGTCAGCTGTGTGTCAGTGGGAAAACTATTGTTACATGTGTAAGATGAGAGACCAGCACTGATAGCTGAATAGTGTGGATGGATACATGATCAAGACTACAACTGGACCTCTAATCACTCAGAAAACACACACACACACACTCTTGTGCACACAAACACAGTGAAAGTATCAGTGTCACTTTGAACTAGTGGGTCAATATGGGCAAGAAATATGGGTGCCTTTTATGTCTGACAAGTGGATGAAAGAAGAAGACCCATGATAGCATGCAAGATAGAGAGAGAGAGAGAGAGGAGGTGCAGGGAGCACTAAAAAAACATTGCGTGTTGTGCTGGCAGGCGCTCCAGTCAAATCCCTTGGCAGTTCAGAGATGCTTTTTTTTCCACAAGGCCCCGCCTTTGCCATCTGATATTCAAATGCAGAGGAAACTGGAGGAGAGCTCCTCCCAGACCACCCGCAGAATCGTCAGGGATTAGTCAAAGAGCACCAACTAGGTCAACAAGATGCAGGGCCAGTGCATGTACAGGGGGACGTGAGGCAACTCACCCACACAGGAGCCGGCCTAGTCTTGCCTGTGTTCCTATTCACACGCGTGAACTGTCTCTGTCTCTCACACACACACACACACACTCACGCACGTATACACATAAACACTGCGCTCTCACACAGAGGCAGCCACGCTTACGCAGTGACCTGTTTTCCCATACTTTGACAGTTATCCAAAAACAACTCCAAAATTCCTCTTGATTTTTCTATTTCAGAGCTAGTGAGTATGGGTTAAGCATTAGATATGAGGACAGGCGTAGGGAGATGTAAACATTCCCACTGCTGTCAGCAGCCACACAATTGATTCCCTGGCAGAACGTTTGCTTTGGTGAAGGCAAAATGATGAAATGAACAGTGATTTTGATAAGTGAGGATGTCCTTTTTGGAGCAAACGAGCTACCACACCTCTAAACTTTACATGCCGTGTGAGCTCGGGTCACGCAGGCTATTGAATAACATTTCTGTCGTTTCATAGTCACACCTTAACAAAACAGCTCCAGGCAGGATGGCCTTGGAGATTTTTTTCTTCTTCTTCTCCTCCTTTTTTTTTTTTTGAAACCATAGGTGTTTATGAAGCCTATTTTTTTCTGCACCAGTAGCAGACTGGGGAAACAGTTGAATGGGAAAGCAGACACCATCCCTATTGTGAGGCTAACATCATGATATCCCTTCACAGAGCGCTGCGCCGAGTGTGGATCCTTTCAGTCAGCTCATTGGCTCTCCAGGGAAACTCAACACGGAGCTGCTGCACTAAATAACACTGACATACCTGGACAGTGACCATAGTATCAACTGTCTGAGCGTCAGTACCCCAGAAGACATTTCTCAACATCCCATGATGACTTCAGTCAGATATAATGTTGCTTACCTGGAACACTTTTCTCTGCAGTGCAAATTTAAATAGCTCACAGAATGTACTTATTGCGAGCCTGATAAGAAAATAATGTGAAAAGGGAGAGATGAGGGTCGTCATATTCAGTACTTTGGCACACCTTTTCTGACAGTGGCAGCTGTGACTTTCATATATCTCCTCTCTTAGCGCAGTGCTGCGTTGCACTGGAATTATCTATCTTGTCTATCAGACACAGTTTCATCTCCCTGACACACTTCAAGGACAAAAGTGGAATATTTACTGAGACGACTGAGATGGCTGTTTAGCATGTCTGCCATAATCCACTCATAATCACTCTTGTCTGTTTATTTTGAACAGAGGTCATGGATTTTCTTCTTCATCCATAGTTTGTTGCACCAATAAAGACAGTTTCCCTTGTAAATGAATGATCCCCTCATCATCAAGGCCAGTGTTGAGGATGTCCCTTTCATGACAATGTTCAGTGTTCAGAATGTTCATGCACTGACCTTGTCAAAATTACTTTAACAAGTGACTGTAGATTTGGTATCACTTATAATATAAAACTTATAATATAGCCCATGATTTACAGTCTGATTTCATTGTATGAATCAGGTACCAATAAAACACAGAACGCTTCCAACTGATATTCATGTAGGTAGAGTGAAAGACAACAAGGCTATGGAGAACAAGACAGTAACCACTGGGTATTTACTGTACCTACACTTAAGTATCAGTTGGAACCACTCAGTACCTGATTCATACATTGAAGCAGCAATGTAAATTGGAGACTGTATTATGAAGCGTTATCAGATTTACCTGCTCATTCCTTTTATTTGCTTTTGTGAATTAAACATGTGGCCTCTGCAGGCTTTTATTTGCCAAACCAACAGAAGAATGCAAATACGCTATCTGTGTGGGCAGGTTTTGCTGTGTCATATGGTTTTGGGGAACTCCCAGCTACAGCACGTGGGAAATGTCACAACCACCCCAGACTTCATTCCAGTCCAAAGGTTACAGCATGGTGACTCCAGTGGCCTCCCACTGCAGCTCGGGTGACCTGCCTCCTCCCCAAGAGGGCCTTCCTCACTCCAAACCTTGGGAGACGCCATGGCTGAAGTTGGGGAGTGAGGTCAAAGGTGCAGGGTTAATGTCTCCTGACACTGCAGCCCTCCCTCTGAGAGCAATCAGGCGCCTGAATCTAAATCCTCCTTTGTTTGCACTGTTGGGCCAGAGAACACCGCTGCAGATTGACCTTTGCCTAATGCATTCATATGTTTTCATCTATTTTTTTCTTTAGCCGAAATAGTGGATATACAGTATGCTAGAGCTCATTTTAAAGCGGCCGATTACTTTATTCTGGATGGAGGAACAACAAATTCCGTATCCCATCCAAAGATTTGTCGATAACTATGCCTAGTAACCGCCTCTGTGAACTCATGCTGACACGGAAGGTGAATCACAGATGAATTGGCCATATTACAACATTATACTGATAGAAATCTGTCATGAAAAATGTGTGTTTGTGCCACTGAAGTATTTACTTTAGTTTTTGGTGCTTACAACCAGTTGTATTTTAATTACAAAGTCTGCAGTTGTTTAATTCACAACAGTATTCTACATTAGATATGACGGTTTCTTTGTAAAGTTCTTGCGTCTCTTCACTTTTGTCCTCCCTTGTCTGTTGTTTAAGAAAAACACTCTGAAATTTGAAATTACTGTACCTCTGTGTGGCTTGATCATTTTGCTTAAATTCTGCTGAAATCCCACTGTTTTACACACTTACACTGGTGTTAACAAGACTGTAAAATAGTCTATAAAACATCACCAAAGTCCATCTACTAATGATGTTTTACAATTTTGCTTTTGTATCGCGCCACACTTTTTCCATTTTTCACTTCTTTTGTTCCTGCTAAGGCCAACAACCAACACTGCAGCAACTAGCCTGTTAACATTCAAATCAGCCTTCTTTTCCTCAGTCTCGACAGAATGTGTTAAACACATAAATAAAATTGGCGACAAAATGTTTTCAAAAAAGGCTCTAGACTTTTTTAGTTAGCCACAATCTGCCTCATATCAGGTCAAAGGACAGAGTTTCCGAACCACATTTTCAAGAAAAGCTTGAGGGCAGTTCAACACAAACTTGGTTGGGGAAGAATGAAGGAGGATATTGTATCTCCATTTATGTAGACTAGGTCAGAGTTCAAAGATGAAAGGTCACTCCAGTTCAGAGGTTGCCAAGGCAGAGATACCATCCAAATTACTGGGCCCGCACATTGAACTCACGGCTGATGTTAACGCCTAACACAAAAATAATGTTCTGAGCATCGTGCAACCAGATTAATAAACAATAAACGCAGAGTGACATCAACTTTATGAACAGCACTTTGCTTAGGACTTTGATCAGACTTTTAACTGCTGTTGTACTCAAAATGCAAATTGCAGGTAACACCTATTGTGAACAACAGCCTTGTAAAGAAAACTATCCAATTTACTCAGAATGATACAAGTTGAGTGCCACTCTGTTTATACTACTGGTAATGAACTGAATTACTGTTTAAATAATTTGTAAGGCAGGTTAGAGGCATAGTGCATCCAATCATTAGAATACAAGTGGCCACAGACAGCGTGTGATGGAGTGGTGAGTAGAGGGAGGGGAGGAGGAGGAGGAGGAGTGAGCCACCCCCACACTAGCACACACACACACTTTCTCTCTCCTACACACACACACACACACACACACACTCACACCATTTGCATTTGAAAAAAAGGAAACACAGACAGGGACAGAAGTAGGTTATGTTGTTGTGTTCTTATTCAGAGAACACTGATGTTCCTCAGGTCCTTAGAGACATTTTGGCTCAAGGCCATGTTGGGAGATGACTGACTGCAGGCCAGTGGACCTGATAGCACAGATTAGCACAAGATGAAAAGAAAGAAAAGGAAAAGTGGCTGGAGCATTTGGAGCACAAACCTTTAATTCAGATTTACTTTTAATGTTCATCTGCGAAACTATTTCTTCATGATGATCGAATCTATTTAAGAAGCCCATGAGTACACCTGCTTTTTGTGAATGACACTCTGCTTCACACTTTGCGACACAGGTTACACACCTGGGAGCTGCCCTCACTGTCTTGTCTAAGGGCACCCTGCTGTCGTTATACACTATTTTCTCCACTTGGTCTCAGTGCTGAGGTAGTGCAAATTCAGACTACTGTGGCAGATATATTTTTAACTCTCATATTTTGGACCCCGGCCCATGATAGTCACATTGATTTATAGATGTTGACTAAAGGTTGGTTGGGCACTTCTTACTTAATTTGCATTTAAGTGAAAGGCCATTTTATTAACCCACTTTGTTATGAGGGAGATAGTTCAAGAATTATTGTGTAGTTTCCATTAAGGTTTTCAATTTCAGTCCTCCCATTAATTGGTAGTTCACTATTCATAAAACGAAACACGCGGGAGGTGATGCAAGCCTCTAACTGTGTATAATAAACAATGTAAATTTCTTCACCATTAAGTTTTATGTTGACCAAACAATGAGAAAGAATTTTTATTCCAGAAATTAACAAAAGAGAGTTTAGGATTAATCTCCATTACATTCATGTTTACATATTAACTCAGGTTACAGTAAATTTTATATGAGCAGATCCTAAAAGTGAAGTCTAAAGAGGCACTTTAAGATGTGTTACTGCACCTTTAACTTTCAGGAGGACTTGTAAGAGCTGCATATTAGTGAAAACATGTGGTTGAGGACAAGATAATCTGATTTTCACTCCTTACTGTGGATGAAGTCTAAAACCACCGTCTTACATTTCCTATAATGCAACTTCTAAGATTTTCATTGACTTTTGTCATCTGAAAAATGACCGGGTTCATGCTAGATTTCAAAAAATCAAATAACAGTCTCATGACGCCATTAGGTTATTTTTCAGCTTTTAGTGTTTTCTCTCGAGAACCACAAGACATTATTTTCACAAGCCTAGTGGTGCTGCCCATGACCAAGTATTAAACTGTATGTGTAGAATCAGTGAGTGGCTTCCTAAGTCATTCTTGACCAAGAACTTTTGAAATTGAAATTGACTCTCTGTCCTTCTGTATTCACCATAAAGAACTTGTTGGAGAGCGTTTACCAAATTCCTAAAATCCAGTAGTTTACAGACTACCAGTGATACTGTAACTAATACTGCAATTCTATTAAAATTTATTGTTAATGTTACTGTACGTTTTAGGATTATAATAGATTGTCTCATGATAAATTGTTACAAATATAACAACTGCTACTACTTGAACAATAGAAAACAACTACAATGTACAAAAATAGTTAGGTATGGGTAATAAAAACAAAACATTGAAAGAAGTAGGAAAGTTCATGAATGCTTATTATCACACATACATATATAGACATGTTTTGTATTGGTGGGGGTGTGGCAGCAGCAGAGCGGAGGCTTGTTCCTTTAAGGGTGGGAAAAAATAAGGCAGCAGAGGAGAGGAGTGGCTGTCTCCGCTCACTTCCACAGCGGAGTAGACTGAGAATAAATAATTCACACAGACTACACGCTACGCACTCGGCTCGCTCACAGTCGTAGCACCAACATACGAGGCATTTTTTCGGACTAAAACAGGATTTTTAAAGCTCGCCCTCGCTACCCTGTTTCTCGCCTGAAAGTGCGTCAAGACAGATGCTAACGCTTCAATGGATTTTCCTCCTCCTGTCGAATAATAACGATGCGCCTCCGGCTGACTGTGGGTGACAATGCAGTAGAGATCTGTGTGTTATAGATAAACGCACCGTCATATCCGGGGAATTATTATCATTACTACCACTGGGGTGAAAATCCACGGTGTGTGTTATAGGCCTACGGAACGTGGCAGTGCCGAGGATTGTGCCAGACAATAGCGTTTTTTCTGGAGCATGGAAGGCTGTTTGTGTGTCGTATACAGAGGCATATGGATATAGCGCTGAAAACGCTGCATAAAGAAGAAGGGAAATAAACTTGTCTGCAGGTGTTATAGGCCCTGATTAAACCCACGAAGTCTTCTAGTAAGAAGAAGATCATTCTTGTATTTCCTGGGCTAAAATGAGACCAGGAATTAGGCCTAGGATAGAGGTATTTTTCTGTGTAAATGTGGCCAATTTGCAAATGTTCATTTATCCTGACGGAGCGACCAGCTGAATCAGATGAAACTGTCCTGCTTATATTTTCAAGTGTATTTGCTTTAAGGCCACTGTCATAGTCTGCTACTACTGACCGTATGAACACTGAATGGATGTTGTCACCTGGAGGAGAACACACACACGCGCTATGGGTCATGAGTCATATAGGACAGAATGCAATGTGTTAGTACAGTTAATGTAGTTCATCACATTGACTCATAACAGAAGCTATGCTAGTACCACCTAATGGAAACACTCTCACAGTTGCACTGTTCTTAAATTACTATTGGCAAGTCCTGCTCTGCAAAGATCACGAAGGGTTTTATGAACCCCAAGGCCTTTAAATGACGTGAGTGCAGCATATGTTGAGCTTGTGTCAGCAATAGGTCCCAGCCATAGTCAGTCCTGATGCAGCAGGCTACTTAATGGGAAATCTCAACAGATGCTCAGACACATATTTCACTGAGAGCTTTTCATTCTTATTTTTTGGTAATAGTTGATTCTGTTGTATAAATGTCTGGTAGTCTAAATCTGGCTTTGCAAGGGCCAGTATTCCTGTAAATGATTTTGTATTTTTACATTGCATAACCACTAGGGGAGGTGACAGTGGTGCTAACTCTGAGCACGACAGTAAGTAGCAGGGTGAAACAGAATAAAATGTTACAAAGCATTACAAGAAGAATAAGTCTAGTAACATAATCAGTATCATGTAACATTTGACCTTTAATGAATTCATAAACAGCCATGTTCTGGATTCATGGCTTAGTTAATGATCCCCATTAATGGTCATCATTTTGTTTTGCTGTGGTTAATCACAGGCCGTCCTTCAAGTTTTTGACGGATGTGGTCGACCAGACCAAAAAATGTAGCTGGTTGAAGTTGGTCAGTTGTGTTTTGCCTCATCACTGTGCGTCGCCATGTCAGATATGTTTTGATAGAGTTCAAAGACTGATGTTTTTCAGTAATTTGCCGCGGAGGCTTTTTGAATGGCCTTGGCGAGGTGTTCATTTCCGAAATGTCCTATTGCTCATTGACTTTTGAATCACTGTGGAGGCAAAAGGCTTAAAGGAAGTTTGCCGTGTGTTACAGGAAGCGAGGCAGAGTACATCTTCTGTTCAGGTTCTTAAAAGGGCAATTTACAAAGCTTCCCAGCAGCAGCCTGTTTGGCTGTCGTGATATGAGAGTGAACAAAAAAGGTTAGTTCAGTTAATGTACTACCTTTCAGAGAATCTGCTGTAACTTAGACTAACAAAAGTAATGTGAGAAAAGTTAAACTTTTAAAAGCTCTTCCAAATACTGTTCAGGTCTGGGGGTCTGCCTTTAGCCTTTCTTTTATAGAGCATTTAAGTTGCTTAATTATCGACTCAACTTTACCAAGATGTTCAAGGTAGTTCAGCTTGTCCTCTGTTGCCATAGATAACTAAAACTCCATTTATAGCCCAACTTTAAAGTTGCACTTACTGTTTTGAGTGTCTGACCACCCGTGCTGTAACTCCGTAAAGAATTCTGTATTGATGTAGCTTGATTCTGATCAGTCATCTGCCCACACACCAGGAGCTGCTGTTGCTGGAGTGATGTGCACTAGTCTGCAACAGAACCAGAGGACATTCAAATGGCCAAATGCAATTATATGTTGAGACTGCTGAGCAGTCACAAGACTGACCTGCACTTTCACTCTTATCCACTGGCTGCCTTTCATGACAGCAACGAGTTCGCCATCAAACACCACCACTGCTGTGTAAGGAAAGTGGCAATGTTTTGACGTGTGTGTGTGTGTGTGTGTGTGTGTGTGTGTGTAACTGTGTTCAGTGGGTGTGCTATTTTGCTCTGCATGTCTTTTTTGCACTTGTGTTAAAGATGGTGTATTTTATTACAGTATGGAAAACAGTTTTCAATTTCAGGAAATCCTCTCCTTTAAATCATTTGATGTAATAGTATATTTTTATACAGGATGATGCCACAGGATACAGAGTACATGCCCAGTACTTACCTCCACTAACAGCCTCTCTAACTACTAACACTGTGCCAACCTTCAAAGCTCCGCTGTTTGTAAATCTGTCAGTCATATAATAGTGAGAGACACACAGGGCAGACAGAAACTGACAGAGACATCCTGCTTTTTGATTGTTGAGATACTCATGTAATAAACAAACTAATGTAATCTACAAGAACAAGTGTCATGCATTTACTGCAGAGTTTTGATTTATTATAGACCTGGGAGCTGCCCAGTACTTGTGTTGTTGGCCACCGAACATTGCTCAAGGCACTTTGACAGATGTTGAGGTAAGAGAAGTGCATTTCATCCACTTACAGGCCTGTGACGCGCCCACTGAGGAATCAAACTAGAGACCTTTTGCCACAGGCTCATTTCTCTAATTGTTTGGGCTCTATAATATTTGTGGAGCATGTATTATGCCAAATCATTTTATTGTCTCTCTTTATTGTTTGTTTATTCAGTAGACACTTTCATAATAACAATACTAACATTACAATAGCTAAGAAGATTTACACCACAACAATTATAGAATTTCATTGTCAGACTAAAATGCTTATCACAAATTGACATCACCAAAGCACAAGACAAGACCAGTCAATGTTGTACTTAATCAGCAAGTGTTTAAAATAATCAGTTTTTAGCATCCTACTATTAAGAGGATGCTGGTACTTTAGTATCTTGACTCTGTGCCCCTCCTCCTCCACAATTCTGTTCGTCAATGGATTTCACATACACACGCCTATCACACAGACTACAGTGTCACCTCTTGATTCTGCAACAGGCCACAGATTGCATTAAATTGGAATAGAAATTACTTGAAAATGGATATGACGTAAGACATAAAATGTCAGGGCTTGGAGTGATGTTAGTAACATAATAGATTGATGTGGGCTGAAAACCACTGAAGCCAACAAAATTGAATTTAAAAATGAATATGACTTTAGAATTACTACTGCAGCGCCACTGTTCCACAGATCATAAATTATCCGCAGGATACATAAAGAGGCATGGAAACTTGTGCTATTTATCAATAAATTAACTTAGTGCATTGCAGGACATTCTGTCACTGAAAACCCACATCAGAAAAACAAAGCACAAACTACTGTTGATTTTGCTTGAATAAGATCATTGTGTGGGCAGTTTGGTCATTCCCACTATGTGCTGTTTCAGAAGATAGGGTTTTAGTGAGGCTCCTTGTTACAGCACTATCTCATTCAGAGGCACCATCTGCCTTTGCTGGTGCTTCTGTCATGAAGAAGGCAACCAAAGTCATCAATGGACCTAGCTTGATGACAAGGCAGAAATCAAGCAATGCATCTTTACAGCCATCGCCTCCTGGATGGGGCTGGAATGACTAAACAAGGAAGAAAGATGATTCCGCTGCAACCTCCTGAGCCATCTCAGCCAGAGCTCATCTGCTGAATTACTCCCTCCCACCTCCTCTCCCTCCCCACCTCCTCCCCTTCACCACCTCCAACTTCTCCACCCTCTGCCTTCAGCTCACCTGGCTTCCTATGAATGACAGGGTCTTCAATGGACAATCACGATTGATCACGCTGATTGCAATTGGTTGTGAATTATTTAGACTTGCTTGAAAACTGGCTCATCAAACGCTGGGCGGCTGGAAAGAGGGAGATATTATGGTCAAATAAATTGTATACATGTTAACTACTGCATACTGGCCTGTTTCAAAACAACAGCCGCGGAAGCCTAACTGTGACGATCAACAGGGGCTAGAGGGTAACAACATCAAGTTACCTTTGTACTGTGGTAACAGAGCTACCAGCTTAACACTAAATTCCACCCGTCCTCTCCTGATACATTTCTTAAGTAAAGACTGAGGAGATGTAGCTGGAGCAGACCTCCTGTGATGGAGAGGAGCTGACTTTTTCCTGCCGGGCTGGTGGTCACAGCAGAGGAGTGGAGTGGAACTGACTCCTCCTTCCTCTCTCCCTCTTCCTCTCTCTTTGCTCCTGTAGCAGAGCTGCTGCCCGGCTGTAGAGGCAGTTTTCTACCATTGTGGTGAGCGTGCTGCCAGGATGCTGCAGTCGACGAGGGAAGGTCTCTGTTTCACAAGAAAGGCATAATGTCACATGCGTGATGGTAGAGCGGGGGCTGTAGGGGAATGAGGCCAGACGCCATAGATAGAGGTATACCCGGCCTGTGGTACATGTGATAGAGAGTTCGCCTTGTTTTCTTACAGAGGAATACAAAGGATAAAGACGGCAGATACTTCTCTGCATGTTTGTTGCTCTTGTTGGAATTCTTTAGCTGCAGCAGTCAGAGGATGTTTGTAATTAAGTCTGCAATGATACAGTTGTTGATAACGAGAATCATAGCAAACATGGAATCACATGAGCTCGTTTCATGCATCAGTCAAACAAACCAGCCTCTGACAGGCATTAGACAAGGCTGTAATTCCTGTGTACTAAATGCCATTTGGTGTTGCTCTAAATGTGTATTATTAATGACATGTTCTTACGTGGTCTAAGAAGCCTAAGGTTGAAGGCTAGAACAGCAAGTCACAAACCAGAGACTGAGGGATGACTGTTATTCAACTGTGTCTTATTTTAACCAGGTTATGTGGCAGGAGTGCAGAGGTTGGGGCTAAGGAAATGCCACTCATTCCTGAAGAGTCCTGGCCTCACAAGGTTAGTGGCTTGTCTTTGTAAGTTGAGGATTGATGGCTGAGCCTGTCTGGCGCTGACCAAAGTCCAAGGCTGTCACAGGCAGCAGCCACCCCCACCCCCCTTCCCTCCCTCCCTCCTTTGCAGGCTATCACAGGCCCTTCTTCCCAACTTAGCAGCCTGTCCTTTGGGAACCTTGAGGCCCAGCAAGGACACAGCCTGGGTGCAGTAAGCCTGTGAGGCTTACGAACGCTTCTGCTTTAAACATGGGTGTATGATTTCCTGACATCGGAGCAGTGCGGCAGAGCTGCACAGCCATAGCACATGTCCCTCGGCCCCTGGGCAAGGAGGGGCAGAGAGATCCTCGCAACTTAATTATATCTTTCTTTAAAGCTTTCGCTTGAAATTAAATTTTCCCAGGCACTAACTTAAAGAGGAGTTTTCAATCTATGAATGAATGGATATATTGCACAGGACGATAGGGAGAGAGGGAGGAGGAGGGAGGAGAGGGAGTGGTGGATGCAGGCGGTATAGGGTTTCGGTGGTCAGTCTTGAGATTTATTTCCATTGCAAATGGGTGAAGTTCGGGAAATTATACCATTAAACTTTGTACCCTTGAGAGCTGCTCTTGTATGCCACCAGCCAACAACACCTCAAAGTTCATAGTACACATTTCTACTGTCATTTGGGTTATTTCAGTAACCCTGTGAACACTCCAGATATTTTCACATTGCTTGGCTGTGCAGGATGGTGGTGGAATGAAGACTTGGGTTTCCTACTTCCCTCGCTGCTCATTCAGGACCCACATCTTATAGAAGTTGATAACTTCTGCTGAATGATGTTACGCGTACAAAATATTCCCCAAATCCTCTTTGGCTTGAACTGTAATTAAAATTTTGGCTTCTAGTGATGAGCTGAACTGTTGCTACAACAAGGGACTCAAAAGTGGTACAAGTGAGAGCTTCCTGAGCTCTGTGAGTTCAGATAGATCTGCAGCACATTATCTGGTTTCCAATAGAGGAAACGTCACTGAATCCCAGCCGAAATACCTTTATTTCTGCATTTTAGTCCAAGGTAGATAATTTGTTGTTCGCCCAAAATAATATTTCATTAGACTGTGTCCTCTAAGATGCATAAAGATTCATTTGTAATGGCTCTGACATTTCAGATTCTTCACTCCATTTTAAATTTGTAAATGAATGCATAATGACTCCACCTCTAATAAATATCTTTAACAGAACATGGTTAAATAAGTGGCACATCTCTAGATTAACAGAACAATGCATCACACCACAAAGGAAGGACTGAGGACATTTGGCATAACCCCAGTCCCCTCTTTCACTGGAAGTGGTCTCTTTGAATATCTGAAACATGCCGTCTTTTGTAGGAACCTCCAGCCCAATTTGTAAATCCATTAGTAGTGGCGCGACAGTACATCCTCACTAGAGCAGACTAAACAGACCGAAAGACTGTAGGTTCAGAAGTGCAGCTTTCTCATAACTGTGTGTTAGAAGGCTCCCCAGTAGTAGAGAGGCCATTTGAGAGAAGATGGAGAGCACAGGGCTGATGACTGAGGCCATATGACCCACATTAGGAAATGGACTGCGACCAGAAGATTGCTGGCTCATACTCGCTCACCCTCTGCCCTTGAGCAGCAGTAATTAACCTGGATTTCTCCAGTAAATATCCAGCTGTAGAAGAAAGAGATGTGCGTATGATAACGTGGTAAGGACTTTTGAATAAAAGTTCATCATGTAGTATTTAATACAGCTAATAGAATCATAGCCAGGTTTTCAAGTTATCAAGGACCCAGGACTGTTGAACATGTAGAGGAGTATACGTAGTCATTCCTCTCTCATCTGTCTTTGTGCACCCTTCCATACACACACACACACACACACACACACATCTCACAGACTTCTCTTTTTCCTTTGGCATTACACAGAGCACCACTCCTTGACCTGATTGGTTGAGGAGGCTTTTTAAGTAACTCCAGAAGGGAGATCCAATCATGTGACACCTCACCTAGGCTCACCCCCATCCCCTCTCCCACCTGTATGTCTACGAGGATGAGGTGGAGACATTTCGCCACAGGCCCACCATGCAGCTGCAGGGCCGCCATTCAATTGGGTAATCACCCATGTCGTAAGTGGTTGAGGTCACGCTAAACCGAGCTTGTGCCCCAGTGATCCTGGCCTTTATCTGGAATTTGGAATGCACAGCCACAAGTTTCCACCCTGTTTGACTGCAGGACGAACTGGAGCAGGTTTAGTCATCTTCTCAATTCTCAATCACTGATATACCACAGCATATGTCAGGGAAAGGTCGCTTGCTGTCCAGAGTGATTCATGTCCATAGAGGAGCTGGCTGCTAGGATTTGTGTTGTTGCAGTTGCCTTCACCACTCCCCCCTACAGCTGCCCCGCCGCTTAAAACCACGCTGGCTCACTGTCTCGCTTAGAGCAAGCTACTGTCTCTGTTTGGTGAGTATTTTTATGCCAGCGACAACATCTCTGCCCCTGGATGTGTTTTTCTACTACATGCCTGCAAATAAGACTCTAAATATGACACTTACAGCACCTGCATCAGTACACGCTAGCCAGATGCCAGTCTTGGTACATACAAGTCATCACTTTTTCCTTTTCAGAATATTGATGTCTGCTCTCAGTATATCTGGAGAACTAAACACTCTCTGCAGCACTGTTTCTGTATGTTCTTTCAGGTTAGTTGAAAGAGCATATTATAATACACTGTTTCTATCAAGTGTGTGTTGTTGTAACACAAAAGGAGGTGTGAAAAACAATGGTGTTTTAGCTGTCTTTAAATTCTTGTTTTGTTTTAATGTTACTTATTTCGAGATGATGATGAAGTATCATTTAAAATATTTTGTATTTTATTTTTAAACTTTTTTTTAACATGCCTCAGACACAATAAAATAGTTGTCAGAAACAGGCTAGTGAATCTTATTTTTAATCGAAAGTTTAATGTAACATCAAATGCGTAAATTGAACCAAATTAAATTTAAATTATATTAAATCCAGAAAAAAGAAAAATCATTTTGTTTAAAGATGACAAATTACCCATAATGTCATCTACTGTAAATTCTAAGTGTGAGATGATAGTAAGAAACTTTAATCTGATGATTTGTGAAGATATTCTACTTGATATTAGAAAAAATAATACTGATCTGACAAGACTTCCAGGCTGCTTTTACAGGATCTCAGGCTATGAAGAGGCCAAGACTAATTTCATGAGCCATAGAAGTATATTCCTCTGTTCTCTATGGAGCCATGTCACTGATTCTCCATCGCTAGCCTCCTCATCTCACTGTGGCAATATAGAACACAGGCCAAGACATACCATATATTCTTCATTTAATAAAAATGAACTCATTATGTGCTGCTGGAGGAGTAAGGTATTATACAAGACTGTTACTAGCTGTTGCAGGCCACAATTTGTCGGCGGATAACTTGAGGCCTTTAGAGGAAGAACAATCCAGATGAGCATATGTTTCATGCCCGTTAGCATGAGAGCAAGTTGAGCTGCTTGCAATTTCAAACTTTTGTAATCTTTACTCAAGTAAACTTCACTATAATCAAACTTCAGAACACTTCATGTTTTCTGATTAACTTAGCTGCTTGGATTTTGATATATTTTTGAAAATCACACATCGGTTTCCCTGCTTATCTGACACACACCTGTAGCTCACACGCTCAACACTATACTGGAGAGAACCCACCCTCATGTGGATGCTGATTTTCGTCCACAGCCTATCATGTTCACCTCAGTATTATATGTGTAACTGTATTATGTCCAAAGAGTATGTGGGCACACATAAATGTTGCCAACTCTCATTTATATTTAACCTTGTTTGGGTTATAAAGGCATGTGATACATATTGTATAACATGTATAACACACATATGTACACACACCTAGGAGTAGCACAGAGAGCTGTGAGCTTATAGTAACTGTGTTTACACGTCTGGGGCTGGAAGTTGGCACAAGAGCCAGACAAATGTGGTTTATCTGGGGCCCTTCTCTAAGCCACCTTCCCTTCCATTCAGCATTGACCTTGGTGCTTATGAGGAGGCAGGGCTTCTGGACCCCACATCCACCCCTTTAACTGGAGCTGGAACCTCCACCAGCCCCTCGCCGGTCAAGGAGGAATTGGACACTTGTATTACTTTTTCCAACAGCTACTTTTCTCTGTCCTGGTCATATTTGCTGCACTTACACATAAAGCAAGATATCGCACAGCTCTACTGTTTTTGCAGATTTTCTGGCAGCGGAGGAAAGTGGAGCAGCAGGCTTCAAGGATCGCCCTGAGGCACCAACACAGGTGCACTAGGGTCGTACCATTAGCACGCAGGGCTTAGCACCGAGCTGGTGAGAGTTTAGCGGCAGGTAACCTCCTCTGGTTTTTTTGAGTGAGGTCAAACTGTGGCTGATGCAATGAGTACACATGAACATATGTAGTCACCAGCATCTGGTGGGACTAATGTTTCTGTGGCAATTGGGGGCTAACATAAGTACACTAATGTTCGCTAGACAGTCTACTTGTAAGAGGTTTTTGTAGCCAAAATTTAAAATTCTATTTACATAAGAGTCATGCTGTGGTTTTTAAAATAGATGTGTAAAATCATTATAATGCACCGTGAGTGGCTTACTACTGCTAAGTAAAAGAGGTAGCACACTATAGCTGAAGTAGAATTGTTCAGTTCAGTAAACTTTAAAGGTAAAAGGTTTCTAAAAGGTAATAATTAAATGTCACTCATCACGCCTCAAGCAAATGTAGCTCTGAACAAAAGCTACAAACAAAGGGTTGCTAAGCGACACCAAGACACCAGTGAGTGATGAGTGATGATTTTAATGGCACATTAATATTTAAATTAGCAGTCAAAGGTGTGTGTTGATTAGTATTTCACAATGGTTCAAGTTATAAATCCGAATATCGATACAAAGGGTGTCAATTAAAAATCAGTTCCATAAATGAATGAAACCTCAGCTGTTGTCAGAGCGGCCTCGGCCCAGGAGAAACTATGGTTAATGTGTGAGGGATTACAAAAGTAATGGGCTGAGTGAGCGAGCTTAGCGAGGGGAGGGTTGCATGAGAGCACTGCAGCGTGATCTGAGATATATCAAGTGAGTTGTCCTAACCCACACAGAGGCACCCGAAGGGGCCAGTGTCATGCTAACAGGCATTAGGGCAGCTCTCAGCTCATCTACCCCTGTAATATTTCCCCCAGCCAGGAAAAGCTCATACTTTTTCTGGCTGACATTACACCTTCACGGGAAAGTGTTAAATGACTGCAAAGCAGAGTGTATGTCTGTGTTTAAATAAGGCAGAGGATCTCATTTAGCATTCTGAGTAATACATGAGATAATGGCCGCTTAGAAGAGGTGAGATGAGAAACGGGAGGTGGAGTGGACTGGTGAGGCCTGTAGATGGTGTTTAACCTCAGGAGCCAGTGTTGTATCAAGGCGTGGAGGGTTTTACAACATACAGCAGCAGGCCGTTGATAAGGGGTCGCCTCATTCCAAAGGCCACAGGAACGACGCTAAATGGACCCAACAAGGTAAAGAAGTCTCACTGTCTTTTTCAACTTCCTTTTCTTCCTTTGTTTCCTCTCTCTCCCTTTGCTGTCTCCCTGATCATGCTCTGCAGAACCCTCGTACGATCTTAGGGAGGGAGGGAAAAAAAAAGAAGAAAAGTGGCTGAAGCGGACCTATTTTTTTCCCACAGTTCCACGGGGAGGCAGAGGGTGGCGGTAAGTTATCGTCAGTTGACGAGAGCAGGGCCTGATGGGGAGGCAGGGGTTCCGTCGCGAGATCACCAGCCATACTCAGAACTGGTCAGCAGCAGAGGCTACGCCTTGTAAACGGCTTGTCATACTGGGAGAAAAAGCTGCAAATGAACTAGATTATACCTGTTGAGCACTGAGGTCTCCTCACTCCCCAGCCCCACACTTCAAAAACACACGCATATATAAGGCTTACAGTAGTGAGTCTCTGGAAGCACTGCCACCTCCTATAAGTTCTCCTTCCCTCTCAGTCTTCAGTAATAGTTGTTTGATTACTGCAGTCAGACTCGATAAGCTCAAAGCCTGTGCCACATGCTTTTTAAGTAAAGGATCTTTCACATTTCTTTCTCTGACACACGGGCAGTGTTTTCTAAATATAGCCCGCTTCTGCCAGATTTGCTCGACTATTCAGGTCAGGTTATTTACTGTACTAAGTTCAACTGTGGTCGAAATGAGCAATACAGATGCTTTATTCAGATGCATGACCTTTGCATATCATCTGTGCCAAAGCCAGACATGTAATAGATAATTTGTTTATATAGCCCTCATGAGATAATATTATTTCTGACAAAAAATCTTTTATTTATCTCATTCTGGTAATCCCAATATCAGGGCAGTGTTTTCTAAACCAGACTGATGAATTGATGTTGTGTCGAACAAGACTTAGTGGTGATTACATTTTGATTTTGGCACTTCCATCAAGCCACGGAAAGAAATAATTATACTCAATAAATATTTTTGATATTGATTTCACATGGGTCTGTGCCATTGCTCGTTGTTTCAGATCCTTTGTCTTCCTACCGTGTCTCCAGACAGACAAAATGATAAACACTGTTTGACTTCCTCTCACAAATAATTGCTATGTTGTTGTAAATTGAGCTGAGACCTTTAGAACTGGAAAATCAGAGCTTATTCTTACATTGAATTGCTTATGGAGTACGCACTACAGTAGAGCTACTCATATTTCAGTACTATGTGGGAAATTGCCTTGTAATGAATCTCCCAGGACACTGTGGTGCTTCACAACCGGTCTGCTTTTGCCTCTCTTCTGTGGGGGATCATAGTGGGTCTTTAATATTTTAACGCTACCATCTCCCTGATATGAAAACTAGATTTTTTACTTCAGATGGAGGGATTTCACAGCAAATAAACACAGGGTTCATTAGATTTTGTGTCTTCTCTCTTTTTCCTATATCAGTCTCGCCATGTTAGACTATATTAGTTTCGCTTCTGTAAAAACAGCCTTATTAGCCAAGGTGTCACACTAACAAACATAACACATAATATCCCGAGGTGGGGCTAAACATGGCTGGGACTTTGATTAGCAGCAAGACTCGTTACACACCCAGCCTCCTTAGTGCCACAGCTCCCGAGCCCCGCCACTGCTGGGGAGCAGACCTGTCTACTATTCTGTTCAGAACTCATGTCTCTGTGCGGAAGCCCTCAATTGAGGAGACTGCCATATTCGTGTCACTCAACAACAGCCTCTGAGGCGATACATGCCACCGCCTGTGTGTTTATGTGTGTTGTGTGTGTGTGTGTGAAGGTGAGGCTGAGCGGTAAACCAGTCAGAACCAGTACTCTGGCCACCCAGCCAGTGTTTTTTAAATTTTTATTTTTTGTGACAGGGAGCCATACCACAGCGCCTTTAGCAGATGGTTTCCAGCAGGCTCATGATGACATGTGATACACATAGTTTTGAAAGGTCAGGGTATGAAGAGAACCACAGTAGGAGGGCTGAACCCAAGTCCAGAGTGTCCAAACCTCCAATACAGTTCTCTGCACATACACTGTTTGCAGTACATGTATGTTATGGTCAAAAGAAAAGGCCTTTTGTGAATTTTCAAACACCCAGTATTAGAACACATTGCTTTCAACAGGGTGCACAAAATATTTACTGTAATACTTGAACCCAGGCCTGAGCTGCACTCGCTGCAGGGAGGGAAGCGCAATATTTATATGTTGATAAAACCTTCTTGTGCTTTTACAGTAGACTATGCCTCACCTCGCACTCAGGCAAGAGCAAAGTTTGACAGTACAGAGTCAGGACTTTGACTATGGACCACGGTGTTTACTTTGGAAATCAGAGGTCTTCATTGGGACCCAGTAGGTCACCATCGTCAAACACTGGCTCTTCTGATGCTACCACCCCCAAGTCGGAGAACCTTGATTGGCCAGTAAGCTGACGTCATCCTTGAACGGAGGCATGGATATTTGTTTTGAAGCTACAGGTCAATTGTGTGCTAATGGTTCAGAGTAGAGCAGGGAGGAAAACAGTCTGGAATTTTGTACGTAAACAACACCTCTGGAGTGGATGGCCGCCTTGTCACACACAGGTGTGTATTCCATAGCAACTGCCCCTCTCCCTCCCTCCCACCTCCTGAAATGGCACGGGCTTGTGCATGCAAGGAGGAGGAGGAGAGGTGGTGGTAGTTTAAAAATAAATCCATGCATATATTGGTCAGACATTTTGAAATTCTGTTTCTATCTCAGTCTGATAGAGAGGTTAAAGATACAGTATCCTGATAACCCCACCAGGTAGTCAGGATAAGGAGTGCGCAGATTGAATAAGCATATGAGGGAGAAAGGGGAGGATAGTTGAGGAGGTGGAGGGGGGTAGGAGGAGGCCAGAGATGTCTATCAGGCGTGGAAGGTTTTTTTTTTTTTTTTTTTTTTTGTCTTGAAAGATCCAGTTCATATGCCTGCATGAGGCAGCTCTGCTTCATACAGCACGTTAAGCGTTTCAAGGTCATATGAGCCAGCCTATGACATTAAAGAGGAACAGAGGGAACGGGAGGGGGGGGCAGAAACCATCAACCACAGACATGCACACAAACACAGAATTGAGTTGTAAAGAAAAAGTAGCCTTCAACTCCCTGAATCTTTCCTGTGACTTTCTGCACCGGTGTCTGGCTCACAGTGGGATTTTGTGAGGGCAAGAGCGCTTTTTGCAAGGTAATGAGAGTGTCTTATTCTCTGCACAGAGCCAAGAGAGATGCTTAATAACTGCTTTAGAAGTTGCCAGCCACACATACAGGCAGCATTTGTGTGTGTGTGTGTGTGTGAAAGAGAGGGAGAGAAAGATGAAGAGAGAAGAGTCACAGTGATAAACCTCAGGGAGTGGGAGGCAGAGAAGAGAAAAAGGTCTTGTGTTATTTAAGGACAGCAAACCACGGCAAATGTTCCTCAGCTGAGGGTTTGGGTTAAAGTGAGTTTAGCTAAATGAGTTCCACCTTTTGACCAAAGAGTACACACTGCTGCACAGGCTGAAGTTATAGTGCATCTGCAGTGTATCAAATGGAAAGCAGGGCTGTGGTCACGGGCATTTGATGTTTGCAACTGTTGATACTTGCACGTACCACACTGACTGCCAACAGCAGCTAAATGGCGTAATGCAAATATAAACATTTTTGCACATTTATCAGCATTTTAATAATGTCAAGCTTCACAGATCTTTGTTATCCTACACAACGACTGAGTCTTGTCATGCTCATTTTCCAGTGTTTCACATGTCAGAAATACAATATGCTTGTGGTGAGGGTTCTGGTATTGTTCGCGTTGGTCACGGTCAAGTACTGTCATGCCTTACAGGGACACTTGTATAGAACAGATTATTATTGTGTGTTACTAAAGACCACCTGTGCTTTTCCTGATAAAAACAGATTATAAATAAAATAATATATGGTACATTGTAGTCTCTGTGGTGGAAAACACTGAACATTGTGGAAAAGATAGAAATAGAAAAAGAGATAGAAGTTCATAAAGTTACCAAATAATACATATTAAATATGTTATAGCCTATACTAAGAGTAGGTAATAGAGTGTCCTATATAGTATCCATGGGCTGACTTGCTCCTCTGCTTTTTGTTTACATTGTCGCCATGTGTTCACTGGTCAATCAGGTATTGGCTTTCAGTGTTGAGTTACACTGTGGCTGCATGGTGAGAACATTAACATCCTACAACAGCACACAGCTGTACATACTGAAGTGTTCAGGGTAACGGAGGTGGGTGTGTCGAGTTAAGACCTTTTGCTTGAGGTGATCTGGGATCATGTCTTTGTTTTTGGCAACCATTTGTGTACTACACTGGACTGATCACTAATTAGCTTCGAGTTCGGGTCCAGAGGTCCTAACCCTGACTCCTGACCCTGGAACAGGGGAAACTGGGAGGATTATTATCTAATTATTATAGAATCCAGTTATTATTTCATACAGATGAATTCAGTCACGATGAGAGTATGTAATTTCTGCAATGTTTCTAGTTTTATCATTCATAACCAGGAATGGAGAAATATTCTCATCTATGATTTTACACATAATATACAAATGAATTGGAAGAAGTACAAGGTGACTAGAAGTTGATAGTATTTTGGATATTGAGATAAGGCTTGAACAGAAACTAGTTAGCCTTACTATCATCCAAATTTCCTTGTAGATGTAAAAGACAGACATTGTATGAGTCCACTAAGTCCGCCTCCCAGGTCACGCTTAACAATGGAGCTGCTTCAGGCTACAAACAATATGACATCACAGATTACACCTTTAGACTTTGGGAGCACTTTTAGTACTTTCATTGCTGGAAGAACGGAGCAAGAACCGGCCGACAAAACACTGAGTCATTATAATAACAGAGATGGTGGAGCTAAGAGTGAGTTACAGCCTGACGGATATTACAGGAGTATTCCCGTGGGGACTTGTAGTGGCTATGGGACTTGATAGGGATTTTACAGTGACCTTAATGAACTTTATAGTATCTCTTGTCCTACAGTATCACAGTATTCCTTTGCTTGTTACATTTTACAAAGTTTACAGTAGGACTGGATTATACGTTAATATATACAGTGTAATACATGTTAAAATTACAATAAAGGCACCCATTTGAAACTGTTATCAGTTACTCATAACACTTTACTTTTGTCACTCAGCCCAACTGCATCAATGGTGACTATAAAACAACACGCCTTTTGTATTTAGTACATAGACATTTAACATTTATCACAAATAGGATACAAGACATTGTGATATAAACTAGTACTCACCCACCATCTAACACCCAGTAAGAGAGCAAACAAGCCAACGGAGCAAAAATATCAAAGTGACATATTAGCAAATGTAATGTAATACTAAATTTCAAACTGTAATCCTTTTGCTGCTGAAAATGTTGACACATAACTGTAACATGCCATTAAGGAATGCTAAGCATTGCCCAGCACTTCTAGTAAACAGTAAAGGGTTTATGCCTTTTCATTACAGAACAAGGATACAAAATGACAGTGTTGGTATCTCGTAAAAGTCGCTTGAGTGATGTATAATAAATTGACATTTAAATTGCAGCAGAAAGTCCTGTGGAGTGTTGCTCAGGGATTTCAGTGTTTATCCCTTGCACGGCCCAACTATATTAATGTAACAGGACTTTTTTTCACCCAATGGTCCTCCTTCCATTTTGGTGTGTGTATAACTGGCTGTCTAAAGTGGAGAGGTGGGTTTCACCCAGACACCTGTAGCCGAGAAACCATCCCTGAGGGTAGAGGAACATGTGTATCCAGCCTGTATGACATCTAGCCTAAGTCCCTAAGGAACTGTACTTTTCATCAGACAGGATTTCCATCAGATAAGGTCCCTCGCGACTTGTGACGCAATCCTTTGAACACTAACCACCAAAGCTGGATTTGGAAGCTCCACTGAACCCTGATGAACTTTGACATTTAAGGTGGAACTGAGGGAGAGGAGGTGGAAAGAGTGTCCTCTCAGCAGCTAAAGCCCACTGCGCTCCCCCGCCCCCAGGGATGTTCGATCACACCTGTCTGGCCACCCGCTGGCTGTGAAAAGCACCACTTTGACTCTTTTCGATTAAACAAAAAGCATTGACTAAACAACTGTTAGGCGGCTTGAAACTTGAATCGCCTAGCATAAATCTTCCTGGTGCCTACGTGAGTCATCCCTGTATCATTTCTGCTGATTAGTTTTCCTAATACTAAAACAGATGTGTTCACTGGTGATGAATGATCCAATTATGGGATATTTGTCACCCATTTGATATCTGCTGCTAGTCTGGACGTAAAAATTTCAGGTGTTATTAATTTCAGTCCACAGTCCACTCTGTCCAGGAACGGTTTGACCTGGTTTTGATTTATGTAAATGTATTAACTGGTCATTAGCCGGTGCTCGCTCTGTGGAAGTTTTTTCTGTCCTCAGTAGCACCTAAGCCATTTCTCCCTTGATCATCTCTATATCAATCCATTGGTTATAGATAAGAGAGGTACCTCAACAGAACACTCAGCAATTTGTTTCATGGTGAGATAAGAACAGCATACCATCATACAATTTCTTATTTAACTACTGTATCCTCAAAAGTCTGTACACCCTGCTGCCCCTCCTGTTGACATGCCTCAGACAGTCATACATGTCTAAACTGTATGACCCTCAACTGCTCCACACACACCAAACAACACAGACACTCATGAGTGATTCATGTACACCCTGTCTCCTTAATTCCCACCCCACCCCCGTCTGTGGACAGTGTAATGATTCTGCAGCCTCCTCCCTCCTCCCTCCCTCCTCTCTTCCTCTCCTGCTCTGCTGTGCTGGGATGTGTGTGTGTGTGTGTGTGTGTGTGTGACAGCTGCCCAATTGGGCATTCTCCCCTGTCGGATCGGCTGCCTCCTCTCTCCCCTCTCTCCAGCCTGGGCCGGGCTACACGAATGGCAGCGGATTACAGATGAGGACAGACGGTGACCCGCCTGACCTGCTGCACAGCCGGGGAGGGAGAGGGAGGAGGGAGACAGGAGGCGGGGGTGGGAAGTGGATAGTGCTAGGGACTGCAGAGGGGAGGTGGAAGGCAAGGGGTGGGCATAGGGTGTTGGGGGGTGGGGGCACAAGCGGCGCCAGGTCAGCGGAGGATGAGGTCGCATGGTGGGCGAGATATTGCGATGGTGGGTGAAGGGGGTGTTTGCCAGGTGGTTGGGTGGACAGTATGGTGATCAGGCAAATGACAAGAGTGTCACATGACAGCAAATCCCCCACCCTCCTCTGCCCGTGGTTGCATGTCATACGAGTCCCCGGCTACAAAAGGGCCATCATGCATTTTCCCACTTTCATTTATATTTATTTCTACTTCCTCTCCTCTTTCCTCTCTTTTAAACTTTTTTATGTGTTTTTATGTGTAAATACTGATGAACAGCTTGAGATGGATTGCTGGCTTGCCTCACATGCCCTAGGCCACGATGTGGCCGGTCAGAAGGAGGCGTCAGATCCTTGAGTATGCTAATTTTACCTCCCAGCGCACTATAGATATTTCCATGCCCCCGCCCCCAACCCCCACCTTCCTGCTGTGTGTGTGTGAGACTGCCAAGGTGAGGTTACAGTCCTCTTGTTAGAGCGATTAATGCACTCGTTATGTAAGCATAATGAAATATCCTGTTGATGCCATAGGGTGGCGCTAATCTCTCTCTCTCTCCACTTTCTGACACACACACACACACCTTACTGCCTGTATATATGTGTGTGTACAGAGCGTAACATTGAGGACATTTGTTACAGCCTCCAGGCAATTCGTATGTGTTTGATATGGTGTAGACCCCCCAGTTTCATCTCCAATGAAAACGAATAAATTACGTTCTGTCAATTCACAATGAGTTTGTTCCTCTTTTCGCTTTAGATGCACACAACACTGCAGCTCCTGCGCAGACATGTGTTCTGAGAGATAGAGAT
Organism: Lates japonicus; assembly: GCA_033238685.1. Classification (NCBI taxonomy): domain Eukaryota; kingdom Metazoa; phylum Chordata; class Actinopteri; family Centropomidae; genus Lates; species Lates japonicus. The sequence continues at coordinate 9,389,864 of BRZM01000003.1, forward strand.
GGTGGCTCACCACGAGTCCCGTTTTGATCAAGTATAAATTTAGATCTAATCTTCTTGTGTGTGTTCTCTTTTATGTTTGAGAATGTTCACCTAATGTCAGCTTTCTTTAAGTTGACCTTGTTGTGTTGTTTGCTCATCTGAGGCTTGTGTATATGTGTGTGTTTTCTAGGACGAGACGCTGCTGGCTTCCCTATAGGTTTTTATTTTGACCTCGCAGGTGTGTTTGCTCTGTGCGTGTGTGCTCGCTAACACCATTCAGTGCCTGAGCTGCTTGCAAGCTCTTTTAATCCCACGCCCCAGTACGTAGTTTTGATTAGTGGCAGCAGTTATCTGTGTACACAGCCCGGCCCTTCTTAGCATTTGGTCAGGTCTGGGCAATTGGGGGTGCTGTCATGAGAAAGGTGAACAAGGAAGGAGAAAAGCAGAGGGGGTGGATATGGAGGGATGCTTGAAATGAGGGAAGAGGGGAGGGTGAAGTTCGGATTAGTATTCTAAAGGAGCACTTGTTAGCAGAGCAACGTACCACCTGTATCAGCCTCCACAGCTAAGGGATGACAAGGCACGGGAGCATGATGTGTGTCTGCTCACCTCCCAACCACAGCAGAAGTAGTGTTAGTATTTGCTTAGAGCAGGATTTTTTTTTTGTTACCTATTTGGGCACTTTTTACCACGCTTAGCACTGGATATTTTTCTCTGTCCTCGATCTCCTTCTATTACAGAAATAACAGGCCAGTTGCAGTCAGGTGTCATTTCTGTCTATCTCTCTCTCTCGGTCTGATTTACAGTCAATGGCTGACTGAGGGAAGACAGACCTACTTCCTGCAAGCCTTGGCCCCAGTTTGTTCGTTGCATCTAGGCTGACAATTAGCCTGTTTGTCTCACAAAAGGCAACCTGGTCAATTCCAAAGCAACAAAAAAAGAAAAAGAAAGAAATCTGTAAATTAATTATTTATTTCGCTAGTTCATAATTTCATCATCATTCTATTTATCAGTTCGATAATTAGTTCCGGTCTTCAGGCTTCAGGAGATCCCTGCTGGTTTTAGCTCTAGCTACCCAGTCAGATTGGATTACACCTGAGCTGCCAGGTGATTAGAGTAACACTGCAATAACCTCTGCTTACATAGAAAGCATCAGTATTTGAAAGTAATGACAACCACAATTGAAACACATAAACTGTTCTGTCTATCTGCCCTGCTTTTGTCACTGGTGACTGAGGCAAATATATAAAAGAAAAAAGTTTAATCCTCAGATCCTCCTACAGTTATTTTTTTCAGCCCAGAACAATCACTTCACTGTGAAATTTAAATTCAAAGCCAATTACACTGACTAGTTCAGTTGTCAGTTACGTGCACTGTGTTGTCATTAGTCAGCACACGGCAAGATTTTTATATTCACTGCTTGTCACCGCCTGGCTTCCAAATCATGACCTCCATTCACTGATGAATGTGACCATTGAAAGCTGATTGCTTAGTCTTATCTAATCCACCTGTTTTAGTGTGATCCAGTCTAAATGCAGAAGTAGAATTGTTATTTCAGCATGATTATTTCACTACTGATGCAAATGCATAGGGAGAGATGCTGATATACATCTGAAATAGGACAGACCACTAAAGTTAGACTTACTGGTAGAGAAGAAGTGTGACTATGTTGAGTCAAGCCAAATAAAGGTGTGTGTTTTGTCTTGGTGTCTACAGGATGGTTTTTTCAGAAGATCATGGTGATCTCAGTGCACATCAAGAAAGTCTTTGGAGCAAGTAAAGACATGCTTTTGTTTGTCATTTTTGTTTTTTTGACATGACACCTTAATCTCTAAACTTTTCTTTTCACATGTTCTGCATTTAACTCATAGTATCCGTTTGGAAACAATATATGAAGACAACACTTTGAGGGTCCTTTAGCACCCTAACAAGTTACCTCTGGGTCACATCCCATTATCTCAGACAAGGAATTAACTAGGACCTCTTCATATGATGTTAGATAGATCACTGTGATGCCACTTTGACATAGAAACTTTTAACTGTCTAATTTGGTACACGGGTATTAAAATATTTAGATCTCATTTATGTTTTAACTACTTAGGTAATGTAGAGTTGACTTATACTCTACCTGAAGTGCAGTAAATGTTTCCAAACAGGCAGTCTGTGTTAAAGTTTTATGGTGGATGTAAAGCTTTATATTTCTGACAACTATAGGAGAGAGGTGTTTCCAGAGTCTTGGCACACATATATAACAGGTCGCCGCCTTTCTTCTTCCCTGCAGATAACTGTATGATGTTTAGTTGGGAGAGTTCACACACACTGCTTTTAGCCACCTTAGCTAATTTGTGTTTCATGTTTTGAGTGTAATATGGCCTTCACCCTTGTTATTTCCATCCCCATGGACATGCACATAAGGGAGAACATTTTTTTAAGGCAACAACTTTTCTTGTCATGTTACTCTCATGTTAGTGATAACTCAAATGGTGATAAATAAGTGTCTCAGATAATAAGGATATGGATTGTATGTCCTTATGTCCATACTGTGCATACTTCTTTATCAGCATATGAATTATAATTACAGCTACATTAGTCTTGTTTTGGCCCAGTAGAACTTTGAAAGTTACTGAGACAGGTGGATTTAAAAAAAAAAAAACAGTGTTACAATTATTCTGCAGCCACCGCTTTTGCCTGAGAGTATTCCATTAGCAATCTTTAATGTAACTGACGATTACTTATCTCAACAACTGGTTAAAATTTGTTTTGTCCTGTGTCTGCTTGGAAAAGGAGTCATAAGAGTTTGTAACATAAACTAAATAGCTGGTTTGGCCTGTCTGAAGCTTACACTCTGTCTTCCAGGTTGTATAACAACAGGCGCGGGTGGTACAATGTCCTTTGAGGACGTGGGATGGCGAGCGATTGTTTTATCAGTGTTATCTAAAACCCATATCAGGTGGAAGTATCGCTAGCAGCAGCTACTTTTGTTTTCAGCGTAGTGTTGCTCTTAATGGGACATTTGCTCAATCTCCAGAGTTGCTGTTAGAAGAAGAGTTAACATCAGTATGTCCTCATTATGAGTGGAGCTGGATAATAAGACAGATTATCATCATCTACCAGGGAGAAGTTTGTGCCATCCTCACTTGATCATAAGTTACAAACTTTAGCTGAAAGTGTGGTTTGATTATTACCCTGATGCTAATTTTAGAGTCGAGACTGTCAAAAATATTTAGAGTGAAGTTGTTTTGTTATTATTGTTTGTGAGGACACTAGGCCTGTAGGACTAATCTTATTGAAGTCTCCTGTCACTGGCATGTCAGGTCTACCCTGCCAACTGGATTGTTGCTGCTTGAGAGATTTTCTAGAAAAGGCTGTACATACTGTTTTATCCTTTATTGGGTTAAATGTATCTAATTGACGAAAGATCTTTAATTGTGTAACTTTGAATAAGACTGTATTCCTACTTGGGTAGGAGAAAAAGAACCAAGTAGTGTTTTGATGGTTCTAATGGAATGTCCTTTCACAACCCATTGTACCTGTAATATCATCCTCCAACCTCACTCAGAGTAATGCATTAGAATGATTTAAAACCAGTAGGTCATTGAGCATTATAAAGGCAAATGATAGTAGAGATAGTGTCTTCTTTTTCTGTCACTTAGACCTCTGTCACACACCATATTATTCCAAACGTATCCCAAATTACTCTACAGTAAAGTAGAAAGAAGCAGCACTCTTTAACCTAATAGCAGACATCTTGTTGACTTCATAATAGCCTTCTTAGGGCTGATGCCAAGGATATTATGGAATGATTCATTAGCACAAGGTTTTTAGTTGGTTTTATCCAGCTTAGCATTTTGACAGTAGGACATTTGATCTCACTGCAAGTGGCTCATTTCCAGAGCATCACCATCAGTAGTCTTGTCAAGAGCCTAGTTTGCCTTTTGGCGCCCTGGCCATGGGGCAATCAGCTGTTCGCAATTTGCACCAGTGTTTACAAATGGAAATGTGTGTTGTTTCCGAGGGAAATGAGCACTATTTTGGACAGACGAAGCAGAAGATTACCGGAGCCCAATAGAAATGAATCAGGTATAGATTGATGGCAGCCACGGGGTCGTCAAGAAGGAATGTGTGTGTTGAATTGATGCACTAATTTCAGCCACTCCAGAAATGGCCCTTGGGTAGTCTTCCAACACACAAATATTTACTATGACACAAACATTTTGTACATCCATGCAAGCCTGGGCATGAAAGGTAAGAGAGGGAGACTCTGTCCGTCTGTGAGACAGTGTAGTGATATCATCACAAGACTGGAGCAGTTTAAGGTCCTCCAAGCCACTCAGTTATTGGGCTCTGAACTTAGATGACTTACCAGTGCATGGAATTCCTCTATGCCTCTCTCAACCCCAAGAACTCTTTTTGTACTGATGAGTACAGATGAAGGCAACCGCCTCAAGGCCTCCCTCATCCAAGGCCAGATGGTGCTGCAACTTAAGCGCCCGGTCCCATTTTGCTCAAGTCTGAAATGTTAGCAGTCAGTCATTACACACTGTTCTCACATTCAAGTGCTCTGAGTGGGGTGGTTTTTCCCAATGGATCGCTTCTGTGCTACTTAACAAGAGGTCTGACTTTTCTGTAGCATTCATGTATCACATTTCCTTTATGTGGGTACAACCATGTGGTTTTCAAAATACATGGGGCGTGTGTGCTATGCATGGCTTGTTTGGTCAATGCATCCAAGAAGTGGGTCAGAGTGCCCGAAGCCCTATTGTGTGGGCGTGCATGTCTGTGTATTGCATTTCATAGTGTTATTTTGTCCTGATTGACTTATCTGCAAAACATTTTCGTTTGGCTCTCCTGCTGTTCGGTAGCATGTTATTCTCTTGTTTACCTTTTCAAGGTGAACAAGAGCTTAATCTAACTTCTTCTCTGGCAGGCACCTGCTCACTTGTGGAGGGCCTGGAACAACTGCATTTGGTCAGGTAGCTTATGTTTTGTCTTATTTAATCATGTCAGGGCATGGCTGGACTTACAACAGCGTCACACCGCATGTGTAAGTGAGCTACCTGTTGAGTATGTGCAGGGCCAGCCATGCAGATTACATGATATAATAGTGCCTAGGCATCGCCTTTAAATTCCTTTAACCTTGACCCTTAAATGCAGTGGGAGAACACATCTGCCAGGCTGGTGTCAGACATTAGTAATACAACTACTGGCAGCATTGTCACTTTATTAACGCCCAGAGCTTTGCATGACACCAGCTGTTGCATCAAGTGGAAAAGCTTCCTGGCGAATGACCTTGACTTTAACTGCCGCCTTCCTTTGGCTTTCCTTCCCCTTTCTTTACCTCTTTTGTTTGGTCTCATACATTTTAAATGGCTTAAATGGATTACCATTCCTGACAATGAAGGTCATTTAGGAACTCACTTTTTAAAGATAAAATAAGGCTGTATTACCACCAAGTAAATTATGCCTGAGTGTCAGTGGATGGAGGAGGTGGTGTAATTCGAGGTCAGTGGAAAAATGAAGGTCAGCATTTTAAGATCTAATCCGTGACATCTCAGTATTGACATATTTTTATGTCGGCCTTCAAGAATTCCACGTATCTTAGGAACTATTGAGAGTAAAATGACCTTCTGTTCCTGTGTCTTTTGTGCTAAGGCAGAGAGTGAGAGAAGAGAGAGAGAAATAGATGAAGAGTCGCTCAGCCAGAGGATGATGAAGCTTTCACCCTCCTCTCATCACTTGCTCCTCTGACATGGCCGTGGCTGGAGTGTAGGGGTAAAAATCACTTTAGAATGGTGCCTGCTCTGTCATTGGCTGACATACTGTCAAGGATAATGATAATCACCACAGAAACCAGAGCAGCTCATTGGTGCTGTGGTGTCCCACAGTGGGGAGGGGGGTAGAGGTCAGGGCTTTTTGGTGCCACCACCAACACGAGATGACATGTTAACAGATGTGTAAGGTCATTTTCAATGTATACACCAGGGAGATAATGTACAGTAATGCACACATCACGACTGAGAGAGGGAGGAGGAGGGCTGCATGCTTTAGGGGCTCAGTGGCTAGAGACAGCTTTCCCATATTACAATAATATTTGTTAACAGAGCTCTGTCACTATGGAGAATATATTTTTCTGCCCTTGCCAGCAGGGGCTTTTGACACCGGCTCATTACACGCCTCTCAAGAGCCTCAAGGTCCCCACTTGTTTAAAGAGTAATTCATACTTTCTGTGATAGTGAAAGCAGTAGCTCTGTTGTATATAAACCAATATAGTAGTGTCATAGTGTCCCTGTGCCGCTTTTTGTCTGCTCTGTATTGAAGTTTCTTTGGGCAAAAACATAGACACAACTGTAATTCCAAAGGTTCACTGCCAGCAGCAGAGAGATTTAACAGAATTTCTACGTTGAAACCGTATAGTGTTTCTTTTCCATCATATTTTCTCCTCACTAACTCTGGGGGTTGTACCACAGTATATTAGTTACTTTGCAGAGCTTGCGTTAAGGTAATGTACATGTTTTCTTGTGCTTATCAAACGTGGTGTTATATAGGCATTCTATTATAATTGCATTAAGCTCACTGGCGGAAAATAGCCCTAATCCTGGCATCTAAGATTAGCATGACAGCAGACGCTGATGGCCCAGTGTGACCATCTAGGGTTGGCTTTTTGTTGTTGTCAGATTTAGGTCAACAGCTTAAAGAGATACCCTTAACCTGTACTGACGCTGCATGGGCCCATCTCGTTGTTATTATATTCATAGTACAGCACAGTCTGAAGAGTCTCAAACTGTGGATTTTGGTTTCAAGAGGTCTTTAAATTGCCAACCTGATTGTTTCTAACTGCCACTCAGACCTAACTGCACACTGACCAAGTTAAATCCAGTTTCTAATCCCAGCTCATTTTCAAGGTGGCATTAAAAGTGCCTCTTTCTTGCACTTACTGTCATGACAACCTCTGGACCTTGGCTACGAGGATGGATTTCAGCCTGATTAGAGGCCTGCTGCCTTGGGTTTTTTTTGGCCCTTGCTACTGTTCTCTGTGAAGTATTTAGTCTGGTGGCTGCGTGGGTTGCCATGGCCTTTCGTCATAATCAAGGGCTGCTGTCCTGTTGTGTGACCTGCTATGTTGGTCCACTCAGCTGACACCAAAGGTGAGGACGGCATCGGTAAAGGACATGGACAGCAGCTGAGGCGAGGTGGAAACTCTGTATTAATTAACCTTTATGGGATGCGGCCAGGACTGTCGGAGGTGTCCTGTATCCACGGAAACCACGCTGACAGGGTTCAGAGCAGAGGTCTCCCAGGGCAGCACCGCTGACACTCTCATGGCAACTGGCACAATGCTCACCCTAGTGTCAGTGGCTCTGCCCTCCTGACAGTGGTGTGGTGTGACAGGTGCACCTGATCCTTAAACCACCCCCACCCCTCAATACACACACACACACAAAAATAAAATAAAATACACACACACTTGACAGTCAAGTACAGCTTGTCTGTTAGCTATATCTGTGCTGTGATTCTCCTCTGCCTTTGTACTGTACCTGTAAACACAGCTCACATCACATCAAATCAGTTCATGTTTTGCTCTTGTCTTCTGATTTAAAAACTGTACAGCCTCAAAAGCCTAAGCTTGGTAAAGGATTCAGAGCTGGTCAGGTGTTACTAAAGATAATGCAGTGGTGAGACTGAGTAGCTACAAGAATGCTTTTCACTTACTCTGTGCATGCATGTACAATATGCACATATTCATGCACATATTCATGCTTGTGTCTAGGTATGAATGCTTAAATGCTTATTTGTGTGCATGTGGGTGAGTGGGTGGGTGGCTCCTGTTCTATGTAGACCGAGGGTTTGCGTCGTGTGAGATGCTGCTCAAGTGCATAAGGAGCAGGAGGTGGTGGTGGTGGGGGGGGATAATCCACTGAAATGACAAGCCGCATAAGAAATTATTCACAGTTCTCACAAGGCCCTTCACTTTTGAAAGACATCGCTGTGAGGGGCTTACAGCTCAAGACCTGAATGTTTTCAAGGTAGTGGGCTTGAATTTTCAATTTGGATCCAATCAGGCCTAATCTACATTTGTCGTCTGTTCGGTGGCTGTGAAGGGAGAGTGCAGAGAGGAGAAGGAGCCGTGTGCAGTCAATCTGAAATGTTGCTAAGTAACAGAGATGGCAGACAAGGTGGTGAAATGAATGTGATATAGTGCTTTGCAAATCCCTGCTTCTCACACAGTTTCTCCTTTTTCTCCTCTTTTTCTCCACCCAACCGTCTCTCTCTCCTCCCCTCCCCTGCTCTCTCTCTCACTCCCATAGGTCCCCCATGTGAGATCTGCAAAGCTGAAAGGCGCCACTGACAGAACCACAGCCAGGCCTTAGGACAGACATCCCAAACATCCACAGCCACGGAATGTGTCAACATCTTTGTGGTGAAATCCCGCTGACTCCTCGCTTGCTACTCACATAAGCCTGAGGCTGGGCCTTCTGGGATCCTACGGTGTTTAAAGGCATACAACAATGCCTGGGAGGCCCACCTGCCCCAGATTGCCTCCAAATATGGTTGCTGTTTTATCAGAGTGCTGACTGTGCCCACTTCAGAGAGGGATCACATCCGGCCAGTGCATCCTTCAGCCCCCTGCAGACTCACTCACGTGCAATTGCCTGCCATTTTTTTTATTCTTTAGGAAGTACATGCCACTGTCAACCAGATGACCTAGTGGACATTTGTTACCCAGTAGCCGTGCTGAACCATACGAGGGGATCCTAGTATTGAACATGACTCATGGGGAGGAGCCTGGCCCTGAGACACACAAGGATTCAGCTGTTCTAACTTATCTGGAAGGTTTACTGATGCATCCAGTGGTGGCTGGGCCTGGGGCCACGGCAAGCGGGAGGTCTGAGGCTGCCCACAGCAACCAGGAGCAGGGTGAAAAGGTGGGCGGGCCCTACCAACTGCCCAATCATGGCCCCACAGCTCCCAAGGCTGGAACCAATGGGCCCACACTAGGTTCTTCGCAGCACCTAAAGAAGGCCCGCCTACTGCGCTCTGGAGCCTGGAATGATCCAGGGAACCAGCGGATGAGTTCACCCCCAATGGAACTTAATGGCCAAGGGGGAGGCCTGCAAAATGGAGCATTAGAGGGATCTCCTCATGCTGGGGAGAGCACCCTGTTGGCATCACTGCTTCAGTCATTCAGCTCACGGCTACAGAGTGTGGCAATGTCTCAGCACTCTAATAAGCCCCCCAGTGAATGTTCCTCTCCATCCAAGGCACCACCTGCAGACAAAGACCCACTTCCTGTGTATGGAACAGCTTCAAGCCGCTTGAAGGGCCTAATGAGGAAGAGCAAACTTCAGAATCACAGCAACACACCTTACAGTCGACGGGGACACAATCAAGACAGACCCCCAGAATCACCTCGGTCAGCACATAGCGCCACGCCTCCCTCTGCTCCAACAGCTGCTGAATCGGTGTCCTGTGCTGAGCGTCTGAAGGCAGTGGCCAACATGGTGAAAATACGTTCTAGTCCAGCACCTTCACCCAAACCCAGTGTGGCTTGTAGTCAACTGGCACTGCTGCTGTCCAGTGAAGCCCATCTCCAGCAGTACTCCAGAGAGCATGCGCTCAAAGCCCAGCTCTCAGGAAGATCTGCCAGTGAGAGACTAGCTGCCATGGCAAACCAGCAGCACGGCCAGGACAAAAGGCCACCTAGTGTGGGAGGGACTCTGTCTGGAGCCCCAGACACCCTAAGCTCCTTAACAACCCAAAATGGAATGGCAGCAACAAACACAATAACAACAACACTTTCTCGAACAGCCCTGTCAAGTCCACAGAGCCCGTCTTTGCTGCGTGGCCACAGCCAAAGTTCCCCAGCCACTCCCCCACATGCTCCAAGCCACGCTCACAGCCAACAACCTAGGGAGAAGCGAGGCTTTGACTCACGGCCAACCCGTCCCCCACAGACCTGCAGCAGCTTACTGCTCCTGCTACTCAACAACCACAACAACCAGAAGCAGCTGACCAAGAATGGGCACCTGGAGGATAGCTGTGGCATTTTGCCACCAAGCGGCTCCTCTTCAGTCACATCGGACAGCGAGTGCTCCACCCAGGAGAGGAGCCTGACCAAGGATAGCAGTGATGCAGAGAGTTCCTACTCAAGTTGCTCTCCCATTGACCTCTCCATGAGAGGCCGGGCCAACACACAAGACACAGGGCCCAAACCTACCACTCCCTCTTCCTCCTTCTCCTCCTTCTCTTCTTCCACCTCTACCCTCTCTTCTTCTACCACAGTGTTTTCCTCCACCCCAGTTGCATTCTCTCCTCAAGCTTCAGCTCAACCCTCCACCACAGCCTTTTCACCATCTTCTACTGTTGTCTCCTCTGTTTCCAATGCTATGTCTTCATCTTCCTCCTCCTCTATCTCTACCTCCTCTCTGGACAAACTAACAGAATCTTTAATAAACAAGTGGAAGCCAGAGCCATCAGGGTCAAAGCTGTCCAAGAGCAAGGAGTCTGAAATGAGCCCAGACCTAAAATCCCACCCCAAGGTCACACTTATGCAGCTTCTTCTTGAGCGCAGAAATAATGAGATGGTTAATAAAAGTGTAGGTAACCAGGATTTGCCACTTGATATAACTATGGCCACCATGTCTCGAAGCCAACCAAAGGGACTCGTGCCCTGGGAGGAGACCAGGACAAAAAGCCCCACAGATAGGCCTGTAGCCCCAGCCCAGCCCCTCTACCCACTTAGTCGTGACCCTAGCGGTGCACTATCTCCGTACTCCTACCCCTCTCCCCACGTCCAGTCCAGCCCATTGGACTTATGTAAATCTAAACCCTTCCCTGCTGAAAAGGCTTCAGAGCCTGCTTTCAGTGCCAGTAAACTCTTGCAGAATTTGGCTCAGTGTGGTACGGCTTCTTCCTCCCCACCCATCCCCTCCAGCAAAGGGCTGGGCCAGGAGCTTGATGCCAGCAGGCCCCTTGCCCTATTGGAAAGGCTCAATGCTCCAATCCACAGGACCACCACCACTCCACTCTCTGACAGACCCTCAGGCAGTGGCACACCATTCAGTCGGAAGGAAGCTTCTCCTCCATCACAGATTGAGAACCTTCTAGAGAGGCGCACCGTGCTGCAGCTTCTTCTAGGAACAGGTTCAGCTACTGCTACAGTCAGTCGCAAAGATAGGCCCAGTGGGAGGAGGAGTGTGGAGGTGGCAGGGGCATGCTATGAGAGGAGCCCTGCTACCTCCATCATCTGTGACACCTCCAATGGGCCCCCTTTGGACGTAAAAGTCAAAACGGAGATCACAGAGGGGGTGGGACCTTCCTCTGCCATGTCTGAGGATTTGACTGGCAGAAAGAGACCTAGTGGCTATGAGAAGAATAGCCCCCTCTCAGATTCTCAGCAGGACTTAAAAACAGAACCACGGCCTGCAGAGGTCATAGCAAAATATGGCCTCCTCAGCCAGCTGCTTAAACAACAGACTGCTACCTACTATACCAGTGCTGCTACGCAGGCTGAGCCCAAACAGGTTAAAGAAGAACAGAGAGAGTATCCAAGCCCCAGTCCTAAGAAGCGACGCCTCTGCTGTGACCGGACTGATAGTTTGAATAATACCAGCTCTCCAAGAGCAGTGGACAGTGAGATAAACATTTTTGCCTCTTCTGCTGTTCAGGAAGAGCCTGACCAGCAGAGGAGTCCAAAGGAAGAGGAGGCTCCACCCAGGAGCCCACCAAGTGAAACCCTCTCCAGAGAGAGTCGGGGCTTCAATGTGCTCAAACAGCTGCTGCTCTCTGACAACTGCCTGAAAGAGCTGTCCCAGCAGCCTCGGGGGGCATCCAGTCCTTCGGTCCTACAGGCCAATGGCAAGGCCAATGGCAACATTCTCAGTCAGCCTGCCCATAATCACAGCTTCCTCCACCTCCCTGCCTGGCACCCCCATGGTTCCCTCAACTCAGGGCTTCAGAGTAATCTCAGACCACTGCCCACCCCCCCTGCAGGTGACAGCCCTGCCTGCACCCCCTGGAACCGCCACCCAGCTCCATGGCCTGTCAGTCAAAAACGGGACCCCCCTACTCTAGTCAAACAGGAGCCTGAGAGCCCTGTGCGATGGAGTAGTCAGGACAATGAGGAGGAGGAGGGCTGTGACTCAAACCCGGACTCTCCCCGGCTCTCACGCTCCAACCCCATCCTGTATTACATGCTGCAGAAGGGCAGCATTCAGCTAAGGAAAGAGGTGAGGGATCAGGCAGAGGGGACCCACTCTGTGGTCAGAGTAAAAGAAGAGCCAATCAGTGACATGCATGCCTATGAACACAGTCAGAGCTCCACCCCGCAATCACCGACCCACAATGACAAGCACAGCCATGAGAGCCAGGGGCTGAGCCAATCATCTGAGTAGAAGTTGTATCAACTACAGAGAAACAACAAGCAGAAATCAAATTCATTGACTCTGTTTTTTCCTTTTTTAATGACTTGCCAAATTGGTTTGATGAAACAAATAACAAAGAATGCAAAAATTCTTCTCTTTTCTTTTCCTTTTTTTATTTTGTGGAATAGAGCAAGTTCAAATTCAAATGCATACTTGCATTGCTTTCTCAATTTTAAATAAAAACAGGTCTATCCTAGCAAAATGTCTAATTGATTCAACCAAAACTACCCAACTGTCTCAAATTTAACTTATCCCATCAGTGATTATCATGCACTACATATTTCATTTTGTCAGTTATGAAGTTCTCCTACAATTTGGTCTTGTTTTACACTTCTTATTTGTATCTGAACTGCATACATATCACTATTCCATGTCCTCTTTGTTGCCTGCCCTAAAACATTTAGAGAGAACATTTCAAGCAACATTTATTATTAATGACTCCAAAAATGTTAGTGCTCAGTTCAGTGGACATTTATTTATTTTCTCCATCAGAACATTTTCAGAGAGACAGAGTCCCATCAATTTTAGATAAGATTCCAAATAAAGTCGTTCTAGAGCAGTCACAGCAGTCTATTACAACAATATACATGATACATTCATTCAAAGGAGGACATTGAAAACAATATTCACACTGCAATAGCTTTAGTGAAGATCCTACTATGATGAATGCTTTGTCTTGCTTTTCCTCAAGATTCGTGGTGTGGTATAATTACCAATGCAGTGAGAATATATCAGCGGAGGTTTGAATGGTCACAACTCATTGTATTTTGCTTTTATTTGAATTGAACTTTTAAGGCCAATATTCGACAGTGCAAATTCAGGGTAATGTGTTTGCAGATTGTGCAGTTTTGAGCAGATGGGTCAACAGAGCGTGTGTGGTGCTTACAGTTGAGCAACTGTGTGTAAACAGGTTTCTAGAGCAACAGTTAAAAGGCTGCAGTGTCTGAGAAACTTATCTTGCCATCCTGGGTAAACCCACACCACTTGTTTTTCATGCACACAAAAACTTGAGTGTGAAGCACATGGCTTTTTCTTTTCATTTCATATAAAGGAGCACCCAGAGTTTGCACTATCGAAGCTGAGTTCGCTGTGTCCTTTTCAGAATAATTTAATGGCATGTAATAAAAAATGTCAGTATTGTTATCTGTTGAGAATTTGACGGTTTGTGATTTTTTTTTCATCATTTCTTAACTGTTGTGGTTTATGGACATCTTTAATTTTTGTGGCAGTCTCTTAACTCATAAAATGTCAAAAGAATTGCATGATAATAAAGAGAAGACCACAGGTACATCTTTGTTTTCAAAGCAGCTGGATATGTGTACCTGCCCCCCAATAATCACCAAGACATTTTGGTGTCTTGAGGGATATCTGGTATCTAGCTCCTTATTTTGATTGTACTGTATTCTTTTCAGTTATTTTCACACACCGCTTTAGCCATTTAGTCTTGTGATCTTTTTAATACATATACCTATGAAGTACGTCTCTTCGATTATTAATACATTTTCACAATGGTTAAATATATTTGTGTAAATAGTACTTTCAGTATGAAAGATGACTATTTTGTAATGTTTAAGAAAAGATATTACCCTAGTTTTTAATGCCCTGATATGTAAATATGAATTATATGCGTACAAGTGTACATACAAAGGCAGAGGATGCTATGCCCATCTTTTTTTGGTTGGTTTGTTCCTTGCATGTGTCTCTATGTGGTAAATGATAATCTATCCTGCGCTGTGTTGTGTAATAATGTCTGACTCTCCTCACTGCTGCCTGTTGCATGCAGACGCATGGGAACTACCTGTGTATCCCTACTGGTGATGGGGGAAAATGTCAAGTCTTAAAATAGGTCTTTTTTTATCACAGAGAGGTTCGTTTAGAATATGAACAGTCTCTAAATAACCACAGACTGTTGAGCAAGTTGATAAAAATGTGTGAAAAATAAACGTGCATTGAATATTTTTGTGATTTTTCTTTTCTGTTACTGGTTAACAGAGCTCTGTGAAAGAGCTCGGGGCTATAGTGGGGGATTGACGTACAATCATAGATCTGCATTGTGCATCTAAGAAATACATTTGTAGCAGCAAATATAAAAAAAGATGTTTCATTTTTTCATGTGAAGACCTGAAACATTATTTCATTTTTTTATGTTTTCATTTTTGGTGTTCATTTGCACTGATATCTCAAAAATAAAGTACTAAAATGCATGACCTAGTATGAATGCGTTCCTCTTTTTCTAGTTTGCCATTCAAAATACTGTCTATTATAAGGTGTTATGTATGGAAAGCGCTAGTCTTTGAGGTGCCACAGTGAAACATATTTGCATTTCTGTGAATTATTTTTAACAGTATGTGTGTTTAAATATATTCTCATGTTTGAGAGTTATGTGCAGCCTAATTTTAATTCATGTGAGAGGTCAGTTTTACAGAACATATAAAGTTATCATACACATCCCAATGTCAGACTCGGCCTCAGAGTAAAAGATTGTATTATTTAAAAAAGGACATCAAAGCCATATTCACCTCTGTGTAATCAAAGACTCTGGTCTATTAAAGCAGAGTGAGAGGATGTCCTGTATTTGCCCCAAAACTTCTGCTTCTGAGTTGGCTGCTCTTCACTACAGTGCTGAGTCTTAACAAAGGCAGGAAAGACACTGAAAGGAGGGAGGACACACAAGGGTCACCAGATGTACACTGAATGCCCAAGGATGTGCGTTACAAAGTGGAACACATATCTTCTACTTAGAGCTCGAAATAGATCTCATTGTACAGTCAATACAAAACCGTAATTCTTGTGTTCAGTTTAGAAAGTTGGCCATTTTGTGATCATTCTTGACTTGAGTAAAAACAGCCTGTAGCATGAGACTTCCCGAAGGTGAAGATGAGTTCAAGCTAAACTTCCCTTGCACTGGGTTTGAATATGAAGTCCAGCGAGCGAACAGACGGCTTTTTGTCTGCAGTGCACTTTTGAAATCGCAGTGCAGTTCCTCAGCCCTGACTTCCCTTTTATTTAATCCTCCCCATGACTGACTGCACTCTCTTTAAACTCCCCGTAACCTTTCCCCTCCGTGAACTTCTCCATTTCAAGATTCTTATCAAGGCTGAACCACCAGTAACCTCTTGATTTCCTCTGATTGCTGAAGCAGCGGCAAACAGAAAGGAGGGAGCTACAAGTTTAAGCTGAGGTCAAGGTGTAAAACTTGACAATCGGCTGTTTGTCTGTGGCTTCTTTCTTTAATTTCCTGACCTCAGCATGAGGCCAAAAGGATGTGAGCGCTGCACACCAGGCCACCAATGACTACAGGCCAAGGACTCGGAAGTCCCACAACAGGCATTTCATAGTTATGAGGCCTCCAAAAACTATTTCCTGGCGTTACAGATGCTTATTCTCTGACAAACAACTTTATGACTGCACTTAATGTGCTCGGTCAAGGGTTTATCTACATGGGATCACATAAACTGTTTAAAACACCAACGTCTCTTTCTTCTTAATGAGTTACTTTCTTGTTAGACGCTTTGTTTATTCACATGGAGGCCATACCGAGCTAACACTTGTCACTAGTTGTCATGGTGATTGGTGTGATAAGTATGCTTCCAGATGTTCGATCACCCGCTCCTCATACAAGTGTTTGAACTTTGAGCACATGGTTTGACCTCATATGTGAATACACGCATGCACAATGTAATTAGCATTTTATGGGTCACATGACCTCATTTGAAGTGTAATGAAAAATGTATGAATAAAATGCTAATACACCAGACTTTCATTCCTAAATGACACCAGTAAAATTCCTTCTGTACTTTGCCTTAAGGTAATGCTGCTGTAGTCCCTGGATGAGTATAAAATACATGAGAGAAGTGCCTCAAGTCAGACAACAAAAAAAAAAGGTTAAAGCAAACACCTGGGGAAACTCCAGCACTCAGAAAAGAGGTCAAACTGGTTTATTTTCCCAACCTTATACCAGTTTCCCCCAGTGGGGACTTTGCTTTTGAAGATGTACCTCTTTGTGAAGTCTGTTCCTTAACCTCTGAGGTCACGACCTTTTGCCCCTCCTCCTCGCCCTGACCTGGTTGATCCTGTTTCCCGGGACAGGATCAACTGTTGGCCTGCAGCTGTGGCAACCCCCCACCTCCACCCCCATCTCCACACATACACACACAAACACGCCACCAGTGCCTTCCTCCACTCTCTCCTTCTCTCCCCAGCATTACACTCAGGCCATTCTTCTAACATTTCATGTAAATATGACAAGTTGCAGTATGGCTTAAAAGTCCTTTCATTTCTCTCATGTCCAATAGCCTCTTAACCCTTGCTGCTTCCCATGGCCTCCTATTCTACATACATAAAGTGGTAATTAGTCATAAATAAGAAATAAGCTTGATGTGAGAGTCCACAGAATGAGTGGAAGCAATGAGTCAAAGTGAAAAGACAACTTACTCCCACAGTGAGCCCATTGGGTATGAGGCACAAGATTTAAGTTTAATAGTTTTTTTTAATGGTTGCTAAACTCAGTGATAACTATTTTGTAAAGCTTCTTCCTCACTGATGGCCATGTGCAAGCATGTAAACAGTCCCAATGTAATATTCATGATGAGTGAGAGTCCCTGTAGTCCACAGAGCAGCCTGTCAGCTTGAGGGATCTTGGCTGACATTGAAAGAGCATGGATGATACTTGCCATGTCCGATAAGCACAAGAGTAAATGTTTTACAAACTGGCTAGGGAGAACTAGCAATGTCAATCTCCTGTCTACCTCTGCAGACCCTTTCACATTGCCCAGGCATCTGGAGGTTTTGATTCACAAAGATAGAAGTAAATCCCCTCTGATACATATTTTCAGAGGTGATTAATTTCACTCTTGACCTGACCTGACCTTATTCTCACTTTAAATGTACAGAGAGCAAATAATTAAGAGGCATCCTTCTCACCAATTTCTAACTCTTTCATGTGAAAAGTTCACATGAAGTTCATTCTCAGGAAATGTATTTACCGCTAATTTCCTGTATGTTTCATCAGACGTGATAACATTGCGGCTGATCTGCAGGGTCATGAACTTTTCAAGTAAACATTTGTCAAAATCCCCAGTTGAATGAAAAAGGGCAGTTCAGTGTCAACCAGTCTGACTAAGACCAGCTTGGGATGTGAACTTTGTGCTGCAGGGGTTAAGGGCTATTTAAGACAAAGCATCCCAAATTTAACTCTGAGTTTGTGCTCTGATGTTCCACTCAGTGTGAAGTCATACAGGAAAAATAAGTAAATCAAGCTGCATCTGGCATTCAGAAGGTCTTAAGTTATATTTCTAAAGCAGTGTTTAGAGCACTTGGAAGTTTGACAATATTCAGAATAGTAACCGAATTGTGGGAAATGAAGAAGGACCAGAAATATATTACTTTACTATTGTTCAACAACAACTACAGATGGATTGCCATGAAAGGTCATACACAGTCATGTTCCCCAGAGGATGGCTATTCCCTGACTGTCATTTAGCACTACCATGAGGTCAAAATTTTGTTGGCTGGAAAACAAATACTTGTAAAACTACTGACATTTCCAGCAGCCTCAGCTGTGGTTTGTTTAGTGCTAATACGCATTGTTAAATGCTCAACTAAGATTAAACATTATATCTACCAAACATCAGCATGTTAGCTTTGTAATACCGTGCGCATGTTGTCATGCTTTTGTTAGCATTTCGCTAAAAGCACCACTAATTACACCAGCCTAATTACAGCCTCTCAGAGCTGCTAGCTAGGCTCTAGACTAGTTGTAGACTAGACTACTATTATTGATCTAAAAGGAGCTATAGTATTTTATGCTTGAAATTATTTTATTTGTGATTTTTAAACCCCTTTACAGGACACAGGAGCTACATTTTGAATGACTATGGATTACATTTTCAAGATGCTTTAAACCTCATTAGCACTCAGAACAGGTATATACATGAAAAACATGATCCAAAACAAAGAGGCAACAAAGGTATTAACCTAATGCAATCTCTGTCAGTGAGGAATGTTTTCTCCCTTTCTCTTCAACATTGTGGTAAAATATTTTAATTAATATTGACAAATCATGGGTTGGGGCATTGACTTAGCTTTTAAAAAAACATAATAAATATGAAATGCAGACCTACAGATGGGGGCTGACTAGTGGAAGGAGTGAATTAAAGAATTAAAAGCTAGAAAATGGCTGAAATCCTCACAAACAAAGATCTTGTAAGGATGCCCTACATTCAGCCATGACAGGGTTTAACTACTTCATTCTTTACACTGTCATAAAATCAATGCTCATATTGCACTCGGAGGAAAGAAACAGGAAAGGGAAAGGACACAATCAGTGTTGTTTATAATTAAGTGAACTATGTATTATTGCTGCCATGACTGTTTCCAGCAAAATACACTGATATGTGTTCACTGACTATAATCCTCGCTGTGCTGTGATGCCACTCAGGTAAGTTAGGTTCATATTTTCTGTATCATATATTAACATCTGTGATAGACATTTGTGACTGTATTTGATATTAAATATGAAGATCAGCAGCTAAAATCTCTGTGTGACACAGTAATTTCCCCTGACCACAAAACACACTGAGGCTTATCTTGTGTATATGAAGACCAAAACTTCATATATGGTCCAATGTTTTAGTATGAATAAAAGATGCTTTCTAGAAGACACATCACTTTTCATGGTTTTGTGTTTTATGACAGATAAATATCCTGTTGGGAAATTATAAGTTAGCAGTGTTGAAAATAACTCCTGGGGTTTGCTGCGGGACTGAATTTGATTGATTGACTGGCCACTATCTCCAGGAAGGCACTTCTAAAGATGCAATGGTTATAATCCATGTGTGCCTAAATTTCTTTTCTGATTTGTAATTAAAACTGATATAACTTAAATTAGAGAGCATGTCAAATTTTGTGTAATTGGATAACATGTACACTTTGTGCCTTTATTGGATGATGCTTTGTCAGCCAGCACCAGAGACATGTAATTGCTGCAAGCCCTTAGTTAATAACAAAAATGCTCCATAGTGTCCATCTGCAGCCTTGGAGCCTGGCCTGTCCCTAAAACCCCTGAGTAAAACATGGGCCGTGACTAAAACCTGGCAAGTGCACAATCTGACTCAAGAGGGCAGCACAGAGGAGATGACCATGGATGCAATTCAACAATTTGTTTCCAAAACATTGTTGCAATATAATGTGTATACCAAGTGTCTGGTCTGTTGCCTGGTCTGTTTGCAAAGGATCTTATTTTAGCTCCAGACTAGACGCCATGGCTGGTGGCATTTGCTAAAAAATGAGAATCCTGGGGGAAAGGACTTCTTCTCAAAATATTTTCCTCATTTCCTATACCTGCTTATTGTCTGCCAGGACCCCAAGGATATGAACACCAGTGTAATAAAGTAATAATCTAACTAGAACTAATAGCTAACACTCTTAAATCCACATTAAACCATTAATGACAAAAAGACAAAAAATCTTCCTCTCCTATGATACAGTAAGTAATACAGTATAATATTTCACTATTTGGTTCAGTATGCAGGCTAAAGGCTAAAGACATGGCAGTTTTACCCACAGGACAAGTAGATTTTCCTGGGGTACCAGACCATCAAAGACCCCAAAAGCAACACATGCATTACAGATCAATTTGAAATGTAACATCAAATTCAAATCACAATATACAGTATGTCCCCTGAAAGGGAATCCCATTCAAAAAACATACAGGACCTGTATGTTAGCTGTGTTTACACAACAGGACCCTGACACTGCCATTTTACTCTTTTGTTCATAAAACTTGTAGGAAATGCACATATTTAAAACAACTCTGTGATGAAGATACTTTATGTATTTTATTAGCCCTGATTACTATATTACAATCTCTGTATTAAAGTGCAGCTGTGGTGGTGGATTCCTGAATCAGACAGAGAGCAGGGGGATTTTAAATATCTTGGTGTGAGTGAAGCTATTATCATACAGCCCTCAGGCTCACTTTCAGGATCTGTTTTGATCTCCAACAAACAAGTCTGAGCTCTTTCTCATGCAGCGGCTACTGTTTGACTTTGCCAATTGATTCATCAACTTATTTTCTGATTAGTTTCCTGACAGCAGATTGTCTGACTGATAGCTCTACCTCCTGCCCTGAGGTCAAGCTGTGTGATGTGTCTGCTCAGACGACAGGGCTGGTTTAAGAGTCATTCTGGTGTTTAAGTTAACCTTCACACACTCTGCTGGTCAGTCAATATTTTATTATGCTGCACAGAGAGGTATAACATATTGATTACGGTACAGTGCTGAAAACTGGAAACAGACTTTTAATGTTACTTGATTTACCAGGAGGAATCATTTTCATGATTCATTTCCCTTTCCACATTCCTGCTGAAGTGTGTAGATCTGTCATTATGCATGCTTGAGCTGCAAAGGAGGATGTTGCCCTCTGCTGGAGAAAAGCTGTACAACAGTGTCACACTGAATAGATAATGTTTGTACTGAGTGAAGCATTGAGGCTATAACAAAATAATATATTGATATGTAGTGTATATATATTTGTGCATGTAAAATCTAAGTAAACTCTTCTTCACTCTTCTTCTTGTAATGGAATTGCAAAATGTAAAGTGATGAAATCATCCTTCTTACATCCTTGTTGTTGTTGCTAAATCCTTCCTCATAACAGCATGAAGTTCTGACTATTCCCATTAATATTTATATGCACTACTTAGATGACACAGTTCATGTTAACAAAGCATGCTGACTGCTTCAGTTATAACCATTACAACAATGCTATTCCTGAACATCTAAAGGATGACCCAGTTCTGAGTGAGAGGACTGTTCTCTCCCATCTTGCACTGAATTAATAACAGCTGACAGATTTGAATGCCCACTGTTTGGATGTTGGTGTTATTTCATCTGTATGAATAATTAGGCCAGAAACTGGACATGTGAATTTATTGTTTTCCTCCACAAATTACAAAACCTGTGGTTTTCAACCAATGAGACTCCTGAACTTACATTACAGTAATGTCCAGAAATCAACTAGTTTCAATAACCTTTCAGACATTAGTGTGAGAAACTTGAGAGAAGATGGAGGAAGGGATAACTGATTACTGAAGGCGGTGAAAATATCATCGTATTATAGATGATTCATGGAGCTATATAAAATACAATATAAAAAATCTGAAATGATCGTACCACAATGACAGATTTAACTTATTCTAAGAAAATAAGATGGAAAAATAGAAACCAATGATTTGGTAAAATGAAGATATTTACAGTGATTGCAGTATGCAAAATGTTAATCTACAAATTAACTGAAGCAATAAGATAAATGTAGTGGTGTAAAATGTACAATATTTCCCCTGAAATGTAGCAGAATATAATCATAAAGTAGCAGAGAATGGAAATACTCAAGTTAAGTACAAGTATCTCAAAATGGGCCTTAAGGATAGTACTGGAGTAAATGTACTTAGTTACTTTCCAGCAACATGATCAGCTGTCGTGGTAGTTTAGGAAGTGATCTGCATCTGAATCTGCATACAAAGTCCACATTTCCATATGAAACCAAATGTATGTAAATAGTATGCCTGTTCTATACCAATGGCGTCTACAAGTCTGTGCTGTTGTTACAGCACCTCCCAGAGGCCAAAGGTTCACTCTTGAAAAAAAAAAAAAGTTCAAGATAAAGAGCAGGAGGTAATAGTTGAGTATTTCAGTGTACTTGTACTGAAGGGAAAATGGTATGCAGTTGTAGAGACTTTTATTTGACTCTGGCAAATTTATATAAATTAATATTGAAATAACAGCACAAATTAAAAGACAATGGCAACAGGGTAAAATGAATCATTTCTAAGGTTGATAACCAAGTGCAGAACTGTTTGACTGGTGAAATTTGTGGGAATTAAACAGATATCAACCACTTATTCATCAAAGAGCTTTTGTATTTAAAATGAAATGTATAAAAATAAGACAATAGCTCAGTGGAACCCTTTCATACAACAGCAGTTCCTCTAATTTCAGTTCATTGCACTACAGTGTATACAGTATATTTACATGTTCAAGGATATTTAGAATTTAATTAGAGTACTGATATGGTCTCAGTATCACCTGACAGTGACTGGCATCTCTAAAGAGAAATCAAACTATAAAATCATTCTATTCTAATACAAAATGAAGCAAGAATCAGCTGCAATTAATTCCCTTTTATACTCCCAGTTGCTAGTGTTGTCCATCATAATAACTCAATGGGCCTAATCTCTTACAATGTTCATTTATGATGTTGAGTTACTGAGTTATCTACATCTCACAAAGAAGGCAATGTGAGTATTTGTTTTCATTCTTAATATATGATTTCATTGGATGGATGAAGATAGACTCAGATTACTGATTAATATTTTTGACTTATTGATTATTTGCCTCTTCTGTGTTGAAACCATTGTTTAGCAACCAGTTTGTACAGACTTGTCGCAGAAGTCCTTTTCCCAGAAAGTCAGTTGACTGGAAACTAAAATAACACAAACAAAATACCAAGAAGGCCTACACCTTGAGGATTTGGTGCATAAGAACAGAGACAGACAAGACCTGAAGAGCCTTCACAAGGACAAATATTGAGCAACACACCTTTCAGAAAGTAAAACAGTATTCATCTCATTTTCTATATCTTTCTAACATTTTGGAACAATTTTAAAACCAATTTACAGTTTGTTTAGCTTATGGTAGTCGTAAGTACAATGTGGTTATTTTTTTTAATTAACTTTCTTTGAAGCAAGAATTTGGATACTGCAACATGTATATGCATACATATATAATAACATATACTGTGCATCATATCAATATATATATTTCGGAGCAGAAATACCGTTGGATATCAAACTGAAAAAAGAACAAACGCCTTTGCTCTCGTATAATCCTAAATTATATAAGCCTACTTTTGGGTTTCCTATTTTAAAATGTTGAGAACGGCTTATTATGAATGTGAATTTTTTCAAATATAACCTAAATACGGTAAATAAGGTAGTGCTTAGATTTTCACAACATCACACAAAATGTGGCCAATACTAAAAGCACAAATAAATAGCAGGCCATAACTGTGTTATTATATTGTTCTTCTTTGCGTTTCGTGACGTAAATGCAGCTCAGACAGGCGTGAGTAATCGATCCCAGATCCAGGCAGGGAAGAGCAATGTTTTCATGCCTGCTGACGACCTGCGGTAGTCACTCTGCCATGGCGCCCGTAATGTCGCTGATTAAGGAGTTGACATCATAGCATCGTGTTTTAATTCGCTTTAGTGAGAAATATCACAGGCGTTTTGCCACTCTGGTTTGAATTATATTAAATTTATCTCTGAACCGGCCATGACCGTGGAGCAGAATGTCCTCCAGCAGCATTCTCAGAAGGTAAGCCTACATAAGCTAACTTGGTGGCTAGCTAACTTTAGCCTAACTGTATAGGTACATCGTTTTGGGACTCAAAGTACTTGCAGAGTCGGCTATCGAGACCCCTGGTTAGTTAGGTTATCCTTGTAATGTGTATTTATCAGGGTTATGGGACACACGTCGGTAACGTTTAGGAACCGTTTCTAAATTGCTAGTAAATGTATTAGGCCTAATGTTACCATAGCGCAAAGCGTTATCCAGTATTATGCTAGCTGTTGGCGAACGTTAGCTAACGGTACCACGTAAAGTTAAGTTATGCCATAGCGATGTTTGTTTGAATTGTGCAACGTTAACGTTAGCTAGCTATTCATATGCATCTGTATGGACAATAACGTTAACTCGCTTGGCAGCTTTAGCATACTGAGCTAACTGTGTCGTCAAATGAAATAAACAAGGCCAAGTGACAGTGACAGATTCAACGTTAGTAATAAGTAAATCTTTTATTTTCCTGGGGCGCTTTCCTGAAGATATTTCACGATGTATGTTACTACCAACATTGTAATGTTTGGTTTGAAGGAGTGGATACCCGTGTTTGTGTGTTCAAATGTTTCCTAGGTTACTCATTGCATATCTGATATCTTTGTTTACAAAGTATGGACAGCGGCGAAGGTAGACACATAGCCGAGCCTTGACGCTTGGCGGGGATTGAGTAGCCCGTTAGCTAGCCAAGTGTGTGATGGTTCATAACAGAGAGGGCAGATTGTTAGGTTACATTTGATCATAGCTCTGAGTTTACCAAAGTGCATTTAGGGTCGATTTCGCTGCTTAGGCTTCTAGTTATGGGATTTACTCTGTGACCATCATGCCCAGCATATGCACAGCTCTGGTCAGTTATGTAACTACTTGACTGATGTTTCTAAAACGTAGGTAAGATGTTTTCTCTGCTAGTCCTAACGAAAAGAAATAATTTTCGTTTGCGTAAGAATTATGTAATCAGTTATGTTTTACTACACTGCATACAATTCACCTCAGTTCTGCTGCATAGGGTTACCGTGTTAAGCCAAATCTGACATAGTGCAGTCACCTAAAAACATAAGCTAGCAGTGTGTGGTGAATATATCATGGGTTGATGGCAGTTAGCAGTCTGGAGCACAGGCAAAATAAATTCTTTGCCTTCCATTGATGACTCAAACTTAAAAGTAGCTCTGTAACACAAACCATATTATGCAATCTGACCTTTTCAGGAGCCAAAATGAAACCGTGATTAACAACAGTGACCGTAAAGATGATCTAAAAATGGTCTACAACATTTTGAGCAACTTTAGTTCATAGTAATATTTTTTATAAGAGCATGCAAGTTGTTCAGGTTAGGTTTGTTTTTACAATGCATGAATGTGTCGTTGGATTTAGTTGTAGTCTCTGCAGTTGTGCACCATCATTAGAGTGCTTCATGAAGGCAGGGTGTGGTGCAAGTTTTCATGTAATGACCTGTAGATAGTGAGGTGAGGTCATATTGAAGGACTTCTAATCCTCCCTGTGTAATTAGTTTTTGTTTGCAACCCCTTCGCATGCACATACAAAACAACCGTGAGAAGCTGAGAGTAGATTCTCTGGGAATGCCCCTGTCTATACCCTGCTGTACAGCCTCAGAGTTGTTCCCTGTGCTATGCAGAGAATTCTCTGGTGTTATTCTCAAGCTGCCACTTAATGGCTGATGACCAGTGTGACAAACAGACAGTCACATGGAGATGAGAAGTATGTCTGTGTGTGTGTGCATGTCTGAGTGACTGCTCTTGTGGTTGACTTGGCCCAGATCTGTCACAGGTGTAACTGCCCTCACACTTCACTGACCCTGCCATCCTCTGTGCCAGCAAACCTGCATCCATCAGTCTCTGACACTGACCAAAAACCACTGTTATTATATTTACCTCTGTCCAGTGGTTGGAAAATGGCAAGCACATGAGTTAGAGTGTTTTGATTGCCTTAGTAACAGAGTTCTTTAAGATCTCCACACTGCAAACAGGAGCAACCGGCATAACTATACTACTATAATTGGAGCCGTTGGGAAAAAGCTTACTTTCTTCAGAGGTAATGTGCTGTAATAAATATTGTTCAAGTGTTTGAGGAACTGAAATAAAAGTGTAAATGCATACGGTATATGCATACGGTAACATTTTATGATAGTTTCTCCCCCTGGTTTAATTTTAGACACTGTGTTACTTTTAAATTAGCCCTGATTGATAGGCTTCTATGGTAATACTGTCATTCAGCACAGTGACATGTTGGAATAGTACTTGTTCTGTCGGGTTGGTAAAGAGCAGTATTTTTCATCTGTCTGTTTTGCTGTGACCTAACTCCATACATATGTATTAAGATCACTGCTGAGTTGTGTAAACTGCAGACAAATTAGGTTTGGTGCATTGTCTGCTGTTACTTTAAGAAAGGCGTTAACTTTCTTTTCTCTCCACTGACTTGGTGAAAACATTTGCCCCTGGGGTTAAAGAAAGCACTTTTGCTTTCAAAGGCTCACAGACATGTAGCTGATGGTAGTCAGGTACACAATAGCTTCCCCGGGGCTGGAAGAATTGAGTGCCTGACATCAGGACACTACAGCAGAAGTTATGGTGTGCTGATGTGACTGAGCTGTCAGTACTCTGATGTAAATGCAAGCTTTTCCAATACTTAGGTTTTGGCAATGGTAATAATACTGCGATGATAACAATGATAATAAGAAGAAGTTTAGCAGTAGTCCTTCTGAGCTAGCATCTTCAAATAATTCTTGGAAAATAATTTATAATTTGCCCAATATGTGACTAAGTAATTTTTACTGTATTAATCAATATGTCTGATATTGTGGGACTGTACATTAAATTCTAATCACATCAAAATTAGACATGATTTATTCTCCAAGGCATATAATAATCTGAAAACACTTGCAGGGCACAACATTCTGGGTAAATGACTGATGGCTCTGTATAATCTGAGTGTATTTAACCCTGACACTAGTTTATCAGACAAGTGGCTGGCACAAACCTCCTCTGTGATCAACACTTTTTTGTAAAAGAATCCCAAATTGGATATTTTTCTACACTGAATTAAATTCTGTTTAGTTTTAGTCAGTTTGTATGCTGTAACCATGCACTGGGTTGTGCACCTCCAAAAGTATACTGTTTGTGCTGACAACTGTTTTTGTATCAAAATTGTATTGGTATCATGACTTATGTGCACCAGCTGTGTCTGCTCACTTTCTCCTCCCAGTCAGCCAGCTGGCATTTAGTGGTTGAATAAAGGGTGTAATTTCCAAATCACTACACTGTTATTTTGCAACTCTGACAGCAAGTAACGTGTTGGACCCCTGCAGAATGTGGTTGGAGGTAATGAACGGGATTCATTTTACATCACTGTAAACAACATTTTATGTATGTGGCAGTGTAGTATCAGACCTGGTTGGGCCAATTAGTGAGTTATTTTTTCCCTGATATGAGTTTATTTTCTTTGACAGTTGAGTACTTCTGATGAGTTGTGATGTCTGATGTTTAATAAAGGTGCAGTCCAGATATGCTCATTCATTCATTGGATGTGCATATACTGCATAAGAGCAGAGCACAAAACTCACATTGGATGAAAGCCTGTGTTATTTGTTTGGTGGTGCTGCTGCTGCTTTATGACATGACATGCTCCTAGGCATGACTATTTTTCACTGCCTTTTGTGTAGTAGCTGTAGCAACTCCATTGAAAGTGTTTAAAATTGTCAGTGACGTAGATGGTATACAGCTTTGGATGTGTGTTGTGCAATCAGTCTATGGTGTATGAAAAGAATCTACAGTAAATGAGTCCTTAACCGGTTAAGACCCATGTGATGTGATACTCTTGTCTGTTGCCTGCTGCACCTGTGAAAGCTACTGCACAGTCTGTGTTCCTCTCACTCAAGACTTAAGACTCCTGCCTTGGACGCTGACACTAAGTGCACTCCCCCATTATTTAAAGGGCATTTATACAAGCTGTGCATTGCAGTTTAAGTGTGTGTGGTTAAGGCCATGCAGTCCAGCTGGGTTTGACAGCGCTAGGTCATCACGCCTCAGAGAACTCATTGATAGGGACAGGATTTGACGAGGAGCTTCTGATCAGATACTGTATCCGTTTCTCAAGTTAGATATGTATGTAAATATATGTATTTAATTTCCAATACTGTGACTTAACATTAAGATTATTTTGTGATATATGGTTACTTTTAATGCAGTTCATATTGATTCTTGATACTGACCAGACTCTGTTTGGACAGTAAAGCAGCAGACTGCCTTCTTTTCTCCCTCTTAGCTTTTACCTTTGGATGGTGTTGAGCCAGATGCAGTCAAATATTGGTTCTACATCAGCGTGACTTTGCCATGACTGTGGATATGAATGGTTAATCAATGCTTTGTTAAGAACTATTGAGAATTTGAATCAGTCAAGAATAAATAAATTGACAATGTGCAAAATTGGTGCAACACTATTTGTGCATTCCTACTAGGGGAGCAACTAACAATTATTTTCATTGTTGATTAATCAATAATTAGATATCCTCACATTAGGGAAGCTTTACCCAGTGACTGTTTGGAATTTTTGTTTGAAATTTTACTAGAACGATTAATCAGTTATTATAAATTTTCAATCAATTGATTAATCGTTGCAGCTCTACTTGCCCTGGCACTGTTTCCATACTTCCAGACAGATTACTTAACTGCACCAAGAGTAACCATGATAATAACCTTTGATGCAGCATGTTTCTCTGCAAATTTTCACCAGATTTATATTCAAAATAATGACAAAAATCCCTAGAGAAAATAATGTATAGTAAAGAAAATAAAATAAAAAAGAAAAAATCAAACCTTCCCCTGTAGCCTTTGATAGAGATAGTGACCTTACTACGCCTTTCATAATTCATCTAGCTGTCACTATAGGTGTGTAAAAGCCTTCTGAGTACCTTTATTATTGATTTAGTTGAAATGTTGCCTTTTTTCACTATTACAGTTATGCTTTATTCCCTTTTTAAGAACCTGAACTTGTTCTAAAATACTTCCTTCTTCTCATCCATCATACTCTGCTCTAAACCACTTGTATTCTTTTGCTCTCAATAGCATCAGCAGACGCTACTAAACCAGTTGAGGGAGATCACGGGCACCACAGACATTCAGCTGCTTCAGCAGGCTCTGCAGGTACATCATAAAACACATGCATTACAAACTTTACTATCACAGTTGATAACAAGTGTTCATGTTAAATTTTCTGTGCTCACACCCAACTAACATTAGCCTGAACAAACACATTGTTGCTGCAGGTGAGCAATGGAGACCTGGCCGAGGCTGTAGCCTTTCTGACGGAGAAGAATGCTAAGGTTCCTCAGCAAGATGAGACAACCTACTACCAGACATCCCAGGTGGCTAGCGACAGATATATCAGCGTGGGCAGCCAAGCAGACACAAGTGAGCAGCTCATTTAAACTTTTGGCACAGAAGTTCTAGAGACCTCACAGGGATGATTTAAAAGAAAAAACAAACATAAAAGCTGAGTTTACAGTTTCATTATAGGTCTCACTATGTACAAAATGTCTGTATTTTAAATTTGAATACACAAAAAACAACATTACAACCATGCATTACATATGTCATTCTAGTGTATTGTATAAGTATAGAAGCACAAAACATCAGTAACAGGAAGTCTTAAAATGTGGAAAAATGTGAAAAAGGATTTGGAACTCAACTTTTTAATTCTCTGTCTGTGTGTGCATTCATTTGTGCATCTTTGTGCGTGTCCTTTCTTAATGCAGATGTTATTGACCTGACTGGGGATGATAAAGATGACCTGCAGAGGGCTATCGCCCTCAGCCTGGAGGAGTCCAGCCGGGCATTTAGGGAGACGGGCATCACTGATGAGGAACAGGCCATCAGCAGGTGGGCTCAACAGCATTTCTGAGTAAAAAACAAATTCTGGACTCAATTTCTGACTAAACAGTAAGAAAGCCAGCAACTAGCCTTGGATGAATATCGACACTTACCACCTACATCGTCTCCATCTTTGCTCAAGGTGTGACAAAAATATCTCTTGCATACACTTGTGTTGTGCAATGGTGAATTGTTGATCTGCATGGGAAAAAACAGGACTCGATAACGATAAGGTCAAGTAATTTCTGTCAAACAGAAAAGTAAAGCAGGTGATCCTGTTGAAATAGGTCTGACAATGTAAGGTAGTAGCTTTTCACTGAATTTGTTTACTGATTTTGTATTCTCTCTTTTTAATTTTTTTTTTTTTTGGCAGAGTTTTGGAGGCCAGCATAGCAGAGAACAAGGCAAGTCTGAAGCGAACCCACACGGAGGTATGGAGTGATTCACCCAATCCACATGACAGGAAGAGGATAGATAACTGCCCTGTGGGGCTGAAAAATGTTGGCAATACCTGCTGGTTCAGTGCCGTCATACAGGTGGGCACGCATACACACACATACACACATACTCACTGTGCGGTCCAAGACCAAATGAAAGGCATTGCTTGAAATTTAAATGAAACCCTTTTCTCAAGAGCTTTTCTGTAGACTTTTTTCCTGGTTTTTGTTTGTCAGTTTGGCTCTTTGCCATTTCTTCTAATACTTCTCTCTTACACCTACTTTCCTCAGCAATAGGAAACTTAGGAAGGCGTGAGGGACCTTTTTATTCCTTAGTGTGCTCCTAGTTGGTTTCATGTAATTGTTATAATGCAGTTATTATAACCAGTTATTTAATCTGCTGCAGGCATCCTAAGTAGCAATGGACAAGACATCTAAATGTTTATATGCTAGAAAGTACTGGAAATGCTGTCACTAAGACTTAGTTTCTTGTCCACTGGTGGAGTATGTGGTAGAATGTGAACTGAGCTGAAATATGCCAGATGAACACTGGATACACCATCACATGGTGCCTGGCTCCTGTGTGTAATGTAACCCCCAACCTTGAGAAGAAGGCCCTGCTAGAATCTCTGCACTTAAAAGAACAGGCGTAAACAACTTTCTCTTTTCCTAATAAGATATCCAAATCTTGACGTTTTTATGTGTTACGATTAAACATCATGACCCCAAGTGAAAGCAGTGATCGAAGTGACTCTTGTTATTATTGTCACTGGCATTAAAAGTAGCACATTTAGTGTAGTTTTTGTTAGGTGTAACAAAATCACACCTCACAGAGTTTGCAATTAAATGTGATTTTGCTTGTTATGTAAAAAACATCACCTCAGGTTGTTTTCGGTACTTTTACCACATAATGCAACAAGCGCTGCCTGCGTATTATTTCAACTAATAAGGAAGAGGGTCAGGGTAACTTCATATCTTTTTTTAATCTAGCTTTAATTTCTATTATATGAACTAGAGCTGGCAGAAGCATGTGACAGATTGCCTTGAGTGGGTTGTGATTGCCAGAAGGGAAGTCATAATGTAATTACAGAGAACATAAGCATTTGATATAAAGATTTGTTTTAATCAGGAAAAGTTAGAAAACAGACATGGAGTGACCGAGATATCTTGCACACATAGTTTGCAAGTAATCTGCACCAGGTGGTGTGAATAATTTTAAAAAGTTGAAAACATATGGCAAGTTATTGCAACTTCCTTGTTGTAAAGAGTGGAATGTCATACTGAAAGGTCACGCATGTTCTGCCTATTGGTGAGCAAGGCCAGTCTACATTAAGACACTAAATTTTACAGCGATTAATCATGGTTGTTCTCTGACATAAAACATTGGATGTCTGCCAAGGTTGTCTTGGGTGTTACTAACATGTCTTTATCTCTCTTCAACCTCAAGTCTCTGTTCAACCTGCTGGAGTTCCAGAGGCTGGTGCTCAACTACTCTCCACCAGCCAGAGTCCATGACCTGCCTCGCAACCAGAAGGTGAGCCCCCCACCTGTCCTCGCAGGTTCTCAGTAGAGGAAAATTAACGAGTAATAACAAAGTTAGAGCGTGATTTCCTTTAAAGCTTTTTAGTTCAGTTGCTTATGTGGGCAACCTCACATTTTGTACCATAGCTGCCCTTTTATAGTCTATCACAGCTAGCAGTGCTTTAGCTCTGAAGGTTTGACCCTCTTAGAGCTGCGAGCCACCATTCAGCAGCTGTGTGATCTGGCCCTAAGGTCACAGGAGCTTAGTGTTTTGTTCCTGATAGTTCACTTGAGTCACTGCTTATAAGCTACAGGAAGTGCAGACTGGTGTGACATGTTTAATGAAGCCTCAGTATTACTCCACCGGCATAGAAATGAACACCCAGACAGAGCATGCTTTGGTTAAGCCTGGAGTTTTTCAAATTTGAGATGCTCAAATGTATCTAGTCACAGTTAACACTACACTAGCAGGATAGTTCTCTGCATCTTTTTATTTGTTCATACAGGGTGCTCACCATCGGTTAGCAGCCAGTCACTAATCTGGTCTAAGCCTTTGTTGTGGAAGTGTGGTTTGGGGCAGTCATCTCTTCATCTGAGTTCCCTCAGTCCTAATCACTGACCTTTTACCCTGGCAATACGAGACTTCTAGAGCTTAGATTCTAATCTTTAGATCAACATCCCTGACTCACTAGCACAAAAAATTAAAGTGTATTTATTTTACACTGCTAAGTCATGTTAGCGCTGTATCTCATTGTCATGTGTGCAACTTGATTTGAGAACTATAGAAAGACTTGTATTTACAAAAACATTTTTGTTAATGGTGACACTGTTTAGTCTATGGCCTTCAACCTTGGTCCTCAAACGACATTTACGCAGTACATTTAAATAGAGAAAGTATGGGAAAATAAACAATCCCATATACTCTCCACTTAACACAGCAGCCAGTGGGATGTTTACACATAAATCATTCATAACCATTGAATTGGTGTGAAAGCTTTGTTCATGGTCATGTGGTTTTAATGCAAATTGCTGAACTGGTAGATAGTTAAGTGGTGTTACTGGTATTGCATTTAGGTGATATCATATTTGGTCCAAAATTAAAGAGAGATGCATTGTGGGGAGGAATATCATAGCTGGTGCGATAGCTCTCAAATCATGCCTCTCAAGAGCAGTATATTATGAGAATATTTTTTTAAAATGCTACAAAATGGGAATATTTGAAAAAAAGAAAGAACACAAACCTCAATGAGAAATTGAGAATTGTAAACATTTAAAACATAAAAGAAGACTTTTTTATAATGTTTTACTATTCTAAATGTGTGCCAGTGCATCTGAAGAACTTATTTTAAATTTAAGACCTTTACTAAAACACAGGATGGGAAAATACCAGGTACTGGTATGGTTTTCAGTGAAACATTGGTAGATACCTGCTGTCTCCTTTTGAGATGAGGAACACTGATTTGACTAAAATGGTGATTGTGCTCTTCTGACCAGGAGCACAGGAACTTGCCCTTCATGCAGGAGCTAAGGAACCTCTTTTCCCTCATGGTGGGGTCCAAGAGGAAATATGTGGATCCGTCACGAGCTGTGGAAATCCTCAAAGATGCCTTTAAGTCCAGTGAGTCACAGCAGGTAAGTCTATTTGTGCCATACTCTGTTTTTTTTCATTTGTTGTTCCATGCCATATGTTGTTTTATTTACCAGTGAAATTGTTTCAGCGATTTCTTATTGTCAGACTTATATACTGATTAACTATAAAGATTACCTGTAAGTGTACATTAGTCCAGTTTTTTTTAAAACATCTTTTCCATTCTAACATGAGTGTTTCAGTCAGTTTGGAATTATTACTATCAGACTTGAATGGAATGTGAGTGATTATTGTAGAAACATCAGTGTGTTGATGTTGTTTTGCTATTTTCATATACCAGAAATATTTGCTCTTGCATAGACCTTTCAGCCTCAGGCTTGACTGCACAATTTCTACTGACTCAGCTCGACTGAATCCAGGACACTTAACCTCTCTTATCTCGAACTATTAATCATCAAACCCACATCATCCTCTCTGAACTTTGCAAACAAATCATATTGACCAGGAATTTGATTTTAGTGCATATATCCTATGATGTGACACATGCGTGTGTGCTTTTCTGCTTTTCTCCTTACATAATCATTTGCAGTAAGCCAGTGTATCTGCAGAGGTTAACTGAGGCCACCCTTCTGCCCTCTATACTCATCAGTCATGTCATTCCTCTGGGTATTAGTCAGGTCGGATGGGCATTGACCTGAATTACCGGGTGGCATTGATGTCTATGTGAGAGTGGCCTCAGGGCATTCAGGTTCCCTTTGAAGTTCAGCAATCTGTGAACTCCTCCACTAAGACCAGTCATCTCATATCCAAATACAGTGAATGTCAGGAGTTGACAAACATGGCATTGATTTGACTGATTGGACTTTCTTTGCTTGTAGGTGCAGTTAAGTCCTGCAGTTTGACTCTGTGACCTTCATGTCCCAGGGGCTGTTCTGCAATTGGTCATGTTGTATGTATGTCTGTGCTTTGCTCAACAGCAGGATGTGAGCGAATTCACCCACAAGCTGCTGGACTGGCTGGAGGACGCCTTCCAGATGAAGGCTGAAGAAGACAGGTAACCACTGCTCACAGCTCTCCATATCCATCTAGAATGGAGATACAGAAGGACAAAGACAAATTTTGTTGGTGTTTCTGGGCAGCAAATTCTCAAGCAGAGAATCAAATGTACATTTTTGCATTTGACTGAATCAGAGATGCTTTCTGTAAACGAATGTGGTCTTTATTTGAACACCATGGTTTTTTATTTTGTTTTCAGGGAGGGTGAAAAGCCAAAGAACCCCATGGTGGAGCTTTTCTATGGGCGCTTCCTTGCTGTGGGTGTCCTGGAAGGTGAGAAGAGATGTTAAATTAAAACCAGTAAAGAGAAAAAGTGAGGGGTAGCCAGAGAATGACAGAGAGATTAAGTGTTAGGATGGTATGATTACAGCAGCCAGAAAGCAAGCAAGTCCTTGCCCCTAGTAATGAAAGGTGACCTTGTCTTAATGAGATGTGGTTCATGTAAAAGAGGAGAGCAGTTGCATTGATTGTGGAAGACCTTGACGGCTGATTGACATTGTGCTTATTATGCATGACAATACTGGCCCAGAGCCACCCAAAGCTGAGCCAGTGGACTCTGCTGCTCATAAAATGACCTTAAAGCCTCATCTGCATGTCTGCTAGCAACTCTACTATGTTTTTTTTCCTTGTGTGTTTGGGGTGGGGGGTTCTCATCAGTAGTTGGTGCAGGGAGCTCTGTGCAGTCATTTAAGTAGTTGTGATTGAGTGACTGCTGAACAAGTGAAAATCACCTTGGATGCAAACCAGTGTGAAGTGGCTCCTGTTTCCAACTTTTCTGTCAGTCCTGGCACACCTCTGAGCCATGTATGCAATATGATGTATGTGACTCTCTGTTTTTCACATGGTGACAATACCGCTTTAAATAGTTGATTGCAATAAAGGACACATAACTACCCCTTTGCTCTTTCAGTTAGGTCAGTCGTTACAAACATCACAGCTTGTCTGTTCATATCTATTTTACATGTGTCATTCAACAGGTAAAAAATTTGAAAACACAGAGATGTTTGGACAGTACCCCCTGCAGGTGAATGGCTTCAAGGATCTCCATGAGTGTCTTGAGGCTGCGATGATCGAGGGTGAGATCGAGTCCCTGCACTCAGCAGAGAACTCTGCCAGGTCTGGACAAGAGGTCAGTGCTAAAGCAGGGTGACAATATGTTTCCATTGAACTGTTCATTTTCTAATCATCAGATGAAGTGTAGGGGGTACATAAGCCATAACTAATAGCCATATGACCACAATGAAGAGTTACACATTGGCATCACAGCATGTGTAACATTTCTAGAGGCTATGATGGAGAGTTTTGAGTCTTTGCCTGCAAAAATTAATGACATTAATCTAGACACATGAATTCCCATTGATATTTTTCTCATTTCTTAACCTTTTAAGTATTTGTCCACCTCAAGTACATATGCTTTATTTCTTCTGTTGACATTAAATTAAAAAAAATAAATACTTGAGTTTAAAACATTTGTTAGCTATTTGTAACTATCATTGTAAGCTATTAAATGCTAATAGCATTGTGGCAGGTCAAATGAATTTCAAGTCAAAAAGCCACAATTCCTAACTCTAAACTATTGTTAAACATCCACCTTTGACACTGAAAAGACAATCAGATTGAATATTATGGGATCATGTGGTGGATCATCTCCAAATGGTTGACCTCCTTGCCCTTATGTGACACCTGTGCTATTCTGGATTTGACCTCTGGTTAGCTGTAGCCTTGCCTACGCTGTCCCACAGCAGCTGGGAGTAGCTAATTATCAGGCAAGTACACAGATGGGTATGGCACCCAGCCCTCTGGAAAAGCACCAGCCATGAGCACAAGGGAGGGAGACAACATTAGAGTAGGAGTGAAGCTCCATTCACATAATATAGGCACACAGGGTCTGAGAATTGTTATTTCTCCATACCAATCAGACAAGCAGTTCAAATCTAATGGTGCAGTCAGACCAAAATTTACTTCCCATTCATGTCTATGTCAGGGTGAGACATATTCGCTTCCAGTTGCAAACTGACCCTTCTCGTTCACTTGCACTTGCACTTGCACTGCACATAGTTCAGTCTGATTGAACTTTGACCTGCAAAATTGCAAGGCTTTCCAATGTCCAGCCAGTTTGAGAGGGGGAGGGACTGATCTCATTCAGGAAATATTGGTTGTTTATTTTCTTGTTTTATATCTGCATGGCAAAATAATACAAGCAGCAGAGGCGGAGAGATGTTGTTTGGTTGCAGTTTAAAGACAGTGACAGAGATTATTGACAGTAAAATGTTTGATAAAACACATTTAATAAACTTTGTGGACTGCTGTTGTTAGCCTGCTAACCATGCTATCTTTTGCAGATTGTGTTTACAGTCCTACCAATGCAGTTTCCTGTCCCCCCCTGCTTTGGGCCACACCACGCAAATAAATTTTGCGATTTTGGTCTGACTGCATCATAAATCAGCAGCCAAAAGAAATCTTCTTGCAGACTTTTGTTATATGACAATTTGTGACAGTTACATGTTTAAGAAACTCTGCCATCCTCACCAGACATTATATTGTAACATGATAAAAGAATTAATCTGAGGATCAACATCCATTTTTTTCCAGCATTGGTTCACAGAACTCCCTCCTGTGTTGACCTTTGAACTGTCAAGATTTGAATTCAACCAAGCACTAGGACGACCTGAGAAGATCCACAACAAGCTTGAGTTCCCCTCTATGCTCTACATGG
Source organism: Lates japonicus (assembly GCA_033238685.1). NCBI lineage: Eukaryota > Metazoa > Chordata > Actinopteri > Centropomidae > Lates > Lates japonicus. Next base: position 9,426,859 of record BRZM01000003.1, read on the forward strand.
ACAGGTGATAGAAATATTAACACTAGTCTTTATTGTAGAATCTGTTTGTCTCTGCTGTAAATGCCAATTAATCCCATGTCATTTTAAGACTTAATCCTCTGCTATGATCTTTGTGTTGTTAGGTACATGGACAGGAACAGGGAAATAACCAGGATCAAGAGGGAGGAGATCAGGAGGCTGAAAGAGCATCTCACGCTGCTCCAACAGCGACTGGAGAGGTACCACTTGTCCACCAATACCTGTTTATTTAGCCACAGTCAACAACAGCCATGGAGAGTAATTTCACACTCTTGACTCTGCTCTCTCTTTGTCTCTCATTATTTCTCACTCTCTCTGCTTCTCTCCATCTCTGTGACACTTGCTCTTTCTCTCTGTCCCCTCTCAGGTATCTGAGTTATGGCTCAGGCCCCAAGAGGTTTCCTCTGGCAGATGTCCTCCAGTATGCCATGGAGTTTGCCTCCAGTAAGCCAGTTTGCACTTCCCCAGTGGAGGACATTGACTCATCAGCACCCCCTGGGGGCACAACAGGACAACAGCTACCCCCACCAAAGCAAGTTTCATAATTTTGATCCCCAGTCATGATTAGGATTTAGATTGTTATTGTTTTAAAAATATTTTAATTTGCAAACTGGGTGTTTCCAGAACACTGGACCAGATCGATCTTTCTGAATGTATTTTGTTTTAATTTTCTATACTGTGTGTCTCACCCTGCAGCACAGCCGAGCAGGACTCCTTGGCTCCTCTAGAGAGCTCAGGCCCTGCCTCAGGTCCCACCACAGCTCCCACTGCAGCCCAGCAACAGAGAGTACCCATTCATAAACCCTTTACCCAGTCCCGGCTTCCTCCTGACCTCCCCATGCACCCTGCCCCACGGCACATCACCGAAGAAGAGCTGAGGGTGCTCGAGGGCTGCTTGCATCGTTGGAGAAGTGAAGTGGAAAATGACACTCGTGGTGGGTGTACCTGCCTCCCAAATGCTGTGCTTTATGCGTGTCTCTGTTGTGGTTTCTTCAGTATGATTTACTTGTCCATCACTTTATATAATATTGCAAAAGTAAACACATCAGCACTTAATAATAGATTGTATATGATGTTCTTCTCACCAGATCTGCAGGGCAGTATAACCAGAATCCACAGAACCATTGAGCTAATGTACTCTGACAAATCTATGATGCAGGTGAGCAGCACTTTTCTGTAACTGATCTTAATTGCAATACAAAATATCATATCAAGTGCTTTTAAATCTCGCTTATGTTTTTCCAGGTGCCATACCGGCTTCATGCAGTGCTGGTCCATGAAGGCCAGGCCAACGCAGGTCACTACTGGGCTTATATCTACGACCCACATCAGCGTAGCTGGATGAAGTACAATGATATCTCTGTCACAAAGTCATCATGGGAGGAGCTGGTCAGGGACTCATTCGGAGGCTACCGTAACGCCAGTGCCTACTGTCTCATGTACATCAACGACAAGAAGCCCTTTCTCATAGAAGGTACACATGAACGTAAGATTGATTGGTAGTAGTGTTTATATGTATCTTTAGGTGTGAGCATTGCTAGTTTGCTCTTGTTGTCGTTTATGTAAAAAGGCTCAGAATGTTAGATCTTGTCTCTCGATTACATGGTGAGACAAAAATGACATATATGCAAACAGCTCAAACTATTCAAAACTATTACAACCTTTTTTTTCCATTTCAACTGTGTTTTATGCGTGACACAAGTCACATGCTGACTGATGGTTCAGCTTGAAAATAACAATATGGAATTCCAAGACATATAGTGACTCCACTAAAATTCTGCAAATAGGGACGGTGAAAATGCAGCAATATTAAATGGTGATGTAGCTATGTATGTATGTATCTCTCCGTTAACCTTTTAGTCTCTAACTTGAATTAACTGGTTTTTCTACTGCTTCTACCTCTGTATCACCCCCTTACTGGTGATCACATATTTTCATACCTTCAGAACTAGAGGTAACTAAATTGCCTTACCTCTGAGCTTCTTGTGAATTTAGCACTACAATCAATTAAATCAAATAAGTGATGCTAATTCCTCTCAGACCGTTTTCTTGTAGAACAGTTGTAATTGTTTGGCCAGCGTAGACCTGATGTCTACAATGAAAACAACTATTACAGTGTTTTTTTAAAAGTGTTTTTGATACTAGTGTTTTAAGACACGTTTAATAAGCTTTCATATTTTGCTGCAGAGCAGATGCGTTCATTGTCCCTCTGTGTTGTTTTTGCAGAGGAGTTTGATAAGGAAACAGGACAGATACTCAGCGGCATGGACAAACTGCCTCCAGACCTGAAGCAGTATGTGAAGGAGGACAATGAGCTGTTTGACAAGGAGATTGAGGAATGGGACACCATGCAGGCCCGCAAGGCCCAACAGGAGAAGCTGGCACTGGCAACAGCAGCCACTGCTGCCTCAGCAGCATCCAGCACCTCCACTTCTTCTTCTTCCCCTCAGCCCATGAGCATTGAATCCAGCCCTCCAGACAACGCAGGTCAGGGTCTTGACCCTCAGAATACAGAGTAGAATACTTAATTGAGAATCAATACTTTGTTGCTAGATAAATACAAAAAAGTCTGCTGTTCCCTTGAGAGTTATAAAAAGATGAGGAAATGACCTTGAAATATTGACGTGCAGCCTTACAACTCTGCCTTTGACATGTTACTGTATACAATATATACAGTATATCACAGTAAAGATTTTGACTCACTGTTTAGCACACAGCACTCAAGTGTATTTCTGTTGAATTATGGTGGACACACAGTATGATGATTGGCTTAAGAATTGAAAGGTATGTTATTGAGTTGTAATGGAATTTTCTTTATACTTAAATGTGGACACACTATTACCTAAACTACGTTTTAATTAAGGCAGTTTTCCAAGATGAGACGCTGTCTACATGCAGTCCTGAATATTGGTAAATGCTATGGATTATTTCTGTAATCACACTAACACTAACTTGTTTTACTCAGAGATCACACAATATCAGCATTAAGAATACATCACATTTGCTTGTTTATACTGTACCGCACAAAAATGACATAATGGTGCCCTGGTGTGTGATTTTTGTATAGCATGCCGGCATTACAGAGGCCAGAGGCATGACGTGTAACACAGCTGCCTCGGTGTCAGTTGGCATCTGTTCCACTGTGCCAGCTCCTTCTTATTGATGTCAATTTGGTTCTATGACTACATCTGGTGCTGGCTTAAAAGTGTTATAATAAGGCCCAATAAGGCGAGGCAGAATAATTGCACAATATTCCTAGCATAAAAGGACCACTTTGCACACTTTTGTTTAGCATTCATGTGGATGACAAACAGAAAATCAATTGAAAATGCTTGTGTGAAAATAGTTGAAATGTTAACTATTCATTTCTGCATTTCTCTGATGGTGTCATTGCCCTCCTGCAGTACCCCAGCAGGACCCAGAGTACATGGAACAGCCATCGCCCACAAATGACTCCAAGCACTTGCAGGAGGACACAGAGAGAGCCATCTCTAGGGCTGCTGCTGAACAGGAGGAGAGAAGCCCAGAAGCATTATTAAATGCTGTATGTAAAATACACAAAGACACACAGTACACCACTCTCACACCAAGTCATTGTCACCCATCATGTCCATCAGTCCTTTTTTTAAACATGTAAACTACAGTGTATCTGCATATATTTTTATTTTGTCTTTTTCATCTACTTTCATTTTTTTCTCTTGAGTAAATCAAATTAGAGAGCATCAGTAGGAGTAATTGATTGCTCAGGATCCAATTTTATTTGTTGAATGAGGTGTCATTTTCTGCTCTGAATATGTAATATCTGTATGTGAAAGGTGTTGCTTCTAGTAACATGATCATTGTGATCACAGAATGCTAACTCAAGTCTGCAGTTCCCCTCAGCTCTATGAAGCTTAATGGGTTCTTTCAGCACATTGTCTTGGTTTTCTGACCAGCAACTTCACTGTTTTGGTTCACTCTCACTGCTGTTTTTCAATGAAAAAAAGGTCTTAAGGCCTACTCTTCTCTACCTGCCAGTGACTAGATAGCAGACAGACAAATTCAGTGACTAACTGGTGAACATAGTGGAGATTTGGTGGAGTTGAAGGAGACCAAACTAGAGCTACAAGAAAGAGAATATTGGATTTTCATTCACCAGCTGGTCAGAAACATCATGCCAAAATTATATGATTATGAATCATAGTGGTACTCTGTAACTGTTAACTAAAGTTCACCATATCAAATTAAAAGGTGGTAACATGTCAGTGTTGAATACATAGGTTTAAAGGCTAAGTCTGTCATTTTTCAAAACTGTACTGAGTTTCTTTGCTGAGCTGTTGTGAGGAGCAGTAACACAAAGCAGGAACTTCTTCCTTCAAATAATAGAACTTTGGACGATACCTTATTGACTAACTCAACTAGATTGCATTAGAAAAGGAGTTTTTCATGGCTGGTGTAGAGAGGAGAAACAATTACAGTGACAAAAAATGTTTTATTACACACATAGGCATTTGAGTATTGTTTAAAGATAAGCTTGAATAAATGTGAACCTGTCCTTTAATCCCTATTTCAGGCTTATTCAAGTTTCCACCACTATTACTGGAATTGTTCCCACTGAGACTGAACAAGGATTAAGTTCTTTGATCTGTCGAGCTCAGTTTTGAAAAGGCAGTGGCAGTAGAGTGAGTCAGTCTTTTAGGAAAGCCGCATCAAATCTTGTAGTGTTCAGATATTTATTTGATGAGTACTGTTTTGCTAATATTTCAGTTTTTCCCCTTAATATTTAATCTTCCTTTGCCTTCCTATCAGTTCTCTATCCTTCCTGTTTCCTCTGTCCCATTCTCTCTCCAGTCGCTTCCCTCTCCCACTTCCCCTCAGCCTGAGGTCCAGTTGAGCACCCCCTCCACCCCTCCTCCTGACCTGGTCATGGAGGATGAGTCCCCTGGCCAGCGCACGGTAGAGGTGGCCATTCCTAATGTGGGGACCTTTGTCATTGAGTCAGAAGAGGGGGGGTATGATGATGAGGTAGCTCTCATCCAGATAAATCTTCTCTCTCTTTTTGTGCTGAGAAGTCTGTGCCTATTTGATACATGGAGTGAGTGCATCATTGCCCATTTACATGGCTCTACACAAGATTTTTCACACTTGAGAAAATCTGACACTTTAAGCGGACTGATTTCTGGATTGGCTTGAGGCTGAAAATGTAATGCAACAACACTGACCTCTTTGTTGGCCTTTCTGTATTACCCCTGTGTGAAAAGTCTCTTCTTGAGCCAGTCTGCATCTTGGCACAAAGGCAAGTTGACCTTTTGCAGAAGTCTGCTTCTTGACATGAGTCACTGTTAACTGAAAAAGCCAAGACCGTAGTGTCTAGATGTGATACGAATAAGCTATTGTATGTTCTCCATTAGATACCAAACTTTGACCTTTAAACAAAATTAAATGTACCTGTGGCAGATCTTTATTACAGTTCTCATAGATTTCATGCAGTTGTCAGAGAATCTTAGTTTCTTTTTTATTTGGATTGGCTTTATATGAGCAGTAGTTGTAGATCAGTATGTTGAGTGGACAGGTGCTATTGTTAGTGAGTGTTCCAGCCTGTTACCTCACTTCCCTGCACTTCTAGCTATCTGTCACACACAGCTGTCATATGGCTGCCTTGGTTTTCTCACATTATCCTTGTGAGGATTGTGCTTCATGCCATTGAAACGACTGGCTTTGTCTCTCACAGTTGTGTCACTCTAACCAATGCATGGATTGCTGAGTGATGTCTGGCATGCCCTCACTGTGGTATGCTTCATTGTAGTGCCTCAGAGCACATAACCTAGAAGTTGACCTTGCTTGGTGCGTCTCAAGGACCTATTGCTTTGTTTAACATGGTTCCTGCTTCCTGGGCAGGCGATGATGACCCCCAACATGCAGGGTATAATAATGGCCATTGGCAAATCCAGCAGCGTATATGAAAAGAATGGGCCTGAGGCAGCCTTTTTTAAGGTACACACTATCTCTCTTTTCCTGTTCCTCATTCCACCTCCACCTCCACTTCCCTTTATGTCATTCCATTTTTTGTTTGTCTCTTGTGTACTTTCTCAGTGCAGTAGAAGGATACAGAACACTTAAAGCACAGTAGTGTTACAGTATTTAGCAGCTACTACAGTTACTCAAACCTGACTAATCACGTGGGTCTGCATTCAGAGGTGATTGTTTTCAAATCTTGAGTCGCAAGAAGTGACTTGAAAGTTATCCGTGTTTATTCTTCTGCTGCACAGATGCTCAGCTCTAAACTGATTTCTAACTTCCTGGGAGGCACGTTAGATTATTGAAATCAGACACATCCAGTTAATACCAGCGAGGTTGCCAAAATCATTTTGTTTTGAACCTTCTGGAGATAAAGTGTTCTAGTTCTTGTTGCCCCTTTAAAACAAGAGGTTATCTTGAAGCAAAAGAAAAAAAATAGGGCAGATATATAGATGGATAGATAAATACCTATTAGCAGCCATGTACTGCAATGTATTGAGAGAGAAACAATCTTGTTAAATGGCATGTGTAAGAGTTTTCCAATGCAGAGAGAGAAAAGGGAGCAAGTGAATGTGTGTATCCATATAAAATATTTGACATGATATTTGCTATTCATGTACCAGTTCTGTGGAGACACACTAGCCTGCAGAGGTTTTGGTATGTTTGCATCTAACTGTGAATACTCATTGACTAGCACTTAGAGGAAAGATTGTTTGTTTTCAACATAGTATTGTTGCCAGTAGTTTAGTCCAATATTTACAGAATCATTGAGACAGTCTTTAGTCCTGCTGTTTATTTATCTCGTTGGAGTTAAAGTCTGTTGGACAAGATTTTGTTTAGCACATCTCAGCTCCTGAAGTACAGATGTTTTGCAGACGTAGTCTAAAATGGCGAATGTGCTGTAACTTGATAACGTATTTTTCCAAAAAATATGAAATACAAGAATCATGTCTAAAAAGGAAATTTATTGCAAGTTATCTCTTAAGATCTTGACTCAAGAACAGCTGAATAAGTAGTATTCATGTCCATACAACCTCAGCCTCAGTTATGACTTGTTGATACTTTGTCTCTCTGCTCAGGCCATAAAGCTGGAATATGCTCGTCTTCTGAGGTTTGCCCAGGAGGACACACCACCTGAGAATGACTACCGACTTCAGCACATCATTGTCTACTTCATCCAAAACCAGGCACCCAAGAAGATCTTGGAGAGGACTCTGCTCACACAGTTTGCTGACAGGAACCTGGCCTTTGATGAGAGGTAGTTTAGATGTTACACTCCTTGTATGTACACAACCTTGTATTTAAAAAAAATACCATCCCGTGTATTATATGCTTTTCCTCTGTTTGTCTTAGTCACCTGCTAGAATCAAGTTTAGGTAATTTATATAAAATCAACTTCTCAAAATGACCAGCAGAGGGTAGCAGAGACCGTAACTCTAACATTACAGTGTGTGCAGCTGCCCCCCAGTTTACTGTCTGCACAGACTGACTGTGTCTCATCTGGACAATGCTTTCTGCAAGTCCTTTCTTATGAGTATTCCCTCTGTCTTTTGTTCCAACACAAATCTTAAGAGACACATGTCCAATAATGATCTCTTTAATACTGTTGGCAAATATCAAGATTCCCTTCCCAGTAACATTGTGATGCTCGTGTCATTAGGGTGTGTAATGCTCCTTATTATCTCTTAAAACTTTTCAACTACGCTTGTTGGCCTCAATCCATATTCATGAGTGAAAAATTGATTTCTCCCTTCTCCTCTATTTTGAGCAAGATAATTAGATTTATGTGTGCATGTGGCCTCAATAGGAGCCTCCGGAGGAGTGTTTCACTTCTCCTCTCAGCACTAAAGAGTGATTCATTAGGCCATGTTAAGGCCTAGGGGCAGGGTGGACCGTTTCATCTCCTCGAGTACCTCACAATGACTCACCATCTCATTGCTAATGCTGGTTCTTCTTCCCGTCTCCCCACCTCCCCCACAGATGTAAGAGCATTATGAATGTGGCACGTGCCAAACTGGACCTAATTAAGCCTGAGGAGGTCAACATGGATGAATATGAGGTCAGGTTTGGTCTTTTCTGGGCTTTATATATCTAAAATAGTAGACTGCCTTTAAGGTAGTATTATACATGGTCTTAAAAGCTTTTGCTGCGACATAGTTCATACTTTAAAATGCTAGTATTTGTGTCAAATTTCAGGGAACTTGTTCTTTTGTTTGTCTTAATCAGATCTGGCATCAGGACTACAGGAATTTCCGAGAGACAACCATCTTTATGACGACTGGCCTGGAGCTCTTTCAGAAGACAAAGTATGGTGACACCTTTTCACTTTCTAATATCTAGCACTGGAAAAAAAAAGTAATTTGGTGTCCAACCATCATCTTATAGCTTTAACTTGTATGAGTTCATTGTTGCACACATTTATTTTCAGTTTAATGCCTTTCTATAGCTGCCAGTAAATGCTGGCTTGTCTCCTGTAGAGGGCAGCAGGTAACTGCCTGTGCAACTCCAAGTTTTGTAGTTGTGCAGTGGGTTCATCAAGTTTATTTCTCCTCTTAAACGGTTTACACTATAAGTTCTTAGTGCAACTTTGATATTCATTGCAGGCTATTTTAACACTGGTTCATCACCATCTCTTCTTTTTCAGTTACGTGGAGGCTCTGATGTATCTGATCTATTCTTATCAGTACAACAAAGAGCTTTTGTCAAAGGGGTTGTATAGAGGGCACGATGAAGAGCTTCTCGGTCATTACCGTCGAGAGTGTTTGCTGGTGAGTTCATTCATGCGCCACACAGTGATTTATTTCAAATAACTTTTCAAATCTGTATTGAAACAAGTGGATATGTTTATTCCTATATGTCATATTTCTTCCATTATACAAAGTGATTACAAAGAGGGTCTGTTTTGGAACGGAAACCTTTGTGTCCAGCAGTTCTTCCCTGTGATCCCCGTCTTGTCTTTGTCACTCCCTTCCCTCTGTATCAAACTTCCTCTGCTAAAGTGACTCAGCAAAACTAACATGGCCAGACATTTCCCCTTCAATACTGAGCCGTGGTACTATAATCAAATTGCTTTTGCTGAGATATTGCTTTGGCTTGCTTGCAGCCCACAAAAGATTCCACTGAAGATTTTTCATCTGATACTGACAGATGAAAATCCTTTCAGCGTTGTGATGTGAGCCCCTTTTCATTTCACTCCCACCAAGCTCCAGGCTGTGCTCTGGTATTATTGGTTAGGGCTGAGGGTATTTTGGTCTGATCAGCCTCGAACTGATCTTCAGCAGCCCTCTCACCGCTGCACTCAGTAACCTTACACCAGCATTGTGCTCATAATGTAATCACTGGAGTGGGAATAGGAAGCAGGAGGGCCCGCGAGTGTAAACACATTACCATGAGACACAAGCGTGTCCTCAGCTAACCTCAAACCTCAGCTCTGCACAGCCTGATCGGTCATCTTAGATCTCTGGCCAGAACCTCTGGCTCCGTCCGCTCAGCTGTTTACCTTCAGCTCTTGTTTTAATTGAAAACACTGCTAACATTGACACAGTTAATGTACTTGGATGTTTTGCAAATCCAGCCTCACAGTTCCCAATTCCAAACTGGCTAGCAAAAAACGGGTCGTTTCCTTAGAGAGAGGAGGTCAGGGAGTTTGTCTGTGACAGCAAGGTGGTTCTGGCCAAGAACAGGAAGAAAGGCTTGTATCCACATGCATGCAAGAACGTCAGGACCCACTTTAGTTCCAGTGACTGTAGGATACTCTATCATATTAATGATGCCTGTAGGATTACTGTTAGTACTTAAGCTGTCAAGTATATATCTATTAGAACAAATGGAGAACTTGACTGAAAAGAACAAAACAAGAAGAGGGAAATAAATGGCATAGTAAAAAAATAAAACAAAGAATATTGTTTGGAATAATAACACATTACATAACACAAATAAACAGAAGTCAGCAAAGTGTGTTTTTAGACAAAGGTACTTAATAAAAAGAATTATGTATCTTCAATCCCCAATGTCTAAGAACCGAGAGGACAACATGACCTTGGCTTGAGTCTTGAGCCGAGGTTTTCAAATTGCGAGGGATGCCTCCCCAGGGGGGTATCAGGGAAATGCGAGGATAGATACTGCATGAGGTCAAAGGGACAGGTGCATGCCGGTGCTCTGAAGGCAGCAGGAAGTTAGGTGCTGTTGTTTGGCCGGCTGACTTCGCCCGTTTGTGGTCAGCAGTTTATGCAGCGGCAGCTGTGACACTCAGCTCGTGGAGCCAATTAAGCTACTTTAAAACCCTTAGAGCCTTATTGCGGCAGTTTTTGTCAAAATTCGCACTTCTTCTCAGAACTGCTAATAGCCACTTCTGCATACTTTTAATGATGCCACTTTGCCAAAACGTAAACAAATATAGGCTAAAAAGCAACTGACGGGTTCCATGGCAACATTATACTTCCTGTTCCCCAAAGCCCTTGATTTATGGGAGCTATATTTGTGAAACTTAGACCATTATCCCTTAAATAAAAGTAAGATAATTATTATTATAATATTACTATTAAACTGTCTTTGTTTCTTCCCATAGAAATTAAACGAGCAAGCAGCTGCCATGTTTGAATCAGGAGAAGAACCAGAGGTGACCACGGGCCTTGGCATCATGAATGAGCTTGTGGTGCCCTGCATCCCTCTGTTACTGATCCACGACACTGAGAGGGACCTGCTGGCAGTGGAGGACATGAGGAACCGCTGGTGCTCTTACCTGGGCCAAGAGATGGAATGTGAGTCCCAGAGGGAGCAGGAACAGACTTGGCCTGTTAGATATTTCTGGAGAGTTGAAGTCTTAGGTTACTAGCACATTCCTCAGTACCCCTGCCAAAGATCATGTTAATGAGGCCATTGCTCAGCTCACACATTTGAGAGGCATCCAGGTTGTGCAGCTTTTCCACTTGTCCTTGGAAACCTGAAATTTAGAATGTCAGCTGTTGTTTCATCTAAGTTTTTAAAATCACATGATTGCAGAGATTAACAGCAATGATTGCCTCCTCTGTGCTTCTTCAAGAGACATTTTGAAGACATCAGCTTGGGTCCTGTGAAATAGAGATGGGCATTTTTCACCATTTACTGAAATTTTAGGTTATGAAACAAGATTAATCAACAAAAAAATCTGCAGATTGATTAACAGTGAAGTCAGTCGTCTATCAAATTTTTGGCAGAGTTCCTGGCCTCTGTTCAGGAAAAGCAGAGTATTATCACCCAGACCCTATTTCACTAGAGTTTTACAATCTGTTTCTGTAGTGGAACATGCTTGCAAACTACTTGAAAATATTTACCCTGTGCTTTCTGTGTTTAATTATTAGATTTTCACTACATTGTGTTGCACGATCCATACAATTAATCATTTACTATGTATTTGTTTGTCCCCCTCCTGCTGGCAGCCAACCTCCAGGAAAAGCTCACTGACTTCCTCCCTAAGTTACTGGACTGCTCGACGGAGATCAAAAGCTTCCACGACCCTCCCAAGCTGCCCTCCTACTCCACTCTGGAGCTGTGCGAACGATTCAGCCGCATCATGGCCGCCCTCGGCAGGGTGCCCACCGAGGGGAGATGAGCTCAGAGGGACGGCCAGACACCTCTCCCTTTTCACAGGCCCGACCCCGGGCAGAAATCCATGGACCTCTCTTAACCCATGCCTTCCTTATAAATCCAGGGGTCACTCGCTTCTAGCTGTTACTCCTCTGTTACTCTTTTGCTGCTATAGGTTTTATCATTATAAATATTATTTCACTTTTATTTTAAGCAAAACACAATGGAGGAAGGAGGAGGAGAGGATGGACTGTTGGGAGGTAATAAAGAAATGTGAGAGGAAAAGTTGATGGAAAAAACAGTGGCAATCCTGCAGTGGTTGAAAGCCAAGCACATTCTGCTTCAGCTTCACAAAAAAAAACAAATTGTTTGAGGGTTTTTCATAGTTTATTATTGTTGTTGTTGCTGTTTGATTCAAGCTTCTCCAACCACGCTCATAGCCCTTTCTAAAGCACCCTTCTCTGCGTGAAAAGGATCACCCTGCTGCTCTGCCTCCAGTTTGGTACAGTATTACCATGTTTTGTTTTATTTTTCTAAGGAAGTAAGGAAGAGAGCCTTCAGATTTATCAGCGGCTCAGAGTATCTCAAATGGTTCTCATGTCATTGTTGACTGCGCCAGAATGAGATGTTTTAAGTGCTGTGGTAGACGGCCATGGACTTCCTGTGGCTTGTTAATAAATCGAGAGAATAAAATTTTATTTATGGCCCTTTTAGGCCAAATAAACAAATGCTTTGTCTGATGTTGATTTTTACTTCACAATAATAACTTTTACTGACATTATTAAAAGTAAAATGTCTTTCATTTGAGACATTAAGGTGACAGATAAAACAACGGGTAATAAGCAGTGTAAGCAGAGAATGAATGTCCAGCTTAAAGTCACCCTGACATTATGTGCTGTTGGTCTCAAACCACTGTTATCCTGCTGTGATAGTTCAGCTGGTATTATGCATTTATTAGAATCAGACTTTCATTAACAATACAAACTCCAAATAATACAGCATGTGGCCAAAATAATGAAAATACAAAACAGACTCAATTCTCGCTGCATGGAAATGGCTTTTTTAATTAAATATTTTAGGCTAATTTCCTGGAATAATACTAATTTCCGGGAACACGGATCACTACAAACAACCCATGTGATGAAGACAGGAAACACTTTCAGAGGCCTTTTCAAAACATTGCCACCAGCGTTGTGCAGGCCACAAGATGAAAGAAATCGTTCAAACTTTAATATTGAATATATAATAAACTGCAGTGCTGTGTTTTGAATTTTTCTCTGAGCTATTTCTCAGAAGAATGTGATTCTATCTTCAAGATTGATATAATCCAATATCTCGTTCAGTATATTACACTTTAGGTTAGGTTCACATGTCACCTACTCTGTACCTGTTCATTATTTTGTCATGACTCTAGTTGATTTTGTATGAGCTGAGGTTTTACTCAGCATTATGATGAAACTGCCAAAGTTATTGAAAACACAGAAGAAATTGGAAAATTTCAGAATTAATGTCTTCCAGATTACAAAATACCCTAGACTGCCATTGAAACATGTCACTGTAAGGCAATTACAGACATTGTTAAACCTTCGAAAATAAGAAAATTACATCTGATTCCTGCACTGAAATGTAGACAGTTGGCAGTGAGACGTTAAAGTACATGGAGATTATTATTTAGACATTTATAATCGCACTTTTTAAAGACCTGGAGGGACTGGCTGGTTAAATAAGACATCTTTGCTTCTAGAAAATAAGACTTTAACCGTGCGACACATGTATGGTGAGTCTATTGAGTGAAGTAGGCGTAAATCTGAGTTTAGAGGGGTGGCTGTTGGTGGATCCTGAAATAATAACCCAAACTTATACACACACTCAAACTTTGGCTTAGGCTGACAAGCTGCCTCACAAACATTCTGTCTGATGGTTTGTAGCATTTACACTTTGCCTGTCATTGACCTGGGGTGAACTTCTATTGACAATTTACAATTGCTTGTGCATTCCTTCACGTCTCTCTGTACCAGTGCTGGGCTGTCAGTTGACAGCTTGTCTGCTACAATTGCGTCTGCCTCCTTTGGCCTTTTTTAATCAATGAGTCATGTTTTCAGCCACAGGCCTGTCATGCCATCAGTTGGATGGTCTTTGGTGAACCAATATCACTGCACACAAACTGCTCAGCATGAAAAACCTGGTAGTGGAAACAGTTCTTGGAACACTTAGACTGTCAACCCTGGCATGTATTGACATGCTTGATTCGATCTTGCATGTGAGCTAAAGCCTCTTTATGTAAACATGTTCCATCTTTACAGTGGTGGAAGTATTCAGATCCTTTACTCAAGTACAAGTACCAGTAGGGCAATACTCCCAGTCCCTGTGACTGCTATATGTTATGAGACTGTTCATACTTATGCATTAACATCTCAGTGGCATAGATACTGTACATCAAGGTGGAGATAGTTCTTAATTCTTTATATGCATTTGATAGTTACTCATTGACTGGGGGGTCGGGCCCCTTCAAAGAGCCACAAAATAAATCTGAGGGACGTGAGATGATGAAGTTTTGATACACAAGTCTGTTTTCATTTTCAGGACTTAAGTTATTTTTGCTTTGAAATAATTGGATAATTTTTCCTCTTCAGGCATTGAACTGTAAATGCAACCATGTGAGAGGTTAAAGGGGGAATCACTATTTGTTGGAGCTGCTAACAACTCAGACATCTGACAAGGGACTCCAGCTCCAGACTTAATTTTCTTGATTATTTATTTATTTATTTATTTGGATCCCCAGTAGTATCCAGGAAGTCGTTGCTAGTCGTCCTGGGTTCCACACAAAACAACAAATAAAACAAACAATAATTAAAATCACACTATCAAAAATCAAAACTCAGAAAATAAGTATATTGCTTTACATATGACACAATAAGCAATCATAACCTACAATAAAAGCAAATCAAAATTGTCAACAACAGGTAGAAAAATAAAAACACTGACTTTCTGAAAGACAAACTTCTCCAGAGCGCTCTGATGTTGATGGGAGCATGATCTAAGAAAAAACTCTCAGAAAAGTTCTCATCATACACTTTGTTCGTAGACTAGGCTCCACCAGATGACCAGTGCTCACTTGATGTGTATTACACCTATGAGTAACAGAAGATGGGATTTTAATTTGGCCAGTTAGCTAGTTAGCACAGACAGAACAATGATGAGCTAATCTGGATGCTGTGTTCTCTGCAGTTTGACGTTTTTTGTTTGTTTGTTTTTTAATTAGATGTTTCTCAGCAGCACTTAACCAAATAACTGGGCAGTTCTCTGGGTTTAACACAAGATGGAACAAATGCAGAACATTTTTTAGAAACTGTAATCCTCTTTCCCGTCATAGCAACAACGATCAAGACAGGATATTATCTTTTCTGACACTCAGTAATTTGGCTGTGGTGACCTACCCAACTGATGTCCCATATATAGACATCTTGCTACCACCAAATATAATACATTTAGTTTTGGCAATGTTAAGTACTAATTTGTTTATTTTCACATATTTAGTGATGCTTTGCAACTCAACATATAGATTTTCTCCCAGCTTCATTAAAATTGGTGATGTGCAGAGAAAAGTCTTCAGCATACATAACTACATCAGAGGTTTTAACGACATTTGGTGATAGATTATAGGTAATAACGTATGGCAATAGGTCTACAATCTGAGGCAGTAAAACCTTTTACAAAGCCAAAAACAATGGAAACCACTGGTATAATCATCGACGTGTCATATTTTGTGAGCTCTTCATATTTTCCTTAATGTGAAGTGATTATGAAAAGTAACTAGAAACTATAACTGGAGTAAAGAATACAATATTTCCCTCTGAGACGTGGAGAGTACATGTACTTGAGTAAATGTACTTGTAAAGGTACACTGCACATCTTAACAGTCTCAATCTCAGTGTACCACTAACAAAAATATGTATAAGGTTCCTACTAACACAAAGGCTACAGATTCATCTTGCTCTCCTAAATTAAAATGTCCACACCCAAACTAAACAACATATAGAAATACAAACCTAAAATACCATAACAGCAGCGACAGATCTTACTAATATTTGCCCTGCTGCTCGGCTGTTATAATTCTCCCACAGTCTGACTCAGTGTGTCAGAATCCTTCCTTAGCTTGTATCCATCCTTTGAGCTAATCAGACTGAGGCAGATTTAACAAACAAAACCCACTCCAACTCATCTTCTTATTACAGATACAGTAGGTGGTTGGTGTTTTGTCCACTCAGTGTGGTAAGACCTTAACAAGAAAAAAAGAATGTTGTTTTTTTTTTTTAAATCCAAGTCACTCTATTGTCTTTTAATCCCTTTGCAGGGCTTTCTCTGAAATGAGGTGGTTATTAAAGACCAGTGAGTGACTCACAGTGAGTCTTCTCCATACACACCATTCACTGTCTGAGCATCAAGGCTCTCTGTGACACCTGATACACTGTCCCACTGCTATCTGAAGATCAATAATCTACCTCTCTGCTTGTGAAGTAATATGACTTGGGGATCTACTGAGTGAGGCTGCATGTTGTCCTCGTTTTACCCTCATTTTAAAAATACCAGGGCAGGAATTATCATCTCTATTGTTCTCTGTGTGTGTAACCACCTTTGAGTTGGTCTTTTCATAGACCTGTCTAAGTAGACCTTGTTGGGTTGCAAATGTTTATGGGGCATTGACTATCATTATTGGCAGCGATATCCCCTAATTTTGCTCATTATTTCCATTGACTTGAAGTGGGGCATGATGCCAAGTTCTGTGATGATTATAGAGTAGAAACAGTGGCAGTTTATAGAGTCCATGATACTGATAGACAGGCTTAATTAGTGGTTTGAACTGGTTTTTCAACAGCATCCAAATTTAAACCCTACAGTCCCAATTCATGGACGCAGTTGATGGGGTGGAGGGGCAGCTGAAACAATACAGACACCTCTACCAAGCCCCTCTAATCATATATTCAATGAGCATAATAATTATTGGAAAAGCTGTCAAAATAGGTTTGCTGAAAGGCCAATAAGTTTATATATATATACATATGTTTATATATATATATATATATATATATATATATATATATATATACATACTTGATGTAAAGCACGGTTTATATACACAGTCAATATCAGTTAGTATTTTCTTTTTTAGTCTGACATTTTACAGTAAAACCAGAGAGAGAGCTGTTTCAGTGGTGATGTGATGGTGCAGTGTCCTCCTACATAACCAGTGGGCCACAGGACACAAGTTTAGGTGTGTATTGTCTTTTCTAAGCTATTCCAGCTTAGAGGTGGAGGCCACAAATTTCACCTAACACATACATATGCATGTGTCTTATTTACAGTGTGCACCTGTATGTGTATGTGTATGTATGAGTATATTTACATAAAAGGTAGCTACATATTACAGGTGAGAGTGCTTAGAACCAGCATCAACAGTTATTTTGCAATTTAATGCACCATACAAATATGGTGTAATTGCAGCTTTAATTAATGAAGGTGAATTTGTCCTGCACTTGTATGATCACACTGCAGTCACTAAGGTTTAGATGCATGCTACTCCGTTCTAATATAAAGGTTAATAATTGGACATTTCTGATCCTAGTAGTACATGGACATTTGATTCTTACGTTTAAAAAAGTCACAATTTGATTGAAGAGGTTTCCTCTCCTCTTCATCTTAAATCAAACTATTTTCAGTTGTAACTGCAGTACAGCCTCCAGCCACAAGTCGCAGCACTTATGCTGAACGGCAGTCCAGTCAGATGAAGAGAAGAAGATATCTGGCACCATCTTTGATTTTAGGAACCTAAACCTCAACCGTGACCTCAACCTGCTGTCAGTTTAAAGTAAAATGATGTTTATTGCTACTGTACACCTGCTTAACAATTGTTTTACATACAGCAGTACGTATCTTATGAATGTCATAGTGAGAGAGTGAAATGTGCAGGTAGGTTGCAAGATGCATTATCACAGATATGCAAACACTGTAACATGTATCCTGAGACTATAAGCAGCAAGAAAATCCATCAAAACTCAAAGTATTGCAATTTCAGGTTTTTTAATTTGTACAGCAGCAGACAGCATAATGTTTTTATTCTAATATTAATTATGTGAGGGAGCAACTGTAGTTTTAACATGTGCTGTCTGTTGTTTTTGGACACGCACATCTCATGTCTCTCTACCTGTGGAACTAACTTTGTGTATTACCATTGCTATCATGGTGAGTGGACAATAGACATTAGCTAAGCAAAGTTTGCTAGCTAGTATGGTGTCGGTTTTTACACCAACAATAACCTACTACTTATAGCATTCAAGTATATTCTCAGGCTTGTTGTGCCACCGTTTAACCGCCAGTTAAAAAAAATAAAAATCTGAACCCCAAAATTGAAAATTGAATACCTCCCCATCCACATAGTTCAATAGTTAGGTAACCTCTGTTCCACTAGTTATAGTTCTACTTGCTAAAATAGGCTTCACTGTATGTTTCGGTATTTCTCTCAGTTTCTCAGAAAATAATGTTTGGCTCTTGATTTTTTTCTATTGTAAGAACTAGTCAGGCATCACTAGCAGTTCACCCACAGAAGTTTAAGAACTCTGCAGCAAGTGAGAAAATCTGTGTTTTACTTTTATTAGCCAGCTGGTTCTTCGGACATTAATGATGCTTGCACATTGGCATATTATGGTTGTAGTCTTACACTGTTTTATTGATTTGGTGGCTATGAATATATTATGTTTGGAAACTCAATGTTTACACTCAGTGTTTCTCACAAGATACACAATGTGTGTATCTTTGAGGCATATCTGACATGTTCATTGCAACAAGATGAATGTGAATACATATATCTGATTTGAATAATTGATTCATGTCTTACAGTTGGAGCAGTACAGGTATGTCACCATCTTTGTTTTGGTTAGGAAATAGACTTTGGAAACATGTTAAATGTTACACATAGATATATTTTGATGCAGATGGACAGAAGAGTCTGAAGATTCTGGAAGGTCTGGAGACCTGGGATTGATTGGGTATGATATTTCACAGTCTAATTTCCCCATCCAAGCGTTGGTGTTAGTTTTACACTTGCCTTTGATGTTTACTTTATTTTATTTTTTGCTTATGTTGTCTTAATTGTTCAGTGTGTTGTTAAATGTCCACAGGTTTGAATGATGGAGCTGAAACAAATCACTTTGTTTCCCACATTCAAAGACCAGGCAAGTAGCATCATGTACAACAGCCCCCACCACTCTGCTGCTGCAGTGAGCTGTACACTGACGGTCAGTGAAGCATTTGAAGCAGATAGATAGCAGAAGAAACAGCACATGGTTTCAACTTTGCCACTAGTAAATGCTACGCAATTTTTCTCCCTCCAAAGTTGAATGATTCACTTTTCAGTTGAGTCAGCGTTATGTGTTTGTCAAAGAATTTGTACTTTATATAAGTGCAAAAGAAAAAATAAAAAAATAAACACATTTGCGATGGAAGCTGAGCCTTCTGCAGCTGCAGTGGCTGATTCAGGCAAAAGCCTCTCAGCACAGAGCGTTCCACGTTCACGCTGCTGGCAACTGGCAGCCGTCGCATGAATAGAGAGCAGCGGAGGGCATTCTTCACATAGCCATTCTGAACACATATTTAACATCTTTGTTCACATTGGTCGTTAATCCCCCTTGAACTGAATATCAATTAACAAGCACCTCTTTATAGTCAGGTTTGAGAATGGCTGATGGTAAAAAAGGGATTTCAAATTGCTGCCGTTCACTTAACACTTAATTGTGCTTTCTGAGAGTCCTCCCTTGTTGGGCTGTGTTTTATGGTCAGATAAAAGTTGTACAGGGAGAAAAATGCCATCTGGGCTCTGTGCCAGGGGCTGGTGTTTCACAGCAGCAACTGCCTCACACCGGGATATGATGAGAAACTTGGTAGGAGAGGTCTACTGAGGTGAGGAGGGGGGGGCCTCTCAAGGTGCCACTTCCATGGAGACGCAGCTGGGTCAAACAAGACTTCCATCAGTGGACAAACAAAAGGTGAAGTGGCTGTCTGACTGCCTCATTAGCGGCAGCCCAGCAGCAGCCACCAAACTGCTGAGATCTGCTTCTTTGGCCCGTCAGTTAGGGCAGCGCTAATCAACATCTTTTTGGTAATGAGTGATGTTGAGCATAAATCTTTTCTCATGTGATTGGCTGTGTTGTTGCTGTTGGATTGGTTGCCTAGGGAATAAGCATCTCATAGTATGCAGCAGGCTGCTGTCTGTGCGCTCTTTCCCTCAAATCTTTTTCATTTTTGAATGAATGCCAAATTCAAAACTGGGCATGGGTTCTGTAACTTGTGTTTGTTTTGTTTAAACACATTTTCCTGCATTGATGGCTTTCATACGCCTGTCAGCTCAGCAACGTCAGACATCTGTTTTAAGCGATCCCTCTTTGGCAAGTTTGAAGCAAAAGGGAAAAAGGCAGTGAGGTCAACTCATACTTGACCATCCCTCTCAACTCCTTGTTCTCTGTCTGTTCTCTCTAATCATAGACCCGAGGTCTCCTGGAGCACTGGCTGAAAAAGTATAAAGAGCCACCCGTCTACCTTGCAAACACACGGTGTGGCACTGTGTTTATGATCTGCATTCAATCAGCACATGTGGAAAGGACCCAACATGTGTTTGCCCTGATAAGACTGCAACAGGATGAAGCGCTGACATCACAAGATGGTCACAGGGGGATGAGGGATTGTGGTTGGACATGAACCGTGCCCTGTTGTGGCTCTTCACTTGATCAGTAATGAACATATAGTGATGTAACCAATGAATGAGCATGCATCATTTCATTATATTAAATACACTGACAATATCTCACCCAGCTAGCCCAAGACAGGAGAAGACAGCTTTGGCACTGACAAAGCTCTGAACACTTTGTCCACCAGCCTCAAGAGGTCTGTTTAAAAATAGCTCTGTAAATGAGGTGTTTGATGGGAGCAGCAGCGTCACTTATGATATACTGCTAAAACCAACAGAGAGGCATGAAGCGGTATGTAAAAACAATAAGCACACTTCATGTTCCCAGTGATTTTGTGGGAAAGGACTTATAAAACAACTTCAAATAGTGGCAGCTTTTGCATATTTTTGTAATGATAGCAATTCTTCACTTTTTCAGTGTGGTTTTGTATTTGCAATAAAATGCATTACTGCCTCTGGTTAATCCTTTGTAATAAGTTCTTAATTACGGTCTTGATGAGGTAACTCTTTCAGAAGCAGCCAATGAGAAATGAAGTCATGAGCGCAGAGTGAAGGAAACGAAGCAGGAGCAATAAGCACTCCCACAGAAATCTCTCCAGACATTCAGCATTCAGTTTCCCATTTAGGCAAAGTCACAATCAGCAGAAAGAGTATCTTGGCTTCCAGTCAATGAAGAAGAGGACTGATGCATTTAATATATGAAAAAACATTCACTGAAACCCTGGGCCATAAATCATTACCTTAAGCCTTTCAGTCCACAGTTTTCTTCTTTAATTTGCCCTCCCTCCCCCACCTCATGGCCCAGATCACTGAGGAACTCACTAAGAGCATTGTTCTTGCTGCCAGCTCACTTGGCATATCTAGTTTTATTTAGAACCTTCCGGCTGTTTGGCAGGAGGAGGGAATAAGCGGTGTTAAAGGTATTTATGAGGTTGTCCTCAAAGAACCTTTCTTTATATCAACAGTTTGACTAATGCATGTGACAGTAAACTTGATGTTGGCAGCAGCTATGAAGAAGTTGTCTCTATGACTGATGTTGGTGGTGATAGCTGCCAAGCCAACATGTATTAATTACAGTAGTTTTTAAACAGACTGTTTTCCGTGAAAGACAATGTTTGGGAACTACCTAAAAGACCAGGCTTTTTATGATTATAATTCCCCCAAAAGTTGCACTTAAATTAAGATATATATTCTTAAGATGGTTAAAATGTATCAGCAGCTGGTATGTGTTAAACCTGACATTTGAGCAGGACTATAATCTATGTGTCCTGTATGATCAGTGTTTATATACCACATTCCCAGTGTCCCTGGTTTGAATACTGTAGGTGGTCTTTGTTGCCTTCTATCGTTCACATCGTCCAAGCTGTATTGTTGAATTAATGCACTAATGCAAAAAGCATAGCAACATCTCAGTGTTTTATAAATGTTAAAACATAGTAGGCTGCTCTTAAAACTCTGCTGTAGATAATTCCCTCAATGCTTGTGTTAATAAAAAAAAAACACATAAAATATAATAGCAGTAATTCAAACCACTGTGGAAATATCACATATTTTATTTATATATTTCCAACCAGCTAAAACTCACTACAGTCAGTGATGACATGACAAAAGTCTCCAAACTCAAACTGAAACTGAGACTCAGTCACTTGACAGCTTCAGCATGCCAACAGCCCAATTTAATGCATGCATACCAAATTTCATGCAAACCAATCAAAAGCTGAGGAGTGTAATCATACCTGTCTGCATGGATGTCTGTATCACCATGAAAACTGCTGCGGCTGTTAAAACCCAATCCTGTGTCTGTGTCCTAAGATAATGCCTCACTGGCATCCGTCGGGATGGAGCCACGAAAAAATAACAGAATAATGAAAAATAGGAGAATTCTCAGTAAAGCCTTAGGATTAAAAAAATGGGGCTTTGAACCTTGAGAGAAGATTGGATGACATGCAGGAGGTCAGACTATCTGATGAGAATTACAATGTTTTGTTTATGTCGGAAAAACGCCAGAATAATAACTACCAGGCTCACTGGACTAACGAGATTTGAGCATTTCTCCCTCTAACTCTCCCATAATCCAATGCGTTTACCTACAGTTACAGCTAGTCGCACCTGGCCAGACGTCTGGTTGTTTAGAGCCTATGATCGGCCCGGATGCTAAAAATATCTTTTACTTCACGGGGAAAAAAACAACAAAAAACCAAATTCTGCTACTTTCCCCCTCATTTTCTTGCGTAGCGAACTACAAAGGCAGGTCTGTCAGTAGTTAACGTATCTTAGGTTTGTTTCATTTACAATGAAGTTCACTAGAATTAATAAAAATACCATTTTCACGAATTAGCTATATTTGGCTTAACATACCTAACGTTAGCTCAGTTATTTTTATTAGCTAGCTAGTTATTAAGAGTCGTGTTATCCAAATTATCCACTGGTCTTTCACTTGGTAAAAATCACATCATTAATGTTACAGTCTGCACTGTGTATCAGGTGCAAAGTAACTACTTTAAACTTCGTAACAAATTGAGGTTACAGTCCGTTGTACACAGTATTGTCGACGTTGGGATGAAACATATTTGCACGTTGCTAGGATGGTTGTTGCTGCTCCAGGCAACAGTTAAAACTCTGGGACGACTGCTCATTTGGAGCAGACAACAAAAGAAGCCCAAGGTGAGTGCAGTCACCAGCTGTTGTCATTTCCACCTCATTTTCATCAGAGGGCTTAGATTCAGTCGTCTTTCATTTTATTATTTACATCTTTATATTGAGTCTTTAAGTGGATTTCTCCTAACTGAAAGAAGTATTTTTGTTTAAGACTAATCAAGCACAAGGAATGCAGGGGCTTCATCTCTCCCTGTGAATTAAATTTGCCATCTAAATGTTATATTTTGTAATAACCTCTATCTTATCTTGAGGCTTCTCGTCTCAAGATACCCTGGAAAATAATCTCTTCATTTGTTTGTTTTTCTTTTAGTTTTTCCATCTTTATCCAGTGTTTTATTTTGGAGTTATCCAAACACTGGCTGCTTGTTTTAACTGTAGGTTTGTGTAGATTGTTTCTAAGATAAGTTCCCTTGTGATTTTAAGCATTAACAGAACACTAAACACACTAAAAATAGTGCATGCCATTAGAGGTTTCTCCAATGAGATGTGTGTGTGTGCGCACGCACAAGTGTGTTTGTGCTGTGCCTCAGGTGTTCTCTGCCATCTCAATGTCATATTGACTATCCTTCTTGGACCACAGAAATCCAATTGGTAATATTTGAATTATGTAAATTCACACATGTTTTGACAAAGAGTGATGAGAACAAAACCTCAAGTTACAGTAGTCACTGCCATACTGTGTTTACTGGGAGTGTTACAAAATTAGAGTGGTTAAACTAACTTTAGTTTGCTGGGAATTCCTACTGAATGTGCCTGTGGCCATTTTTATTTCTATCAAATATGTTCATAAGTTCTTTATTAAATTGTTGACATTATATACTATGACATATTGTAAGATGTGAACAATGAAACGCTGACATGTCAGTAAGTAAGGTAATAAGTGAAGTAAAGAGCTGCAAACCACAGACATTATTGTAATTTCTCTTCTTTTTCCTCCTCTTCTCTGTATTCTCTGTTTCTGTAGATAAGGCAACAGAGGGAGAGTGTTATTGGTAAGTGCACTGTATTTACGCTGTACATTCATCACATTAAGAAGCATATTTTGAATTTTTGGTGGCACTGGGTGTGTTTCCATAGTTTAGACTTAAGCTATGGAACTGTTACAAGTGAGGAAGTGAGGGACAAAGTCTCAGAGGGAATCTAGACTTCATGGTACTCAGCCTTTGTCAGTGTCTGCTCACTCCTCTGACTGTTAATGAGCCTAGCCTTGTTGTTCATGTGATATTAAAACTTGTAATTTTCCCATAAAGAGGAGGAGAGCTGTCGAAGGTTTTTGTATCTGTAATCTGCCATGAAATCTAGTCACACATTCAGAATTAAAATAAAACAGATGCTGCGAGACCTCTCCTGTCCATTTTGCCATAAGAAATATGTTTCACATAAAAAGATGATGAGAAAAAAATGTAAAGAACTCCCTCCCCCTCTCTTTAGAATAAGCATAAGAATAATCTATCCTCAGATGTGTTGAATCCCAGTAAGTTTAAATGTGAAACAGTGAGACATCAAGCATCAAAGCAGCATAAGTTTTTCTCCTAGTCCCTATCCAGCCACTGTAAGATCATATACTGTATGTCCCTTTATGCCCCAAACTTTAATTCCTCTCAAAACACAAATTCTTAGAAGCATGTAAATAGGACCTAAGCTGCTAATTGCTGTGTTGAACTTTTACAATTTGGAACCCACTGAACAGTAACGGAATAGGTATGTCTGTTTATTACCTGTGGAGGGCAGCAGCAGGCTTGGGATGCATCTAGGCTGCCTGTAGTGTTAAAAGAAGATAAGAACAGGAAGGAGAACAACAACACACCAGCCCTTTTGTACAGACCGAAGCTGAAAACCTCAGTGCACGTCTACTGTACCTCAAGCTCAGCCCTCACCAACCGGGCCTTTTAAAGTCATATTCACCCGTTTTGAAGTTACAGTGCTGAGGTGGATTTATTTTAAGCTGACTCAGAGCAGACTGAGATTCTACAAAAAGCTACGTGTAAATGTCTTGATCTAAATGAAGTTCAAAAGGAGTGGCAGACAGGTAAATGCATTTTGAGGAGCAGTATTCAGCAAGAAACAGTATGACCATTACAAGACAAGACTTATGTGTTTTCCAGTAATCTTAAGTTGAAGTATGAAGGAACTGTATGATAGTCACATTAATGTATTATGCATAATACTGAACTTCTTTTTCTTTCTTTCTTACATGATGCAATCATTGACATCAACTTGAAATGATGACTCATGTTGTATATTGTAGATACTGTAACATAGATGTATTTGTACAGAGGCTGATGAGAATGACATGTTACAGTTACAACATTTTAAGGTAGTTGTTTTTATCATTATTTCAGTGTATGGAAATTTTAAAGGGTCCCCAATTTCTAATCTGTCAACATTAGGCTGGGTTGTGTAGCCTATTAAGCAGTAACCACTGGACAAATAATACAGATTTTTAAATTAGAAACCATTGTACAAAAATAAT
Organism: Lates japonicus; assembly: GCA_033238685.1. Taxonomy (NCBI): domain Eukaryota; kingdom Metazoa; phylum Chordata; class Actinopteri; family Centropomidae; genus Lates; species Lates japonicus. The sequence goes on from BRZM01000003.1 coordinate 9,452,307, forward strand.
GACATTGATGACGTTCCTATTGTATCTTGAGTGTCCTGGTAATCCATACCAGTAAGTAAATATGGATATTTTGTCACAGCCGAGTTGTAAACGACTAAATGACTGACATCTGAATTCCATGCAGTGGCCTCAATTTCCTGGTCTCAGTATTGTCTGTGCTAGTGCACTGTCACACTGTTAGGGCTTACTGGGACACTTGAATGGTCAGAGCCATCATCTCTCTGTAGTAGAAGGTGCAGGTATGATCTGTAGGCCAACGGATACTTTAGTATTCCTAAGGCCAATACTGATATTGATATTTGGTAGTTTTTAAAAGAAATAGACCAATAGTGTAACACAAATATATAAGAGGAACAACTGTCTTGATATGGATCCTTCAGATTAACAATTGTGACCAAGATGCAAATTCAGTGAGATGTGATTTGAAAAATCTACTTCCTCTCTGGTGGACACACTATGTAACGATGACACAATTTCCACATGACCTCAGATCTAGTTTTGCATTTTTGTACCACAGTTTCTTATCTGCCAACATATACACCAATAGTGATATATCTGCAACAAGCTAATTTTAGCCAATTTGTCACTCCGGCTCTAATATGATTGTGCGATTGTATGTATGACAGGCTGAATTCCCATTTAATTTATTTCCCAACAAACTCTAAGAAAAGGGAGGACACCTGTAGCATACTGCCAACTTTCCCTGTGTTCAGTGAAAGGAATAACCAGACATCACAATGGAGTGAGGACAAAGCTAAAGAACTAAGGAGAAGCTAAATGGAATTTGGCCATCATTAATGTTATTAATCATACCTGTGCTTTCGTTCCACCACATGTCAGTAATGGCTGTAAAAAAGATCTGTAGCTCACAGGAGGTAAAGTGGAAGTGAGCTGTTTCCTAGCAATGCAGTTACAGTCAAAGAGACCTGATATTGTATAATAACATGGTAAAAATTATGTCTGAAGGTGATATAGTAGTAACAGAAATAGCATGAACTGTACTGTTGTGGTCACAATGTGTTTGTTTTTAAATATGACTGACGATTTGCACACATTGTCTGCAAGCTGAGTTGTGAAATGTTTACAGGAACTCAATACTGAATACTGAAGGTGTTGTGAATGTCTTCAGTAATAAATCAGAAAAGGAGTTGGTAGGTTTTAATAACAATACGATTATACATTTTCTATTACATTTCCAGTAAAATGCAGTTGTCACAAGCAAAGATTTTTTCCAAAGAAGTTTCCATCTGTAACAAACATGGTGCATTCCAAAGCCTTTTACCAGGAAATAATGGAGAGCTTTGTTCTTGTGTTATATAGGTATAAGAATCTGACCATTCATTCAGTGTCCATGGTTCATGGCTGTCAGTTTGGTTTATAGGTGAATAGAATTGGCTGTCAGCAGAACAATACTGGAAAAACACATGCTTTTTGTGAACAAAATAACCTAAAGGAAGCAGCTAAAGTCAGGACAGAAAGAGGCCCAAGATGGAACCCTGAGGAATTCCACCCTTCATTTGTGACAACTGTGGTTTTCTAAATGATTTTTAAAATAAAATCAGGGAGAATAACCAAATTGGACATGTGTTACAAAACATCCCAGTTATTCTTTGTTGGTCAAGAATATGCATTTATCTACTGTTAAATATCAGTGATTTTATATGAATGGAAATTAAAATAAAGTAGAATGTATATCTGTGAAAACTAAAACATTTGCAACTTATTAGAAATCTTGCATTGTGTTTATTGTCTAGGTGTTAGGTGAGCATTTATATGATCAGCAACAAGCATCAATAAACCTAGTGGCATGGCTCAGTGGCAAATTTAGAAATCTTAACATTTCAGTGAAATAACTAAACAGATATCAATAATTAACAACCAGGCAGCCCTCTGCCCTGTGTGGTTAATACCATTTTATGAATAAATTTTTAATCTCTGAAATAGTCTTTATTGTCTTGGTGGGGGTAAAGAAGCATGAAAATATATTTACAAATTCACTTATGTACTGTATAATTTTACAAACTATAAAATAAATCTTCATCTGCATTTTAAATACATGTACAAAATGTACAAAGTGCAAGGCATATCCGCAATTAAGATTTGATATATTTTTTAAACACTGAAAAATAATGTCTAAACAGTTATTTTCCATCTTCCATCACCAAAACATCTTAGTCTCTGTGTTGTATAAGCTTAATCAAAAATGCAAATATATGGAACTTTGGTGTTATGTAACCATTTGAGTGTCCATTTGGCCAAGGTCTATCACCTCATTATATCTCACTTCGTGATATAAGCACAGCTGGGTCCAGGAAATGGATGCATAATGTGTATTATTCCTTTGACAGGATCTTCCTTTCAGAACTGCCCTGCTGGCCAGAGACTGACTGAGGCAGAAATATGAATTTCCAACCGGTAAGTGATCTGGTCTATTGGTTTATTTTTACAGTCATATCATCAAGTTGTTGAAGTGTATGTGACAGGGTTTGTTTTGTTTTCTTATTGTCATTTTTTGTTACAAAATGCTTAAATGTGAAATTAAGTATTTCATTCATTTAAAAATGCCTAAATTCTGTCAACATGGGGTAGTCATTTTGAAAATATATAAATCAAATGTGCAAAAGAAAATGATGTAATATGCTAAGTCAGTTGAATCTGTATTTCAAGTATAACTCACCGAAAAACTGTTCAAATGCCAAAATCTACAGTATAATTGTAGGTAAAGGTCTCACTTTGCTGGGAGGTATATACTGATGGGCAGTCCTGAGTGTTTGTGTGTATGTGTGTGAGAGAGAGAGAAAGAAAGAGAGACAGACAGAGAGAGAGGGCAGGAGGGACCCATATTAGCTGAGACACTTGAATGCATTTGAAGAATAGGTTTTTTACATGCAGAGCAGTTACAATACTGGGCCCTGACTGGCAGACAGTACCAGCTTCTCTGATTCAAATGACGCACACCTGCCTGATTGGAGGGATTTAAACACTTGTTTCAGAAGAGTGTCCATACAAAACCAAGCCCTGTTGCTTTGGTTTAACTGCCACTAATCTGAAATCTGGAAAAAAAAGAGAGAGAAAAAAATTGACAGATGTCTGAAAGCTTGGCAACTTCAGCTCTTGCTGTGTCTGACAGTATTTCTAAAATGCTAAAATGTACCCCATTCAAAGTCTTTTTTGTTGGAAAGGAGCATGATTACTCCCATGCTCTTATAACATTACAAACTTCCTCTGAGTCGCTAGTATTGTGGCACATTTACATAGGACAACTTCCTCGGATGTATTCAATCAAACAACTGATTTGGCAAACCACCACAAATTAATAACATAAAACCACAAAAAAACAGAAGAGACATTTTAAAAGTGAAGAATAAGGGTCAGTTAACTTAATATTCTTTCCCCAACCAGACCCATTTAATACAATTACTCTTATGGAGTGAAGGCAGCCATTAGTGTACATGTGTCAGCAGTCAGTGTGAGATTGATTGTGACTTACTACAGTGGTGTAAATGTCCGACAGTATTAACTCTGTCAAGTGGCTGTCCGGGTACGGTTATGTGATCTCATGAGGCACAGCTGCCCCCATAAAATTTAGTATACACAGACACAACTAAAGCTCCCAGCCCCTCCTGCACACACTCACTCCACACACACACACACACACACACACACACACACACACACACACACACACACACACATATATACACACTGTGTCTGACCTGGGGGTCAAGGTGCAGTGACTCTGAGGGTTGTCTAACTGGGCCTCTTGAAACTCTTGCCTTGCATTCCAGCGCCCAAAGGAGGGGGTTGTTGCAGCCAGGCTTATTACCAGAGAGAGACAGGGAGAAAGAGTGATAGAGAGTGAGAGAAAAGAAAGAGAGAGAGGGTGGGAGGGAGGGAGGGAGAAGTGGGGGTAGAAAGAAGCTGGAAGGTATTATGCTCTATTTCCTTGCCTTCCTAGAAGCTCCCACTTGTTCCCTCCCATTCGGCCGGCAGAGTTCTACGACAAAGTAAAGGAAACGCTGAAAACTTGAACCTGCTTTTCTCCAGCTGCCTCGGCCCTCTAACTAGCTTGCTTGTTTTCTTTCCCCGCCGGTTTCCCTGTGCATGTTTCTCTCTCTCTCTTCTCTCTCTCGCTCTCTTTCTCCCTCCCTCGCCCTCTCCCTGTTTGACTCTCTCTTTCTCTGGGCTGTGTGTAAGAGGATCACTTTGTTTCCGTTGCCTTTTTCCGCGGTGCTGCAGACACACATTGAGGGGAGGATTGGATTTGAGGAGATACTGACGGGGTTGCACAGCTGCAACAGTCCCCTCCATCTCCACACCAGGACTAATGCCCCCCTCTCTTTCTCTCTCTCTCTCCCTCTCTCCCTGTGTGTTTGACTCTCCCTCTGTCGCACTCTCTGCTTCTGCCTCTCGGAGGGGTGGGGGTGCCATATGGGAGCTCAGAAAAATGGAAGTGGATCGGAGATAGACAAGAGAGGAATCTTTCATTCTTGGGCTCGGATGTCGGGATCTATGTGGTAAGTGCTCCTTTCTTTCTCTCTAAGCACTTTCTGGAAGTTCTGTGCTCCCAGACAATCCCCATATGCCTGAATTTTCAGCAGTGTGTTCGATTCCTCTTTGCTTTTGATTCATATGTTCCCAACTCCTATTTTACCTATTTTGAGTTTTTATTGTCAAACTCACAGTTCAGTTTTTTTCTTCTTCTCTGCTTCTCTGCAGTGGGTTCAAGTTCATGTCTCATTGCTACAATTAATTTGCTCGCTGAAGAGATAAGAAGGGCTTTGTGCTTTTGAATTAGTAAGTTTTGAGGGTCAAGGTAGAGCGAGAAGGGAGGTGGAGTGGAGGCCGACTGGGGGAAGGGAATTTGGAGGGGTCAAAGAGAATGGCACTTGGCCCAGACAGCACAATGGCTCTGAAAACTTTCTTAGTATGACATTGTCACTGTGAAACTGGTGCCTGTTTCAAATGCTGGAAACTGCTACATGTTTCAGCTGTCTTGCTACGGAGGCTGTTTATTTAGCTGATAAAACTGATCAGTTGCTCAGTGGTTTCATTTTTTCATGAGCTTGGAATTTTTAAGTGTGGGTGGAATGCAGTTTTGAGACATTGGACATTGAAGTTTTTCTTACCATCACCATTACTATCTGACAAAACTACTTTATTTCTGTCTCAAAACAGACTCATTATATACATTTTAACTGTACCATCTTTTACAGGAATAATACCAAATAAGCATAAAATAACAAGATGAAAAATGTGGTGATAAATTAGTTTCTATAAAGAAATCGGACTCAACTTAAAGACTCTAAGTTCACATTGCATCCTGTAGACTAAGTCTTGATCCAGATTTCATCAGCCCAGGATACTTTGCTTCATGAATCCAGTTTTTGTGGACAGTGTTGTTAAAATGATACCTAGATTATTAGCCGTTGGCTCATCTCCGTAGAATTTTGAAACACTTAATGGTAGATGTTGCTGCTGGTGTAAACTAAAGAATTACTGCAGGCTTACTGAATAACTCCATTATTTGATAAATTTAATATTAGCTCTTGAGCACTGGACTTTTTCATTTGTTTCTATTGGTATAACTGTGGTAGATTGTACAGTACTTTAGGAATGAGGAAATATTGCAAGTAAGATTCCCCATGAATTTTATTTCATCAGATAATTAATAATAATTAATTTTAGATTTAGATTTCTAACTGACCGTGTCTGTAATGGAGGTAAATCTAGACAAAAGAAAGCAATGTGTTTAAGTACTCAACCACTCTAATTGTGTGATAAACTTAAATATAAAATACCATTTATGTTTTTTAATCTAAACACACTTGTTTATATTTTCTGTAAACCACAATTCTCAGAGAGACAAAAGTTCTTTACAAGTTAGTGGTTTTAACTCTAAGAAACTATGACTATTTTTTTTCATTTAAAGGTAAAACAGATTTGCACCTAAAATGAACTTGTGTATGTAAGTCTGGGAAATGAGCTGAGTTAAGTAAGTGAGTGAACTCCTTTTAGGAAGCTATTGAACTTCAGAGCAGTGATTTATGTGTCTCACCTTTATGGTTCATTGGCAGTTTGGGGTTTTGACCTCACTCCCTCATTTCTTTGAGGAAATCAGAACCCGTCTCTCTGACTGACTCACTCTGTGCCTCCCTCACTCCCTCCATTCATTACACATCTCAGTAACATGGGACTGAAGTGTCTCGACTGGCATTAATGGACTTATTTCTCCTGTGAATGGTGGTTTTAAAGCAAGATTTTAAAGAAAAAAAATGTCAAGTTGTGCCTGCATGAATTTATTTTTGGTCCTCTCTGTGCAGCATAATGTCTGTTTAACTGATAGCATGTGGGGAAGTTCTGCTGAATTTCAGTCATTACTACTGCTTTTATAAATACACACAAACTGTGTCTGCTGCAGAACCTAGTTCTCTATTTTGGGCATGTGGGTCACAATTTAATGAAGCAGTAGAACTGCACACCTTAATGAGGACTCGTAAAGTTACTGTCAAAAAGTTGCATTTGTGCTAAAGGTGGCTTCTGTTGCAGCTTCTACAATGTAGTATGACTGCAGATAGAAAAATATAAATTGCCTGCTCAGCACTGGGACCTAGAGGATAAATTTGTGGATTACCTCCTTGTGGATCAACAGCTCTCTCACATTGTGTGTCTCATAGTCTCAGCAGTTAAACAAATCTTAGAATTATCTTAGGATTGGACTCAGGATATAATTTGTGTCGTCTGCTGCCCTAAACCTGTGTGTGCTTTGTTCAGCTAAAAGAAGTTGCTAACCGTATTCTTTGAGAACTAGAATTTTCTGTTGTGTATGTAGTAGTTGCAGTGATATCTTTTACATTCCTATATATTACACTATGAAGCTCTATTGTTAAGTGATAAAGTAATTCGTGAGTCTGAATGAAAACAAACATGTTTAAATGTGTTCAAAAGATTCTGAATTCATAGTAGTACAGGTTCCTAAACAAAGGGCCACAGTGTTTTGTAGGTCACTATTAATTGAGCTGGTATGGTACAGTTCATCCTCACATCAAGGACCCTGGATTATTTGAATCTGGGAAGCATTTCATATTTTTAGTAATAGTGCTCATCTGGTGTATGTCTATAGATGATCTAAGTTATTTATTGTTCTTTATGCCAGGTGAAGACATGTCGTCAGATAACCTGCCTGACATCCACAGCCAATTTTAGCCTCTCCCTCATGCCTCCTCTGGTTATAAATTAGCCCAGTTGTTGTTTCCAAGCAGTGAAAGGAAAAGCTCACTTAGTAGCAGTGATTTATTAGTTGTTAGCCTGCTGTTACCATGTGACTGACAGAGGTGCCAGTCAGGATGGAAACAGAAACTCAGAAATCAAGCAGGATCGGACTGCCTCAGGAAACGGGGTGGTTTCCCTTTCTGTCACTCAACCAGGAGAGGAATTGCATGAATTACCTTTTAGTATTCCTTCCAAGGAAATCTTTCATAATGCAGAGAGCTACTAATTAATAGTCACAATATAATTCATGTAATATTTACCATGGTTTTAGTAGGGACTTATCTGTACCACTCCCTACTCCATGTGTTGTTTGATAATTAACTATCATGTCCATTAGGATTGTGAAAACCTACAGTGAAACAGGAAGTGGGAATGTAAAAGTAAAATTGTGGCACATTTGTGTTGAATATTTTACACATCACCTCAATGCAACATGTGTTACATGGAGTGGTATTTGTAATTAGAAATCCATTTGCTGTTGCCCCATAAAGTTTCATTTTTCCACACCTGCTTGCCTGGTGGCTCTTTGTTCAAACACATCTGGTTCACTCTTTGATTTTTGTGGCAAAGCGGGCTATATGGTGCATTTGAAAGATCAATGAGTAAGCCATCTCTGTAAATTGAGTTGTGCTTACTCCAATTACGACCTTAATGCAAGTAAGATAACTTTGTTAAGATGTTTGTATGACAGTCATGATAATCTGAGTATTACCTTACTCGGGTTATGATCAAATTACCAGAGTGCATGTAAACGCAATGAGTGACAATCCTGTTTACCTTGACTCTTCTATATGTATTATGTAGCACACAGAAGTATTTTGAGGAACAGACCTCAGACCTTCAGGTCTCAGGTCCATGTGAGAGGCTGTTTCCTCTGTGAAGAAAATGTGAGGTACCCTTCAGTTACTCACTTACTGTAGGCCAGTGACAAAGACAAGTTACACTCTTGAGACTGGACAAAGGAATGTGCCTCTAGTGGAGTTTTGCTGACTAATGAGGGCATGCTGAATGGCTGTGAATCCGTGCTGTTCCAGGAAGAAATATGATGTGGGTTGTTATCAGAATAACTGCTCCAACAATGCAGCTACTCTTGCAGCCTAAGAAGTTCATAACCCTGGAGGCCAAGAATACAGCAGCCTGACTGACTACATCTTGTCTCTGCACCCTTGTATCTCTTCAGTGCTCAGACAGATATTAGTGGCACAATCAGGGAGACCTCTTCAGTTTGTTGATCATGCTTGGATTATCCTGACAGTATCCTGCACTAAGCGGAGTGTGTAGGTAACCTCATCAGGAGGTCCAGCACCAGTTTGGAAGGTTCAGCCCCAAAATGAATGGCCAGCTTTGTCTGTCATGAGGGAGGAGAGGCTGTCATGCTGTGCATGGTAATTTTAGTGTCATAGTTTATTAACATGATGTGCCATTACAGCAGGGGTTTATTTTGCTTAAAGCCTGAATAAGCTTCTCTAGTTTAAATCATTGACAGCAGCTCCATGGAATTTCAGCTAATCAAAGATCATGTCATCATGTTTCTTGAGAAATTTTCGTCCTGACAAGCTTTGTCAAGTACATGAATGAGCTATAAATGTTCTCTGTGGTTGATTAATTGGAAAACTGGTGATTTTCCTAAAATCCTCCAACTTTGCATGAAATAATGAGTTTTAAAATAGGTTTGCTCACCTTGTGGCCAGTCAGAACTTCTAATTCTAATTCTTTCCCATTGACTTGTTAACATTTTTACAAGCTTCTGTAGCCAAGCCCCTCCAGCCCTGTGTGGTTCTGTGGCTCACTCCACCAGAATGGAAGCCTCTTTGTGTACTGAGAGGCTTCTCCATAGATGCAACATATGTGCAACCGCTCATAGCCCCTCACCATTTTGAAATGGTTATTGTGGCACCACCATTGGGCTGCCACAGTTTGAATTCAGATATCAAGAGTTATTCTGAAAACAGAGACTTAATTTTTCACTCATCATCCAGTAGGCAGTGAACATCTTAAGACACTACCATATTGAGACCTGGAGGAACCAACATGGATCTGAAAAGTGTACATGGAACTTTGAACCAGAAACCAAATGATGACCAAGGGAAAGTGTCCAGGTGGGAGTAATTGAAACAGCTTAGATATTATTCATATGGTGAAAGAGAGTCATGGCTTTATGGGCCATTAGCTTGGCTTATTTTGATGAATTGTATAAAGGCCAGATGGATGCAAGGTGTCATTCAACGCTAATAATGATGACAGATGATATGCATCATAGTCAGATTCTTGAATTCTTGAATTATTAATGACTTTAGCCAAGTCTCGGACCTTGCTAGTGGAAAATAACACAGATGTTTAGTGCTCATTGTTTGCTGTAATGAATTAATACCCACTGCTGCATTTTCAGTTTAACCTATTATTACCATATGAATATGAAAACTAGAACAACATGTGGGTCTTTGAACTCAGAGCAGTATAAAAAAAAATACTGCAAAGACAGCTAAGTTACAGCTTGCATGCATGTACCCGCACACGTATACACAAACACACACACACAGCATTGAATTCTAGCACAAATGGCCCCCGATGGGTTGGTTATAAAGGAGGTGATGTCATGTCTGTGATGGAGACTGTGTGTCCCTTTACCAGTGATCCATTTCTCATCCAGCTGTCCTTACTGACACAAAGCAGAGAGAAAGAAAGAACAAAAGAAAGTCAAAAAAGAAAGTACTCATTTATTATTATTATTTTTTTTTATCTCTTTCCCCACCCACCTCCAGCCAATTTTATATGTGCCATTAAAGGTCCCTATTATTAGTTGAAGGTGCTGAGGCCAAAATTTTGTGTGTTTGTTTGTACTTTGATGCATCCAATTTACATATTATTGCATATAAGTTCTTATTTTATTTTGTGTTTCATCAGTTTTTAAGCAGTCTGTTTTGGACGGTCGCCAGTTTCTCAGGTCAAGAGATCACAGGCAATTTGTCTGCTTGTCTTTGAGCTGACAGGAGCTCATCCTCCTTGTTTGCAAGCAAAGAGGGCGCAGAATGTCTTTGTGGAATCAGCTGTATGCATGTGTGTGTGTCGGACCCAGTGTTTGTAGCCACGTGACTCTCTACACCATTTTAAACAGCTCGGCTTCTTTAACCATCTCAGCCCCTCAGTGGTCACACAGATGTGGGGGGTGAGGAAGGGGCATGGGGGAGGGGAGTCCATACAGAGCTCAGAGGCACACTGGGAAATGGCTTCCATACATTTAGTATTTCCTCTTTGAGGGCAGTCCAGTATGGTGCAGTGGGGCTGTCACGTCAAAGCTGTGTTGCGAGGTGGGGTGGAGGCGCTGGATAATGCAGACACAATGGGCTAAGGCAAACATTAGGAGTGAGACAAAGGACACTCCACTCAGGTCACAGAGGGGGCCAACTCTTCCCATTATCTGAGGGAAGTGTTCTTAACTGAGGGACTTTTTAAACCCATCAGCAAATTAGGGGCTGTGCTGAGTTGCTGGTGTGCATTGGGTCATGATCAAAGCCTTGAGAGTGCGTCTGTTTACAGAGGAAGGCTGTAAAGCATAGGACAGCAGTCACAACACAACACAACATGGGGCTGGGTTAGCACTGAGCATGCTATCATGACCATGTTATCATTCTCACAGCCAGGGTATTTACTCATGGGAAGCAGAGGATAAGTTCTTTCTCATCTACATTAAAAACACCACAAGCACCATATGTCACAGGGTCAGCTGAGGGTTCCTACACCATATGCATCCACTTCTGTTTTCAAATCAGCCAAAATACAAGTCAGTATTTGCTGACAAATAACCATCACAATCTCCTATTTGATGTAATCAAATCAAATTACTTGTTTTGCTTGATCCAAAATCCAAAGATGTTCAGTATTATAAAACAGAGAAAGGCAGTCTTGTCATCAGAGAAGCATGAAACTGAGAATCCTTTGTATTTTTGCTTTAAAAATGGCTTAAAGGATCAATTGATTATCAAAACATTTGCAGATGAATTAATAAACTAATCTTATTAATTGACTGCTCATTTTTACTCAACAAACCACTTCAGAGCTCAGATGTTGGTTAGCTTTTAGCTTTTTTATTAGCTCAACAGCTTGTCAAGTTGTGCTCTAATTTATTACTTGAAAACAAGGCGTCAATTACATGGTAATTACACCCTCTTAAAGCTACTGTCTAACTGCTACACATTATGAACATTGATGTTGTCTCTTAGTAAACATGCAATTTACTTTAGGGCTGTTAAGTCACTAGGAAACAGTATAATCAAAACAATTAACTATTCTGCATCAAAAAAGGAAAATCACTTAAGAAACCAATAAACAATAAGTAGAAAATAAATGTATGTAGGCAAACAAACAGAACTCTATTTTAGGAATCTTCAAAATGGCTCAAGTGAACGTCTATATATTCACATGTGGTTGTCCAACTGTGTGTGCTTTTTTTGTATGAAACCCTATGCGTGTTTGTGTGACTGAAGGGCCATTATGGGACAGGCTTTTAAGGGAGATCTGGGAAGTGGAAACCTAATACTGCCTGACTGCTGCTCTTGTGTACATGAACCCCACAGCTGCTGGAGAGAGAGGAACGGGGGAGAGAAAAAGGGAGGAAGAAGGTAGGGGGGTGGTGCAGAGGAGAGCGTGGTGCGCTCAGTAATTAGTTGTCTGGTTTTGTATTGACCAGTCTGGTGCTTAGACCTTAGGGACTGTTAAATTTGCTATTGAAACTGAAAGGATTATGCACCCAAAAGAAATTAAACGGGAGCAATGAATAGATTGTGGGCCACATGGTGGACCAGTGTTTTTTTTTCCTCTTTTTCTTTCTTCTTCTTCCACCGGCCTTCAGTCTGCTTCAGTTAGACAAGGGTTGTATTTTTCTTGCCAGAAACTGTTATTTTTCATGTTATAGGTAAATTGAAAAATCCACCACAGGGTCATGACAGTTTTATGTCGTGATAATGATACCCCATTTTCAGACTGACCCATTTAAAAAAAACTATACACTTATTTGCCCTTTGCGAACTGTCAAATGTAGAGTGTTTGTTGGGGTCTGTTTATTAAACAGAGACAAAATCCAAAATCATTTCCGCATGTTAGCTGTTGAAGGGTGTGATGTCGCGAGGGTGTAATGAAATCTGTTTGAAAGTAGACGTGGTGATTGCAAGCGGGAATTGATGTCTCCTGCCTAGGCCGCCCAGAGGGAAGAGAGATTTGTGTCTCTGTTTACTCCTGCTGAGGCTGGCCGTACTTATTACAGTGGGCACAGTCAGGAGGGAACATCCTCCACATGCCTGCAGAGGTTTATTGCCCAGAGAGACTGTATTCCCTTTACACCAGCATCCAGCACGGTCGGACTGTTGTCTCTCTGCCTCTGTCACCAGTTTAGTGTCTTTAGGAGGGGTGCAGGGACAGAGAAAATCTGCTTCAGACCAAACCGTAACACAATCCCCTTGTAATGACTTCCAGCGTCTGTTAAGCAGGCCAGCGCTTCGGGGAAAGTTTTAAAAAGGTGGTTGTAATACGAAGGATCTCTTGCTTCAGTGAGTTAACATTAGCCTCCATCTGCATCAAGCATTTGAACCTGCTGAACTGTGAGCCTCGAGTGTATCTAGTGGATGATAGAGGGGTGATGTCATGTTCTCTCTCTCACTGTTTGTGTAGCTGGCAGAGGCCAGTGTGCTGCTGGAGAGGGTCGCACACTATGACTCAGTCAGGACCAGAACAGCCCACTGGGACAATGTCCAAAAACTAGGATAAAATCAAGACCCTATTTTTTAAACCCTGCTGCCTCAAAAACCTAGCCTTTTTTGAGAGTTTCTGGTTTTCTCCTTGATTTTGTTTTGACATGATAATTTGAAATCTTGTACCAACATTTAATCTTTTTAATCTGTTTTAGTTTCTTGTAACTTTCTGATGTGGACAGGAGTGAGCCCACTTTGTAGATAAGACATGCAATCTGGTCGAAATCCCCCTTTGTGATTATCACAACGTAAATACAGAAGGGCCTGTGCACAGGTGGCTGGCACTGGGCTGATGGTAACCAGACCAGACTGATGTCTGCACACAAAAAATAAATCACTGCTATAATATCACAGAAAGCATGAGTCTATTTTTTAAACTATGTCAGTGTCACTGAAACATACAACAGATGATTTTTCACAGCAGATATCACAGTACAAAATAATGATCCAAGTCCAAGGTAGCAGCACAGTCAAACTTTGTTAAATATCATCAGATTGTGAGCACTGTAAATCGAAGGAGTTCTCACATTGACTGATCCTGACAAATATCACCTGTGTCTTTCAAGGGGCGACAAAGGGAAACAAAATCCCTGCTGTCTGATTGGCTCTTTCTAAATAAAAACATGCACATACACATCTGGCTGTACCCCAGTGATTAGCTGTGACAGATATTTATGAGTAGTATGATTCACTATGCTGGAGACCCCAGCAGTTGTGTACTGGATCCCAGTGTTGGTCCCCAAAGAAGGACAAAGTCAGGAAAAGGGGAAAAGAAAATGAGGGGAAGCTGGAGTGAGAATCATCGTTCTGCAAGGGACTTTGGACGGACTGAACTGAATTTACATTAATGCAGTTAACTTGCACGTGGGGTGATTATAATTAAATTACTGTGCAATGTTGTTGCAAAATAGCAGGCTGTTTGCCTTCCTCTGTATTGTAGAGTTAGGGTTAGAGTTTGTTTGTGGTGCTTGTTTATTATTACTGCACTGCAGCCAGCAGTGACATTAGTTAAACTGATCTGGGATATTTGTTTTACAAAGCCTACACAAATGGTAATTTTAGATGCACATTACTGTAATAAATATGGTCTGAAACACATTTCCTTCAGTGGAAACAGCTTTTCATGGAGAGTGGTTCTCTCTGCAGTTTCTGCAATTTTCTGTTTTATTAACATCATTTTTAACTGGTGCATGATTGCATCCATATTGTATATAAAGAAAATCTACATATCCATGGAAATGTTTTCAAAGTTTAATACCATTTCAGGTTTGTAGGGTTTTTATTTTTGTTGTTTTTATCAAGACTTTGCTGGTTACAATCATCAGTAATAACCACAAAATGGAATTGATAACCAGAAGGCAAATATCTGCTGAATTATCCTCCTTGACGTGTGTTACATTAGTTTGATTCTCCTTACCATGTTTCTCCTCATGTACTTTGTTTATTTCAGGAATATTTCTGTTAGCTTAAGAAGGTGGTAAAACCTATTCTGATAACGTAAAAGGGAATCTTGCATCACATCCCTGACTCTGCAGCCAAATTCAAGTGAAAATATATAATGTAATTCATTTTTATTTCGGACATACACGCTATAGAGCAGGAAATCGAAAAAGGTGTCTTGATGTTCATTGCATCTCTGTGTTGCTATGGATGCCCTGCCCTCAGAATGTGGCGGCAGGCTTTGGGCATCTGGTGCTCACCGGCAGTTATAAACCTAGCTGACTGAGCTTTCCCCCCCATTTAGGGGTCTCTGTCTCCCCTCCCCTCATCCCTCCTGGTAATAGATGGCCTCATCGCCTTGGGTTTGAGCCCACCTTTAACCAGTTAGACAGGACTGGGGTTTGTCTCTGGCCAAACGATGGAGTGGAACAATAGGAGCGTGTGACATTGTTTGTGTGTATTAGGAGGCCCATGTCTGTCTGAAACACATGTATAAGCATGTGATGGTATGGCGTTTATGCAGCCGGCTTCAGCCTGGGCCTGCCAGGTAGCAGGGAGAAGATACAGGACATTTGGGGTATGCAGATCTGTATTAATTGTTCATTTTTACTCTTGTCTTTTCAATCTGCTGTTGTCTCTTCAACATGGCTTCATCCTTCTGGGGGTCGCTTGATGCGTACGTCTGTGCATCATGTTCATTGCCGTTTCCATGCTTCCTGCTGTTTGTCTTTCAGGACAAACCCTTTGTCTGGCTAAACCCTTTATACAGAGTGGCTGGGATGTAGCCTGCATGGAGCTGTTCTTCTGTGTGTGTGTGTGTGTGTGTGTGTGTGTGTGTGTGTCCAGTCATGATAAAGCACCTCTACATATGTGTATGCAATTGTGTTTTGATTCATAAGCTGCTAGGCTGATAGCAACGTTGACCTTGGCCGGGTTTGAATGTGTGTGGAGAGAAGATAGAAAGAGTTTGTGTGTGTATGTCTGTGAGTGTGTGTGTGAGAGAGCTGTTTTCCCCCTTTTTATTATTCTATCTAAATGTGCTTATGATGCCAATATTTCTGTTATTTGCCATGAGGGAGGATGTAGAGTCCTCCTTGCAAATGTGTGTTTTCTCACCCTGCAGTGGCTCCCTGGGACAAGGATCTTGCTTGTTTTTTTTCTTTAGCATATTCCACATTCATATGGAAATGGGGGGCAGAGGAGGGACAGAATCTCACATCAGCTTGATCTGGTCATGAATAGCTGCCAGTGTTTGGACTGACCCAGAGCTGGCTTAAAGGCACTGCCCGGCCTCTGCCCTCAGACCACGGAGCTGAGAACCGCAGACATTTTCAGCTCCAACACACACGTCTGTGTCCTCACATACATATACTTACACTAAAGATGAAGAAAGCAGATGCTCATAATTGCACTCATGCAATTAGATACACTTGAGCACCTGGGAACACTAAGCGCCATCTCATTCTCTGTCACTTTCTCTGTCTTACACATACACAGACAGCCATGCTAAATCCCAGGGAGACGCCAGGGTTGCAGTATGCTCTTCTTTTTTTTCTCTAAAATCTTTTCTTTATTTTTGTTAACCCTCACCTCCCTCTTTTGCTCACCCAAACTGGCACCATAACCCGACGATAGTGCTCCTTTAATAGTAAATAGGAATTTTGACTTTTAGGTTTAATTTATGTTATTGTTTGTTTTTGTTTATTTTTTTTTTATTGCATTTTAATTGTTGAACTGGCCAAGAAATTATGTAATATCCAAATAATGAAGTGCTTAGAATTTAAAGAGCACTTAGGGTTTTATTTTATGACATTATTTCATTACATTTAACAATTCAACTTTACTGTAATTTGTTTATCTACATTTGAGTCAAAAACAGTGTTATCAAAATGCACGGTCATGAAATACTTTATATATTTTATTAGAATAATAGTTGCAGTTAAAACAGAAATACAAATTTAATGTAAAACAAAAATGTTTAATATTATGAGAAAAACAAAAGCTTTAAAAAACATTAAGCTTTTTGTGGTTTTGTATGAGAATACTGTAACAATACTGTCTCACTGAGAGAATGCACAGGCCTTGCTTGGATTAAGGTAATTTGCTTTTACTATGCTGTCTGTGAATTAATATTGTATTTGAGGAGTCCTGTTTCTAATACATTTTTAGTGTGTTTCCTTCTTGAGCGCCTCTGTTACAATGGGCTTCCCAGACCGGACTGCTGCAGTTGGATCTAGCAGCAGGGATCCATCAAACAAGATTTGTCTCGGTGGATATGCTGGTTTTGTCCTTCAGGATTAGAGCCCACCACCCATAATCAGCCCTCGTCTGAGTTACTTTGTCTTTTATACCTCCAGACAGTTACCAAAAGTGTGCCTGTAGAGTTTTAATTAATTTAGTAACAAATCAGCCTTTCTTTGTTTGTTTCCAAGCATTCCATAATTATATCTGTAATTTACTCTGCTTATTTCAGTGATCCAAACATCTTACAAAATTGAAAATACAAAATATAATGAAAGATAAAAATACATTATAAAATAAAAAGTGCAAAAAGTGGTTTTGGTATTCAATTTAATTAAATACCAAACTTATGTTTTTAAATTAGAAAGAATATTTAAAAAAAACTGTTTTTTGCAGAATTTGCTTTTACATTTATTACAATAACATTTATTTTCATTTTAATAGTGTTTTACATTTTTATTTTCAGCTGAATATGTTGAATAATATGAAAAATTGCATTCAACACAATTTTCCTGGCAATTTTGCCTTCATTATTTTCATTTTATTTGAACATTTATATTTGCTGTTTTTCTGTTTCACTGTTAATAGTTAAATCCAGTTGCAGTGTAATATGCTACAAGCTGAAACATGGTATGTCATCCCTCAACTTATAAACAAGTGTCCAGCCTCAGTCTATAAAAAGAGCAGTGTGTTGCAGGAGGGCCTCAGTGTGTGTGTGCTGTTTTGTTTCTCCATTAGCACCCATTCAAGAGACAATGAGTTAGAGAAGCAGACGATGGGCTTGTTAACACAGGCATTAGTGAATCAGTGTGTGTCTTTGTGAGGGAGGGGACACTCCTCTAGTGTTATGACGGGAGTCTTTCACCAACGATACACTCCACTCCAACACCACAAGTGTCCAGCCGCTGAATGGGAAGGATTTGTTGCTCTACACCTAATTAAACAGTGCTTTGAGTATCAGTTATGGTGAGGGGCCCTTTGTTCCATTTCACCTTCTAAAGCACCTTCGAAAGCTTAAAGTTTGACTTTGGTGACAGTGATGGTGTCCGCCTGAAGCCCAGCCTTGCTGTGACAAATAAGGAGTTGTCTTTCATACACAACGATCGTAGCTCTTCACACCATTTGTGATCTACAGGGGTGTTCGATGTTGTATTTCATCTCACAGATGAGAGCAAGTTTTCTTATAGAGAGAGATGATCACTTATGTCCACAATCATCATCAAAACTGACCTATTTCATTATGCTTTCATATTCCAGAACAACATTTAGTCAAGTAGTACAAGTAGTACAAGTAGTCATAATTAAAATGTGAGTTGCTTAACACAGAAGCCACCTGTAGTAAAACATTGTGAGGTAGATAATATAGTAAAGATGTTTGGGATCTGCTTAGCATTGTGGATTTTGAGCAGGGCCGACTCCAGGGGGTTTAGGAGATTATGATGCCCTCTGTGCTTTGTGCAGCAGCGTATGGGCTTGACCTGAGGGAGGGAGACACATGCCTTTGTGGCCCTGTGAAGGGACAACAGATCATGAGTAATGGTGTCGAAGTTAGTTCAGCTCAGATTTTTGTGTGAGTGTGTGTGAGGTTTGTAGCAGTGTTGCACTGGTCTCTCGTGTGGTTATAGCCTAGAGATGATATCTGCCTTTTATTAAAAATGTATTTTAGCTTGTCATCATAGCCAGAGGTTTTTCCTTGACCACAGCTACATTAGGACAATTTTTAAAGACTGCAGTGTAATTTTATTTTCTTCCTATGTTCCTTTATTTAGATTAAATATTTATTTTGTAAATTAATTTCAGTTTATTGAAAGGCTTAATATCTTCAAGGATCTTTTTTTTTTCACGCCTTGGAATTGGTGAGGCCTGTCATCCTAACAACCCGAAAAGAATTTCATTAGTTTGAATTTCAGGGAAGGCTCAGTGTCTCACAATGGTCTCAAGACAGTTTAAAAAACAAATGGACTAGAAACAGTTTGAGACATTTTTGAAATTTTTTATACTAATATTTTTAAGACATATAGCATTGTGGATTTTGAGCATATAAATATATGTGTGTGTGTGTGTGTGTATAATTTATTTATTTTTTTAACATAAGGGATCTTGAGTATTGCCAGAAATGTAACTGCTGACTTTAGTATGGCTAGTATGGAAGTTAACTCTTATATTCATATCAGTCAAACTAATTATTAACAGCAGTGCCTTGATCTTCTCCTATGCTCAGCTAACATTAAAATGAATGGTAGCTGTTCAGATATGTCACATGTAAGCTGTAGTCATACGGTTTGCTTGCTGCTCAATCTGCATTCAGGAAACTGGGACAGGATCAGTTCAGAGACGAGGGGAAAAAAATCAGAAATCAGAGAGCGGGAGCTGGAACTTCTCATCCCTTGCAAACTCTCCCTTGTATTTGGTTAGCTTCGCTGCCTTGTAATGATGCGTGTGTGCTGCTGACACTGGGTCGTGTCTTTGCAGCAGTGAGAACAGACGTTGTGGAGCTGCACTTGGCATTCGGCTGCCACTGTTTCCAGGCAGGATGATGGTGATGATGGGAGGCTGGTTTACTTGTATGTCCCAGGGAACATCTGCCAAAGCTGTTGTTTGAGGCTGTGTGTGTCTGTGTGAGTGAGGTGCAGAGACAGTGAGTGGTGCAATGAAATCCAACACTGTTCTTTGTTATCTTTTAGTAGATTTTTGCTCTGCTTGTCATTTAGTTACAACCAAAATGTGGTTGTGCTAATATGAACAATACCAGATCTGTCCTTCTGCTCCACTCCTCGGCAGTACTCAGGGAGAATTTGAGATGATGAAAAAAGACATACGTCATCAAAAGAAATTAAAATGTTATTTCTGTATTTATTTTACCATTTGGTATATCAAACACACATTCAAGACATAAGCACAATTTGGAATAGGTTTACAGAGTTTAGAAATGATTTGAGCTAGAGCTGGAAATATATTTAAAAAGCTTCCAGACTGTATTTTATTTCCTACTGTGCACAAAGCACATTGTTTTATAATTTTATTTTGTGTATTGCATCTCTGTAAAATATTGGCTTGTGCTAGTGTGTAACATGAGACAGGAAGGTTGTGTGTGTCTTTGTGGCAGATTTGGCCAGCCTGTCCCTGTCAGTGTGTTGTATGTTGGTTCAGTTTAGACCCCCACCCTGCCAATCCTCCTACCCCCCAACCCCCATCTCCACCATTGTTCCTGCTCAAATCAGCCAGCTCTATTTTCAACATGCTACTTCTGTTGTTATTATATCACAGGTCTGTCTTTTTCATAACCAAAAGGATGAATTATGTTTTGCATTATTTTGGGGACTTTATTTTATACTCTTTATTTCTAGGTATTTCCTTTTAAGTAGAGAGGATTGCATTACGAATATAGTCACATCCTATTCAATATGTTTTTATTCTTTAAAATGATTACTCTGTTTTATTAATGTTATTATCTTTTCTGTTCCAAATTGGCATGTAAAATGCTGAAAATTACAATTTCATTTTCTGGTTTTATGACACTGTATGTATATTACATAATGGCAGTGATACTGAAGTATTCAGCAACCAATGATATTATTTAGAATCAGAATTATTATTTTTGTGAAGATGTTGCTCACATTAAAATCTTACAGAATTTTAATTGAATAAAACCCAAAGTAATTAAATACTAATGTTAGGGGTTTTTTTATTGGTTGTTTGAAACACTGCTTTTCTGTTTATTTAATTACATCATTTATTTTCACATAAAGCCACGTTTTCTAAAAACCAGTGGCAGACCTCCTGCCGTAGCCTTTTGGTTTTGTGCTGTTTGGATGTGGGTTGTGGTGGTGGCAATATGTTCGGAGGCAGGCCTGGTACTCACTGTGGGAGCAGCCGTGATTGTTGTGCGAACACAATGCCTTTGCCTTCTTACTTCACTGGTTCCTTTGCTTTCCTTCCTCTGCCTTTGAATTTGCTCATTTTCTGCCCTGTTTTGTTCTCCTTTCTGCCCCTTTGATTCGCCCCTGCATAGCAACTTGTCACATGGAGCATGGAAGCTAGAACTGCTCCTCTTTGCAGACTTTGCTTTCTAAATTTTATTGTAAGTAGTATGTTTACAATTTTAACAATTTGTTTTTCACCTCATTTGATTGTGAGCTTTATTGCTAACTCCCATTATGCAGCTTAACCCATTTGAAATACAATTATTTCCCTCTGGCTGTTAGAATGCATTAGATCTGTTACGTATTTTATCACAATATTAAAGTTATTATCAAGATAATTTAGAGTCACTGATTTCTGTACATTTGCAAAATGTAATGTACAAGATAAATTATGAAAAACATAACAGGCATGAATTTTACTATTTCATCTCTGCACCAAATTAAAAAAGATGTTTGAGAGAAACTAGTGGGTGACAAGTCATAAAATCATGTGTCAACTGAACAACAAAATGAGTTTTGCTTTATGAATCACATTGAACACAAACAGTCACCTTATCTGCGGCCTCATCCCTGATTGAACAATATTGATATGTTAACATTGATCGTTTCACCTTTTACTAAAACTGTCATCGAAGCACTCGCCTGCCCTCTCTCTCTCTATCTACCGCCCTGTCAAACGCACCTATACTCCCCCATAACCATTTACTGCAAGAGGTCAATATGTAAACACACACACACTTTATGTTAATGTTAAGTGTGTGTATATAATTTTAGCTGCCCTGAAGAAGTGATTGTATCTAAATGATTGTTGTCATTGCTTGACAATGTAAGTGTATTTTGACTTGAAATGATTATTTCATGTGTCATACTGTCTAAACTGAAAATTATTTGTTTTGGTTAGATAATCCAATAATTCATGCTTTAATCTTTAATCTCTATTAGAAGATAATGAAATGTCATTTAGGAAAATAAGGAATTAACAAAGAACTTCAGAATCATCTACCACAAACAGCAGCTTTTAGAAAGCTTCACCTTAAGGTTTTTATCTATTATATTATATCCATGCTATGTAGATCTATAGGGTTTCGATTTAATTTAGGAATGTAGCAGATGCATTTAAAATTATATACTGAGTAATTGCTTCACACCTCTGATTGCACCTAATGAGAGTTGCTAATTTCTCGATCCATTATAATTCTCAAACATGTTGTTGTTGATTTTACTTGATTCCAGTTTTTTGCACACATGTATAAATTTGTTTAATTAATAAAGAAAACATCAAAAACATGCTCTAAAGTCTAACTCATTAAGTTATTTAGTGATTAGAGAAGATTGATGAAATCTACTAAACCTAATTTCTGCATGAATCACTTTTCAAGATATCAGAGCACATCAAACTTAAACTTAGCAGGAATTATTAAAGAGGGAAAAAAATGTTTTAAAGAAAAATGACATTCTTACAAGTAGTGAGAAAACGAATCACAGCTCTGGGCCCACAACACAGACCTGAGAAGAGAGAGGGAAAAAAATGCTTGCTAAGCTATCCGTTTCACACACACAGGGACAGAAGGTTCGATATTCATTCGATCGATGAATGAAAAGGCACAATGGCAAAATCGGACGGGCTCCTTTTCAAATCCACGTCTCCAATGTCCCCCCCGCCACCCCTCCACAGTCTGCAGTCGCTGGGCGGCTGGTGTGGCAGGCAGAGAGAGAAAGAGAGAGAGAGGAGAGCAAGGGTTACATCAAGGCTGCTCCCTGGACCGTGCAAACAAGTCTAGACCAGTGACCTGTTCAATGGCTCCTTTTGAGGAGTGGGGCAAGTTCGGTCAGAGCGAGGAGAAAGGCAGGCATAGCCTCTTTTCACTGCCGAAGCAGCTCACAGCCCGCGATCGACAGGAGGTAAGGAGGGCCGGGAGGGCAGGCATCTGCTTCCATGGTTACGGGCCGGGTATGGGGACCCTACTATTGAGGAAGCTCCGTTCTCATGCTCCCACAGAGGCAATGTCACGCATTTTAAAAATGCGTCAGGCCGGGGCGAGGACCATATCCACCAGCGGCAGCGTCGTTCTTTGAGAGGGGAAATAAAATGATAGCACGTCAGTTTGAGAAGGGAAAAAAGAGTAGGGGGAACGCTTTGGGATGGGGGTGGCAGCATGTGCTTGAGAAAGAAAGAAATGCATCACATGATCTTGGCAAATCCTAATTCAAAGTAAGATGATTTTTTCGGTGATGTTCTCAAATTTGCTGGGTCTATATTTTGGGCTGCTTTTGTGTGAAACTGTATTGTTCTGTGGAAGTCAGTGGTTCAGATGATTTATTCTCGGAGGGAGCAAAGGTCAAGGTTTATGTGGTGAACTCCTTTGTTGAGAGGCAGAGATATCATCTTAATGAGGGTTCTCCCCAACCAGAAACTTTCATGTTTGAAGCATAAAAAGAAGAAGAAAGGGATGGAAACTACGCATTGAACATATTTTTACTTTTTCGCAGGAATTCTTTAACATTTATTGTTTTTAATAAGAAGAAAACTGTAACCTGCTAAAAATGACAGTATTTATAGGCAGGTGTTTATAGCTCAGTTGTAGCAAACTGTGCGTAATTGCTACAGTAACAGAGAATGTGCGTGAGGGTTTTGGACTGAAAATCTGTCAAATGTGAGGAGTCACATCTGTCTGTTTGTTTGTTGATTTGTTTGTGTTTGGGCACAAGCTGTGTGTGTGTGTGTTGAGATGAATGGGTGCTTTGGGCTTTTCTTCATGAAGGAGGGGTGTGTTGGAACGTTGAATTTGGTCATGCAGCTGACGCTTTACCCCCTAACACACTCCAAACAGAACGGACAGATGGCCGGCCCTCAGGAAGGGCTCGGGGCGTTGGATTTGCTCTCAGACCGTGGGAAAGTCTTTGGCTGACTTCACCTGCTCAGGGAGCCGATGTGACTGGATTAAACACCAATGAAAGAAGTGAGAAATGAAAACTAACGTGGACTATGGCTTTGTGCAAGTGCGAGCAGTTTCTCATATCTTGTTTAAGAGAGAAAAATGGGACAAAGAGAGACCCATAAAAATGATTTACTATTTGATTTTTTTTTTTTTCCTAAACAGCAAACGTGTATAATATTATTTTGTGTGTATGCTTGTGTGTGTGTGTGTGTGTGTGTGTGTGTGTGCAAAGGAAGACAGGGTGGATGGGTTCATTCTATTTTTTGCATGTGTCTTTGTAAACCTAATTGGAAACAGTTGATCCTCAGTATGTTGGGACATTAGACATGATGTTTGGCCATCTCACTCTCTGCTTTTGATTATCTGTGTCTCAGAGAGACGGCCATGTGCACGCTTTGATTTATTGTTATTAAAAAAGAATGAGGCCGTTTGTCAGGCTTTCATCTGATTGATGCTAAGATGCATGCACACTTCAAATTCATACTCGTAAGAAACCACGGGCCATGCATTTAATAGATCATTAATTATCAGTTTGGATGTGCAATAAAGTTAGATGGATTACTTGCACTAAAACACTGTGTTTTTCTCATTTCATTCAGCATCTGAATGTTGGAATTTATGAAGATGCCACTTGAAGGAGTGCTGACAAGTGTGAAACTCCATTGTAAGCTATACAAATAAATGATCAGAAAAAAAACAACAAAAAAATCACTGTCATAACTGGGATAATGATCAGTGTAGCATGAAGTCCAGACAGGTAGCTCTTTATTCACCACTCAAGGATTCCCCTCTGTGACCTGAGTGCAGATTTCAGCAACAGAAAAAGAAAACCACAGATGTTCACATTCAAACGCCATCATCTGTACTCTCAATATAACAATCCATACTCTGCTTCAATTCAATATAATTTTGGAGGCTAGAAGTTTCTGTAACTGTGTATGTTTTAGATTAGTTACTGGCAATATTACCCTGTTAATTTTCACTCACTTTACAGTGTGTTACACATTTTAGAAATTAAAAAAAAAAGGACTCTGGTAGAGACTTAGTGAAAAATACGCAAAATAAATTTGGCAAGTATCTTTGTGCACTGGCAAATAATCACATAGTTGTCATGTTTATGATACCAGCCCAGGCGTCTCCAAATGTTGATTCATAACCACAAGAATCCCTGATTGCTCCTACTTTGAGTGCCATGCTCTCAATGAAATACTCCATTGCAGTTTGACTACAAAAAGGCATTATCTTTCATACAAGTAGAGTGCATAAGAGTTCAATTTGGGTACGAGTCAAGTGCTCTCCATCCGAGAAGGGTGTGTGTGTGTGTGTGTGTGTTGTTGCATGGAGGGCTGTGGAGAACTAATCAAATGTGGTTATGCGCAGAGCAGTGTAGTCAGTGTTTGACAAGAAATGTGAACTTGACTCTGCAGTGCTTAAGAGACCCTTCAGGAATTTTGTGTGGAGCAGTTTAGTCGTAGGTGTATTGTGCTCTTCAGATTTAGCCAAAGCTGCCATATATCTGGGAATGATTTGTGTCACAAGGATGAGGTCATACAGTTGTACATTTGATATTTACACCACATTTGCCACCACAGCACTTACAATGTTACAATGTCAAAAAGAATTTAGACAACATTATTATTTCTTTGTCTTTTTTCCTCTTTTTCTTTCTCTCAGCTTCTCAGTTACTCAGACAGGCTGATGCTCCAACGTTTTTTTCCTTCTACTAGTGTGTCTGAGTTCATGTCATCCTTTCACAAAAACACACTTTTTGTATGACTTCACAACTGTGTAACGATGATGTAGATGGAGCTGGTCTCTGACAGTGGACGAGCACTAATTGGGTTACTAGAGCTCGTTCCCCATTCGCTCATACGCTGTATATAAATACACTCTAAGAGACATTTTGTGCTCTGGCCTCGCTGACCTGTTCACATCATGGTTTATTTTTATAGTGGTAATTTGCTATTGGCCCGATGGTTTGGTTTCAGAGGCCCACATCATTAATCATGGAGGGCATTACCGCAGTATAATTACACTTTCTCTCAGTGAACCCGCAACATTTCCCGCGTGTGCGCTCTCTATCTCTGTCTATAGCACAAAAACACACACAGGGATGGAGTCAGCTACAAAGTATGCTCAACACAACAGCATAGGAGAGAGCAGAAGTGGCTGGTCTGTAATGCTGAAATACTACGTACCAGTGTGTATCCAGAGAGTAATAAGAGCTATAATATCCTCATATAAAATGCAAAAGTCAATATCCTTCTTAACCACATCTGTGAAAAATGGCTGAAAGAGTAGTTTTAACATGACTGTGTTGGTGTTGATTGACTATGGTGGGACTTCCTCTTAAAGAATGTCGTTTGAAGGTGCTTGCAGGAACTTAAGAGTTGACAATAATTGAAACTGCAAACACCCCAGGAAACAAATGAATGTGTGTGAAGGGGTGACGGGTGGGGGGGTTTGGAATCATTGGCAGTGCTGTGTAACCTCTTTAAGATGATTATTCCACACAAAATGCACCCCCGGGGTGTGTGACACATTTCTGAATGGGCTCTTCCGCGGGATTTAACGGGTTAACAGCAGACAAAGGGAGCTGGGACCATGTAGCTCAGCAGGGGAGACCCCAGTGGAAACACCAGGCTGCCTTATAATCCCTGCTCTGTCCCATCCTGCTTGCTTTGCCTGCAATCACGGCTGACTGACATGTGCTCAGTAAGGCTACATGGCTTTTGGGTGCGAGGAGCCACATGTTTTCAACTGGAGCGCATCTCTGCAGAATTCCCTCCAAGACCTCATACACACACACACACACACACAACCACACACAGACACACATCTCCAGGCCATGTGAGGATATTTCATGCTTTTGTATAAACTGGCTAGAGAAATGATAATCTAAGACAAATGGTTTAATTCCGAATGGGTTTACATGAAATTTGGACAGATGCTGGACTTTACTGTCTTGACCAGCTGCATGTGATTTCATGCTGTGAGCCCTGCTCCATCGTATATATTTAGAAGCATCATACAGTAAACTGTAGGTTTATATGTGTCATATGGATCTGGACGTATGCAGGAGATCATGGAGGTCGAGCAGAATAAATCCAGAACATATTACAGTTTTGCACAGTTGTTTGCAGCATGTCTTTTATCTGTGTTACACTCGGGCAGTCACAGTCTGGCTTGCCATTTTGTTTTATGTAATATCATAGTCATATTCTCTGAACCAACAGTTACCTTGTTTTAAAAAAAGATAAATGGAAGCACTTTCTGAGCCCTTTATTTTCTTTCATCAGAGTTGACCCTAAAGCTCTGTTTTTATTTTCATACAGTGATCTAGGTTCAAAGCTGAATCCAGGCAATTAAAATATTTTTTTGTTATCTGACTTTAGTTATTCACAAGTAGTCCATGCTTGACTATTATTATTTTTTTAAAATAGGAAACATTTTCACTTTTCTTTATGAGCGTCTGAAACAGTTTAGATCAGTGACTCAATTTAAATGTAGTGAGTTTGTAATGAAGGCTCAGTACATAAAATGTAACTTAATGATATTTGTGGGTGGCTGGTGCAATATCACCATGGACAGATGTTCTGAAAGCTCAGGTAAAAATCTTCTGCTTTCATACCCATCACTTTCTCTGTTGGGAATAATAGCCTCTTTCTAGCTGAAGTGCAGTTTTTAGATATTTACAAAATAAATGTGGTAAGATTTTTCAACAACACATGATTCTAAATAACCACTTATCAAAAAGCAACATCATAAATATACATGCCATCTTTTTAATTAAAATGAAAGTATAGATAGAAACTTACAGTGCTCCAGGATTATTAACATTGTCACATTGTTTTCCACTTAAACCAGTCTTTGGTCAAACCATTGCTAAAACCTTTTTTTATATTCACGCCTCTTCATCATGATCATGTTGTCTTCATGTAAAAAGACAATAAAATGTCATTTGGGGCTATATCTCCCATAGTTAAAAAAAAAAGTGGCCTGTTCTTGTGCACAGCTGCACAATAATCATAACAACTATTCATCTTGTAATGGTGGCTTATTTTGGAATTATCCCTGACATCAACATTAATAGATGGCAATGTCCTTATTACATCTGACAGCTTACCAGGTCTGAGTATCAGTCTGGTATATGAAAAGTTTGATGTTAAAAGTTGTTGTTTGACCTCGCTGATACCTGTACGGTGCATGATGGATGTCTTCAGGATTCAAAGCATGTTTCTGAACCCACTCAGACGGTGCTTAGGAAGTCAATTACAAGCTAATGGTCGTTTTCATTCGAAGGCAGTGCTGATTCACCTGCTGATTTACCTGCAAGTCACCTGCTTTATTAGCCACAATAAGAGATGTGGAGACTTTCCAGTATCTAGTACCCAACTGTGAGCTGAAGGCATCTGAGCTCAAATAGCCATTTAAAAATCATCAAATATTAATTCATCTCCACTTGCTTATGAGTTTTAGCTTATTGACTGGTACCTCCTAATTGTGTCTGATTGTTTTGCAAGAGCCTAATTAAAGTCCTGAATCGGCAGTCATTTTTCCATAGTCATACACTAATTCATGTAATTTCAAGTGTTCTTCTTCCCATTGTCAGCCGATTGCTTTGATAATGAGAGGTTGTGCAGAGGCATTATCTTTGGGAAAGCATTTGGTAAGGACACGGCGAGAAAAGGTATCATTATGATAACTGCCTTCTCTGCCTCCTAAATGAGAAGTCATCCTTAATGTTGTCAATTACGGTCGGCTTCTCTGGAGATAGCCCGCGGAAAATTATTTGTGCCATATAATGTTTCTTATGCTCCTTAGAAATTTACACACCTGTCGTTAAGATCTTCGATGGCAGACAGAAGCACAAAACTGTCTTTTAGTTTGGCATCATCATTACTCATGTTTGGTATAACTAGAGCACACTATTGAATGTGTGCTGATTCCTCAAATAACCTTTAGGGATGTGCGAGATTAAACTAGCTGCTGGTAAGCTTGTTTAAAGAAAAGTTCTGTGTACCCTTTAATAATTAAAAAAATAATAATCTGAATTCCATGCAGAAATTCAGTGCTTTTGTTTTGTTGAGTTGTATTTATGAGCACCTTGAGTTTTAGATCATTTACACTATGTTATTTTATTCTCTCCTGGTTCATTACTGTGTCATATATTTAAAAGGGACTAATATCACTAATGTACTGCTCTGTATCAGCTTCCAGATTGTTTTGTTTTTTAATGTCAAGAGCATTTGTCAGTTCACAAGCATCTCTTCTAATGACAGGACACATGAATAACAGCAAATGTTAAAATCAAAACCATGCGTCTACCTACTCAACATGACTTCTAATGAGCATATAATAATCAGAGAATTTATCTAAATATCACAGGAATATTTTCAAAGCTGTTCTGTCTGTTTGAATCATATTTTAGATAGTCAGGTGTTGTAAGGCAAATTATAATATTAAAGCACCTTAAAACAACTGTCATAGAACAAAGGCTGAATTCTGGCATCCATATACCAGAATGTTTCATTTTCAGCCATGAAAATACAGCGGATAAATTGTACTAGACTGCACAAAGTGTATTAAATGTCGACAAAGATTCATCACTGGTTTCTCTAGTATCTTTAGTTAACATTTCTGTACGCAGTTGTGTACTTTAATTACATTTGATTTGCTGACAAAGCTAACCTTATCTTTGTCCAGTGCTAATTCTATCAGTATGTAAATGCTAAACTAAGCCTTTCATTTCTCCATTGTTTTTTTGTCATATAGCCTGAGCTGCCTGATAGGAGACAGTGGTAATTAAAACACAAGGCCAGGTCAGGAGGTGAGACGAACACACAATATAAAGCACCCCGTGATTCCAGGATGAAGGTGCCACACAGTCCAATCCATTTTAATTGTCGTTTGAATTAATTTGAAAATGCTCAGGTCAATTAAGAAGATGCATTCCTCTGGCTGTGTGTAATGTCATATTCATCGATCCGTAGAGGTTACTTTATGCACTCATGTGTAGGACACATTTATGTTTCTGAAACTCCGCCGTTTGGAATTCATTAGGTATTGATCCCTTTCAGAGACGGTAAAAGCACGGTCTGATAGCAGCCTTGTCTGAAGCCAGGTAATCAATTCAGTGCCATTCACAAACAGACGCCCTTTTACTTTGTTAGTGTTATGCATTAACATTTGATATCCCAGCAAAAAATGCTATCTCTATCGGCAAGTGACTTTGAATTAAGGTACAGCGTTTTTGTCTGTTTACCCCAAATGACACTCCCTGTGTTCAGTGATAGAAACTGAAGAGATTTTTCCGTGGAAAAAGTATCGACAGTTGAACTCATTTTGTCTAGTTTGTGCAGTTTTTGTCTTGGCATCCCCTCATGTTCGAAGTCAGTATGAGGTTTGGTTGTCTCTGCACAGCCTCTTTCTCTCCCATTTACTCCTACAATCCAATTCTTGCCCTCCATCCATCCCTCCCTATGCCCTGATTGGCTGCTGGTTAGTCAGCTGCAGCCAATAAGCCTTGTTGAAAATCTCAGTGTTTAGTCTGGTGCTAGGCAGCAGGATCAACAGACAGGTGGGTCAGGCAAAGTCATCGCCCTGGTTGGCTGCAAGGCAAAGCTCTGATAGCTTTTAAAGCAACATTACACCACAGGTTAGCCATCACAAAACATTATATCTGTCATCTTAAACAGTTTAGTCAATATTTATGAGCATCAACGACTCTCTTCTAAAGCCAGAATACTAAGAAGCATCGCTGTAATTTTGTCAAATGCTCAACAGAAAGAGCGTGACTCTGCAGTCGTGATTTATTTCATTTTGGCTTTTGCACCCGGTTAAGCTGTATTTTATTGTACTGTTCACACATAAAAGATTGTATGCCTGTGACACTGCTCTGTGTGCATCATAAGGCTCAGAAGTAGATATCTGAAATTAGTCTTAATGGTACAAGAAAATGTATCTTGTGCAATGTCTGTAAGTGTCATGACTGTCTTGTTTTTAGCTTTTGCACTTACCTTTCCTGTCGAGAAGTTGTATTTGTTCTTATACTGCTCTTTGAATCCTTTTTTGTGGATGAACACTAAGAAAGAGGGGCCAGACCAGGGCACAGTAAGACTAGGCCTCTCTACAGGGGAAGCAGAATAAATCCTGTGTGCAGCCTCGGCTCTCTCTTTCATTGCCAATCATAGTCTGCAGTTTCTTTCCAGTATGCGCAATAACCCAGGAAACAGACTTATCCAAAATATTCTGTACAGAATGTCAAATTTCAGCATTTCAGGTTTTTATTGTGTTATTCTATCCTTGGCAAGTCGAGTCACATACTCACACACTACGAAATGGCTGGATGGGTATGTCTCTCATTAGACTGAACTGTATAAAATTCTGTCTGGATTAACCTGTTGACTATTTTTCTGTCACGGCTTGAGGCAACATTAAATTAATGGAGATAAGAGCTTTGAGCCAAAAATAACACCCTGTCTCTG
Source organism: Lates japonicus (assembly GCA_033238685.1). Classification (NCBI taxonomy): domain Eukaryota; kingdom Metazoa; phylum Chordata; class Actinopteri; family Centropomidae; genus Lates; species Lates japonicus. The sequence continues at coordinate 9,483,353 of BRZM01000003.1, forward strand.
GTGTGTCTGTGGAGAATAAAATAGCACAAATTATCTTCCCTCAGACTTTTGGCTGCCAATACACAGAGTTTTGGTAAAGATAACGAAAATGTCTAATGTGTTAGACTTTTAAAAATGCCAATTGTCAAATGAACAACTCCTGATTAATACAACATTTATTTTCTTTCTTTCTTTTTTTTTTTAAAGGAGCTGCCTATAAGGAGCTACTGGGCATAGTTTTTCTTACATTGTTATTGTTTCCACCTCTATCTTTCCCTCCCCCACTGACTATAAATATTTATCGCATCCTATCTATTATCAGGTTGAGAAGTCTGTCTGATTTTTCCACCCCTGTCTGGTTCACAATGGTCTATCCCATCCCCAAGGGAAGTCCTTTGCCCCCCAACACCCCCACCCTCTAATTTGAACTTTGACCCTGGCCTCCTGCCTTTCAGGATATGAAATGACCCTCTCAGTGGGGGAATGTTTTGGAACTGTTTTAGCTGAGTCTGTTTAATGTAGGCTGGAGCAAATGAGCAGCTCACAGGGATTTGTGGCCATTTTGTTTAGAGGTTTTATCCTTGTAATCACAGCACAAATTGTGTTTGTAAACAATGAGGATGTATATAATTGTACTTTATTGCCTTATGTGTAGTGGGCTATGTGCAGAAGGGTTACATGACATGGCATATAAAGTGAGTGTAGTAGTTAATCATCATCTTCTCTGCCAGCACTAGCACTCATCTCATATTTAATAAACAGATGTGCCAATCATGGAGAATGACAAAATCATTATCAGAGGAGAGTACAGAGCAGTTTCTCCAAGTAAAAATAATTTTATTGTTTGTTAGGTGCTGCTGATTTGGAGTAAATAGAATACAAGTCATAACAGACCAGTTTGATGTGCAGGAAAGCACAGATGTTTGTGTGGCTATATTGCAGCAATATTGTGTTGAGTGCACATGATTCAATCAATGTAACCACAATGGATTCTCCAGTGTGGTAGCATTGCTCTTTGGTAAGTTAGAGGCTGCAGGTGTGACACATATGTCTCTCCCACTGCCTTCAGATGATTGTAGGGATTTAATTAACTGAAGGTGAAAGTTTTGTTAGAAGCAGTTGTTGATGATAGATAATAAAACGAACCAGCCATTAATCGTCAGCTCAGTGCAGACTGCTTTACTGGAATTATAATCACATAACACATGTATTTTTGAAGCTGATCTAAATGTGTCTACAGGTTGGAGAATGTGATTATTTACATTATTCGGCATCACTGTGTAAATCCCATGCATTTCTGTCTTGGTTTCATTTGCCTATGGGATTACCAAATGAATCAAATCAGATGAGTGACACTGGAGACCAAATTTTTATGATTTTCATGCCTCTGCAAAGTTTTTGCACCTCTCCTCACAACTTTGTACAAATGTCATTTCGCATTGTGGAAAAAAAAACAAACCCTTAAAAAAAACTATCAAGATGGAGTGCTTTTTGCACCAGTCCTTGCACCACTCTTAAAAAGAGATCTACATTTTTGTTTTGTTTTTCATTTAATTGCTTATATTTTATTATCTTCTCCAACCAGTATAACTGTCTTTCTCTGCTTTTTTAATGAATCATACACAAGAATCTGTTTTTGGCATTTCTAGCAGCACACAGCTACAGCTACATGGTCTTACCTTACTTTTAGTGACATCCTTACTCACTAAAACATACACAACATAACAAATAGAACTGATCGCATATGTATCACATACATATATATGTATGTATTCATGTGTATACTTTCACTGAATGTCACTTGCTTATTTACTTTCAGTATATTTTTTCAAATATGTTCTATGTCAAATGAGGCTGGTTTATCCAAGATTCCTTGTGCATCTCTGGTGTTTGTTGTGTATTCATACAGTTTGAATTTGGTTATATATGATGGAAGTGCTTAATGTATATACACATTCATGCTATTAGTATACCACTATTACTTACCATGGAAAATTATGATTTCATTGTTGGCTATCAAAAAATATTTCTACACATGCTGTAGAGACACAAATCTAATAAAACACAGTGAGAACAAAACCCACAAAAATCAGTGTAACACAACTATCACCCAGCCCTTGCAATAGCTTCCTGCTCCAGTCACAAACTGAGCATCTTCTTATTTAATCACAAACAGAGTTGAGTAAGTACGGCAGATGCTCAACAGTTTGGTGTTAAATTGAGTGAGAGTGCGGGTGTATGAGAGGCTCTCTGGCGGATACCTTGCTCTTTAGTGAGTCACAGGTTCATGACATATGCTTGTGTTATTGTAACAAACCACCTGATTGTGTTTGGCTACTGTTCTGGCTAAACTGCAGCATGGAAAAACACGTTTGTCTACTGTTGATGCATGAGAGATTCATACTGAAACTCTGGTTGGAAGTCAGAGCTTGTCTATAAGGCAATTATTGCATACAGAGTCACGTGAAGTTCCTTATTTCCTCACCATTTTTGGACTCTTGAACCAAGCCACATTACTTGACTTATTTGATATATCATGAATGTGGTGTACTGTTTGTGTTAGTCGAATAGGCTTGCATGGCTTAGACGAACTGTGTTACAGAAAAGAAGCATATAGACTTTATTTATAGACTTTATTTCAGTTGTATTTGAATCAGGAGGTACAGTACGAGTTTGTCATGCATCCAGTCTTTTGTATTTACTCTGTCAAAAAAATTCTGGCATCTAAGCTGAAATCTTAAGCAACCAGCACGCCCATAGAGTTGACTTTGGAAGGCACTAAGCATTCCTGCTCGACACCACATTAGCCCCTACTTCTCCCCACCTCGGGGTGCTGGGCAGCCTGCCAGTTAGAGGTTGCCATGACTCCTAACACCACCCTTTGCACTGCCTCCCCCCCTAGAAGGTGCCAGATTTTGGGAGGGGGCAGGCCGGGCAAACGTTTTGATTTAGACAAAAGATGTCTTCACAATGTCAGCAGAATACTTACTGGGAATGCTGTGGCTTTCTGGTAGGAAATCATGTGATCTTTCCAGCCAAGATTTTGTAATGGTGCTAGGCAAGAGAGAGAGAGAGAAAGACACACAGAGGGAGAAAAGGGGGAAACTTTGAATAATGATGCCAGCAAATCGTTTTTATCCAGTTTTTTCTTTTCTTGTTCTTGTTTGTTTCGTAGAAAATGGCGGACAGCGCATCGCTGAACTGAACCTGTATTGTCAGTGAGCTCAGTTTAGAAGTGTCCCTCGGTCGTTTCATCATTCCTTTTATTACCAAAAAAACAAAACAAAAAAACAACGGTTGTAACGCTCGCTGCTCATTGCTCACACCCAGGTAGAAAGTATGGATAGAGAAAAATAGAGATGATGAATCAGACAGGATAGTAGAAATCTGGGTAAGTGGCATTTTCACTCTCTTCTCACTTCAGACTTTCCTTTGTCGCACTGCAGCCGTAGGAATATTCCGTTGTTTGTGGCTCTCTGGCATTGGCACAGTTAATGGTAGCTGACCGTGGCATGCTTGATTACACTGGCATCCCTCTCAGGCTCTGCTCTCTGCTATCTGCAGTCTTGGATAAGTTGAGCTAACCTCTCACCACAGCCACATTGCTGTTGGCCAGGAAGAGGACTGTTATGGCAATTCTGTGGGCTAGTTTGGGATAGCAGTCCACAACAGAGTTTGGATTGTTATTATTATGGACTTAATTTCATATTTAGGAACTGCCGAGGCATGTGATGCTCCCAAACTGAGGCACACCAACTTAAGAATGTACAGTAATTTGTGCTTAAATATTTTCCCCATGTGGATGTGATGTTATTAGAATAGTTACTGGCATGTTTTGTACTGTAATGCTCCTCCTTTTTTCTTTTCTCCTCATCATACCACTCATTGGTTGCTTATACAGTGCTGTGATAGTGTTGATTAAGAACTGTAGTTGTTCATCCAGTTTTAAAAGTAAATCTAAATATGCAGTAACAGGCCTTTAAAAAAAAAGCACTGACACACCATTGTGTGGTATTTAAAAACAACTCTTTTTTCCTGTTTTTAGAGAGGCGAACTAAAAACTGACCCCACACTGCCAAACCCCCCCAGAGCAAGACACATCCTTGACGGGTAAGTTATCACAATTCCCTCACTATCTGTGTGATGAACTTTGATTTTCTGGGGGTGAATCTCAACAAAGGCTCTTGCTGCAGTTTCTCTAAATGCCAGCTGTACTGAACTCACAATCCTCTAACTCCAGACTTTTCAATTCATTGTCACTGTCACGCTCTACATGAATGCTAAACAACGGCTACACTGTCAGCTGATGTTAAGGAAGTTTTGAGGCCAAGTCTTGTGTTTTTTGATTGGCATCTCTCTTTGAACGACATCATCTGAGACACATCACACATACTTGTAGAGTTCTTTGTGGCATTATCAGAGACTACAGTGCTTAGATTTTATGCAACATTTTTAGTCCTTTATTCAATTATTTTGGTACTTTGGCCATAACCATTTGGCACAAACCCGTAGATCCGATCTTGTGGCAAATCTGACAGCACAAGCTCACCTCTGTGGGTCTTTGTCACTGTGGTGTGAACGTCGTCTTTTAACTTTTTTTTGCTTTTGTTTTAAAACTTTGATGATAGGTATAGGTCTTATATATGTATATAATAATAATCCCATGGCAGTATTTGTTAAAAAGAAAAAAAAAGTTATGTCTCTAATATCCTGGCAATTCACAACTTCTCTTATTTGTTAGCTTAACCCTGAAATATGATGACGGTGTTGAAGCTTTGTGTTCGATAAGGAGGGTGTAATTTGGGCTAGAGGATGACATACTTTGTAAAATAAATAGAGCAGAGGAACCCTAGTTGAAAATGTGTGCATCCGGGTTGAGGTAGTAGGTTGTATGGTTTAGAATTACACCCTGGGAGTTAACTGTACAACCTTCTAGCTTTCCTTGGAGTACACGTATGACATCAGTCTGTACAGAAAATTGCTTTGCTCGTAATGCAGCATACAGTATGGAAGTTTTCAGTTGGATTCCATTTTATAGTAGCTCTACAGTACACCATGTTAATGGTCTTCATGTTAATGTAATTTTTGCCCACCTGAGGTTCTCATTTCATAGCTGACCTTTAGCTGTGGTTAGCCAGCCTCCTGTGGCTCAGAACCTTCAGTTAGCGTTACTGTGACGTATGCTGTATTTTTAGACATAATGCATTGTGGTTAGTAGCAGTAACCGCGCTGCATCAATTGCATTATGTATCCCTTTAACTGCAAAACACACAGAACAAACAAAGGAGCAGTCTACTGTTTTCCTCTGTCTGTCTCTAAGTCCTGATATATTGAGTCCTGTTAATGACAGATGTTTGAAGTAACTGCAGTTTTATGCTATTAAATAGGCCCAATGGCATGTTAAACTGCTGAACCAACACTGTGGCATTTTGATAATTAAAATGTTGTAACTATGCTTTATTTACTGTCTTATTTGGGATTGCCATCGTCTCACTAAGGTGTAATTGTGTGGTGGAACCTATTTCACACAGTGATGGCTTCGCTTTTGAAACTGTTGCTCTATCTTTGCGGCCTGGTATTACGCCTTAGCCTGTTAAGTCAGCATGGGGCGTTTTTCAAGTCAGTCGCATGTGAGCTGTGTGCCAAACGTTATGATGCACAGATGGTTCGACATAAACACAAAGTATGAAATATAGTAATCATAATAAATCTGACTTGTTCTGTTTAGCAGATTCTTTCTGGCGACTGTCATGCCCCGTGGTTTTACAGTGTTGCCATTTGCACATTACATTTTAATATTTTTCGGCAGCTGACTCTGGTTAGATACATTTCCCAGGGATTTAGAGGTTTGATTATCACACCTACGATTATTTAAAGCTGTTTGCCCCAAGCTGCCTCAGCAGACCTCAGCAATATTCCAGGTTTCCCAGCGTGGGAAAAGCTGAATGTTTATACGTTGTTTCGGAGCCTTGTGATATATTGTCCACAGTTCCATACAATGAGCATCTGCGATGAGGTCTAGTTTCAGGTTGAAGCTTGCCTTGGCGACACTGAAGTCTCTGTTTACTGTAGAATTGTCCACTAGGCTGACTGCATCTGACTTCATCTCTGTCTGGCACTAAGCCACGGCTTGTAAAATGACTCCAAAGCACCACACAAGAGAAAAATGCCCTGGCAGATCAGCTCAAGATTTACCACAGTTTCTTACTCTCCAGGATGACTTGATTTGAAATGCAGCTTGAGTAGGGAGCGTTGCCGAAATTTCTGCTGTAGGTCTATATCATTGTGACAGTGTTTTTGCAGTTTGATTGATGACACTGCTTTTGCTGTGTTTAGGGCCAGGGCTGAGTGGACCACCTCTCTCCAACCTTTGTCGTTTATCCAATTAGTTCTTTGGTTTCAAGTGGTTAAGATTGCATCTTTTTTTGTGTTGTTAGATGCTTAGAGTTTCCACTGAACTGGCCTCATATTAAGCCAGATGTGTTGTAATACATAATTATAAGAATTTTGAACCTCAGCTTTGTGTATATGTGAGATTTATAATAGTAAATCTATTATTCATTTTACAGAGATCGTTAGAAACTTAAACCACAGTGCCAAATCTGTACAAAGAGACTAGCTTAATAGACAGAGTAGTCTTTGAGTTTGTTAGGTTTACAGAGGTTTTTAATTCCCAAAACCATCTTTTAGACAATCCCGGAAAACCCCTTACTTGTTTCCTGTCCATGCAGATATTGAATAGGATTAATTGGAAACAGCTATTTTTAGCTCATCAGTAATTAAATCTGGAATGATACTAAGACTTCCATTGAAGGCCAGAGATCCTGCTCAGCTTTGCATCTGCAACAGAGTCACTGTCATCAAACAGGTTTCTGTGGGGTAATATGATCCTGGTAAATCCCTGGAAACCTAAGAACTCCTTTTATCTCCTATTTTGCAACCCCAGTGTCAGGAAGCTGACGCCTCCTCATTCTACCAGACATTACAAGGGTTCACACCACTGCTGCACTGACCCACTCACAGAAAGTAGTCAGAATAACTGCTGATAAGTGGACAGTGTGCAGTGTGACACACAGGGGTTGTCATAGTCAGCTTGAAATGAAGAATTGCGTTAGGCAGGATGAAATCTAGCTGCTTTATTTAATCAGAATATATATTTTATTTTACAGTTTAGCTAAAAAGAGGTCTTTCCTCTTCCTTAGCTTTCACAAATTTAACAGAGCATGGAGAGTCAAGATGTGCCTTGCTAGAGTTTATTTTAAGAACTGCGATTTTCTCATCTTTCCTCACCTCTGAACCCCAATCGTTTCTCCAGATGTGTAGTGGAAAGCGTCGCCGCTGAGAATCCTGCTGCCTCAGCACTCCTCTGTCCAGCTGCCCCAGCAGCACAGCTAAAAGTCATTGGTTCCAGCTGGGCCTTCATTTATGGGATGGTTGAACAAATAAATTATGGGATTAGATAGGGGCGGTTCAGGCCACTGTTTTTTTTTTGTTGTTGTTGTTGTTGTTTTTGTTTTTGTTTTTTGTTTTTTTGTTTTTTTCTCTTTTCGGTCCCCACTGCTATAACAGCCTCTTTGAGAAGTCAGTTGGCCAGGAGCCTCAAGGTTCTTTGGCTGACTTTAAGAATGAATAAAATAAGGATCCTCTTTATTGAATTTGCTATGCTGCAGTACAAATTATGTGTAGCAGAAAGTGCTGGCAATGCCATGTGGTTTGACAGTGAGTCAGTGACACCTTAGACCACACCACCTAGACTGTATTTTTGGGCAAGCAGTGATAGTATCTGTTGCACAAAGTTATCATATTATATATATCTCATTTCAACACTGCCTTGTTTTAAAAACCTTTTCTTAAAAACAAAAAGCCTTGAATCAGTCATTTGAAATAAATTTTCTTCATCCTTGGCCAGTTCAATATGCAGCCTTGAAATTTATTGAGTGCTACGTTTTACTACCAGAGCCAAAAAAAAAAAGTTAATTGTCTCCTACAGTGTGTACAGCTAAACTGAGGAAACACACAGCCCCCCATTGTCGGTGGAGTGGATCCAGTATATACATTGTGATCACATTACAGATTACACTTTAGCATTTTTGTTTAGAGATCTGGGAAACAGTATATACACAGGAATTGACCCAGCGCACAGGGGCAATATACTTTGATGTTTTCTCTTCCTCAAGTTTTCGAGAGCCGCCCTAATCTATCACAGGGAGTGACACTCAAGCACAAAATACTGGCAAAATCAGCCAACTGCATCTGTAACCACTCTGAGAGCGGTGATTGGCTTCTTGTTCTTGACGTCACCGACGGGTGGAGACCTTAGTAACAAATTGTCTGAGACCAGAACACTGTCAATTCTGGCCAGACCGGTACTTTAGCTCCCCAACTCATAAAATCTCACTTCCCTATAAAAGCGAGCAGCCTCGAGCACTATTTCTTCCCTAGGAAACATATTCCCTTAATGTGGTCGGGTTAATGGCAAATGAATAATCATAACACACCAATGGCAGACGGGGGTGTCATTGATCTGTCTGGAGTCAGCCCCTCTCCGCCTGCTGCATCAGCCACTCTCCTCCTATTGATACGCTCTTGCCCCTTGACCCCTGGGACAGATCAATGCCATTGATTGGAGAAGGGCAGGGACAAGGGCAGGATCTGCTGACTGGCCCGACAGCTAGTGTGACAAGACATGATCGTCATTAATGTCCCGCTGGCTGGCTGGCTGGCTGGCGAGGCGCTGTGCATCACATATTCCCTGCGTCCTGCCCCCCTTCCACCAGCACCGCCAACCCTCCTCCTCTGCTCTCCTCCTTCACCCCTCCCACTTCTACTGCTCCATGTTCCCATTCTGTGTGGCTTGCACTGACTGAGATAAGTCCATTGTTTGGATACCTGTCTGATGCTTGCCTGGCATCTGTGGCACAGATATGAATCTCTAGGCTGCGTGGAGATATTTTGAGCTCATTGTAGAAAAACCAACGGTGTCATTACAACTGTCTGCTGCATAATGTTTCTTAGCTCTTTCTGCCTGATACTTAACGATCACAATGGAGCCGGTCCTATTTTTGGGAGCTTTGAAAAGCTTTTTCTCTGCACAATTCAAAGAGAGTGAATTAGAATCTGCTTCAACTCTGTCACAACAACTTGGATCTGTATTCTCAGATCAGTGGCAAATCCCACCCTAATAAGATACCTATGTGCCCTGATTCCCACCACTTCTCTGAAAACATGTCATTGGTACATAACAGCGACAGGATTGTTTATCTGCCGTTGTATGCGGTTTGCTCTTGTGGACCAATTTCATCACGCCACTGGGTTCTATTTCCAGTCTAGACTAGAAACGAAGCAAGCAACGTCTGTGTGTGTGTGTGTGTATGGGGAGGGGTGCTGGGCGGGATGCGGTGACAGCTCCAGACTCTGCAGTGACATGGCTGTAATGGAGCTGATTGATCACCTATATGGCCGCCTGCTGGCCCCACTGGCTTTAACATACAGAACGTTCCCAACCCCCCGTCTCTGCGTCACAGCCACCATCACTAAGCCAATCTGAGAAGACCAACCATCCCCCATAGACTTCAACCTGGCCACGGTTTTGACATTGGCTGCAGGATTTACTTCTACACCTCTTGGGCTCTAAGCTCTCGCCCTGCTTCTGTATGTTTCTGTAGGATGGAAAGGTAGTGGCGCATTAACCGTCTCTGATGAAGTGACATTTTCTATTTCAGCTTTTGCTGTTTTGCAGCAGAGTTAAAAAGCTGCTGTTATCCATTTGAATTAAAGGGCATTATCAATCAATGATAACATTTGCAGATCTCTTTCCCTGCCCCCTCTATGTCACACAGGGTCATAACCCTAATCTATCCAGGGTGTTGAAGGTGATTAAGCTCTGAGATTGGAGCAAGCTGTCAAGGGCAGATCTCATTCAGACAGAAGGAGAATGAGAAAAATGTCTGCTTTATATTTTATTCTACCGCCTTGACCCACACTTTCATATTAAATATCCTATACTAGAAAAATAATAACAGTTGCATAATTTACAATATCTGGAAATAATGGTTGCAGTATCTATTAGTTAAACATTAAAAGCTCATAATGGTACTCCTGCTGGGGATGTCCATCTGAAACTCAAGTTTAAACAGTTTGACTTTTAATTGTGTTTACAGAGTTCAAATGCATATTATATTAAAGAGCTGTATATCTACATCTAAGTATATGACATGTTTTTATCTGAAAAGCCACTTGGTGTGTTTCTATGGTACTACGCTGGCAGAGACAAATGTGGAATGTATCAGTTTACATGTAGATAACTGAGTGTGCATATACATCTACAAATGTGAAACCATACAACCATAATTTAAAAAATTCATTGCTTGACAAGCAGTAATTGTAAGACCAGTTTCCAGTGATGGAGGAATTCGACATTACATTAGCCACCGCTTTCCCATCTAAGGAGTGTGCCTTACGCTGCCACTTGCTTCTTTCAAGTCTCAGTCACAATATTGTGACAGTGACTGTTTGTGTTCATGCTTGCGCTGACCACATCGCTGTCTGCGTGACACGTTGTGTGTGTGTTAGCTGAGCCGAGCCGCTGTAGTGTCACTCTGTGTCCTATGTCTTGTCTCTCCATTCAAGCCGTGTTGGCTGTCTCTTTTTTTTTTCTTTTTTTTTTTTTAGGGGGTCTTGTTAGTTTGTTTGCATGAGCTGCTAGTTTTGTCTGCATGAGGGTCCCTATTTATGTGTCTCAGATGACAGATGTTTGCGCTCAGTTTTGTATCAGCTGCTTTATCTGTTGATTAGTGTTTTTCTGTTTGTATTTGCATAAAAGAGTGCAAGCTGCATTCATGTTACAGTCCATGTTGCAAGACAGTGGGATTGCTACAATGCATCTTCCTCCATGGCCAACCAGTTCGCTGCAGAGTGTGTGTGTGTGTGTGTGCGTGTGTGTGTGCATGTGTGTGTGTGTGTGTGTGTGTGCCTGTGCGCTGCTGGAAAAAAGAAGAAATTGATCAGCACAGGGAGGAACGTGTTCACCAGCAAAGGCTGGATGGAGGGTGTGAGAGAGAGAGAGAGGGAGAGAAAGCGCGAGGGCTGTCGCTGCAGACTCCTGCTGCAGTATCTCACTTTGGGCAAGCAGCTGCAGACAGGGAGTAACAGACAAGCGAGACAAGCAGACAGGTACAGACCTGGTGTGATGGGAGGGGACGGGGTGGGGGGTGGGGGTGGGGGGTTGGAGGTAGAGGGCAGTAGATGCTGGAGAGGCAGGACTTGGTGGTGGTGGTGGGGGAGGGAGGGTGGCGTGGCAGGTGGAAGGGTCAAATAGGGGAGGGGGGGGGGGGCAGAGGGGTTGTGGTTGTGCGCAAGATAGCGCGTTACGGTGGCAGTGACAGCTGGAAGAAGCAAATGTTTTTGTTTTGTTTTTTTTTCTTTTCAGCGACAGCAGCCTATCTTGTTGGACCTGTGACGATAGTGGAAAGAAGGGAGAGGTGGAAAAATATAGGTAGAGGGTGTAGATGACAGTGTCACGACACGGCTAATGTCCCAGTGTCTGGAGCGAGGAGGTGGGGGGGTGGGGGGTGGGTCAAGATGCTGAGATGGAGCTGACAATGCAAGCGCTGGGATGGAGCGATGGTCTGTGCTGAGGGGGGGGTGGGGAGGGTGTTGGAGAGGCGTCCCACCTCACTGACCTGCGTCTGGCTGCTTTCCTCGGACACCTCGGCTTCGTATCCCCCCTCCTCCTCCCCTCCCCCTTTCCTCCATCTCTTTCTTTCACCCCCTTTTCTCCCCTTCGTCTGTCGCTGCCCATTTTTCCCTCTGTTCTTCCTCATCCCCAGCTCAGAGGCGGATAACAAAAGGCGTAGTCGGTGGCAGACAGAGGAGTGAGTGTGCAAGGCAACGCGTCGGGTGGCGCGGAGCATTCATTTCCGGAAGCCTCCACTTTGCCTGGCGTTCCCCAGAGAGAAGGAGACAGTCAGAGACATCCATCTGATTTTTTTTTTTTTTTTTTTTTTTTTTTTTTTAGTCTGAGGGGGAGGAGTTGTGAGATGGGTGCTGGGATGGGAGGACAGGGTGGAGGGGGTGGGGGCAGTCAGTGGTGTGTTTGGGTACATGACAGGCAAAAATGACATGGGAATGTTTTCAATATTACTTGGTTAATCTTATCTGCAGTTCAGCATTTTGTGCCTGAAGCTTTTTTATTTATTTTTTTTAATAGAAACTGTTTTATGTCTGACTGAAGCTTGTTGCCTTTGACACTGACAACTTACTGCGTGCCAAGCTTGCCGCCATGGCAGCAGAGTTCGGCAGGTGGGTGGTAGGGTCTGGCGTCAAGCGTGTTGCAGTCAGTGGTGGAAAGTTGAGGGGGGGTCACAAGTTTTGGAGGCATCTTGCAAACCTCTACCTGTGCCGGAGACAAGCCTGTTCTATTCTGCTCTGCTGCTTTCATAAAAAGCTTCTTTTTATGTGGAATTTTACCCGCGATCTCATCAATGCCGAGCAGCCACAGAGCAGAGGCTCAAAGCTCTGTGGTTTTTTATTAATTTATTAATATCTGACCGAGCACTATCAGTGTTTGCCCCTGTGGTGGAAGAGAGAGGCTGAGGCTGCTAGGTGGCTCTCTGCCTCCATCAGTCAGTGCAAACGGAGGGATGGTCTAACAGACGGATCCGGGTCCTGCCATCCTGGATGAGAGAAATGTAGACTGATGATCAGCCGACGCTCTTTAGGACAAAGAGGCGAGCCTGGCTGCTTGGCTGGGGGGCTTTTCCTTTTCCAGCACAAAGGCTAGTTAGCACAGAGCAGGCAGTGCAGGCTTGTCTGTTTGTCTGATCCTCAGCTTCTGCTTCTGTCTGGGTGCTGCGATGAAGATAATTTAAGTCTGGCCGTCTGCAACAAATTTACCGCTACATCCAACTAATTTACCTCTTTGTCTTCCTTTGTTATCACTGTTCTCTTTTGATGCCGCTGTTGTTGTCTAGTGTCTTATGGTATTTAATGCGTGTAAGCATTTGTCTGAAAATGTTTCTACTTTTGCATGTCTTTGTGTGCACAGGAATCAAGCTGAGCCTTCTGAACAAAATAAGTTATCTGCAGTGGAGGAAAGGAGGGACATGGGAACCTTTTCTCTGTCCGGGGCACAGAGCTGTTTTGTTTTTTGATTGCAGCCCATGCCTCACAAAAGATAGACACTTTGTGGCTGTGGGTGCCTTTGGGCAAAAATTGGGCACTTTTAAGTGGCAGTGGTTGAGGAGTAGACAGTGTGTGTTTGCGTGTGTGTGTGTGTGCATGTATGTGTGTGTGTGTGTGTGAGGGAGAGACAGAGAAAGGTGTCAGTGCCACTCGGTGCCCTGCAGCTGACTGCGGCTTCTCAGTAGACTCTGTCGTACTTCACCTGCTCCCTGAGACCCTAACTTGTGAGCTCTCTTGATAAAAAATCACGGGTTAGGCTCTTGGGACGCGGGCGGAGGGCACAATCGACTTTCCACCGAATATTCCCAGGGTGCAGTCGGAATGAAGCAGCAACTGATTTACTGTTAAAAATGTATACAGGTACTGGTAGGGACGACGTAGAGAAAGGAAGAGGGATGGGAAAGGAAGTCGTTGAGTACAATAAAAAGCAAATATTGGTAGGATTTTTTTCAGTCAGCTCCTCCATCCCATCATTTATAAATTATGGAATTGATGAACCATATATGCAGGAATGTGCATGTTTGGTAAAGCCGGAATTATTAGTATTTCTAAAAATGAATCAAAACGCCTTTCGTGATCGCAGCAGTGTCAGTGGCATGAATCCGAAATACCCTTCAACACTGCACTGCGTTGTCATCCAACATTGTAATGTCTCTTTGTGCCAACATCTTTGTTTGAATACCATGCAAGTAACACATGATCTGATTAGAAATGACAGAACACCAGCCACTCCAATCCACCACACCCCAGTCTCATGTTGATTAACCCCTGTCACCACCACAGCACAGTATCGCAGAGACCCAGCCAATATATTTGATCCACCATTACCAAGACAGCCGCTCTGAATTTCAGCACTCCAGCTTCATTTAGACACTGCAGCAGCAGTCTGAGACTAATGCCACATCTGCCGCTGCTGTTTTCTGATTTTAATACACCCGTTTTATAATTTAGTTTTTAGTAGTTTGCTAACTTAATCGCTTGTCAACAGCTAACCCATTGACTCTTCGTTTTTTTTAAAACACATATGTGATCTGTACTTTCAGTTATAATACTTCATAAATCACTACATTTCTCAGCCTACTATCAGAAAGTGATAAAATATTTGCAGTCATAATATTGATTTTCAAAATCAATATCAGTATATAACATGCTAACAATTCCTTAAGAAGCAGAGCAGGGATTTTAAAGTTTTTACTTGCTTATATATAAATATATGCATACCCCAGGTACAAAAGCCAAATACATCGTTTTTAAATTTTATTACCACAATTACGAAGCAGCTGTTTGTTTTCTAAATTTTCCATAGTCACTGGAATGGTAATTAATTGGTAAAGATAATTTCATATGCATTATGATTACATTACTACAATTAAAATATGCATTACAATTGTCAGTGAATAACAGGAGACAGAAAGTGATATCTCCTATACATAAATTTGCTGACTGTGTTCAAATCAGAGAACAGAAGAGAGTAATCGTATAGTATGTTAAAGAAAGATCAATGAACTGTTTAATCAGTTCCACAGGATTTTTTTTTTTTTTTTTCAGCTTTTCTTAATTTGATTATTTCTGTCAAGATTTGCCATTGTCATGAGATGTCACAGCCAAACTGGTTAATGGTCTAAATCAATATTTAAAGAGGCGGCGTAGGACAACTCAGACAGACATTGTAATTTAGCAAGACAATATGGTAAAAAGATGAGATTGAACATTGAATAGAAAATGAAAACATTGGACTGGTCTCTTAAGAACATGACTATAGAAGTGCAATTACAATAAATTAGGCCTGCTTAAAAAATTGTTCGTTTCCTTTATGCTATTGAAAGGTATGAATTCATCCACCATTACAGCTTGACCTGGTTTTTAAACTTTCAGTTTTTCCCAAGGCAGCATGCTTTTCTGAAAACCTAATTTCTGCTAAATTACCCATATTAGGAATGCAGTTCAAAACAATTGATTTTCTCTCTAATACCCTCCTCTCCATCTTTCTCCCAGTCTCCAGTCTCCCTCTCTCCCTAATTATGTTTTTTTTTCCCTTCCCGTCTCCCCATTTGGTTTCATTGTGAACAATGCCGATGCCAACTAATCAGTCTGTGCCTATGCCACAGAGCCCCCAGCAACAGCTGAAGGAGTGCCATGCCCCATGAATACCAAACAGCCAGGCACAGTGCGACAAGTGCTGAACAGTCAGACGCAGCACAGCCAGAGCAGAGCTGGTGCCCACAAAACAGCCAGACAGTTTTATTAGGGTCTGTCTGACACGCAGCAAAGTCTGGCAGCACCCGAGCCCACTGATGAAATCCTCACCGCTCCCCCAACAGTAACAAAGCAGCATGCTCAGAGCAATCCGCCAAGGATCCAATAAATATCACCCCGTAAAAATCAGCTCCCGGCTAGTTTGTAACTCAGCTGAATGGGGAATACAAACTTTGTTCAAAGTCAAAGTACTTCTCAATGAGCAACTGCTAAATTGATCTCTTTTGTGCCATCTAAACATAACACTGCGTCTGACAGAACAGGGCAAAAGGAGGAAAAATCCTTTGGGGGAAATTCCTCAAAAGCTTTTTCTGTAAAAGCTGTTTTTTATTGTCTCTGAAAAAAGGCAGATTAATTAACTTTTGAATCTCTGACCTTTTGAATATGATGTTTATGAAACATGTTGTTGCCAAGGGTAACTTTTTTGTTTACTTTCCCACTAAATTGATCATTAGTATTTTAATAGGAAATTCAGAATGTCAGTCAGCTATGAATTACTGAAGTGTATGAAATAATAAAGTAAGAACTTTATATTTTGCTTGATTCTAAAAATGCTCATTTTTTTCTTTCAATTTTGATATAATAAGATGCAATCATAGTAAATCTGGAAGTGGTTGTCGAGGTCAAGTTACTGAACAGCAGGGTACAATATTATTTTTTTGTCCTTCAATAAAAACATTTATGTGCTGTGTTTACACATCACAGGGCCAGTCTCATCATTTTACTAAACTAAGAATTATAAATCAGTGACAATTTAGACAGAGAAAATTGAGGAGGTGCTTAAAAACTGAATTCAGGAAACTGATCAGGTGTCGTACATTTTTATCAATACTTATCCTAAATAAACGGCATTCAGTGTGTGCCACTACACTCAGCTGGTCTTCAAGTTCCTGCGGCAAAGATTGTTTCCGACCTTGAATGGGTGTAGATAAACCAAAGACTCCAGCTGATGGACCTGAGTGTGTGAGAGAGATTACACTCCATTGTTCAGAGGTGGTCATGTAACACACGGCACTGCCACATCGCTCCCCGATAAAAGTAATAAGAACAGATTAACATTTATCTGACACATTTGGATTTGGGCTGGAGCTGACATGGAAATCAGACGGGTTTAGTGAATTGGAGGGCTTGTTTTTTTTTTTTTTTTTTTTCATTGATTGTCAGGTTGTGTTGTCTGGTGAAGCAGCTCAGTGTTCAGTGGATCTCTTATCGCAGCGGGGGTGGGGAAAGAAATGCAGGTGTGTGCGTGTGTTTGTGTGTGAGGTGGTGGTGGGGGGGGCGTCAGGTATGCCTGATAGCAGAGCAGCTTGGAATGGAGGGGATGGGGGGCGTGTGAGTTTCCAGACACTGCGGCAGGAGGCCAGACAGTCACCTGAACACACACATGCACACTCACATAAAAGTGTGCCAATGACACCACACGCATGCCCGTGCAAACATATTTATACTAGCGCCTCCCCCACCACCCACCAACCCCTTAAAAGGCTGCACTAAAAGCCAAATCAATTTTAATTCAATCAAAGGGTACTCGTCAGCATTTGCCACTTGTATTAATTATCCTGTGCATAAGCTAAAAGTTTCTCTATTATTCTCAGAGTGAGCAGGATGAGAGATAAACTCATTAACTTCTTCAGATTCTGTAAGTGCTGTGGGAAGGTGGGGGTGTCTGTTGAAGGACAGTCGAGGCTGTGCTGAGACTGGAGGATTTTCACGGTGGGCCTGTGGGCTGAGGCAGGAGTCTGGAAGTGGGAGGCGTGTTGAGCAGGCAACAAAGGCTCTCCAAGGGGAGCAGACTGGCCTGGCAGGCCAGAGGTCTCCAGCTGACCAACTGGAATGCTCTCAGGCCTGGTTTGTGTGTGTTTGTCTTGTATACATATGTGCTTATGTGTCTAAAGGTCCACAGTATTTGGTGTCCCTTGGTCCTCTGGCCCTGCTCCTCCCCAGGTCCCGTGTTACTCTTCCCCTTCTCTTTCTGATCTATGATTCACTTGGGCGTTCTGAGGCCCTGGTATCAGCTAGCAGCTTGATGGAGTTATTAGTTTGTAACTGGCTGGGGATAATTTAATAACCATCTTGCCAGGTTGGCTATCCAGTGGCTGGGACTTGAATGTGACCTATAGCTGGCCTAGCATTGTCACCACAAGCAAAACTTTTAACCCATTGGCGCAGACAGTTAAGACTGTTTTGCTTCAGCAGAGATGTCAATCAGAGTTTACACTCTAGACCACTACGATTGACTCTTGCTTTACTCGCCGACACTGCGTATTTGCCAAGTCAGTTGTATTTATAAACTAAAGATTCAATTAGTTAAAACTGGTTAAACATGACTCACATGACACGTACTACATGTTCAGCCCCCAAACAATCACTGATTTGCTTTGTGTCCCTGCTGACACAGGTCATGACCACAGATTCCTAGTGTGTGTCACCAAGTGCATCCACTCAACTCCTGACATGGTGGACACTTAGATAATCTGATGATCTGAGTGATTTCACGTTGATATTTCACCACGAAGAAGCGTTCCAATTTGTGTTACATTTTGTTTCAAATGTTCATTTCCCAAATACTGTAAAAGGCAGTAGCGATGCTTAACCCTTATCTACTTTTGTATTTTTCCACATATATGCTAAGTACTATCATTATCTTTCTTTGTCTAGGAGGCCTGGCAGTGCAGCTTTCCCTGCACTCCAAGTGAAGAAAAATCACACAACTGCGAGGGTAAGACAAATCATAAATATTTGCAATACAACAAAATCAAAACTACTCTCTGGTCTTTTCACTGCAATCATTTTGTAACAGGCAAAGGAATTAGTGTTGGGTGTATGACTGCCTTGTTTGCTTACGCGCACAGTGAGCAGGTAGAGTCAGTAAAAGTGTCAGACTTCGTAACAGGCGGCCTGCGCAGATAATTAGCCTGGAGTCTTTGGGAGCTCAGCTACATTGAGTGCCCACTGTGCACAGAAAGAGACCAGACCTTTACTCAGCTCCATCCCTCTACAGTCACTTAAAACAGTGATGGATGTTTCCCTTAACACCCTGCTCCCTACCAGCCTCGTTCTCCTTTTCCTTCACCCTCCTCTCTCTCATCTCACCATTTCCCCTCTCTCCTCTTCCTCACTTTTCTCCCAGCACACTCTAGCCTTATTTGTCCCTCTACTTCCTCCTTGTTTTTTCTACCATCTTTTGCAACCTCCCATTGTCTGTGTTCTTCCAGGTGATGAGAGGAAGAGGAAGAAAGAAAGGTGGTGGTGGTGAAGGGGGTTGAAGTGAAGTGGAGGAGGCGTTTCAGTGCAGGCTGAGCAGGGTGAGAAAGCTATCCTCAGCGCCCCATCCACCCCCACCTCCATCCTCCTCATTGGTACTGCAGCAAAAGCACTCAGGTGACCCTGGCCCATGGATTGAGTCCAAACTGCAGGAACATCATGGCGGTGTGGCGGAGGCGGGATAGTGGACAATGGTGGGGAGGGAGGAAGGGAGGAGAGGTGAGAAAGCAGGCATGCAGGGAGGGACAGGAGAGGCAGGGAATGGACTGCACCCCACATACACACTTACACATACTTGCTGCTGATGGATACACACATATGTTCAGGGTTCAAGTCAGCCTCCCTCCCAAAGCCAACCTGAGTTGAGGACAGTTCAGAGTGTATTGTTTTATTTAATTAAAATTAAACTATTGCTATGTGCTGGGATATGCTAATTGACTTCACGGCGAAAATTAATAACTTAGCTCATGCAGTTTTTATTTTAACTAATAAAATGCTCTGTATTTTCACGTAGTGTAAATCTCCAAATGCATTGAGTTGTTTTCCCACTGCATTTATGTCTTAACAGAAAAATGTAATAATTGTAATGATACAGTTTCTACTTTTCATACTGTAATGATTTCAATGAAATGTCTCTATTGAACATGTTCTGTGTGTTTTGATTATTTCCAAATCCTAATGTTTATTCCACTATATGACAAACAATGAAGGAATCCTGCAGTTTCCTCAAAACATTTTCATTATTTCCTTGTGAGGTTTTCATTCCCTTAAGTATGTAGGATATTGGTTTTGTTGCGAGGCAACAAGAAAAGAGAATGTATTAGACAAATACTCATACTCTGTAAGTGAGTAACGGTGTTGACAT
Source organism: Lates japonicus (assembly GCA_033238685.1). Lineage (NCBI taxonomy): Eukaryota > Metazoa > Chordata > Actinopteri > Centropomidae > Lates > Lates japonicus. The sequence continues at coordinate 9,502,899 of BRZM01000003.1, forward strand.
GTGGTATTATGAAGAAGAAAGGGGAATACAAGGAGGAAAGAAGGAGAGAATCTATTTTGTGTGTGTGCGTGTGAGAACTAGAGACAGACTGTGTGTGTTTGTGTGTGTATGTTTGTGTGCTTTGGGGGAGCAGTGCGGCCAGGCTGCAGATATCATCCATCTCCCTGTCACCGGCCCAAGGGCTGCTGGGAAAGTGGCAGACAGCTCCCCGGCTCTGACAACAGAGGCTGCATCCTAATTTTCCGACACAGAATGCGTGAAAAACCTGCGCTGCTCCTCCCTCACCACCCAGTACGGAAAACCATTAACCCCGCAATCCGGGAACAAAGCACAGAGCTCAGCCCAGGCTACCGCTGGCTGCGAGTCACATCAGCTCCCATCATCCACCAGCCGCAACTCTGAGCAGCAACACTCTGCATGAGCTCCACTTTATAAAACATTCATATCAGCACACAGACTGCAGTGGAAACACTGGACATATCAACCAACACCTCAAAATGAAATCATTTCCTAAGGCAGATCTAATTAGGAGGTCACATGAGTATTAGACTGATACTTCATGACATTGTAGTGATTTCATTTGTGAAGCGCCTTTTTTAAAATAAAACTCCTTGCAATAGCTGTTGTAAGTGGATTACATGCAGTCTGGTTAGCCATGACTAATTGTGTTATAAAGCTGTTGTCAGACATTCAGACAGCTTTTGTTATATACGCAGGCACTTTTGATTTCCCATCTCTCCGAGTGTTTTTATTTCTCATCTCTAGTTCCAGGCATCAGATAAATGTTGGCATGAGGATTAAATTAGAGCTCATTAATGTGTCATGGTAGCTGTTTAAAAAGTTTTCTACTTCAGAGTTTTACAATTGTACTGTACATTTTGCTGATTAAGTTGTTTGAGTTTAGTTTCACTAAAGTAAGGAAATGGCAGTCCTCGCACAGATATGAAACAGGCACAAATTTCAAATAAAATTTTCAAGTCTAATTACCATGATGTATGACTAGTCTCATAGTCTTCATGAGCACTTATTACAGTCTAACACAAAGCATAATAGTAGAGAAATAGATATGGATACATATGAATAACTATTTCCCAGTACAGGTAATATAACTGAATTTATGTGTAATAGCAATATTCTCAGCATCTCAGTATATTTGATGCTAAATTACAAACAACTATATATTTATTTACATTTTTGACAGATTACAGAAATGAAGGCTGCAACTACCAGTTATTTTAACTGTTGATTAATCTGCTGAATATTTTCAAGATATCTGAAAACACTTCAAAAAAAAAAAAAAGTCTGCCACAGTTGCCAAAAGACCAAAGTACTATTATCAGATGTTTTGTTCTGTCCAACCAAAAGTCTAAAACCCAAAGCTATTCATTTTATTATATTGTTGAGACATCAAAAGGAAACACATTGGTATATTTGAGGTGATTTTTATTTTTTTTATTTTTTTTGCCTGGAAAATCAATCTAGTCTTAACTAATCAATTATCGAAATAGTTGCCGGTGAATTGACTAATTATTGCAGAAATACATAAAGAAATTATTTACTTATAAACACACCCAGTAAAGGTTTGACAGGTGTACTGTATTTATGATGAATGAAGCTTTTCAAATCAATTTCAGCTATTTCAGCTTGCTCACTGATCTTAAAGAATTCATCAAGATAACTGCACATCAGTCTTGTTCCCAAACTGGGCAGTACAAACATTTGTTCACTGTAAGGACATAATCATTGGAAATAGTCCACCAAAGACTCAGAAAACATGGTGAATCAAAAGATGAATTGATTTTCCTCTCAGAAAATGTCTATGCAATAGAGCTATTACTGACCCAGGAGTCGGTTTATGTTTGCTTTTCCACATTTTACATAAGTGTAGACTCTTCTTCCTGAAGTGATGACACTGTGTAGGTCATGCTGTTTTAGCATACAGAGGAGCCATGTTTTGAATAAAGACCGGAGATAAGACCGCAGATAAGACCAAAGAAATGATCAGCTCTTAATATATACTGCAGATCTGTTATCCTGCCAAAATATAAAAATTTAACTATATTTAAGGTTGTGATAACTCGGTAACGAGCAATGTAAAGTCTGAGACTGTTCAACACTTTTCATTCAAGCTGTCATTACTGGAGGAGTTTCAGTTTGTCCCAGATTAGGGCTGATATGGGAACAACTGCCGTCAGGGCTTTAAAACCCATGAATTTATGATCAAAGCTGTGAGGACAAGGCCGGCTTTAGATCTTTGATCATTGTTAACAAATCAGTAGAACACGCTGGTGGGATCAAACACATTCAGTACTGAACAAACCATCCACATGTTGGGTGGGAGGTAATGTATGTTACACAAAGGAATTACACTCCTTTGTCGACTTCTGTCGACAGTGAAGCAAAACTAATAATCAGCTGAACAACATGAACATGTACTGCCTGTTATCATGTACTGAATATGTGTTAAGGTGAAGTGACAAAAACAAAAACTGTTTCAGTCTGACTTAAGTCAGTACTGCAAGACGTTATCACTTATATCAACAGAGGATAATGTAAAGAACTGACATTTTATTTACACAAGTACTTACTTCATTAGTAACAATATATTTTTACCTTTCTATTTAGAATTTGCAATAATAGTTTATAAACAGTCATTTAGTGGTTTATAACTCAGTATAATGTATTTGTGACATCTGACAAACTCCACCTGCTGATGAAGGCCACCAGATGCAGCTGAAAGCTCTAGTAAGTTGCCAAAACTGAACGTTTAACCTCATTGCGTCCTTGTGAATTAACACATTAATAATTGGTGATTTATATCACCAATTAATAGGCCTACATTTTTACAACACAGTAAGATTTGTGTGAAATCATGCATCAGTAAATGTGATTAAAGCTACTTTGTATTGTTATCATTCATGCTGCTTATACACCAGTCACAGAAGACAAAAGTGTCCTTATGTTACAGATGGTTAATTAATTATTAATATATTGCCCATAAACGCTAAATAGGGGATGAAGTAAAGTCTTTGTTCAGCAAAATAAATTCAGATATGCTGTTTTTAGGAGGGTCGCTGATAAATGGATTATTGTGAAATCCTCCTCAGCAATGATGCTACATTTATGTTATATGGATTAAATGGCAAATAAGAGCTTCCTACAGTTGTAAATAAACTGTGATTCTCTTCCTGAGTCCTGCTGTCACAAGAAAAGTAGAAAATGATACATTTACCTTTAAATAAACCAAAAGAACTGCCTGACCTCAGTCATTTTTTTGCTGACATGTAAAAATACCACATGAGCATGCAACTTGCTGGATTTGTCATTTGTGGTTTACATCTCTATGTTTGGCTTGCTGTAAAACATGAACTCCATAACCAAGTGCACATGTGAAAAAGCTTATGTGGAGAAACCGAGATCTACAGACAGCTGCAATCACCGTGTCATTAAGGCCTCAAAGTACATCAAATATGAACACTTCCACTTCTTTGCCATTTACCAAGAAGTAATTTCTTCAATTATTCCCACATAACATGAGCACAGCAGGATCATTATATTTTGAGCATTATCACACAGGAACACTTGTGGATGAGTTGGAGCCTTCATGCCAACATGTCACGAAAACAAATAATCAAAACTGTTCTGAATATAGTTCAGTTCATGTGTTCTTGCCTTTTTGAGGAAGCAAAATGAGATGGAATACCTACTGATTACCCCCGCACATCCGCCCACCCCCACTCTGCTTAGGTGTCTCACTGCAGCACTGTACATGAGGGTTTTGGATGGATCCTCCCAGCTGTTTTGAAATCCCTGAAAGCCACAGCTTGGAAATGGTACGCCAAACTCAAAGAGACCTCTCTGAAGCCTGGGAATCCAACCCTTACTCGGCACAAAGGTGACTTTGATTTGATCTGATGAGTAAAATAAACATCATGCTTGTACATGTTATCAGAATCTGCTGACTGTGTTTCTGTTAAGTGGCCTCCGGGAATCTCATGCTGAGGGGAGGGGGGAGGATACAAGCTTCTCAAATATTGCAAATGAGGCTTGAAAACATATAAACTCAGCCGCAACAGAGTATGGCTGAAAGTGTTTGTGTGTGTGTGTGTGTGTGTGTGTGTGTGCTTACAGCCCACAAATTCATGTGAATACGTGTGTGGTTTCAGCAATAAACTTATCAGTGCATGGTTATACACTTTGTAGTTTTTATGCTTTTTAATATGCACAAACTGAAATATAATAATAATGAAATATGCTTTAATCTAGTTCATATCCAACAAATAATAAAATGAATTAATTATTTTCTATTTTCATTTTGATTTTATGGCAAAACGGTCCACATATCACATAGTACACATACATGTTCCAAAGAAAAACAAATCATTGCTGCACATCATAAACACTGTTAAGCTCCTGAACCAAAGAAAAGAAGGTAAGACATGCTTTAGAAAAAATTAAATAAAATCTAACTCTACAGCACTGTAGCAATACATGCTAGCAACATGGCTAAATGCTTGGCATTGTTGATCCATCACTTGGTCCAGACTCAATAACTATGACAATGAATACATTCATTCATTGTCCCCAGAGGATGGATCAGAATGACTTTTCCTCCTGTGCCACCACAAGGTTTGACACATTTGAACTAAATGTCTAAACAGTTACTGAATGGATCGTCATGTCATTTTGTCCCTCCAAACTGTTACATCTTTAGTGATCTTTGACTTCTCACTCAGCACCATCATTAGCTCAAAATTTTAATTTGCCCAACACTTGACCAAACACCTGCAAAGCTAATGATATTCTAATGATAATCTAATCTGATGATATTCCCATCAGCGTCAGCTTTACCCTAATTAGCAAATGTTTACATGCTAATATGCTAAAGAAGATGGTGAACTTCGTAAACATTATACCTGCTTCACATCAGTATGTTAGCATTATCATCATAAGCATGTCAGCATGCTTATGTTAGCACAGCACATTCTGAGACACCCCAGCCCTTAATCCTGATTCTTAATGTACAGGCACTGTCCATTTCAAAGCTGTCAGTTTCATTATTTCAGAATCTTCTGAAAAAAAAAAAAGTTTTTAGTTCTACTGAGTAACTTCATTCTTAGATCCTGAGACAAATGGAGACATGAAATAAAGTACATGTCATTTTTTAGGTCATTTAACTCACACTCTTTCTCCTCAGTACCAACATACTGTACTGTTTCCAGATAGTAGGATACCACTCTTTTCATTCTGGGCAGATTCAATACCTCATCATTGTCGGTGCTAAACTCTGTTTTGAAGAAAATATATCTTTTTGTATTCATTTTTGCATTTTGGCTTCGTCCACATGTCAGCATCCATTTTGTCAAGTCAAGCCAGTATAAATTTTCTTTCAGAATTCTTTCTCCTCACACCTGCTTAGGAACGTCTCCTGTCACATCTGTTGTTGCAGCGTATTTATTTATTCCCAAAAATTACCTAATAACTTTATTGTAAACCTGCTCACATAATTTGACATTTAACCCCCCCCACACACACACACACACACAATCACTACAGTGTAACACAGGGCAGACACAGACATGGAAGAGTTTAATGTACTGTATACATTATCTATGACACAACTTTGAGCGCTTATGCGTATTATATTTTCTTCTATACGAAACACACACACGCACACGCACACATATATATATATATGTACAGTTTGTAGTTTATTGATTCATCTTTATTTCACAGTCCTACACAACAATGATGGCAGCCACGGCTCGCCACGCAGCCAGGCGAGCGTGTACCTCCTCGTGTCCCGCCATGCACACTGAGCAGCGCATTGCAGGAGTAGAAAACCTGAATATACAGATGTCTCCGTCCCTCACAGGCTCACTGGTGCCTGCACACGAGACAGCAAACACACAGCACTGTTGCTGCTGCTGCTGCTGCTGCTACTCAGGCCTGTCAGACAGACATCCATCAGTGCAGAGATGGAGGATACAGCCATTTCACTGCGGCTCCGTCTCACTGATGTATATGACTGGAGAGGACAGACACAGAAGACAGAGCTGCTGTGTTCTCAGTGCATTAAGGAGCCAGTGTATCATCTGTGAGAAGCTAGTTCAGGTCTAGGCATATGGAAATATTTCAGACTGGGGACGTGACTGATAGCTACTCAGAGGCCTATATAATAACTTAACATCTATAGTTTGTAAACCTCTGAAAATACATTTTGAATAAGACAGTCATTGGACATTCAGTGTCCTGTCCAGAGGTTACTCAGCTATATCTGATGAGAAATTTCACAGTAACAATGAGTCAGTAATATTGTATCTCTCTGATCCAACATCCTCAGGTCTGGTACTTCAGCAGACCACATTGTCTGCTGATTGGATGAAAGACCTGCAGTGCTGTGTTATAACCAGAGAATGCTCTGGCTCCATCTTGTGGTAGACTTGACATTATCAACAGCTAAATGCCACTTTTACACCTACATCATGACAGTGTAACCGCCATTATATGCCATGATTTCTCTGCCTCTCTCATTTTAAACTCTTTCATCATCCTGTAGTTATTCAACAGAACGCACAGTTACATTTTTTTGTGAAAAACTTTTTCCAATATGTGGATATGTGTCTTTTACAGATCACAAAATTGAGAATTCTTCTGTTTAAATGAATACTTTGACAGTTTGACATATACGCTTATTTACTTTTTCGGAGTGAGTTTGATTTGAAGATCAATACCACTCTCACGTCTGTCTGTAAAATATGACGCTAGTAGTTAGCAGTTAGCTTAGTTTAACACAGAAACTGGAAATGGGCAAAACAGCCAGCTCTGTCTAAAGGCAACAAAATCCATCTACCAGCACCTCTGAAACTCACCAATTTGTTGGCCAGGTATGATAACTTCCTCAAGACATGTCTTTGTGCTAAGCTTAGCTAATCAGCTGCTGGCTGTACTTTTATACTCAGTGGTATTATCTGAATCTCAGGAAGAAATCAAATAATCATATTTCCCAAAATGTCAAACTGTTCCTTTAACATGACAGAATATACAGATTTACATTTTAATCTATTATCTATTTAGTCATCATTCAGTTTATTATTTGCACCTGTGCTTTTCCTTCAGTGGAAAATGCCTTTTATCCAGAGCAACAGGGAAGCTGATTCTTGACAGAGGTTTGGCTGTTGAATTTTTTTGTAAGCCTTCCCCTCACACATGTGTTTAACCTCTGCTCCAGTAGGAGTTACATGACATCACCACATTCTATCTATCAATAATATAATAATAGGCATGATAATGATGATGATTAACTTTATTCACACAGCATCTTCCAAAGCAAAGTTATCCAGTGCTTTACAGGGTTAATCCAGTTTGAAACATTTCAGGCCTATAATCAAATAAAGACACATTAGAACTGAAAAACTAACACTTATAAAGATGATACAGTTACAGAGTTTTAACAGATGCTACAAATCCAACAGGAGAGTAATGGGATGTCAGTCAAGCACAATCTGTATACACCCACACAGTCCTGAGAATAATGGTGAAGTATTCGGATCCAAGAGAAAAGTCTCCTGTGACTGATATATTGTTAGAAATGACACATATTTGAGCGTTAATACTGATGCATCAATATGTACACCGCATTTTACTGTTGTAGGTCAAAGGCAGTGTTGTAGTGGTTTCCAACCCAGGGACTGCCCCCTCCTCAGAGCTTTACATAACAAATCTGAGGGGTAATGAGATGATTAATGGGAGAGGAAAGAAGTAAAAACTGTTTAAAAAGGTCTGCTACACAAATGTCTGTTCAGTTTTGGACTTTGGACTGAAGCTTTGCTTTTATGTGAAATATTGAATAATTTTACCAGATTCTTTGATGAACCATTCAGAAAAGTTAAAAGAGGAAATCTCTCTTTAGTTGAATGACTAGGGAACCGTGCTTTTTAGTAACTGGTCTCAAGACAAAAACAAGACAATGTTTTTACATGGAATCTTCATCTAATTATAGCTGTAAATGAATGTTGTAGAGTAAATACTGAAGTAAAGTACAGCAGTAACTCAGTACCTCAGAATTGTAGTGAAATAGATTACTTTGGTAAATCAGATGTTATTTTCCACCACTGCCTGAGTGGAGGTTTAACCAGGCACAATATAAGTGAAAACACCTGTGGGGGTTTTAAAAGTAATTGTGCTGTGGGCAACACAGACTAAATACTGTTCAATTCCATTGCTTGCACTGAAGGCAGAAATGATAGATATCGCAAACTCTGCACAAATAAAACTATCTGTGTGGCTACAAACCACCAGGGGTGAGTGTGTTTTTCTGTGATATGTTAGTCTGAATATTGTCAGCCCTGCTCCTCCCTACATAATATCAGTTAACACTGCAGTGCTGACACATTGTCTACATCTTCTCTTATATAAATCAAGCTACGTTACGATACAGCAAACAATGCTTTTTGTTATTATGAAGCTCCTGCTGAAATTTTGTGACTGCCATACAGAAAATATGCAACACATCACTGTATTAAATGTGTCAGAGTGGCTAAACAAACATGGTGGGATTGTAACCAGCTGTGGGCTGAAGTGAGCCACCACAAATGAATAAAGATGTAAATGAGGTTAATGTGCGCAACTACTGTGTTTTCATGCTCAGAAGAATGAGCTCCACTGGATGACATGCTGTCACCATGAATTACTGACATTGCTCTTACCCACAGAGATCTACCAGCAGGTGACAGTAAAGCACCTTTTTGTATCTTGACAGACTGCAGTGGTTTTTGTCACTGCAGCTGGGTTTTTAGTAAGTTGCTTTGTACAAATACCCCCCTGAAGGGCCCAGGCTCAGCCTGATGGTGAGTGTATACTCTCATGAAGATGTATCTCATTAACTTGGTGGTTCTTCACTGATGTATTTCCAAAAGCAGCCAGTGGCAGGACTGGCTGGGAATCAGCACGCAATCAACATAGCCCCATTGTATGAAGTGAGAATGATGTGTGTGCCATCACTTCACTGATTACTGAGTATTCACCCAGAAGAGTAAAGCAAAGAGCTGTTCAAAGCTGGATCAAACAATCAACCCTCCAAAGCAATGACTCTGGCAAAACATGCATCAGCAGTTTGTAGAAAACTGACTAAACCTTTTTCCTGTAGCACTTTTTTTAAGCCACTAACAGTTGGACTGATTGGCAGTGATTTATTTATTTCACAGTTGCTTAAGGATGAATTCAAATGACTTTGGTGATGTGTGATGAGTTTTCACATATCTGAACATCGAGTCTTCTGATTATACAGCCACAAAATACAATACAGGGCATGTATCTTTTCACAGATCATTACTGCACAGCAACTGGAGTATGTGCCAAGTTTGATGGATCTGAGCAATAAATCATTGTCATCATTATTAATGTGAATAATTACTCTTTTACTTTCTTTGGGTAACAAGCCAAATATTACTAACTGCATCTGTGGTGGCTGTGTGGAGCAGCAATTTGTGCAGAGAGAGGTCACTTCTAACAACCTTTAAAAGTTAGACTGCAGGAATGTATGATGTTGAAGTTAGTTTTTACATTAATGATAAATTATGCCTGAGAGTCATTTGAGGTGATGCCTGCCAGCTACAAAGAAATGAAATACTTGCACTATGCTTGTTTTTGTTTTTCTGTAATATTCTTTCATTCATGTGACATGTATAGGTACACTTTGTCCATGCAGGACTTCTTAACCTTTCACTCGTGCTGGAAGATGTCGAGGACTGAAGGGAATTCAGAAGAAAAAAGAAAAGGCCGGGGCATTTGTGTGTTGTGTGTTGTGTGTATGTGTGCGTGTGTGTGTTTTTTTTTTTTTTTTGGACAGTGAGTGAACTGGGAAATCAAAGTGACCACGACAGTGCTGATATCCAGCTCACAGGTAGAAGAGTCTACAGCTCAGCGCCCGTCCAGACATGTTATCGTAAAGTATTTTATTACCAGTCCAGCAGGGAGATGATACTTGGAGCTACAACACCTAGGATCCAGTCAACATCTGAGGGCTTTATGATTTTTGTGGCTTATCCCTCCTCTAGCACCTGCTGATTTATCTTCACAGCATAAAAGAAACAATAAAATGAAAGGTTGGATGGCTGGGGCATCGTGGCAACAGACTCTCAACAGCCTCTGGTTCTGTGTTGTCCTAAAGCCTGACTCTGCTGTTGGCTATCAGATATTTCACAACAAGGCCCATATATATATGAAACAGCCAGTGAATACAGGGATTGTAGCAATGTCAGTCCTGTTTTAAACACGTTGTAAAAGCAATGTTTCATTTTCATCAAGATATGTGTGAACCTCTTGTGTCCACAGAGCAGGTGCAGATGGGAAATCCTGAAGCTCCTGCTGATGAGAAGAGAGGGAGTGAAGTCCTGATCTGTGAAAACCACAAGCTGTAATGTGCTACCTCCACCAGACAGGTACATGTTAATACTTCACCTCCTTCAGAGTTAGCTCCAGGTTGCTTCTGTAAACTAGAACAGTGGCTGCTGCAGGTAAATACATTTTAAGTGGTTAAAGTAAATTTTAGTGTTCTAAGTGTGATTCTTCAGTACTGACTGTAGTGACTTCTCAGTGTTGTAAAATAAGGACTACGTTTATGCCTACCTACTGTACCATACCTCACTAAAGCACTCCAGCATAATGTCTAAGAGTACACCTCAACATAGTGAATGTTTTAAGTGCTGACTGGACTTCTTTTTGGTTCCTTAAAGACGTTTCACCTCTCATCTGAAAGGCTTCCTCAGTTCTAAAAGCTCATGGGGGAGTCCCAGGTATTTAACCTTATGTGAGGTTGTCACTTTGAAGGTGGTTCTGAGAGTTGTTGCCCCACCCTGCCATCATCTGTATTTGGTGTCGTAACCCACCACCTCTGTTCAATGATGAAGAAATGTCTACATTTCCTCCTGTAGTCTTGTTGACATTATAAGAGATATGTTATTTCTAATAAAAACATTAGAATAAATATTAGTACTACTTCTACTGCAACTCAAGACTCAGAGGATTTATACTGTGTTGATTCAGTGCAGCTGTGCAGCCTCTGTGAGAGCAGTCAGCACTGGTCAATTTTGCAATCAACTGAGGAGGCCCAGTCATATTAAAGCCCAGTGTCGACCAGGAGAACTGTATTGATTTTTTTTTAGCTCTACTTGGTCTTGATGATATGGATTTGACTGGTAAAAATGTGTTTTTGTTCTTGTGTTGATATTAATTCACAGGATCAATAATTATAGTCAGTGCATCGTTTCATTAATTTACCAATCCAGCTGGTCAACACACAGAAACCTGTTCTTTAATCTCCATTTTCTGTGTTAGATCTTTTTTTTCTAATTAAACTCTCATGAGGGAACAGAGCCTTTCTAAGTGCAGTCAGTTTGATTGAGAAGTGTCACCCTCATTTCTCACATAATGACTATTCATTCTGACTGTCCTTTGTGTGGGGAGAGTTAAAAAGCTGGCAAAGCTGAGCACATCACGAGAATACATGATGTAATATTTAGAGTCGGACTATTAAAATCAGAGGCAGTAACACTTTGTTGCTTGGATCAGTGATAGAAAAATGACACTGACCCATGCATTTGAAATGCCTCTCTGAAAGCAGAACAGAACATATTGTCACAGAAATATGAAGCTGTTATCTAAGATCTACATTTATGTTCAGCAGCTAGTCACTAACTGTCTTCTGTGCTGGGCACAGGTAGTACCTAGTTGGGTTGTAGAGCTTTTTCACTGAAAACAGCTGCGTGCTGAAACTGAAAACAACACTGTGAGTGAGGTAAACGTTGAGAGCTGCAGAGCAGATTCAGGGGATAATTCTCTGTGGATTTGTCCATTCGAGCAACGTCTTTCACAGACAAGTCATGGGATTCATTGTTAATATTAAAACATTCATTGTAGCCATTTTAAGAATATGTTTTATGCCACTGTTATAAAGTGTTACCACATAAGCAGTTGTAAAGTGGCTGTTTAGGTTGTGATGAGTTTGGGCTAATATAACTTTTGTTTGAAATAATATTCTCTGATTTAGTTGTAGCATGCTGGGAGACAGTTTTTAGGATGGTGGGAAGATTTTTTCAAACAAGAATCATTTGAATATTTTTCTAATTTTGTTTCTCACAAGCTGCTGATAAAGTTCAGGTATGGTTAAATCTGTACCCAACCAATCAAATCACATTCTAATCTGCAAACAAGCTGCTGTTTTTTAATTAATATTTAGTTGTTTTTTTTTGTTTTTTTGTTTTTTTTTGTTGAAATTATTACACACATGCCTCAGACTTATTTCATTACTGCAGACATTCTCCAATATTAACCACAGTATAGAGACTGGCAGTTTTCAGACTTTTACCCTCACTCATTGTCCATAATTACACACTGTTTCAAAAGCAACCACATGACAAACAGTAACGCAATCCTATTATAGGATGGCAGATGATAGCTGTGAATGTAAAAAAAGAAAGAAATAAGAGTTGCTGTCAAAATGAAACTCTTTCATGTGATGAACAGTGGTGCTGACTAACATTAGTCCGGTCTGAAGGACTGATTCCAAATACCATCTAGTTCTCATTAGAGGCATCAGCAGCTGTTATCTGTTTTCTCCCAGCATGCACTGAGTCTGATTTTCTACAAGCAAAGGACTCCCAGCACACTGCAAAGGACAGCATGAAATCTACTGATCACTCAGTTTCGTGTTTTGGTGCTGCAGTTAGAGCAGAGACGGCTGAAGTGAATGGATTTTATAAAACTAATGAACACCATCAAAATGAAAGATGACAGTATTGATTTTAGGCATCTGTTTATATATATTAAAAAAATCCTTAAAAAAAGAGTTCCATCTTACAGTAAAATAAAATGTGAAATAATTTGGGAGATTTTTCATAAATGACAGACTTAAATCCACAGTGATATGCTAGTTATGACAGCCTGCCTGAAATGATTACCAGACAAGTTAATCTCCAGTTTTTCCCCATCAAACAGAAAGTGAAATGTAAAAATGTAGATGCTATAAAATGTTGAAATCCTAAGGGAGTATAGCTCATTATTTGCAGTTTATTTGTTTTCCATCATTGAGCTGACTGGCTGCGAAGCTTCTCTTACAATGTCCTCAGTGTTTCATAACATGCTGAGAAGAGCAGAGAGGCTGCAAATGAGGAAAACGTGTCTGTCTGAACTGTGTGGGTGCTTGTTAGCCACTGAGGTCAATATGCTATTTTGGTAACACAATATACCAGGCTTGATCACAGGGTGGCACTGTCACTTACCCACTACGGTTAGAAAAGTTGCAGCATAAATATATGTATGTAATGTAATAATAGGCATACTGCATAATATACTGCTCAGCCTATGACAAAGCAGTCTTTAAAATACTCCTAGCTGTAAATAATTTAAGAATTACCAAAGGTTGCAATTTAAGGAACAGAAGTGTTTTTACTCCTGTTGCACTTGAACCAGGGTACTCTGAATCTTCTGTCTGAGGGAAGACTTTCAAACTCACAGTTAAGGGGGTGATCTGAGCAGTCTAGAATAGACCTGGCTTTGTGGAGGACCTGCTGGTTAAAGATGGCTGCCACGGGGGTCTGTGGGGCACCTATCACCTTGCCGGCCACCTTCACAATACAGTTCAGGTGATTTTTATCCTTGATATTTAAGTTAGCGTACCAAGCAATGATGGAGAATGTGAGAACAGATTGGATAAAAGACTTATAGAACAAGGACATCATCTTACTATCTACATTAAAAACACAAAACCAACGAGGTACAGATGTTGCTGTCCCCTCCTACAGACTGCTTCAGCATTAGCATCAAATTTCAGTTTGTGATCAATAACTGTTCCAAGGTATTTATATTGTTCAACAAATTCAGTGTCAGTTCTCTTAATGAGGGTCTGAGATGCTGGTTGGGATGCCTTCTTTCTAAAATCAATGACCATATCTTTGGTCTTTATGGTGTTTAATTGTATGAAAGTATCATCGCACCACTTGACAAACTCATCCGCCACCAGCCCATGCTCAGATTTGTCATTATGAAGCAGGCTGACGATAACTGTGTTGTCAGTGAATTTCAGGATGTGCCTATCCCTATGCTTGCTTCTACAATCATTGGTGTAAAGAATATACAGCCAGGGGGACAGGACACAGCCCTGTGGAGAGCCAGTGGAGGAGAAGCAACATTCTCATTAAGTGGTTTTCTAAATGCAGAATTCCACCAAAACAATGAGAAATGTGTCACAGTTAACAAAAGAAGAGACCAGACATCTGGCAGGACCACTGCAGTGCCAAATCATGCATTGGTTGGACTGATGAGTACAGGCAGTGGTGGGAGGAGTATTCATATTCTTTATTCAGGTGAAAGTAGAAATGCTACAGTAAGAAAACAGTCAATCAAAAGAATAAAATCAGCATTTAGAATGGTAAGAAAACATAGTATTAGCAGTATAGTACAGCAGTATAAATGAAGTACAATATACTTGTAGCAATTTAATCTGTGTCATCATATTTCATAAAGTGATCATGTTATAGTATATGTAAGATATTTATCTGCAAAGTAACTGTAGTTGTCAGATAAACGTGGTGAAATGTAGTGAAATAGAGGACCAAAATAGCATAAAATGTACATATTCAAAAGTATGTGCCTGAAAATTGCACATAAGTGCTGTACATTAAATGTACTCAGTCATTTGCACTCCTCAGTACATGCTTTGTGGACTTTTCTTTCACATGCAGATTTGTAGTGCTCAGAGGACTTGAAAAAGAAGAAAACTGGAACATATTATAATCAACCCCTCGTGCTCTGCTCCCCCCTTCCTCCCTATGAGATAAGACTAAATCCTTACTGGTATTGACATTGACACAATGTCAATACCAGTAAGATTCCTCATGAACTGTCAGGACTGGCTCATCTCACTGTGCTGCTCAGGTAACAAGCTCATCTCCTGTATCTCCAGGTTCTCCCCCAGCCTGAACATCATCTGCAGTCTGACTATATCCTCTGTCTTCCTCTGGTCTCTTCCCCTGTAGCTTCATCTTTGCAGTGAAATGTTTATTCTCTCTCTCTCTTTTGCATGTTTTAATCATTTTTATATTTGGAAATCAACAGGAGAAGAAGCCAGTAAAGACATCACTTCTGACATCACAAACTGTTGAAGCAGATGGTGTTGGGTGTCTTAATATAACCCAGACTAGCTGTCAATCTATTTAGTGTTTATGAGAGACACCTGACTGTGAGGCCTTATGGCACTGCTTCACTAATTAAGCTTAGTCTCAAACTCATTTGACCCTCAGGGAATAACACAACTGTTAAAAACAATCAACATGATGAGTCTACATGCCTGTCAAGCAGCCGTGAGCAAACTACTTTCACTTTTATTGATTGATACTGTTCAGTGCCAGATTTATATCCTGTATTTAATGACAGGACAAACAGTGAGGCATGAGCCTTAGTGCTTCTTTCTTTTTGAAATTCATTTAGATTGAAAGATAGCTGTACTGGAAAGCTCCAGAGACAGTTCTCCTCCTCCTCCTCCTCCTCCTCCTACAGCAACCTTGATTTAAAAAAAAAAAAAAAAATCTTATTAAGTGAATATGGTAGATAATTAACTTTGTTTTAGCTCTTGGTCTCCACCAAATATCTGGTCCTAGCTGCTACATGATTTATTATGTTCACTAGCTAGCTGTTAACTGTGTCTGCCATGAGGTGCTGGGCAGGTAGTGCACAGTGGGTTTGTCAGAGAGAACAGTTGCCTGCTGCTGGTGCTGGAATGACACAAATGGGATAATGGGACAACAGGAGTAAAGCAGTAAAGTTGGGGGGGGGGGGTATTTCTCTACAAGCCGCAACTTTCACATGACACATAGTCATTGTAATATAAATGTTTTGATAATAGCTGCTTTAACTTCCTAATAGTTGGCAGTGCCATATGTATTTACTTTAATTAGGAAGTCACACTGAGAATAGGATCTCATTTACAAGTATATGTCACAACATTTCTGATTTTATGTTATTCTGATTATGTTACCTCTTAGGGCATCACTTTTCAGCTGTTACTTTCAATCCATTATTTTCTGCAGGATACATAAGGAGGAGGGGAGTGATACCACTAGGAGTCACCAGAGTCAGACTTCCAAATCCTACACACAGGGGCTATAATTAGAGTGTCACATAGTCCATTACACCACATTATAATGAATAGTTGTGGTTAAAAACAACACAGTAAAAATGGTTCTAATTTAAAGTCACATACAGTTTAACAGAACAAGCTGTTTTTTATTCTGTGTGTTCAGTCTAATATTTGCTGAGATATATTGTACATGTATTTGTATTTGAAGTGTGTTCACAGTTCTTCAGTGTTACTGGTAGCTAGATGAAGCTAGTCAAACCTCCTAGTTAAATAATTTTGTTTGAGATCCTGTCAAAGATACAGCATGAGCACAATATTAGATATGGTTAAGAACTTCAAGGTGATATTGCCCCATGACACCAAGAGGCACAGATCACAACCACGTCACCCTGTCAGCCAGGAGAGTTAGCACCACCCTCTTGTTCAACCTGATTTGGATACTTGACCCTTGCTTTTGCAAAATCATCTCCATGAGAAAAGGATTCTAGTTTAAAACACTACTCACTGTTGTCATTCTCATTGCATTCATGTGATAGATGCCAGTGCTCTGTTTCAGGTGTTTCAGACAGGTGTGCAAAGACAGGGTCCAGCACAGACTTGCACATATACAAAAGATGCATGTTATTAGAATCTAGCTCACAGCAGTGTTGAGAACCGACTCATCGATCCAGGGACTGAGCCTGCTTCTCCGTTGAGATTTTGGTGTGACATTAAATCTGGACACTTGTAGCTCAGGAGGGACTTTAACCTTGTGGCTTGTAGCTGGAATCAGTGGTTTATTGTGTCTCTGTGACAGCGGTCGGACAGAATGTTATCAAAACCTGTGCAGTCTAAAACAACATTCCTGTACTAAATCCTACCTTTGTAAAACTTTAATGTTCTGTTCAGTTCACTGACTCAAACAGCCTTGATATTTTGTATGATAAAACCTGATACAATAAAACAGCCTGAACCACAATTTAAAAATTCTTGCCATTGGTTGCAGATTACAGCACTGAATTGCATGCAGTTTGTGTTCTTGACATTGTGTCCCTCTTAATACAGTGGCAGACATCTCGCTTCTTTGTTATTGCTAACTAAACAGTATCCTTCAAATGTCAGTACTAAGGTCTGGTCACAGCATTATGGATTTCATTTTGTCATATTCATATCAATGCTTTTTTTCTAGTATGTACAGTTAGTGAAAGCAGATTGAGCTGTGTGCATGCCTCAAAATGTTGACGCTTGTTTCACTGCAGTGTCTGCAGTTCAACCACCAGGTGGCACTATCTTTCCTGTCAATATTGGGTGACATCTACAATATGTGAACAAGTGAGGCCAGAGTTCTACCCTCAGGATTGTACAGTGAATGTGAATGCTGGCTTTCTTTTAGCTTGTTTCTGGTCACAGACTGAACACTGAGTGTGTCAAACTGCTGACAGCTAAATCCACTAATCTGTTGAGATGGTGCTATGAGAAACATCTCAAGTAATGTGAATGTAAAAAAAACATACTTCACTCAATTCAAACTGAATGCATTTAATAAAATAAAATGCTCATAAATGAAACAACTGGGTTTCATTTACGGTTGAAAGCAGTTTTGCTGTAATCAACGTATGTCTTTGTTCATGTACAGTCAAACAGGTTGTATGGAGAGTCCATTCATCCACATGAAACAGCATTAAGGCTTTTATCCATCATGATCTTGAGACGTAGCAACCGGTGGATGCCCATAGAAACACTGTATAATCAGGGTAATGATTCTGTGTTTATCATCTGTGTTAGTATGACAGGTCATTTTTATTAACATAGATGTATGCTAGAAACACTATTTATATGTACTAAAGTGAAATTATAAAGAGTCACAGAAAAACTCTCTTTAACCAAAATGAGTCCGTCCTGGATTTACACACTCATATTTGTGCAGTCGGGCACTTTGCTGGATAATCCCAACGCCGCAGGCCAACAAATCGTGTCAAATCCTCTCTGAGTATTCATCATATTTGCTGCTCTCAGACAGGCAGTCCCCGGCCCCGAGGCTTTCATCACTGTTCACCATTGGATTTCACAATGAATTGTCATGTTTTCTCCAGTGACCTCCACTGTGTTTCCATGACTCCACAGCCAATCACAGTGCGCCTGGCTTATCGAAGAGTCAGGTGGTCCACTTCCATCAGCCAGCGTGTGTCTGTTCCCCACAGAGCACTCGGTGAAGAATGTCCCTCTCACAAACCCCTGCTGGACCAGGCATTTGTGACCTTTGAGATCATCATCTGGGAAGGTATTCCTGTGGAAGTCCGCTAAAGTTCCTGCTCTGCAGCGCCTGGTCAACAGTGTGAATGAAGGAGTCAATCATCTCTCTCATGTCGGGGGTGAATGGGTCAAATGAGGGCTGCTGTGCCACCGAGCGTTTGAAATGTCCGTCCTGGTTGCTCTGGGCACAAAGCAGCCTCTCCTCAGTCATAGTGGCATTTAGAAAGCTTGTGATTAGATGGAGCTGAGGGAGAAGAGCTCTCTGCAGCTCCTCATAATGCACCACCAGCAGGCGGCGTCCGAATTTCAGCCAGCTCAGAGCGTGGGATGCCCACCAGGGGGCATAGCTGGAGACGAACTCTGGCCATTCTGCAGAGGAAAATTTAAACAACAAACTACAGTTTCAACCAGGGATGATGTGATTTGCAGATATAATTGACTGCTGAGCTTTTAACTGTTGAATAAGGTAACAGTTTTCCCTCTCTTATGGTGAATAGAATAGTGTTTTAGAGGTTAATCTGGGAATAAAATAAAAGAATGTTACACTGTAGTACTTCACAGTACAGAAAAGTCATACAGATACATACAATACAGGTACAGAAATGATGCCAGAGCTTAAGAGATGTCAGTTAACTCAAACTACTACTGCTACAAAATAAAATGAACATAATAATAAAGATAAATGTCAGACCAACGTCTCAGTATTTTCAATAATCTACACAACGCACTGTCAACACTTCTTCTTTCTCTGGCTCATGGTCTGCACCCTACATCACCAAGGCACCACAGAAGTTTTAATGAGGACTATTCTCTGTTGGAAAGTTGTTCCAAAGACAACTGTTTACAGTTATTATATTCAGGTTAACTGGGACACTGTTTCAAGCTCTTGTTTGATTTTTTAAAATATCTTTTTTTTCAGTGCCATGAGCATCACAAATTAGTCCTCCTCACTTTCAATTTTTTTTTCTTTGAGGCAGAAAGAGTACACAGACAAATAAAACCAAAACTATCAGCCTGGAGTGATACTGGACCACTGGAGGTACAGTATGTGAGATTTCATTAGATTTTTTAAAATTGCTTAAATGCAATATATGTCTTTGTTACAGATGCTGCTTTTTGCGTTTAAATGACTTATATGTCCTGTACATTACTGACCATGGTATAAAAGCTGTAATATTGAAGAGTGCAGTCTTCCCTGTATGTATGAAAGCGTAACTGCTTCATGATGCACTCACAACCACAATCACAGAATGCCCTCAGGTCTACTGTTGCTGTAATATCAACAGCAGGATATTATGCAACAGTAACTACAGTATCCCTCAGCAGAGCCATAAAGCAGTCGACCATTATGTCTGTGTGGACTGGACTGTATTACCTTTACTTTTCCACTGTGTATCTGTGGCGTGTCCTAAATGTCCAGCGCACTTGCGGTTGAATTCAGCCATGAGAGAGCGGTAAGGGTTGCGAATCAGCAGGATGGCAGAATCGAACATCTCAATCTCTTTCTGACCACTCTCGTGGGTCTTTACGCAAATGCTGCGGCCACTCTTCCAGTAGTCCTTCTCTCCTTTGAAACCTGGTACCAATGAATAAATGAATGAATAATGGTCAGCTGCAGGGCAATACTTCACCGAGCACTCACTCAAACGCTCATTTGAAAGAGCCCTCCCCACCTCTGTTGTATAACGTGCCGTCGAAATAGAAGCTGCCAGTGTAGTAGCCGGTCACGAGCTCGATCAGGTGCCGTACCCAGGTGTTGCCTGCGCCAGGAAAACTAGAAAGAGCCACCAGGGAGCTGGATCTCTGAGGCAGAAACATTCTCTCTTTGCACCTGGAGTCTAGAGGGACAGAGCTTTTGTTGTCAGCATCAGTTGTAGAACTGCACAAGATTAGAATTTATCAGAAAGTGTGGATTCATAGAATTCAAAACGGATTCATTTTCAGGACAAAATACAGAGCCAAGTCATATGTGACACAAATTGCTGCAGGGCTGCAAGAGCAAGGTAATGGATCAGAGTTGAGATTTACAGTGTGATCAGTCTGAGAAGCCTGCTTTCAAGTGCAATTTCCCCCTCAATCATGCACTGTTCTTTTCCCCCAAGAAAACAACACAATACTCACCGACAGTGTCAGGGAATAGAATAGTTTAGACTAGGTTATTTACAGGCCATTTTACAGGAGGAAAGAGGGGCTGGAACTGAGTGTGATCCGTAAAAATAACTGACATAGCAGAATGGAAACGGATTAAAATACAGACATGCTCTGGTAATTATCACATTGTCCAGTCTCCCTCTGTAAAACAAATCAGAATGAGGCTTCACATGATTGGAGTTGACCCTGTCACATGCAGATGACACAGGGTTGTATCTGTAGAACAAATATCTCACCAAGCACAGGTGTGTTATACACCTGGTAGTCGTCATGCTCAGTGGGTGCTGCAAGTGTGGAGTTGCTGGTGTGGTTCGCAGCAGTATTCCCCACACACTGCTGGTTGTCAGACTGCTGGTTGAGACTGAAAAGAGACGACGTCCACGTGCAGAAACAGTGCGGCTTCTTGAACACAGCCAGCGGGAGCTCCTATAAACAAAAAGTACAAATGTTCCCCATGTTTTTCTATGACTCATCATATTTATTTTTTCTCTCCAAACACTTCTATTCTATCCAAGGCCGATGTGTCAGCTCAGTTCAGCAGGAGGGTCTGTGTAACGTCGCCACTCCACACTTAGTTTTTGTTCATTATTTTTTCTCACTTTTTTTTTTAAACAAAAAGTCAGAATGCTCAATGTCAAAGCATAAGGACAGACACTGCAGTGAAAATTTTAGAAAAGGTATGCGTAATCACACACATCGAGACATACATGCACACAGAGTCAGAATTAATCACACTGCAGTCACCACCCAGATGTGCAATATTTCTACCAGCCATTTCTGTTTCCAGAGGAGACACAGCTGCACCCAGCAAGATCTCAGTGCAGGATCCAGACTACTTCTCATTAGAGACACATTAAACCTTAAATATTCAGCAAAATTCAAGGAGCTCTGTGCTTCCACACATGATCTCCTGGGAGTGGAGACAGCTCTCTGAGCTCGAGAGTCTCCTCTCCTGGGAGTGGAGAACCGTCAGTGCACTACAGAGAGCTATGTGCAATAAATTGACGATCAGGTCTGTAATTTCAAAGAACTAACATAAACCTTATCAGTGCAGGTCTCGATGCAGGACTGTGTTGTTAGGTTGGGCTGAAAGGAGTAGACAGGGAATGTGCCGACTGTGCTCTTCAGCAACTTGAAGCAGCCACGGTAGTGGACATTTCTGACTGGAAAGAGAAGAATACATGAGGAAATACACAAATAAAGAGCTTACTGAAAAATAAACAGGTCAGATCTTCAAAAAATATGTATTCTGGTATCAAGGTTAAATTTAAATTTCCAACCATTCCAAAGTATTTCTGCCTTAATATATTCCTATACTTGACTGGATTTTGGTATATAGTACATTCACAATTCAGCTGCAAACCTCCAGAGACACCGAACCATCCAATCATGAATATTAATACTGTATAAGATATGAAGTCCTCACATAATATATTTGACCTTGCTAACAATGAGAAGGGGGTGCACATTTTCAAAGAAGAGAAAACAACAAACATGAGTCCTCTCTATCCTCTCTCCCCCTGTCCTCATTCTGTAGGTACCTGACTCTGGAGCTGCAGGATCCTGATCTGCCACCACTGCTCACTGCTACACTCACTATCATTATTATCAGTTTTATTAATCATCATCATCATTATTATGAATTGGTGTTGCCATTATTGCTGCACCTATGCACCATTACACCTATATGTATCACTATTATTATTGTAATGTCATCAACCATTCTGACAGTGCTTGAATATGAATTAATATGAACTGAACTGAATAATAACCATCCTTTGATGATAATAATAATAATCTTTTCACTATGCTAGATGCTAGAAGACATTGAGTATTCTCTGGCACACATTAAATACACACCATATTTGCCGTCTCAGAGAATATTGAAAGAGTTTTCGACAAATATCGTCAATCATCAGATTTAAAGCTATGCTAAGCATGATTTTATGCAGAAATATACCTGTTTCATCAGCCTAAATCATGAAGTGGATCCACAGCGAAGCAGAGAGTCCCAGCAACAACTCCACTTCCTCTTTGCCCAAATTATTTTACATTATGAATATTCTTCTCAAGAAACATTTTTTTGCTACATTATGAACAAATGTCATGAAAAGACCTAAATCAACGACATCTTTGTCCAAGGTCTGAGGCACTCACAAGTTCATTCATTCCTATTGATGACAAAATTAAGTCTCAAAAATGTATTTTAAATTTGAAGAAAGGCTCTGTAATGTCCCAAACCAGGTGTGCACTGTAGTTTTAGTGAATGTTACTTAAACAGGAGGAATTCATGCTTTTGTTGTGGACTATTTCCATTCTCAGATTAATAAACATTTAGTGCTACAGTGCTACAGTAGTTCCCAGAGTGGATACGACAACAGCCTGAGGGTGCCTTGAGGACAGGCCAAGGGTGTCGCAAGATAGGTTTTCATATCTTCACTGTGCATTTCTGACTTTTCATTTTCACATTAACAAAATGAGGTGACTAAGTTGTCAGTTGTCATAGTTATGCAACACGCGTGTCTGCAAGAGTTTCCACAGTCAGATAATATGACTGTCAGCAGTGATGGAGAGATTTGTTATTGTATGCAGGTCGACATCCAGCCCTCTACACAGACTGAGATGACCAAAAGAAGAAAAATTAGACTGGGAGGTTAGCTGTCCTACAGAACAAAATTGTTTTTCATAGTTTTTATTCAATGTTTAGTTTAAGTTCAGTATTTAACTAGAAATTGTGCAATATTTAGGCATATTGCCAAAGGGGAAAAAAACTAAATTTTACCACACACAGTGTTTTACATAAAAACAGAGAATTTAAAATAAATAATTAAAACAAGTGTAGCCCCTGTCAGAAACTGAGGGATTAAGTAATTAAGTGCCTTATGAAGATAGGAGAAAACATAGTAGGATAGAGAAATGAAGCTGTTTTTACTACCACTTCAATTAATAAAAAAGTATTAATAGAGGGATTTCGGTTAGAAAGGATATAAACTGTATTTTAAGTTCATTTTGATGGTAAATATGTGAATGTCATGAAAATACCCTCACGAGATTCATGTGACTTTGTTATGTTGTTTGAATGGTTAGGTATGTGGCTACGGCTAACGTAGCAAAGAAGAACGCAGAATTATCAAGCGAGCGCATGTTTAGTAGCTAGACAAAACTTTGTTAAACTCTACCACCCGATTCCTCACTGACTGAGTTTTTGGGGCAAGTGTGGGTGTGGGCGTTAATGTGAGGCCAAGTTTGAGGACAACGAGGTCACCACCGCATTCGCCAGGGTTTCGTTGGAAAAGCCACAGAGGATTTCTCCAGATGAACTGTTAGTTTGCCTGGCTGCGTTTGTGGAGCAGAGGATTTCGTGGGCTGAGCTGTGGGTGTCAGTAACTTCCATGTTAGTGAGGTAATTATACATTTTGTCCAGCCCCGAGGGTATTATTTACATTGTTTTACAGGGGTCTAATTTGTGTTAGTGGGGGAATATTTTGTTTGTTTGTGTTTGTGTTTGATTTAAATCTTAAAGAGTAAACATTTGCTTTGCAGCAAACGTTTTATTAAACTATATTTGTTTTCAGTCACAAAATTGTCTGAATGAATGGGGAATGGGGAATGACAGGTGTA
Source organism: Lates japonicus (assembly GCA_033238685.1). Lineage (NCBI taxonomy): Eukaryota > Metazoa > Chordata > Actinopteri > Centropomidae > Lates > Lates japonicus. The sequence goes on from BRZM01000003.1 coordinate 9,527,038, forward strand.
TAGGCCTGCCATGTTTTGTAACTCCTGCTCTGGTGAGTATTTCTGGCAGCAGGACAGTGTATGTGGGACTGTGTCAAAATAAACTATAATGCCCAGGGTCATCATAATGAAAGACCATGTCACCCAGTGCATCAGTGTGACTCATAGATGTGTCTAGTCATTTATTTTTTGTATTTGGGGATTGGTTCTGGTCTGGTTTTGTCCAGACTAATCCTTTTAGATTGTTACGTGTGAGAAGTGCCCAATCTTTACTGATGCCATTCTATTCAATTTTTTGATACTTTGTTTTTGAGAATTAAAGTTTAAAAAGTTGTGTTATTTCTTCACCCATCTGTGAAGTCACTCTCAGCGCAGCCTGTGCAGTGAACAGCAAAAAGTCCTGTTTCTTTCCCGAGGGAAGCTGACTCACATTTTCTGTGACCTGGCAGCTGCTCCTCCACCTTGTAAATGGAGAGTCGGCCCACGCCACCACACGGAGACCCCCTCTCACCCCGACACACCAGACTGCAGTCCTCCTCAGGAGCCCGTGGGCTACTGATACGGTTCCCGCAGTGGCATTCAGCTCCGTACTCCAGGCCTGCAAACTGGTACCCACTACCCACACACACAGATAGACACACTGTTATTGCCCTAGCCAAGGGCAATCCATAACCTCCAGCTATTGCCCTCAGGCGAAGCCATCCCACACAACATTAGTTAACATTTCAAACTTATCATTTAACTCAAGCTTCCCAGGATTAAATCTACAGTATGGTCCATCTCCTGTGATATTTGTCAGTACTCTTCCTCCTGCACTCATCTGACTGTGTAATTCCTTTTTCTAGCTGAACTGCGGTCACCTCTGATCTGTACTTTACATATCAAGGCTGTTGTGACTCATCCCTCTTCCTCTCTCTTTATCCTTCCTCCTTCGGAGAGACAGAGACCTCATCAAAGTTGACCTTTTCATATATGTCCTTTGAAGCTTGCTCATAAATTGCCTTGACTTTTTACTTTTTCTCATCGTGGTAATTGGCCCGCTCAGGTAACGAGCATGACTGCTTTCCATGTGGATGGGTGGGGGAACGGGGGAGTGGGGGGAAGAATATGCTCAGCGGGCTTGAGATGTGAGCACCAACTCTCAGTCTGACTGCATCCATCTGTCCGCTGTTCTGTTTCAGTGGGGCTGCGCTGCTTCCTTGCTGCTAAGATATTAAAAGGAATAATTCAAGCAGGTCATTCCCAGAGTTTGCTTTGAAAAATCCACCCGCCTGTCCACATTGTCTTGCAGGTTTGGAGAGCCACTTCAGTGCTGCTTTCTCAGCTCACACTGACCCAATCTGAGATTTTTACATCGTGGCCACAGGAAAGTACACATCTAACCACTGATTTATTCACCAACTGCTGTAGTCAGCTCATTAAGCTTTCTAACACATACACACCTCCCTCCTTCCTTCTTCTGCAACAGATCAAGCCTTCTGTCCTGGCCTGCTCCTCACTCTCCCCTCTCTCACCCCCCTCATCTTTTACTGTCATCCAGCCACCTGGCTCTCCGCTGGCTCCAAACACAGGAGGCATTCATGGAGGAGACTGAGATCCAAAGCATTTACTCAAACAGCAGGCCTTCTGTGGTCCCTTCACAGGGGCATGCCGCGAACGCATTACCTTTCTGAGCAGGTGTCCTGACACAGAGAACTGGTCATTTTGCGCAGGTCATAAAGCATGGTTCCTCCCAGGGCGCGATCACTGGCATTGTGCAGAAAGCAACCCATGTAGGTTCCTGCATGTGTCAAGAAAAAAAAAAAGGAAAAAACAACACAAACTCAGTCTGAAAATTTAGGCATTTAGGAAGTGCTTTCACAAAGCTGAGGTAGTTGATAGAAAACTGCATTACATGTGCACATTTTGTGCTGAAATGATTGATCAATTAGTCCTGGAATTAATAATCAGTAACAACTTAGATGATTAGTTGTATGTTAACTTAATTTGCCAAGCAAAATACTTAAAGTGACTTTCTTTCCAGCTTCTGAAACATGAGGGATTGCTTCTTTTCCTTTGTTTCATGATTGGAAATTAAATATCTTAGGGTTTTAGACATCACCTTAGGAAATGCAAATGGGAGTTTACTCTGACATTTAACTGATTTTATGATTAATCTATTAGATTAATTTCAGATGAATTGATTATAAAAATTACCAGTGGTTGTAGCCGTAATAACATTAATTACACCAAATATAATGTTGATTTTCAGGTTTTCATCTTTCAGCTATCCTGTGCAATCACAAACAGAAAAACTTGAATAATAAAAAAATACTTAATTTCTATAATTGTAATAATGAATATTCTGAATGCCCTTTATTCTGTGTTACACATCTCAAATAAAAATTCCATGCACATGTTCCTTCAATTAGCCTTAAATGAATGTTGACACACTCCACTTAAACTTGATTTGGACATAACCCAGACTTCCTCTGTCTTTAGTCTGGCACTGGCACTGCCCTCTAACAGTGCCAAAACAGCCTTTGCGTGACCACTTACTCAATGTAATTATACACACCAGCATCTATTGTGAGTCGTAATATCCAACTAATTTATAACATGACTAGGCCTAATTTATCATCTGATATAGATTATTCTTATTCCTGCATTATTGTGAACCTATTTACTTGCACTAGAAAAAAATTAAAACCTCTGTGGAAAGAAGAATGTAACGCATAATAGTCTACGACAGATTATTATGATGTGCTGACAAGATTAAGGCTCCATAGAAAATGTCACCCAAATTCAGCCTTTGATGTTATCCTTGTCTTTGCCACATTGCTATATCAAACTCAGCTTAGCTGACACATAAAAGTCTTCTTTATAAATACCAGCCTCTTCGTGGAGGGTAGCATATGCATTCCTTTTGTGTGCTGACTTCATTTACATTTTGCCCCTTGGGTCTGAGACTAGTATATTTTTAGGTTATTTTCTGGATGTTTTTACTCATTCAGGAACTATATGCTGTGAACAGGTTCAAGTCTGTCTTTTGATGCATGGAGTGTATACAGATAATAGTGTTGGTGAATTTTGCAAACAGGAATTTGTATTGATAGACGTTTAAAGGTTTCAAGGACACTGAGGATACAGCTTGTGTTTTTTATGTTTACTAAAAGCATAAAAATAGACTGATGCCAACTGGTCAAAGAGGGGATTTAAAAACTGTGGAGATACTGTACATGCTGACTGAAGAGATGCAGCAGCAAGGTTCACAGACAAGATGGAAGCAAGCAATGGACCATGAAATTTCTGGCAGGCCAAGTATCACCATATCGAATTCATGATTCAATCAGTCTGCGATGTCCTCTGAAGCCCGTCCAGCCTGTTGTGCCGGGACGAGGCTGAGTCACTAGCCGCCTGTGCCTCGGGAGACTAACGCTGGAAAACACCAGCAGCTGCTGCCTGAAAGCTCTAAGAGGCCAGGGCTGCCAAAGTCTGTGGCAGCAAGCATCTCAAGAGGCATCACCTAGAGGCCCCCCGACCCCCTCCGCCCAGCAGGGCAGGTCATTGCTTTAATCAAAGTGAAGGAGAAGCCCCAGGCTGCTGCAGCTGAGGGTTAATGGAGGGAAGCAGCTTGAATTCCCAGACATGATAGAAATGACTGCACTTAGGTCTGACACTGTGTCTCTTTCTTAAACACTAAGACAGATGGCTGTGCTGGAGCTGATTCTTCCCCACAGGATTTGATGGAGGAGGCTAATGACAGAATGGCAGAGTATGAGGACATGTGCCACTGCCACGGGTAAGATGTGCACTGTGTGTGTTCATTAGAGTGGGCTGAAGAAGGTTCACAGTCTCTCTGCTGCAGGTCTATAATATCCTCACAGATGTGAGGGGAGTCATCAAAACCACAGTAGAGAGGGTCTCAACATATGGTTGGCTGACCCAAGCTGGGGGTCAGAGAGGATCATCTCAACAGGATGTCTGATACTGAAAACCCTAAATACCCAGTGACTGCGAATAAATCCATCAGAAGATTTACACCTGCACTTCCTGAATACCTTAAACTTTGCATGGGAATCAACACAACTTCATTAAAATCAAATATCAGGACAGATCGACACAGGCAGTGTAGCTCCTACTGTGCAACTCCTGTAATATTTCTTACTTCTGATCCCTCTGCACATCTCTGGGCGTGTACTACTTCTGATATGTACTTTACATATCAAGGAATTTGTGCCTCATCCCTGCAAGGTACAAAGTTTCCAGCAGCAGACACAAAGTATTATGCATCTCACACTTTTATTATAAAATGTTTGAATAGGTAGGCAGGCTCCTGAATCTATGAACATTTGTTACTGGGAATGCATGTGCCGACTTTTGCACCCGGCTGTGAAATGTTATTGTTGCCATGTACTGTGTGTGGAATTAGACTGTGAATAAAGGTGGAATAGAAATCAAGTAAAGACAATAAAATTGTGAAAAACAAAGATTTAAAAGTGAACCATAGACCTGAGAATATTATATTCCGGGTAGACTTGTGATTAGAACTGCAGTTCTTAAATCTTCCACAGTATGTGATGACATTATTTTCCTTCATTCTTTTCTTTCCTTATTTTTTATTATTTTATTTTTTTAGCTTTTTGTAGTCCATGTAGTCCTGACAGATACACTGGCGTACAACAAATACATAGATACTAACGTAAATTATGCATCAGCCAATAAAAATTGAGAGATTACATTTAAAAAAATTCTAATATCATATTGATATCTGCCCTAAACATTTGGTATCCATCCAAACTAGACTCTGGCTGAGAGATTTGGATGACTATAATGTGTTGATTGATGAGAACTGTTTAAGGACTGCCTTCCTTGGAACATGTCATGATAGTCCCAGTTTAGCACCTCATCATTTACATCATGTACTTGACTCACTCTGAGCAGAAACATTTTACCAGTAACCGTCCTCTCTATTTCCCTGCCTTTATTCTACTAAGCAAGAAAGTGCTTCTTAAAATATTGCAGAAATTATGTGACATTGGTGTAACATTGAAACTGTGGCTGCAGCTACAGATACACTGAATTCATTTAATTAAATAGTTCTATTCTATTAGACTTTCAATTAATTAGTCAATAATATGAGAGAAAAATAATTCCTAAAATACCTATCACACTTTCAGTTTGAGTTCAAGGTGACATATTCAGATTACTTATTCTGTTCAAAAAGGTCATTCAATTTAGAATTACATAAAAACACAGAAGAGGAAAAAAAAAGAGAAGCTGGAACCAGGAGATTTATGCATTTTTGCTCAATAAATGACTTAAAGGAACAGTTTGACATCACTGTCATATCTCTATACTTTCATATTTTAAACACGAAGCTTCAGACCACAGACTGTTAGCTTAGCTTATCTTAGCATAAAAACTAGAAACGGGGGAAAAGCTAGCCTGGCTTTGTCCAAGGTCAAAATTCACCTACCAGCATATCTAAAGCTGTTATATCTTGTTTATTTGATCAATATAAAAACCAAAGCATAGAAATGACATGTTGGTGGTTTTATGAAAAGTTAGGTGCTGGTTTATTTCTTTTGCTTTAAAAATTCACCAATTGATTATCGGAGTAGTGCCAATTCGTTTTCTCTCAACCAGTCAACTAGTCAAGTTACTTGAGCACTAACTGAAAGTGATCAATACACATTGTTGTTTATGGGTGTACTGTAGAGTTTTATGAATGATATCACAAATGGTCAGCCTGTGTTTGTTCTCTGAAACCTTCAGCCAGTTACCCCTTCTGGACATGTGACACAACAGACCTGGGTAATTTAATTCTGCGTCCTGGGTAATATTTTTTAAAAGGAACCTTTGCCAGATGGCTGTTACCGAAACTGATGTCATTTCTGCCTCCAACATTTTTCATCTGTATTACCCTGCTTAGTGACTGAGTGGTTATGTAGTGTCTGTTTAAAAAAAGGATTAAGAGCTCTTTTCAAGAATGAGCTAGAAGAACAAATGTTCCACTGGAAGTAATTCCATTGTATTTATCATTTCAACAAAATGGCAAAGGCACTGACAGGCAGTGTTAAAAACAATGGAGCAAATCTCTAGGGATATCTTAAAAGTGCTCGGGTCATGGTGAGGACTCCTTAACAGAGAGCATAAGTAAGGAATTATATGATTTTTAGTTTCATAATTACTAATTTATTTTCCAGAAACTACTTTGGTGTCTGCCTGCCTTTTCCCTCTCTGGTTTTGAGAGGATCAGTGAGCACTATCCCTCATCTACAAGATCTGAAGCACCCACACGTAAAATGTCATATAAATGTATAATGAAGCTCCTCTAAATGTTCTAAGGTCATGATTATCTGTTCATGAATGTAGAATGAAACCGTGATGCAAGTGTGCTACGCAAGCCCCATGCAGAGTGTACTACCTCGCCTCCAGGCCATCTGAGCTAAAAAAGTAAATCACAGAATAGAAAATAAACTTGTATATTTGCTCCTTCATATATTATTCACCAGGAAAACCACAGTCTCAGTCAACACATTTTCACCAAGATATTTCAGTCTCACATATCCCCTTCTACTGCTCTATTTCAAAAAGCACGATAGTGTTGTAGATGAGAGCTTTTTCACTGAGTTTGCAATGCCATCCGCTTCAACAGAGGTGCACAACCTTGGCTACAGATGTACAAGGGCAGTTAATTATTGGCAAAACCACAGTAGCTTTTGTGAGGAGGCCACACAACCACAAGCCTGTCAGGCAGCATATCTTGTGGCAGTCATACTGGAGGGTCATGTGTTGTGGAAAAGCAGACAATAAGTAGCAGATCAAACTGATTAAATCTGAACTTTACAGACTCAAAAGAACTGACTGGGTTTGGTTTATTTCTTTGTGGTTGGCTTTGAGCAATATTAACTTTGTATTCACATAATACAGGCCAGCTGGTTAAAAATACTTCAGTATTCAGTTAACTATCACTTTCATGGTGTTAACACCTTATTTGCACACTAATTAATGTAATTAGGGCAAGCAGCGCCCTTTGGTCGCATGTTAACATTCACACTGGTTTGTTTGCCTGCTGGCTAGTTGGCTATAAGGAAAGCTGCAGTGATGCTTATGAAGCTCAAATATTGAAGTGTAGAGACCTGGACTTAACATAGAACAGTATCAACTCAATGTGGAGATAAATCTAACTCTTTAGACTGACTATTAAGTTTTATTTTTCGAATGTACTTCGAATGTATGCACAGACACAGCAATATTTACCTTTGTGTTTGCTGCTCCTGTGGAGAGAGACTCTCTGCTCTGGACTCTCTGGAAGCAGACTGTGAAACCAGCGGTGATGCAAGTGTTGGACCCTCACCCGGGAAATAGTGTCGCTCTGCCTTGGCTCCCTCCCGACACAGACTGAATGGTGGCCTTATCTGAGCTGCAAGGCACCTCATGCCCCAAGCCTGCAGCCCTGAGGAGGTAGGAGGCTAGATGCATGGGCGTGCAGGCTACGAGGTTTGGCTGGGTGACTCTGACGCTGGCTGCAAGAGGAGTGATGCTGCCTGCCATCAGACAGGCGATGCCCAGAGCAGCAGCATCTGAGCCCGCCCAAGAGGCAGTGCAGCCAGAGAGGTGCCACCATTCACACGTCACTCTGCACCCAGTAGTAGAAGGTCATGATTAGATGATCCAGTCCATTTACAACTTCATAATCTCAGAAAAGGTGGCATCATCTGGCAATGGTGTACACATCGTGTCTGATAGTGCTTTGATTCAGTTTGCTAAATAAAGGTAAAGACAGCCAAATTGTGAAAACCGAATTTAAAGTGATTATGCGGACTGAGATATTATATTCCAGGTAGACTTATGATTAGAACTGCAGTTCGATACTACAGTATGTGGTAATATTTTCTTCATTACTGCTTATTTTTGTATTTTATTTTTAGCTTTTGTAGTGCTGTAGTCCCTGACCGTTTTTCAAGCGTGCAACAAATACATAGATACTACTTGTAATTTCTCATCAACCAATAAAAATTGAAGTTACATTAAGTTTAATATCATATTGATATCTGCCCACAAACATTTAGTAACTCATCCAAATGAGCTCTGGCTGAAGATTTGGTACAATATAATTGATTGATGCATTCTTTTAAGGACTGCCTTCCTTGGAATATGTCGCAGTGGTCAATTTAGCACCTCATCATTACATCATGTGACTCACTCTGAGCAGAAACGTTTCAGTAACGTCCTCTATTTCCCTGCCTTTGTTCTACAAGAAAGTGGCTAACCGTCTTGCAAGGTGTGGTGGCATTGAGCACAACGGCTGCAGCTGAATGCACTGAATTCGTTAATTCGTTCTATTCTGTTAGACTTTCAATTATTAGTCAATAATATGAGAAAAACCATTCTCATCCTATCACACACTTTCGGTTTTACGAGTTCAAGGTGACATATTCAGATTACTTCTGTTCAAAAGGTCATTCAATTTAGAATTACATAAAACACAGAAGGAAAAAAAAAAGAAGCTGGAGCAGAAGTTTATGCATTTTTATCTCAATAAATGACCAAAAAAGGAACAGTTTGACATCACTGTCTTATCTCTATACTTTCATATTTTAAACACGAAGCTTTGGACCACGTTATGAAAGCAGCTTATCTTAACATAAAAGAGCCTTTAAGCGGGGGAAAAGCTGGCCTGGCTGTCAAGGTCAAAATTCTACCAACACACTAAAGCTGTTATATCTTGTTTATTTGATCAATATAAAAACCAAAGCATAGAAATGACATGTTGGTGGTTTATATGAAAAGTTAGGTGCTGGTTTATTTCTTTTGCTTTAAAATTCACAATTGATTACCAGATGAGTACCAATTCGTTTCTCAACCAGTCAACTAGTCAAGTTAGCATTTTAACTGAAAATGAGTCAATACACGGCTATTTATAGATTGGCACTGTGAGAGTTTATGAATGATATCACAAATGGTCAGCCACCTGTGTTTGTTCTCCAGTAGCCAGATTACCCTTCTGGACGCGCGGCACAACAGACCTGATAATTTAATTCGTCCTGGGTAATATTTTTTAAAGACCTTTGCCAGATGGCTGTGCCAGAAACTGATGTCATTACCTCAACATTTTCATCTGTACTACACCTTGGTGACTAGTGGTTTATGCTAGTGTCTGTTTAAAAAAGGATTAGAGCTCTTTTCAAGAATGAGCTAGAAGAACAAATGTTCCACTAGAGCTAATTCATTATATTTATCATTTCTTAAAATAAGCGAGCACTGTTGGCTGATGTTAAAAGCAGTTGTCTCTAGGGATATTATCTTAAAGTGCTGGGTCATGGTGAGGACTCCATAACAGAGGAAGCAAATAAGGAATTATATGATTTTAGTTTGCCATAATTACCGACTGGCCACCAAGAAACTACTTTGGTGTCTGCCTTTTTCCCTCCTCTGGTTTTGGGGATCAATGAGCACTATCCCTCATCTACAGATCTAAAACTTCCCATGGTATATACAAATGTATAATGACTCCTCTAAATGTTCTAAAGTCATGATTCTGTTCATGATATAGAAGATAAACCGTGATACAGTATACTACATAAACCCCATGCAGAGTGTACTACCTCGCCTCAGGCCATCTGAGCTAAAGTAATGCAGGGGCCAGAAAATGACTTTTGTATGTTGCTCGCTACTTTTATTACCAGGAAGACTACCCAGTCTCGGTCGGCACATTTCACCAGATATTTCTAATTCCACCTCCCTTCTGCCGCCTTTAAAAGCACGATGGTATTTGTAGATGAGCTTTTCACTCGATTTTGCAATGCCCATCACTTCAACAGAATTTGGCTACCGGTGCCCCAAGGCAGTTAATTATTGTAAAACCACAGTAGCTTTTTGGCGGAGGCCACACCTTCTAGCCTGTCAGAGCGCGCCTCCCAGCAGTCATACTGGAGGGTCTGTGTTTGTGGAAAGCAGACAATAAAGTAGCAGATCAAACTGATTAAATCGTTTCAGACTCAAAGAACAGCTAGGTTTGGTTTATTTCTTTGTCATTTAACTTTGAGCAAATATATTAACTGCTTATTCATAATACAGGCCAGCTGGTTTAAAAATGCTTCAGTATTCAGAGGTTAACTATCCTTTCATGGTGTTAACACCTTATTTGCACACTAATTAACGTACTTCAATTCGGGCAAGCTTGGCTTACTGATGTATATTATATTCACACTGGTTTTGTTGCCTGCAGCTGGTTGGCTATAAAGCTGCAGTGATGTATGAAGCTCAAATATTGAAGTGTAAGGAGACCTGGACAACATGGTTCAGTATCAACTCAATGTGGAGTAGTCACTCTTTGAACTGACTATTAGTTTATTTTGCAGTGTACTTGATGTATACAGACACAGCAATATTACCGCTGCAGCCATTTGCTGCTCCTGTGGAGAGAGACTCTCTGCTCTGGACTCTCTGGAAGCAGACTGTGAAACCAGCGGCGATGCTAGTGTTGGACCCCAAGGCTCCGGGAAGTGGGCCAGTGTCGCCCTGCCTTGGCTCCCCCTCCGGACACAGACTGAATGGTGGCCCATCTGGAGCGTGCCCTCATGCCCAAGCCTGCAGCCCTGAGGGAGGTAGGAGGTGCTGCGAGAGACAGCATGGGCGGCAGGCTGGCGAGGTTTGGCTGGGTGACTCTGACGCTGGAGCGCTGCAAGAGGAGGATGCTGCCTGCCATCAGATAGGCGATGCCCAGGCAGAGCAGCAGCATCTGAGCCCGCTTCTAGAGGCAGTGCAGCTTGTAGAGAGGTGCCACCATTCCCACACGGTTGCATCTCCACCTCAATGAAGGAAGCCATTTCATGATTAGAGCAAGAAGATGGATCTGTAACTACTTTAACTAATCTCAGAGCATCATCTGGCAATGGTACACACATGTGTCTGAGTCCTTCATTCACAGTGTGTGGCGGAGGAACAATGAATGTGCCGGAAGAGAGGATGCAATATCCAAGGCTGTGGTCACTGACTCAGGATGATCCTTGAGGAAAACTGAGGCACAAAAATCAGAAAAAAGGTTAGGTTTAAAGTTAAACAAGTGTATGTCTTTGCATGTGAGCACAATCGAGGAAGGTAACTATATGTCTGGCGGATTAGGCGCGACTCATATTGACATAGGTTTTGTGTTTCTGTCTTTTGTATGTACTTGATCCCTTGGCGTCTGCTTCCTTAACTGTTTGTACCCACTTGTTTTAACTCAAACCCTGCCTCAAGTTGTTCTGCTATTTGTTCCTGGTTCATCATGTGCTGGGATTGTGCTCTCATATCTCATTAATCCAGTCTCTTAAAAATTGGATACTGCATTAACCTTTACTAAAGGACTTTTGAAAATGGATTCTCTTTCAATTGCAGAGATTTCATTTAATTCTGTACTATCAGATTCTTAATTTAACACTAGCAATATCTCCCAACCACAATTTAAGTCTCAGTTATCTGATAAATGACTCATGTGATAAAAACTGTCTGGAGAGCGCATTATGTGACGCTGCTGAAATGAGGATTATCGCCGCGATGTCCCAGACCATCTCTGGCCTCATCTGTGGAGAGAGATGGATAGTGGTGTTTTGCAAAGATGAGATTGCTGAGATTTCTGGATAATTAGGATGCTCCAGCACCCTGGTATCACAGTGTATTACAGAAATAGTACTTGTCTGAAGAGAGTGACCTGCTCATGTGGTGAGTATTTTCCACGTCTCTTTCTGGCGACGGTCTCTTGCGAACCCCCCTCTTTGATACAGCTGATTATGCTACTACAAGTTACTGTAACATGGCGGTACGTTTACACCTCCCCAATAATTTTCCGGTGGGTCCCCCTCCTTCACGTCCGATGATATCACTGTTTTCTCATTGTCTCGGTGGCCGTACGTCATGCCTTCAACTCCTTTTCATGTCAGGCCTCTCCTACTGAAATGGACCCACTGCAACCCCAAAAAGTAGGGGTGCGGTGGTGCTCCCGAGGATTGAGCAGTTTGCAATGAACAGTCTCTGATCAAGTCCGATTTTTGATTATATTCAACTCCAAATTTTTATGCAGAAAAATAACCATCGCGCATTTGTCCTAAAACATCAGAAGCTGTCTGGTGTGATTTGGCGGGGAGTGGATGGGGAGTTGAAGATAATAGATAAACGGCAGGGTAAACGATATAGCTATTTAAGAAGCCGGTCTTCCATCTTAACAACCCCTCACTGTGCCTCCACCATTTACAGTAGAGGATATTTGAGCATGAGGCTTACCTTCAGCAGCTAATTAGTAGGCACAACATCCTTGTATCGATCCTTATCAGTTTATAGCGGGTGAAGTCTGTTTCCTTGTCGATAAACGCGTCTGACTCTCAGCATTTCCCAGAGCTGGTGTTATAGCTCTCTCTCTCTCTCTCTTTCCCTCTCCTCTCTCTTTCTCTCTCTCAGCCAGTCAGTGCTGCTCTCCGTCGCTCTGAAAGGCTGGCACGGCGATCTACACCACAGACGTGTGTGTGTGTGTGTGTGGTAGAGAGAGAAAGAAGAAGGAGTGAGGAGGAGGAGGAGGGGTCCCCGGTCTAATTTGCATTGGTGATCTAAACGCGTCACCGCTCCTCCACTGTGCTGACGGGAGGACCGTGTCCAGCAGTCCATAGCTTGCACCGTGCAGAGGGAGCCCTCAAAATGAACAGCCCCTGCCTGTTTCATAACATGTCCCAGAGCTGCCTTGCTTCCTCACATGCTGTATTCGGGGAGACCAGGCAATTCTTATACGCTCTGCGAGTGAGTTCAGAAAGCATGCTGTATCATCGGTCAGTGACAAAGCCTGAGTGTAACCAGGACTGATCCCACAAGGTCTCGCTTTTCTGTAAAGTCGAGAGCAGGAACCAAGCGAGAGAAAAAGAGAATTTATTTATTTAGAAGCCATATCTCAGAGGTCCCATCAGGACTAGAGATCCAGATCAAGAGCTCAAATCATTTGTCACTTTGAACAGTGTATTGCCCACATTTGTATTTGCTCACTTGATTTAGCTTTGCGCGTTAGTTTAGATGAAGTACTAAATGAATGGACTTTGCCATGAGTCATAAACGGCGCATCAGTCAGCCGTGGTTAGCTCTGTTGACGTCCCCGCATTTCAGCACCACGAACAGCGCCTCGCCTGCGCTCTCCTGCCACGAACAAGGAAAATTAACGGCGCGTAAGAAAGCGCTTTGTCAAGGCTGATTGACCTTCAGACTAAGGCTTCCACAAGTGCTGGTGTGTTCAAAAAAGATGCATCTCTAGTCTTTTTGTTCAGTGTAAAGTCTTTAATGTTAATTTGATCTGGAGTCTCAAAATGTTAAAGTTATATTTCATAAAACATCTGAAGAAATCTGGAGAGATCAGGCTGCTCTATTTTTCTAGTAAAAATGAATTGGTTTGAAGAAGTTTCGAAATGTTGGGAGGATGAGATGTTGAAGGAGAAGTGATCAACGTGTCAAAATATGCAGTAGGGATATGATCCATTACCATCCTTAAATGTCTCTATAGAAAGAAAATGCCAGACATACACAAGGTGGTCAACAAGAATCCACTAAACTGAGCGGAAAATCTAATAAATGTGTTGCTCTTACTATTATATAGCAAAATATGCATATGATCGTTCATCAGAAATCAGTTTTGCCCGGTTAGGTCATGTTAATAAATAAGAAAAGTATAAGAGCATTGGTGTTCTGGTTAGGATCAGGTGACCCAGAGAATCAGAGAATAAGTATTGGAGCAGTGCTTGAGTTCATTTTGCATGTTTTTAACTGTTGACCCTCTGTCTGATTAGACAGCTAAGTCTGTTCCTCACATGATATATTGAACATTATCAACATCTCCTTGCTGACTGAAACATTTGGCAAAATTTTGGAAAAGCTGAATATAAACAAGTGGATAACATGTTCAAGTCAGGTTTTAGATCTAACCTCTTCCTCTATCCTTATCGGAGTTGATGCATTCATCTCAGCCATGTTAGATTATTGGAATGCTCACTTTGCTGGATTACATTCACAGTGCAGCACCCAGAGTTCTCCTGCATACACCCGGACACCAACACATTACTCCAGTAATTCAATCACTTCATTGGCTCAAAGTGCAATACAATTGTACTTATAGTCTTCAAAGCACTGAGTGGTTTGGCTCCCCACTGTATCTGTCCTGCTCAGTGACTACATTCTTTTACTTTCTTCCAGCTCTGGCAGTCCTTCATGCTCTATGTCATATTATAAAACTGGTCAGAAATTTGATAAAACATAGGTGCAAAGTGATTGCAAGCAGTAGATGTTCACACGACGAGACAGTTAAAAGATAAAATAATGGAGTTGGAACACTTTCTTGTCTCTGAAACACGTACAGTATGGTCAAAGTCAGAAAACACTTCTGTATGTTGTTCTAAAGGCTATAGACAGGCTAACTCAGGACTCACAGCCATGTTTTCATGGTAACAGTCAGTGACACCTGCTGACCAGTATTTCCATGGTAATAGTCAGTGACACCTTCTGAAAAGTATGTCCATGGTAACAAATTAGTGACTCCAGCTGACCAGTATTTCCATGGTAACAACCAGGCACTTGTTGACCAGTATTTCCATGGTAACAGTCAGTGACACCTTCTGACCAGTATTTCCATGGTAACAACAAGTGGCACTTGTTTTTTTTTTTTTCTTTTTTATTTATTTATTTATTTATTTTTGGGGGGGCTTTTTCACCTTTATTTATACAGGACAGTGGAGAGAGATAGAGCAGTAAAGGACTGGGGGTCAATCCGGGGACCAGCTGCTCAGGGCACTAAAGCCCATGTGGCACGCACCACAACCATTCGGCTATGGGGGCACAACCAATGGCACTTGTTGACCAGTGTTCCCATGGTAACAGTCTGGAACACCTTCTGACCAGTGACACCAAATCACAAAAAAGAGAAAAACATGGCTCATAATCTGTGGATTGCTAACAATGTTGTGGAGTGAGTAATGAGAGGGGAAAGATTTTAGAGAGAACAGAACCTGTTTGAGATATACATCAGTGAGGACACTGTCAGTCATTTCCTGTTGTCTGACCTGACTGATGAGTTTACAGATGTAGATACAGAAATCATGATAGCTCAGCTCTGCTACAGGTCTGCACAGCACTGGAAGTATTGTTAGACTCTTTCCTGAATTTACCTGGTAAAATGTCCTGTAACTGTTAAATTCCTCCAAACAGACAAACATTTTCTACTGGAGAGAAAAGAGCTGGCCAGACATATTCTTTGGTTTGAAAAGTCTTAATTTACCCATAATTCATGGCAAATTAGTAATTTAGATAATGAAGAGCTTAGACAGCCTTGTGTAAGAGATGAATTTAGACAATTATCTGAAGTCTGACTGTTATTTCTTTCTGTGTGTGTGTGTGTGTGTGTGTGTGTGTGTATCATCAGTGTATTTTGGAGAATGGGTGGTTGTCACTGTTGTTTTTGTATTTTATTTATCATGTTTTCACTTCACTCGCTGCTGTATGCACATTAATGTAAAGCACAGTGAGTTTGCCTCAAAATGTACTATACAAATAAAATTCCCTAGCCTTGTCTGAAACTATCGTGTGCTGTTTGAGCTTGGTGTGTTGCCTTGTGGGAGTAAGCTGCAGTTAGCTGTTACTTTGTTGTTAGCCTCAGCTGACAGGTGCCTTTCTGTAGGCTTGTGTCACATCCAGTTTATAGAGTGACACTGCCCTCCTCCACTGAGCTTAACACTCCTGTTATTATTCCAGTCAGCATTAATATCACTTGTTCTCAGCTTTTTCTCTTGTGGTTATACTATAGAGTTGCAGCCTTGTGTAACACACCCTTTTTGCACGAACAGCTGCACAAAAACATGGCAGCTTATCAACAGGAGTCCGCTGAGGAAGGACAGAGTAAATCCACGGCTGTCTCCATATTTGCTTTTATCACGTTTCCCCTCACAGTATCCTGATCTATCTCTGCTCTCACCCTCTGCTTGCTTTTTCAGACTACAGGGGCCATCTGTCCCTAACAATGCAGTCAATTTAAGCTTGTTCAACTCTTCAGGTCAGCTTGCTCTCAGACCATTGTCGAGACAGGATGCTGGAGCTGTCAGTCAGCAGTCCAGACACCAGAGCTCATCTCTCCCATCTCTGCCTTTCTTTGCTGCCTCCCACACGCTGATCACCTCCGACAAGACAGAAACACTTGCTGCTGTCTGTATGCAGCACAATGCCTCAGTTTCTCCTCGATTTTATTTCTGTTTCATCTCTCTTACAGTATTGTCACTCTTCCTCTTTCTCAATTAGAGCGCAGTGGTAAGCCAGACTTAGAACTAGCTTATGATCACAGAGTCTCTGCTTCAGTTTTCTACACTTAAGAGACAGACTTGTTTGGAAGCAGGGAATTTAGTTTCAAAACAGGTCAGATGATGTTTTGTACAATCAATATGAATCTTATGTGAAGCAGAATTTTAACAAATGTCAAAGATCTCTTTGTGCATGCCTCAACACAATTATAACAATAAGAGAAAAGAGAGAGAGAAAAGACTTTGTTACACGATTTAGGTAAGATTGAAGCTGATGTCCATTTCATATGTTATTGTTCATTATATGATGATTCAAGGGTTAGATATTTGAGTTCTTTTAGACATTTGATTATAAAATACACTTTTTTGCTGTTTTATGAGGGGGGCCTTTTTTGTAAAAAGACATATTTAGCAAACTGTGGACAAAGTGCTTTGTTTTGTTTGATGATGTAAAAAGTTGTGTTTGTTGCTGACACACTAAATAACATAACTAACTATAGTGTATAGTATATAGAATACAGTATTATCCTGTCATCCCTCTGGTCCATTTAGTCACTACTAACAAATGTGGTCTGTCTTTACTGATCTCATCATCACTACAGAGATGTTGAATTCTTGCATCTTCCATCCTTGTTTAACTGTTAATATTGCACACATTATCCTGAATATTCCTATCTCAACTAACTCCTCTAATCTGGATTTCTTCACACTATCACTGCTTAGCAGAATCTACAGCCTTCATTTCTAACTTCATAGGTTGCACTGCTCCTTCAGCAGCTGTATTCTGTTTTTCTTTTGACCTTCACTGCTATGATTTCCTCCTTCAGCTTGGCTGTCTGAAAACCCTGCAAAATTAATTGTTTTGTATGAATTTGTCTTGCGATTAAAATGTTTTGCATCTGTTTCAGTCAAAGATTCTGCAAAAATAATTCACTGAAATCACATCTTTTGAGTGGAAGCTAGTCTTCTCAGCTTCTCCCTCTACATCCATATACCACTCTATTTTGACTTCTATCAAAGTGTCACAAATGTCTATTGTACAGCTTCCTCTTCCCAACAAGCCACTCACCACTCACTTCTGCTCCCTCCTTATGTCCTCCTCTGACCCCACTGCAGTGACATTCTTTCCTTTGTCTTCTAATTTGAGGTATAGAAACCTTTTTCCACCATCACGGGAAGCAGATCCTCTCTTGACCTCATCCAGACCTTCACACTGTCACTGCTTATCAGCTCCCTTTCCATCAACTTGCACTATCAACTCCCCCGCAGTATGAGGTGACATAAAATCTGCATAAAAGTTAACTGGAGCTCCTCCTCCTCTTCTCTGGAAAATGATACCTTAATCCATTTTTGGAGGGAAAAAACTACTTTAATTTGCAAGTAAACTTGTGCCATTTGTGTATCTGGTTTTAAATTTGAACTGAATAGATTTATTTTTTTCTAAAATGTCAGTTTATACAATACCCCCTTATTGTTTGTTGGTCAAAACTGGCTTTATACAGAGAACGTAGAAAGTTTCTGTCTGACCACTGTCTTGCAGATAAAAGGCCACAAAAAGACGCAGTGCTTGTTAAATTATTTATGGAGTTGTGGTGTAGGTTGGTAGTAACATTAGTAACAGATAAATCATCTGATGTATCGATTGATTGATCCTACTTTGCTGCAATGTTTCATAGCCAGACCTCCACCTCATCAGGTTCATGCAGGTCTGGAGAAAAAGTCATCTGAAAAAATCAATAGACATCTGTCCATTGTGTGAGAAGCCTGGCTTGCAGAGATTACCTCTACAGAAGCTGTTTTTTTTTTGTTTTTTTTTTTTGCTCTGAACCTTATGAACCTCAAATTGTATTTGCTATGTTTGCTCACCAACGAATCTCTTGTGATTCATCTCCTAACTGATATAAAGTTCTGCCCTCACTGGGGCCTTCACTGTCACTTACATCCCCAGGGCTGCAGTCCCACTGCTGCTGCTCGACTCTGCTATCACATCCCACAAGTTACTCCACCATTGTTAATGCTGACAGCACTAAACCCTTCTTTCCCCCTATCAACACACATATTGAGGTTTGCACCTCTTCTTGCTGAGCTGACATCTGCTGTTGGTTTCCTGCCAACCACATCAATCTCAACATCTTTTTTTTCCTTCTTCTGCAATTCCTACCTTTTGTAGAAGCCCTTGGTCTCACTGACAACACCACACTGTCTGCTCATCCACAACCACCACCTCCTCTTCCTCTCCTCTTGTTGTCCAAATTCTAGTCATCGCTTTCTGTCTTTACCACTACAACTCCCTCCTGGCTGGGCTCCCAGCAGACCTTTCTCCAGCCTCTACAACTCATACAGGAGGCCTGTCTCATTTTCGTCCACACTAAATTCTCCCATTTCATCCCCTTCTCACCAGCTCTCTGGCTTCTCATTTTGAATTCAAAACCTCAGCTCTCTTCTCCCTGTGTTCCCCCGTGGTGCGATGACCTCCCCACCCCTGACAGGACTACACAGTCACTCCCTATCTCTAAGCCCTAACTGAAAACTCTACTCAGCTGAAACATTTCACATCCACATTTCCACCCATCTTTCTTGTGTATTTTCATCTCATCTCACTCTTTTTGCTTCAATAACTATTCATACAAGACTTTTTTTTTTTAAATCCTACATTTCTTTTGTCTTTTGTCAATTCTCTATACATGAACAGTCGGCATGCATGAATATCAATGTGTGAGCTGAACTCCAGCTTTAAACATATCTAGTTCACACAGCAGCCAGACCTTTCAAACAGCACTTCAATAAATCATATATGGATTTGTTTCCATGGCTGATTAAGACTTGAATCAAAAGAAGACTGTCACTGTAAACATTAATTAGAATAAAGATCTGAAGGTTTCCTCGCACCAGTGCAAATCCTACAGTGGAAAACAGCATTATGGACATTTTCACTGTGGGAGAGGTCTGTGCTCATTGTAATAATTACCTTGAGACATGCTAATAAAAACTCAGTGCATATTTAATAACAGCTTTTCTCTAATTGCCCATGTTGTTTCATTTCTTAATCACACTGAACACATGAGATATTCTTCATGTTAAATTCTACTGATCCCAATTTGCTGTTTTACCTTTTCATAGGATCCAGAAAGTGGAATTAGCTCAGTTGGAAGAACCTGTGACACGAAACACAGCAGTGGTTACAGTTTCAGCTGGCTGACTTCCTCCTGGATGTTGAATCAATTATTGACCTGCCAATATATTCAGCACACCCTACAAGAGAACTGTTACGCTGAATCAGACCATAGCCAAAAGCAAGATGAGGTATGTGTAAAGAATAATTGCTACATGAAGCATCAATGCCAAAGTCAAAAGGCCGTAAAAATGATATTTTCGAGTCATAAATACAACTTTTTTTTCACATAATTTGTCATATCACACAATCCTTAATCTTTAAATAATTTATTTGACGAGGACTTTTATTTGAGGGTGGCTCACAAGCTTAGATGATTGATTTTTAAATGACTGACATAATATATCAAACTAGAAAGGTATTTTTAGACAAATAGTCAGGCATTAGGTGTGCACATTAGGTATGCATCTAGGCCACTGGAGGCTATTCAGTGCTGCACCCTGTCAAGCGAAACAGAATACTCCATCAGCTCATACACCAATACATAGAATATAAGTGTCAATCACTACATCAGTAATTTTATGTGGTATGAATCTCAATTTGTTGTAATATTTACAGCACACTCCAGATACTCTATTTACTAAACAGAAACATTGATCTTAATCAGCCCAGGCATTTACTGTCAGTGCCTCTGCTGGTGACATAATATGTAAAGGCATAATCTGAAAAAAAATCTTAATGCTAAGCTAAGTAGCTGTTGGCTATAGCTTCATATTGGCTGCATAGACATGTGAGTGGTATCAGTCTAATCAGTCTCAACTTAATCAACTCTTACTAAGCGTATTTCCCAAAATGTTGAAATATTCCTTTAATGCAATGGCCATTTTTGTATGGTGTCGTTGCCACACTGATATCCAGAAGCAAAGCACTTTTTTGTCATGGCTCCAGTAACATTTCAGATGTGGCACACACACACTGTGTGCAGAAGCCAGTGTGTTCCCTGCCTGAATGTTTAGCGAGGCCTAGTCTCTTTGGGGTTGTGTCTGTCCATCCTTCTCCCCTTCAGGGGCCTCAGACCGGTCACAGCGGAGAGACAAAGGGGCAGTGAAGCCTGAAACGACAAGAGAGATGAATAGTGGAGGGGCATGCTTTTAAAGCCTAAAGACTAATTGCAGAATAATTATCCCCCAGCAGCACTTCAGCAAGCAAATACACTCTGTGTTAAAGTCAAATACATCTGTGAAAAGACTTCAGTGCTTTAGATGGAATCTAAATGAAATGATGGGCAATCATTCAGAAATTCAAAGCAATCTTGTCATTCATTTTTTATTCTATGCTTATGTTAAGATGGTATGTTGCATCAATAGGTACTTTCACAGTGTACAGAATTTGTTCACCAGAAAAGACAATCCCACAACTCCCATTAGAGTGCAGAGCAATAAACCTAAGTAATGAAACACTTCTCAGTAACACTGAATTTTATGCTCCCACCTATTTGCCATGCCAACAACTCATTTGAGCCTCTCCGCTACAACTTGCTTTGGCATTCTTGTGTGTGGGCAGAATGTGCCTCTGTAAACCCAAACCAGCTTTGGCAAGTTCTTCGTGCAGATGGCTCCTCCATCTTTTCACTGTTCACTGTGTTATTAAATATTCCAAGAGCTCTCCTTTTCTTTTGACTGAGAATGAGTCATTGATGAAGGAATGCATTTTGATTTCCTCACCATTTTGTTTAACAACTCAACATGCATGTCTCTCTCTTTGACCTTGCTCTGGAAATTGAAAAGAATAACTATAATCAATTAATCACATCTTTACTATTTTATTGTGCACAGGACTTCTGCATATTCTCTGTAAATCAAGCTGTGTCTATGCATTCACTCTAGCTCTTTATTCTGATTCAGGATAACAGTGCATCAGTACAGTATACATAGTAAAAACACTTGATTTATCATTTGCTTTAGTATGCTTGCTTTAGTAAGTATTAGGGTTTATCCCCTGAGGACCATGAATATCTGTGCAGAATTCGTGGCAACACCTAACTCCATCTCTGGATCAGAGCGGTGGACTAACCAACCAACCAGCAGACAGACACTGCTATGCCTGGTGCTGTGCAGTGCTGCAAGCATGGGCAAAACTTACAAACAGCTTTACTTGCAAGACTCCACACAAATCAACAGGCTATTTTATTAATATGTTCCTCCATTATAATAGTAATAATAGCTGTGTATTTTTCATCCTTCTACATCCATCTTGCCTTCTGAAGGCACTGCGACTCAGGCTCCTGCCTCTTTCTGCCTCCTCTCTGATTTAATCTGCAGGTTTTAGTTTTAATGAGGGAGTCGTTTTTTTTCCTCAGGTGTCCATCTCTTTGACATGGCTCTGCCAAACAATGGTCTGTGCTAACCGAGCACTCTTATTATTTGCTTGCTCAAGGTCACTGAACAATCAAGAGATTGACTATGAGCTCGCTTGCTGTTTCTGCCCCAGAGGGATAAACTGGATTAAGGTATTGGGAGGGCCGCACAGTTAAAGCTTTAGAGATGGCACACAATCAGCATGTCTCCACATGCCTTGCCTCTTTCAATCATCCACAAGCAATCATGGCATGAATGGAAACCCCCATCCTTTTTGCAAATCAGACAGAGAGACGACAGGGGGGATATAGAAAGATATGATCCTTGTAATAGGTCTCTTATGGGCCTCATGTGCATCTGTGTGAGGATTCACATCTGTTCAGCTCAGTTTGCATAATGATACTCAGTACATCTGTACATTAAACCTTAAACACCAGAACAGAGACCCACAAAATATGAAGCTCAGTTGGTGTAAATATTACAGGTAGCATTCTAAAATACCAACTTCAGAACCTTGTTGTTTTACATCATGCATAGCTCATTATATTGTTGGAATATTTGAACCACTACAGTTTCCACTGGTGAGTGGAAGATTTATTTGTACTGTTCCATCTATTTTTATGACTAGTTTTTTAATGCCTATGTAAGGATTTAATTAGAAGGTACAGTTTAATTTTCCATCCAAGGAGTGGTTATTTCTACACAAGATGAATGAAATCATGTCTTGGCCGAAAAGCCTATGTAAAATTCATTTTCATGATTATATATGCTGCTGGAATGTTTGCATATATTTTGTAGGGCAAACGCACCCACTCATGGTTTGACATAGCTGTAGTTTGACTAAGTTGACTGAATGTAATTAGCTTGTAAGTTCCCAAGGGGGAATTCAGTTGGTTTGCCCACCAAGTAAAAAGTCATCAAAAGTGCAGAGGCATGCTCATACAATCTCAGGACACCCCTGTGGCTCATTCATCTGTCCCTGTTTCCTCTCAGGGGTGACCTGTTTTTCTTCTCTGTCACTCACAACTGTCAAAATGCCACTGTTCATGTCAAACACATTTGGATGTATAGACCAGCTATGCAGTAATGCTGATACAGATACATGGCTGCAATATTGTTCAGGATATCAGACAGTGATGAGGTTCAGTGCTAATATGATGCATTAAAGTAGTCTGTGTATCCTGACCAGGATTATAATTTTTTCATACTAGTGCTGATATGAGACCTGTCTTTCTGTGCTTATACCAATACCTGAAATATGAAAATTTGTTTCCATGAAAACCCTCTAAGTATTTAGAGGAAGTGGCAAACAAATAAATGTTGCTTAAAAACAAGCAACTTTGCCTGAAAAGAATAATGTATAATTGGAGACATTTTCAGTTAAGTCGGACACTGTCTGATCAAAGAATAAATAAACATTAAAGATTTGATCAGATTTTTGATGTCTGCTTTTGGTAGTTGACAGTTTTCAATACTTGGTGCGACAGATCATTTTTGTAGATACCAAAAAAATCTAGAAGTTATTTACCCAGCCTTAATTATGACATTAAATAGTTTCTAAGTATTATAGTTAATTGTTTTTAGCTACAAAAGCAGTGTGGCTCTGGGGAAGGTGGTATCAGTGAATCAGATTGTCCACTCTGGACCAGATTGAAATATCTCATCATATTTGATACAAACATTCACGGTCAGTTGTGGATTTTAGTTATTTGTCTCTATGCGATGGACTACCATGAAATTTGGTACAATCATGTTCCCCTCAGGATGAATTGTAATAACCTTGGTATTCTTTATACTGTGGTTTATGACCAAATACCTGCAAAATAATAAGATTCCCATTAGCCTCAGCTGTGCTTTGTTTGTACAGCTAAGCCTAATTAGCAAACGTTAGCATTATAACACGTTAAACTAAGTTGGTGAACATGGCTAACATTACATCAGTGTCAGCATACACTGTGTTAAGAGTACAGTCTCTCTCTTTTTGTGATTGTTGTTGTTTTTTGGTAACTTTTGGATAGACATTCAATTACTGTGCTGGCTAATCTCACACACATAAAAATACACTGTATTTGTGAACTTGACAAAGAAGAGTAGTGCTAAACTGTTGTAATGGTCTCTAGAGCCATAAACGTACTTAAAAGAATTTAATCAGTTCTGGTTTCAGGGGAGTTTCTCGTAATGCTCTGCTGCTTCACAGACTTGATTATCACCATTTTCAATACAGGAATATTGATACTGGTCCTCAGAGCTAGTCTTCACCAAACCAAACTCAGGTTTGTAATCTCCTGGGTTAAAAATAAACTGCAAGTGTGTGTGCCTTATTGAACCATTTTAGTTTTGAGTTTGATTAACTTTATTCTCTCTGAAGGAGTCAAATCTTGTAGAATTTCTACAGATTATAATGTAAATTATTATGTTATCAAGAGATACAATAGTGGCACTTGAAGCCATTTTGCTACACATAGGTTTGGTGACATATAGGACTGGAATAACACAATATTTACTGCATATTGTAAAAGCTTCTGGAAGGTGCTATTTATTCCACAGAGTTTTTAAACAATCCTCCTCCTGGAGTGATGACAGAGGGACCTATTTGGCTTTCAGAGTCATGCCTTGACCTCTTAGGATGAATGCTGAAGGACATGTTTTGAAGCATGAGGTTACATCTCTCTCTGTAAGGCCTTTGCTCTTTTATCCTTGCCTCACTATCCTCCTCTCTCATGCTCTCCCGAGCTGCAACGATAGCCTCCAGTGTTTACGTGTCATCCTGCATGACTTATACATAAAGAAGCTGCTCTTTATTCCTCTTCAGGACTCCCACTGCTTGAGAGCCGCTCACCGCCGTCTGCATCACTTCAGCTGCTGTGTCTTCTCTAACCTTTTGTGTGTGTGTGTGTGTGTGTGCGCGTGTGTGTGCGTGTGTGTGTGCATGTGAACTTATAAGTTAAGGGAAAATAAATGAACTCACTAACTCACTGTCTAACTGAGATGTGGCATAGCTGTAAAAAGGATTCTATTGATTTAAATTTCTTCTTCATCTTTTAGTCATGTTGTATGCTGTGTAGTTCTGGTAATGCTGGTCTGTTGATCCGTCACTTTGGTCCAAAAATATCTCAACAACTGTTAGAGGGATTGCTACGAAATTTTGCATAGACTGATTTTCCTCAGAAGATTAATCGTACTGACCTTGGTGATTCTCAGATTTTTCCTCTGGCACCACCATGAGGTTGGCATTTGTTTTGAGTGACATGTCTTGATGTCTGTTGGATGGATTGCCATGAAATGATGAGGCATTCATGACCCCCTGAGGATGAACTGTAATAACCTTGTTGATGTCATGACTAGTTCTATCGTTATGTTTGGTTTATGAATAAATACTTGCAAAGCTAACATTCCCCTCAGCTTCAACAGTACTTTGTGTTAAGTATTAATCAGCCAATCTTAGCATGCTAACACGCTAAACTAAGATGGTGACCATGGTAAATATACTGTAGCATACTGTAGTATTAGATTTAGCTTAGTTCTTATGAACAGGGATGGTATTTTTCACATCAGTGCATGTTAATGATTGCTATAATTGCTGTTTCTATACCACATTAAATAATAAATATCAATTACACTCTAAAGAGAAATGATTTTGACTTACCCAACAGCTTTACATTATGAAGAATTTTAGACTGCTGATGAAGAGTGCATTTTGAAAATCCTTTATGTCAAGGACCAGTAAGTCAGACTAGTCTTTTATCAACAATTCATTACAGCTCAAATCTAATACTGTGCAATTCTGTGCAAACTTGATCAACATTGTAGCTTTAAATTGAGTTGAGAGATTTTGTCTCACTTATCCTCTGTCCTAAGATTAAATAGAGCAAAACAAAAATCCATCACACTGTATTTGTTGTTTGTAAACGTTCATCCGTTTTGTTAGTAAGATATGAAGAGGAAAATGTTAGATTATTCTGCAGTGAATAAACATATCTTTCAGCAACTGTAAATACTGATTCTACGCTTACAAACCTTTACTCAAACTGAAATATCTTCCCCAAAACATCTCAAATTACATAAAGTGTGCTGGTTTTCCATCAAACATACAGACTTATTGCTCATACCGAAACCTGTGTTTATCTTGGATTTATGTTATGTAATTGCAGCTGTGAGAGCTTGTCTTATGTGTATCAATACACATCAGTCTCAAATTGTTTTCTCCTGCAGTGATTTGTCTCTCAAAAGCTTTGAAATGATCAAACTGTGACACTATGCATGATTCTTATTTTCTCTGTTGAAAAACACACACTGTGTCAAGCATAGTAACACTGGAGGTACTTAAAATGTAATCTATTTCTTCAAGCATTTGGGACACATGTAACAAAACCATTTCCCACAGGGTTGTAATACACAGTCACCTGTTGAGGTTCCATATCTGCTTATGTTTGCTGGCTATTTGTATTCTTCTCCTGTCATTGTCCTTTGTATCCATGCCTACCATACCTGAAAATACCAGACAGAGCCACCTTTTGCACATAAACCATTTTCAAGTAGTTTTATGTGTGGAAATATAGTGACTCATCATAGGATGATATCTGTTTGTTTACCAGTAGGCCTACACTGTGATTAATTGTAATTCCTCTTGCAGAGAGCTTAATGAGACCTCTGATGGAAAAAAGTTTGTGATGCTCTGCAGGAAGCATCATTCTTTAACTCCCATATGTTATATCATTTCATATATAATTTAATTATTATCATGATAAGCTGCTTGGATGAATAGCATGTTGCTACAACTATATTATATAACTATATATGTGTGTGTGTGTGTGTGTGTGTGTATCTCCTCCCCCAACATGCTATTACCCTGTTGTAAAGGGCTTGTAGCCAAATAAAGACTGTAGTGTTCAGTTTTTTAAGTTTTTAAGTTTTAAAAGCAAAGCCCAATTCAGCAAACAGGAAAGTTTTATTTTGTACAGCTTTGAAACTAAAGAGCAAGTATCCACTCAGATAAATGCAAGAACAGATATTTGTCCCAGTGTCTCATTTCCTGAACATCTGCAGTTTTTTTTTTTTTTTTTTGATAAACTCACAGCACTGTCAGTGTTTTGTGCTGAGCCAAGGAGTCCCCTCACTGCTCAGTCTGATGAGAGCTCTATATTATTGTACCTATGAAAACCACAGACTGAATTTCCCTTGACATGTAGGGAGAAACTGGGCACAAAATGTATTCCAGTTTTATGTCACTCTCCTGACTATCTATCATTAGTTGCTTTCACACCTGTGTGAGGCTCTTGCATGATATTACTGTGGCTATTTTTATCTGCAGGTTTCCTATGATGAATACCAGATGATGTAGCTAATGAGGGCTGCGGCCTGAGCGTGGGAGGGGTTATTGAGGTCTTCTAAACCAGTAGTCTGATTTACGCCTTGAGTCAGAAACACAGAGACGATGTAAAGCAGATTTAGCAAATCTGGAACGTTACAGGCCACAAAAAAAAAAAAAAAAAAAAATTCTGAGCATCCTGCCAGAGCACAATGCACACTGATTGATATCCACAGATGATTAGATGTTACTCTAGCCTGCCTTCCACACTCTTTCTCTTGTCTTCACCTTTTGGTTTGAGAAAGACTGCTTTTACATTACAGGATTGGTATCTGGGCAGATCTGGACATATTTTACTATATCATATCAGCTAAGATAAAGAAGATAAAACTCTGATCCTTCCCTCACTGTACTCCACAGTGTTTATTACAAATCCTTCTTATCTCTTTCTTATTCACAAAGTGTAGCTGCTCTTAAGCAGGACATCTGTTATTAGCATTACCAGTGAGCTGTTAGTCACCTCCTACAGTATTGTGGACAAAATATTTAATTAGTAGTGCTGCACTGATGCTGAGGAAGACTAAGGTGAACTTTGATCATGTCATTTAAAGTTTAGTCAGGGCACCAAAAGAGAAAAGAAAAACAGAAGTGAGAAAGGAAACAGTCAGCTTGTTAGCAGAGTGTCAGACAAGTGTAATATTGGTATGCAACATATAGTAGTCGATAAATATAGTTACCTCGCTGATAAATGAAGTGGTATTGCTTTTAGTTTCAGAAACAGCCACAGAGAATGGCTCAGCTGAGGACACGTTCCTCCTCTTTTATTCTGACACCATGGGCACCTCAAAATGCTCCATTCAGGTTTTCCTCAGTTTGGAGGCCAAAAAAACACAAAGGTGAGAGGAGAGAAAAAACATCAATGTGAAGGAGTGAGCAGGACAAATGTCTATTTTTTCCAGTCTATTTTTATGACCCAGGCTGGATTTTATAGCTTTCGCTAAATCAGCCTCTGATCTTGGGCTACAGCAGCTTTTTACTCCAATAGACATTTCATTTAATCAGTCAGGCTCCAATGCACAGGAGGAGGGACGAGCGTAGAGTAAGGTGCTGCTCACTCTTTAAGCACTTTCTCCATCACAGTTTCAGAGTATCAGAGATAAACTGGGTGCTGCTGAACAGCCACAAGTTTTCTGTGGTGTGGGAGTGATTACATCAAAGACGATGCATGATTGAGGAAAAAAAAGCCTATATAGAGGCTGAAGAATTCAATTTTAAATTACGATGGGGACATTCTTGTTACTGTGGGCACTGTCATGAAGAAAAGGCCTTGATGTAATTCACAGACAGTTCTTTCATCTATTCGTTCAGTGTTGTCTTTATCCTTGGGCTGAATCTGCCTGTGCAAACGCAGTGCATTACTTGTCATTCAAGGGTATAATGACTCACCATCCACTGTTCCTCCTGGCACCATCAAAGGTCATCCCATCACCGGCGTCACACTCACTCATCAGAATACAAAGACTGCAGGAAAAACTTATCTCATCTGCTCTCCTATGTGCCTTTAAAGAGATATTTCACTGCAGTGGAACATTTTATCATTTACTGCATGTGCCCACAGTGTGTGCCTACTCAGGAAGACTCAGCTACAAAAAACAGGTGATTTGCCAATCCAAACAGGGCTCAGTGCCTTGCTCAGGGACATTTTGACTAAATATTTTTTTTCAACTTCCTCTGTAGCTGATACATAAACAGCAAGGGAGCGTTAATTCACTAAACAAGTATGTGTTTTTTTTGTTGTTTTTAATTCCATGGTCCTTCTTTTCAGGTTGTAATTATTCCAGTTTGCAGTTATTGATGTTGTGATGTGGAGAGAAAAAAAAAGCAAGATTTCTGGTGGTAATAGCAGATCCCCGGGGCAGGCAATTTGGAGATTGACTGCTCTTGAACCATGATGGAAGTGTGGGTCCAGCAAAGTGATGTTTTTAGCAGAGTGAAATATTACTGGACTAAACCAACAATCACCCATTTCTAGAGCCATAGGATTATTTTCCCCACTTTTACTCAGGACTCTAACTTGTTTTTGCAACCATTTTCTTAAAGTCTGATTCAGTCTGCTCGCCTATATCAACACTCATCATTTGTGCCATGTAGCAATGGCAGTGAATGCAACACTGTGCTGCTGAAGCTTCCGTTCCACCTGCCAGCTTCAAAGACAAGTCTCAGAGGGCCGGTTTTGGAGATGGAGCCGTACAGACTGTGTGCATATCTGTTTGGGTGGTTTCAATTCCAAATCACACAATGGGCTTATCTCTCTCAGTCTCATCCTGCCTTCTGTGCTGTCATACAAGACAGCCACACACTGTGTGCACTCTCTTCTGTTTGTTCTTTCACACAGATGCGAGATGAGAAATACAAAGATTTCATCCCTTTAAGAAGCAGTAGTGAGTCCAGCTCTCGCCTCTCAGCCTCCCACAGAACACCTTCTTTGGCTCACATGTTTATTTGTACTCGCCCAATTCCACCTTTTGTAATGTCTTGTTTCATTCCTGCATCAATCACTCAGCTCTGCCTTTCCTTGGGCATCGCCTACAGATTGATTACCTTTCAGGAGTTCAGTGTAATGACAGGAGGCCAGGCTAATTTCTGAAGTGATAAATGGTGAGCGAAGTGACTACAATCCACTGGGAGGCAAATGGTCCTGGACCTGCTCCGTGAAGTGGCCCCAGTTTTTCTTTAATGGCTTTCTGTGACAATGTTGAACAAAAGGAAAGACAAAGGCTGTCATTAAGCATACAACCCAGAAACAAAGAGATGAAATCAGCCTGAATGAGATTACTGCTGCTTTTCTTTTAAAAGTTTGCTTTTGATAGAGAGCCTTTGAGGCCCAATTTGTAATGGCAGAGTGGTGAATGCTAATGAAACAGTGAACTATCAAGTAATACTTGAGGGTGTAAAAGGGGTCTTACTCATTCAAAATGTTCATAATTGCCAAATCATACTAGGCCTAGAGTTAGAATTATGATGCAAAAGACTATCTGTGAAACTCCACATTTCAATCTTTTAAGCTGGTGAAGTTATTTTATATACCTGCTGTTTGCCTAATGTCTGAGGTAAAATAGACAATCATTTTTTTTTTGACATCTTAACCCTATAACACCTAACGTATCATATTTGATACATGAGTTTTTCAGCCCTCCACATGAGCAGTGTGATATTTTTTTCCCTGAAAAGCCTGATGTATACAATCAGATACATGCAGTGCACAGATAATCCAACACGGGGTAGTAATTTACTCATTAGAGGGCCTTCCAGTGACAAATTGAAACTCATATATGGAAAATAATATTTTAATTTTTTTTTGTTTGTTTGTTCAGAGGGACCAATAAAGGCTCCAAGTTCAAAGAATTGGAATTTTCTGTCAATTATTTAATGGTTTAGGCTTTACAGGGTTAAGATGTCTGTGAAGCATTTTTATCACTTCATCGTTGTTTGGAGGAATCGCAAATGGCAAATAAAATTCCAGATTGTGTTTTTTGAAGGCACTCTACTGTTATTTAGTTTGTATCACTGTATTTTCACAACAGCAGCAGAGAGAACACAAAAGGCTCCATGTCAGTGTTTAATGATAGACCTTAACTTATGGCTTAGTTGCACTGCCATTGTCCTTTGCAGACATCAGCACACTTACAGGGCTTTCAGGGACATAAAGACAAAAACACAGAGGAAAAATGAAATAGCTGCCCCTGAACACATCAATAACTGTAATCTATTGGTGTCTGCCAATACAAACATTTCAGCCAAGGTCAGATTATCCACACAACCTCAGGCTGCATGTAGTGCTAGCTTGATCTGTTTTTTTTTTTTTGTTGTTGTTGTTTTTTTAATGATGCTTATTTAAGGCTTAAGATGTTTCAGTTTTCTGACTATTTGCCCATTGTATTATTTTTCACGTACTAGGAACAATTTATTAGTTAATTATTTTTTTTCTTAACCTTTTCTCAAATGGAAATTTCACAGCTTGTATTTGGTATAATTTTCACCTCTTTTGCAAGTAGTAAAACATTTCAATTGCTCATTTACACTTTGATTTGTTGTCATATATGTGAATTACCAGTGTTTACAGAAATGTAATTAGATTGTGATATAGCAAACTGCCTCAAGTCATGTTGTTTCTTGTCATATACAATTGGAAAAATCACTCAACACCAGCAAAAATGTGTTGATTTCTCAGTTTTACAATGAAAATACATTATATTTTTGTTTTTATTATTTCTTTTCACATTGTCCTGATCAAACTCATCCTAACTGCTATGTTTTCTTCCTTGAAATCTGTATTGTTCGGAGCTGCAACAATTACTGGAGCTGACTGATCAGTCAGTCAGCTGGCAAAAATTTGTATCTATTTTGATGATTGGAGGATATGAGGATTTTGTTTGTTTGTTTGTTTCATATCACTGTACTCTATCAATGAATATCTGTAGGTACTGGTCAGACAAAACAAGACATTTGATGACACCACCTCAGATCTGGGGTAATGTGATGGATATTTTTCAACAATTTGTGGAAGTTTATTGGCACAATGATTAATTAATCAATAATGGAAAATAATCATTAGTTGCAGCCCTAGTGGAGTTGTCAGTCTTTTTGTTATTCATGCATGGCTAGCATAGCAGTTCTTTTATTCATTCCAAATAAATCATGACCATAAAACTGACTCCTGTGCATCCAGTTTTTACTCACCAAATACAATTAAAGCACTTGCAAATGTCAAAGCTTTCATGATAGTTATAGCTTGAATTATATCTTGCCGACAGGGAGCACAGACATTTATATAGTGACATTTATATGAAACTGTAATGTATGCAGATATGTTAAACAGAGAGGTGAGCTAATGTCTCATATTTAGAAAAAGAACAGTACAGCTTTTTAAAACATTTATTTTGAAATCTGTGGCTTAAAAAAGTAAGCAATTTCACTGTTGTCATGGAGGAGGTCCATCAATGATGCTCTGTGCCAGTGAAAGCATAAGTGCGCTGGTCATTATGTGCATTAGTAGCAAATTAAATAGATTAGCACAAGTTCCATTCCCTGGATATGCCATTCGGTCTATCTGTCTCTGCTCCACGATAAGAATCACTAGATAGGCTAACAAAAGGGAGCCCAATTTTCGAGCGAGCATTCAATTTTGAAACCTATCCTCTAATGAGAGGTTGTTGTTGGGCTGAACTAAATGTCAACTAATGGATAGACTCTCAGACAGCAATCTCCATTGGCCCACAGTCATCTTGGTCTCTTAGCCTGCTCATCAGGGTAAGTATACATGCAGGCGGTGCAGAGGCAGAGCTCGCTCTCCAGGCCCTTCAGCACACAAACTCAATTCTGTTTTAATGTCGTCTTCCCCGTCGTAAATAACTTCAATGGGTCCCAGGCGGTATTTAATAAAACACATCTGATTATGTGGGGAGGAGAGTTTATTAAAACTGTATTTCTTCCATACGCTTTGTGATTTTGCTGTGCGCCTTGATTCAGGGCATGTGACAGGTGCCATTATTCCTTATCCTGCTCTCTGCCACCCAGCCACTTCCCTCTCTTTAAATAGTACCTCATATCAGAGGAAAGCATTTCAGGATGTTTTCTCCCCATGGTATCTTGTTAGAACAGAGGACAAGTAAGGGGACAAACTCTACATAATTAGTGTAACCTATGAGTACTGTGTCTAAAACACTCTCTGTGTTCTGAGGAGCTGCAGCCTCCAATAAATCTCACAGTAAATCCATCTGACAAGCATATGCTGATAAAAGATGAAAAAAAAAAAACACATCTGTGTAAAATCAATAAATTGCCTGGTGAAAGTCGATCAGAGGCTGTTTTTCTGTTGGTGCTGATAATTTTAGACATCTGCCACTGAAAATAGCTCTTACTGTATGTATCATGCAAAACACAAAAGGATATTCATAATGTTTTTGTTGTTTTGACAGTTGTTGCAACAAATTACAAATCTGAAATTTTGAACAGTCGTTGCAACAAATTACAAATCTGAAATTTTGTGTTACAATCTATCTTTTAACTTGACATTATTGGAAAAAGAGAGCAACCTCCCTCAGTGGTCCACTTTCCTCATTAGTGAGGATACAAAAACAGAAACTAAACAGAAAACCTTATTCACTCCCTCATAATTCTCCTCTAACAATTACCACACAAATGCTCTTTCTTCGTGCGTTGTGTAATAGAAATAATGCAAGTAAAACACCAGATATACTGTGTTCAGACTAAAGTATCCTCCTATAAAACACATTAACAGACAGTACTGGCTAGCTAGACACCTATTATCTTCACAACCACAGAAAGTATATTTTTCCCATGAAATGCTCCTACATGCAGTTTCGTTCATACTATCTCAATTTAAAAAAGAACATAATGTAAATTAAAAACATACACTGCAACAAAAACACAATTTTTTGTGATGACACAAATCAGAACTCTGCCTCTCTGCTGTGCGCTGAAAGCTGACTCAGCATAACCGGCAAACACTGCATAACTGTGAGTCAGTTTAAACAGTGCTTTGGACACTGATGAAGTTTGATTCTCCCCATCAATCTCACAAAGATCTAAATGTACTGTATGTCACATTCAGTCAATTTTCCAGAGTAAAATCCTGAGATGTTTTCAAATTCCTCCATTATGAGGAATGATGACATGTATACAGTGTTAGTGAGGGATCAATCATCAAATTATCATTAAAACCTGTCAAATTACACTGATGTTCTCTAGATTTGTGTCCATTTATCTGCACTGACTGGTTCACGTGAAGTTATAAAAACTCCAAGGTGTCAAGTCTGTGACTTTTCTCCTCCCATTATATAACATTAGCTTGTTAAGCCTCACTCAAGCCTCCGCACTTGTTCTAATTATGTACCTAGACCTCTTGTGATAACACCCTGTCACGTTGCTCGCTGACTGCAATCAGTGGTGTGTTCAGAAAAGGTTTAGTCAAGGCCAGATCGAATCCTGATGCACTGCCGTGAAAATGTTACAGCATATCTGAATTTCAGGTTCGGCAACTTTTAAGTAACAATGTTAGGGGATTATTCATCATATTAAAACACATAATTAACAAGCCAATGAAAGACTTATGTTGAAAAATAAATTAAGGGTATAGTTGTCCTCAACTGAGATAAATTCTAATCTGATAACAAAGTACCTTTTATTCACAATTCATCTTTAATCATTCTTTAGTTAATCCTTAATTTGAAAAGGTATTTTATTTCAGATGATAAGATTCTAGTTGGCCAGGTAAGGATCTTTGCTTTATCATTACACATTAAATTATGGATCTAAAGTGTTGATTAATTGGAAAGAACTAGAAGGCTAAAACCTCACTATAGCAGCTCCTGGGGCTGCAGTGTTCATTATACTCCACAGTGTAAAAGCAACAAGCAACAGCCTTACAGGAGATGGCTTTTGGATGTTTTTTCTCTGTTTCATGTAAAGCATTTTATAATATTTGTAAAAATAAATAAATAAATTACTGTATATACTGTATGTATTAGTGATCACTAAATCACTTTGCTGATTTAAATCTTTATAAGTTCCGTTTTTCTCTAAGTGTAGCTGTTCAAATGTTCTTCAGTTGATATGACACTAGGTGAGCACATCACCAATTATACCACTGTGACATTCAGAGTGATTCTGACTATTTTTGCCTCAATAGTACATTCAGTCTGTTCCCATTTCAAGCTGTTACACAGTATAAGCACTGTTTTGTAAGGTTGAAGTAGCTCACTATTGCTTATTTGCAACATATATCACATTATGGTTGTTTTTATGGTTTCTGTGATCTTCAGTAGCCCACTGTACAAAATGTGGTATTGTAGAAAGCTGTTTGTACAGTATCAACTTATGTTGGTATGGTTGGGTGCACTGATGCACTTACTGTGGAATTATCCATTGGTAAAGAGACTTTGAGCTGATGTATTTGAAAATCTTTCGGGTATTTTTGATATGCATATCAAACTTCAATATATATATTATCTTCAATAATTTTTTTACTTGGAACATAAATGAACACTATATACTCTAAAATTGAACACCTGATCATCACAGTGGCTTACCTCTCAACCAAGCAGACAATAAGCAAAACAAAAGGGCTGTAGTCATCCATGACTAATGGATTCAATTGACTTAGTGATTTTCTAAGGTGCTATAATAATAGAAAAGAATCAGTCACTGTATTAGTCAAATTAAGTTTGTAATAATACATAATAATATGGATTTTGGTGAATTCTCCTAATAATATTCTGTCTATGATTGGTATTTTTTCTTTTTTAACGTTTTTAACGTTTTTAACATCTACATTGTAGATAGGCATTTGGTATTTTGTGGGGCACAGAAAGACAGTGTTGTTCTCAACAGTGGATTCACTGAAAACTAGCCTGTTTTCCACAGCCAGCACCTCGGAGGCTCTGTCCAGGTTTGAATACATATCAGACTTTTTAAAAGGGCACTTTAGTTGTGCAGGCCTGTGGGGGTTGGTGGTTATTTTAGCATGGGGGCCACCATCCCTTCTGGCCCTCCCCTTGAGGGCCCCATTGACTGCAATGACTTTTGTGTCTGCTGTTCCTGGCTGTTACCATGTGCCACATTAGCCTGCAGTTTTTCTGTCTGCATATTAAGCAGCAGTAATGGAGCTTGGAGGACCTCCTTGCAACGACAGGCCTTTGGGTATTCCATTCATCTTTGAAGGAGCACCAGTCCCCTTCCCTGCTGTTATTCTGCAACAGCTCCTCTAAGATCAACTGCTCAGCTGTCACAGGGCTCCACTGCTGTACAGCTGAATGTGGGGGTTGATGGAGGCCAACTTCACCCTCTGGCAGCTGTTCAGACTTATAGGCTTTTTTGCTTGAAGGCTGCCTAAAATGACAACAAATCCTTTTTCACCCCTGTGGGTGCTGTCTGTGCCACTTTGGATAACATCCTTGAAACAGGACGGCTCCTTGGAGTCTGACTTTAAGGATGGCCACTTAGTCTGCAGCCAGTACATTTGGAGGACTTTAGGGAACTGCAGTTAGAATTGCAGCTCTCAAACTTTTGAAGCTGTTACTCCTTTTGAAATAAAAGTTTAACTTGTTTCTTAGCTAGAAGTCACACTCAATTTGAAAGCCATGACTAATTATTTATTAATTATTATTGTTAATTGTAGTCTTAGGGGAGGAAAGAAAAAAAACTTAATTGCCAAATCAAAATGCATTATTTCTGGTTCACCTTGAGCGCTACATTATGATTTATTTATTTATTTATTTATTTATTTTTAAATCTGCAAGCAGTTTCATGCTCCGCTCAAACTTGGCACTTGTGGAGCTGTTTATTTTAAACACTTCATCAAAGAGAGAGATCCCTTAAAATATGAGTCTTAGTCCTCAGCTTGAAGTACTGCAGTAGTAGCAAAATAATCTGAACCAACCACCAACCAAATGACCCTAAAGTCTCATGTTTTGTGAATAAACAGATGGATAATGACTTTTAATAGTCAACCATTCCTGAAGCTTGGAATGCTTGGCTACAAAATGAACTTAGGGCCAACAAGAGTCTGCACTAATGCTCATATCATCTATTTCCCTTGTGAGTTTTATGAGGGCCAGAGTAGTGTTTCATAAAACAAGATTACCAGTAAGCTAAGCATATTTCAGTAAATCTAAAGGCCTATTGTCTATTATTATCTGTTTTTTTATAAAACAAGGTTAAACAAAGTCCAACCTAAGACTTTTACGTCTTTTACATTAATTTCCTGTGGTTATGATAGCATCCCAGGCATCTTCATTGAGAATTGTGGATTTTTCGGCCACTTGGGAACAACAGACATATTATCACCTCACCTATGATTTGAGATGTCATATGTTAGTATATTACTATTTATTTTGAGTTGTGTTTCTGCTCACCTGATTCACAGCTGCTTAAAATGATGCTGTGAGGCTACTAAAACAGTTGAGTTGCAGCCAGAAAACCAAAACTATGAGCTAAAACATCCAACAAAGCTCCTTAGAGCAGAATGAAACCATAGAGTAATTAATTCAGTTAATGCAGGATCAGTTTGTCAAACTCATTTAAGACAGGCTTTTCACAGTAAGTTGTACTTCCTTTATGAAATACCATTCTGGTTGGCTTGGGGTTTGAGAATGTAAACTTTTGGACTAATGAAGCCAAAGTGCACATGTAATCATACCTGTTGGTCCAAATTTGGCTGATGCTGGGTAAGAGGCTATATCCATATCACTGTTTCACTGTTTGACTGCGGTGGTAGATGTCTTTATGCCCACCTGGTGAAATCTGACCTGCACTGATTGTTGTTTTGAGGTCTAATTGATGTTTGCGCGATTAACTTGTCTAAATATATTCACACACATAGAGATAATTAATTTAAGAATGTCACTACCTCTGCTTTGTATTACTCTCTGGTTTGATCCCCTTGCTCATCAAACAAATCACTCATTACAGTGCAGCAGCATGTGTATGTGTTGATATCTGACATTTCATTTATTGGACTAACTACAAGATTAATCCTCTCAAAGCTGCACTGGGAAACTTTGTTCACCTGCTGCCAGAAAATGACAGAACAGACAACAGAGAGTGTTTGAATGATCTGACTTCTTGATCCACAATTCATGTGATGCAGTGCTAATAAAGTGCACACTGCATGTGAGGGTTAGACAGACATATATACAAGATACCAAACGAGCCGCGGAGGCAAATGATCTAGCACTGATGAGACTGGTTGTCTCTCAGTACTGTTCAGAATACAATCTGTATTTTTCTCTTATATTTTCTTACTTACTTAGTTCTTTGCAAAAGCTGGTGTGTAAATTTGTTACAGTTTAGTTAAGGACCACAGAGCAGACACAGACAAGGACACCAGCTCAGAAATGTATGAGTGGTTTTAATGATAAATAAGATCTTTGGTGGGGAATGGATGAGGGGAGATGATGAGGAGCTGGACGTCCAGGGAGCAGGTGGTGACCTGGTGAGTGAAGAAGCTGGGAAATAGTGAGCAGCCGATGAGAGGGGTAGAGATTGGCAGGCAGTGGCAGGGGGAGCAGCGGAGACCGGAGGCTTGGAGCAGGTGAGTGGTATGGCGGGGTAATGGCGGCCAGGCAGCAGCAGCAGACCAGATCAATACTGTGGTACAAGGAGAAGCTTGATTAGTAATGGGAAGCAGGTGAGCCAGGACGGGAGCTGCACCACGCCTCTACAAGAAGCACACACCCACACACACAGACAGACATGAGGGAGGAACAGACAGGGAAACAAAACATAGGAAACACTGGGAAATCTTGAGGTCACAGGGGGAGCTGTGACAACATTACCCTCATAACTCAGATTTGTATGTGTTATGCCATAGTTGCTGATGTAGCCTCGAGCTGCTAGCCTCAAGCACAGATGAGGAGTGGGCTCGTCAGCTCACTTCTCTCAACCAACACTGACTCAAATGACATTACTTGAGGCAGATCCCACCAGAGAAACAAAAGACTTTATGCATTTTTTTTTTTTTTAAATGGGCTGTAGTACTCCCCAAGACCTGGATATAGGCTTTGATGTGTTAAGCAGGTGGCCTTCCCCATTGGGAGTCTTTCTGTGCAGAAAGAGGTGTAGGTGAGACAATAAGATGAAGCTGTGGTGTCTCAGTTGGGACACTTTTTGCTATATTTAGTGGTTTAGTCTAATAAGTATGCTTACATTAACACATCTTTCCTAGTGCAGTCAAACATTTGTTGTCATCTGCTTTTAAACTTAACACTTCTCACACCACAAACATGTATAATCCCTGGCATGTTCCAGGGCCCTTTCCAAGTCTGGCCCCCTGAATCATCTAGGAGTCTATCTTAATATTGATCAGTGTGTTCACATATTCATTCAGTAATTTGATTTTTCAGTACATACAGCTGTCTGTCTGTTGACCTTTTTCACACGTTCCTGCCTTGCAGTGTTGCAGCTTGCTCTCGTTTTAGACATTTATCAAAGTGTGTCACTTTGCTGACATGAGTTAATGTGCTATTTTAAGCTAGATGAAGCTTGCAGTGGCTGATAACACAGTAAATTGCCCTTGTCTTAATGAGCCAGTTATACACTATATTGTCAAGAACAATCTATTATCTAGAGAGGTTTTGGCATCCTCATTAGTGTGTTGTGCTTTGTGTAGCATTATTCAGACTGAACATACAAACAGGTTGCCAGAGTTGATGCAGGCACTTTTTCACTTAATTTTTATACTTTACTGTCTTTTATAACCACAAGCTTAATTAATATCTGATCAGTAAAACCATCCACATAGATGAGCTAAGATATTAGAAGTCACTTTATGTACTCGGTGTACACTGCCTAACTGCAGGTTTAAACTTTTTAAATTAGTTGTTACATTTAAAAACCGTATAACTGGGGCCTACCACAGGTCATGAAAGTCCTCCACGGGTTTAAGACTAAATGAACATTTTCCACAATCACAAACTGACCTCTGCCCTGTTGTGAATATCAGCTTTTATTTAGTTCACTTCAGTCAGCATGTAAGGGTTATATGGGGCTAATTGCCCATTGGGTGAGTGCTCTCCAATTCTGTGTTAATGCTCCAGCATTATAATTACCTCCCTGCTTAATTGTCAGCCAAGGCTCTTATGTTGAGCTGTTAGTGTTCAGAGAATGATGAATGTCATGAGTGTTTGTATGTTATGTAAGCCTACATTACTGGTTTGTGCACTGGTAATAGTACATTTATATGTTTGTCTTTTTTTTCTAAAAGAGAATTTTCTTCTCATCAAGAAATCCTGAGGCTATCCCTTTACTCAGCAATTCATCTGAGTTGTCTTTCAGACCATTGACCAGCAAGCTTACTCTCTCTCAAGAAAACAATGTGACATTTCAATAGAACCAAGCAAGTGAAGCACATTAGTTCTGCAGCATGTACACTTTCAAAGGCAATTACAGAACAACAGAGGTGAAAAAGTAAAGTCAGGAGGCAGGGAATCTTTTCCATTGTGACATCATCTCAGAGTAGAGTTTGAATTTCATGGGAGCTAAAAAAAAAAAAAAAAAGCCCAACAGAGAACACCTGAGGCCCCTGCAAACAGTGTTAGAGCAGGGGTGTGGTGGTTAGTTTGTTTCGATGGGCCATTTTCACAGCAGACATTTAGAAATGTCATTGCATGAAGAACACAGGTGTAATTAATAACATTAATGATGGGCCTGTTCCATTTAAATGTCCCAGCAAGACAATATTAGGTACCTGGAACTGGCACACCTGAGTGGAATTCAGCCATTAATCATGTTAACTTGCAGATGCATTTGACATGTCAAGATGTCTACTGTGAGAGAGGTCTATAAACAGACCTTCATGATGCATTGAACAAGCAACTCAGGGAAATACACAATATAATCTGGGTCAGAGACAGCCAATCATCATCAGCGTCCAGTTGAAGTGTACACCAGAAACACCTGCACAACAATAGACCTTTTTCACAGAACACATTTGAATTGTCAGAGTAGGAAAAGCACAGGTATAAAGAGTAAAATGAATGATGGCTGAATTTCATTTAGCTGCTTCAGTTTCAGGGCCTTAGAATAGACCTCTTTCACAGCAGACATGTAGACTTGTGCAGTCATTACTAATCCCATTCACAATGGCTCCATTCCAGGTCTCTTAGCAAGCCTTCTCAGTGAGCCAGGATGCTCAACACCAGGATCTTGAACTTGACACCTGAGTGGAATGCACTTGTCATGTTTTGTTATTAGTAACACCTGTGCTATTCCCACTACACCAAGTGAAAATGTCTGCTGTGAAAAAGGTCTACTGTTCATCCAGATTCTCTGTCACACTGTCATGGCTTACTGGGACATTTGAAAATCAAAAGAGATCCTTAAAATGTCTGCATGAAAAGGGGTTAAAATTTAAAACATGATAAATACAAAGAAAAACTGTGTCAGACGTTGACCAGTCCAAAGCCATTTAGAATAGTTGGAGTAAGAGTTAGAACCTGAGAAGAAAAGATATTGAGAAAAAACTCACACACAATGAAAATAATAATAACACTATATTCA
The DNA here is from genome assembly GCA_033238685.1 of Lates japonicus. Taxonomy (NCBI): domain Eukaryota; kingdom Metazoa; phylum Chordata; class Actinopteri; family Centropomidae; genus Lates; species Lates japonicus. The sequence goes on from BRZM01000003.1 coordinate 9,568,153, forward strand.
AGTATAAAAAACACAATTATGTAGCACAGTTACAAAATAAGTACATACTGTACACTGGTTCCTTATGCATGCAATAGAAGTGGAAGTCAATAAACCCAAAAAGAGGAATTAATATATATAACTCTATATAACTAGCAGGAATGTTTGAAGGACTTAAAGCCTGTATAAGGAGAGGTGAGCACAAAACCACACAAAGCAGGATTGACAGGATTACATTGTGGAGTATTTAAAATACAATAGCATAAAATAATAATAATAATAATACCAATATTTTTCCCAATAATGTTAAATGTGTGAAAGCACTCTCAATTCTGTCTGAGGTTTAACCTTTCTGGTGAAAATTGGTCATTTCACTGATGAAATCACTTGTTCTCATGCAAAACTGAGTGAGTGTGTGTGTACAGGGAGGGCAGGGTTGGGGGTACTGATCACATAAATGCCAATTTATTCTCTTATGGTAACATCTTGTTCAGAAGATGGGTAAGCATCTTAAATTATATACAATTTTTTTTCTAAGATAATAATGGAGTTTGTGCTGTTTTGTTCTGTTATAAATATTAACACTCATGTCTTGTATAAGTCTATATCTAGCTTGTTCTCAAGAGAAAGGTAAAGAAAGTCAATGTCAGTGTGAAGCAGACAGAATGTATTTACTGTTACACCAGCAGCAGGCTATAGAGGAGTTTTTGAGGATTCTGGACAAAAATGTCTAAGTGTGGTTCAACAATTTGCTAGGTTTTTCAGTATTTGGTACAAATTGGTTTATGCACCAACATGAAAACTGAATTCATCAGTCAGAACTACACACTGCCCTGGGTCATGTCCTGTGTGTTGGAGCTGCACTGCCTATTTTTGATAGAGACTAAACTTTTAAAAGCATCTTATCCCGAAATGATTGTTGTCTGTTTGATGATCTCAGACATTAGACATTAGAGAGAAATCCTGGTTAGTTATCAATTTTGATTTTATCTGAAACTTAAATGAAAAACGTTTTTTCTATTGTCTCACAGGTACCTGATATGCTTATCTGTCTCACACAACCACCAGAGGGCACTAAAGTCAAAACTCTCTCCTCACACCGTTAAATTTTTCCTCATGGAAATTCATACTTTCGCTCATACCCAAACGAAAAGACTAAATATGTCCTAAACCGTTGTGGTAAATACGTAATTTTTATGTATTCATTTATTCATCTGTGACAGCAAATGGAGCCTAAAAACAGCTTTAATTAGCACTTATTACCTTTAGCGCTAGCTAGCTGTGTTAGCTTAAGTGCATCACTAAAGTGTTGAAAATGTAATAACTAGTTAGCTAACATTTAGGGATAAATATGGTGCAAAATGATTTATAATGACTCATTAAGTTGCTGCCCCTCAGAAGCTTAGAAGCTAAGCAGTTTCGCCTTGTAAATTCATTGTTCTTTTACTTTTTTTGCACAATTGTTGGCTTGCATTTATTTAAATGATAGTCTGATTCAATAGACTTGATAGAGTCGGGTTGAAAACAGGTCAAAATTAAGCAAATGAAAGGTAAACGTGTGTGTGTTAGTTAAAAATAGCAATTTTCAGGATGAACAGAAAAGTTTCTTATTGTTGATAACTATAAATAAAAGTATTTCATGAACACCATTGAAAGCCAATAGTAGGTGGTGTTCATGAAACATGCCATCCATTATTAAGCTGTTTTTCAGTGTTATCCAAGTGACTTCACATTAGCTTTCATACTGTGTGTAAGTTTACATTAGGTTATTGAATTCACTGATTGCCTTGCACAATCATGGATTAATTCCCTGTAGAGTACAGCTCTGTACATGTAAGACAAACCTCGACATTATGATGTTTGGGTTTCATTTTCCTTAACCACTCAGTAAATATGAAGCCTGTTTGACTTACCTACCCAAACAAAACTAATCCATCTTCTTTTGACAGTTGGGGTTCAATTCTTTACCCTTATCATATTTTCTCCTTCAGTAATTGCCTTTTCTTTCTGTTTCTCAGGCTCAGAAAAGGGAATTGATTAAATTGTGAGTCTCAGCTGCATAGAAGGAAAAAAGAAAACCTCAGTCGACAAGAAATACAGTCCCAGAGGCCAAGTAAGTCTGGCATATAATGTATCTTTATCTGTGACTAATGACACAACTTCTTTGGTATTCTCATTACAGCTGAGCCCTTTGCTATCCTCCCAGAGGACAATAATTTGAGCAAGACTGTACAAACGTGTATAAAAATCTATGTTGCAGTGGAAGACGTCAGCTCAGGTCCAATATTCATTTGACCTCAGGATGTTGAAGTTCACTCACTAATGTTAATTTTCTTTCTTGTGACTGTGATGAAATGATTTCAGACTAATGGTTAGAGGGAGCCTATGGAATACAAAAGGCTGTAATTGCCTGGCAAGCCTGTGGCACAAACATGAATTTCAGCCTATTTACGACACTGTCCTCAGTATCTTCCTTGATGTCTTCACTGGCACCTTTCTTCAATCCCTCTACTCCTGTCCTCCTGACACTTTCCTGCCACCCTCTCCTCTCATAGAGGTTTTATAAACCAATTTCCCTGGAAAAATCAATCCATTAGAGGTAGAGTCCAAGAAGAGGGGAAAATTAAATAATTAAGGTGCAGCAGTGAAAATAGCTGCTGAAATGAGCCTGTCCAATCACTTAACAAGGTGTCGTTTTATATTCCTGAGAGGTGGCCCCATGTCAGAGTACAGATAACCTTTTAAAATACCAATTTACTTTTCACAATTATTTGGACCCACTCTATTAACTAAATTACCAACTTCAAGTGATCTAGCCTCTGCATCCTTCTTAGGTTGTTAAGGCTAAGGGCTACACAGCATGCCTATGGATTTACCTTAAAGTGGACATACTGGGAAAAAGTCTTACCTTTTGCAGTAAATGAGCTCCAACTTTAAATTGGATGAGTGAAAGTAAGAAGTTTCTTGCAAACATATTCACACTAATTCTCCCATAAATTCAACTGTTAATTAAACCAAAAAATAGACAAAAATAACACACCCTGACACCTGTCAGAGCAAATGATTTCATTTTAGTTGACTGAGTAAAATGAAAGTACTTCATTGAAAATGCCAGCAACTGACAACATCTCAAAATCCATTCACTATGGGAGTGTATTTATTGACCTTTGAGTTAATAAGCAGTGGACTGTGAGAAAGGGGCACCTAGATATGTGCAAGCTGTCTGTGGGTGAGGCCAGCTTGTGAAATTGAAGTTCTCCTCAGTTTGTTATATTATTGTTAAGTGCTTTGTAAAATCCCACCGTGCACACCACTATACATTAAAAACACAGACGGAAGAGAAGTAGTCACAGGGGAATTTTATTAAATTAACTGAACACACCACAGCTCAATATATTCACTGCTCTCATCAAAGGAACTGTTCTTTAAACAGGTTTCAAAGGACAAATCAAATCATTCCTGCATTTCTGCAATCCATGGTACCTGAAACACGGCTGGCTGCGTTGCTGACAGCTGACATTACCCATCTATTCTCCCTTGTATCTTGACTAATGATGCCAGCGACTACCTGGAGAAATGACATCCATCTTGACATTCTTGAGGTGAGGCAAAAAAAATTTGAACATGCTCTTTAGTGTAGTAGGGCTGTTTTTATGTGTCTGTAACCCAAGTGATGATTGTTTGTTAACATACCCATATAGGATAATGATAATAATAATATTAATTATAATTGTTGATGCTTGTTTAATACACTTAAAATAAAACCAACCCTAACATAATATTAACAATCATGTAACATTAATATCAGAACTATACAGTGTTGAAAAATATATTTACTGCATGTCAAAACAAAAACAACCACAGGCTTTGAAGTCCAGTCAGCACTTCAGCAGCCTCTTTGCACTAAATCTAATTGAAGCCAACAGAGTTCAGGCCAACAGGGATATGGACAAATCAAAGGCTAATGAACAGTGCACAGGCCAATATGGACAAACCACAGCTTAAAACCAACACTGGAGTCTTATGTTTCATGTCAGATAAGTGAGAATTTCTTTTTCACCTATCAAGTCAACTCACATGTGTCTTGTCTCGCATTGATGCCCGTTTTCAAAACAGCTTCCAGCCAGTAGAAACAATTTGCGGGGTTTCCAGTCACTGGCCCACATGCTGTCTTCTTCAGATATTTCTCAGACATTTCTCCATAGTGCACAGATGCTGTATTTTATGGTGGCCCCCAGAGCCCCAGAAAAAAAATGCATGCAGGTAGACAGAACACAATCAAATCATTTGACAACACATATGCAGTATATTAATATATGAAAATGTAGACAGCACAACCAATACTGCTTTTGTTTTGTTAACTTGGTGAAGATTTTCTTTTCTTCATTTGCTAATGTTTCTTTCTTACTCCAGCCAATTCAATGTGTCCATTATAGCTGACAGTTATGAATAACACATTTCTTATACAGTGTAAGCAGTAACAGCTTCTGCTGAGAGGGCTCAACGCAGAGATCTAAGAAGTTTCAGTGTGGACACAGACATTTTGAAAGATGCCCCAGATGTTTTTCAGACTGTGTTTTTGTTAGATTCTCTTTCTGCATTTATGATGCAGGCTTAATTGGAACAGACTGTCCTCAGAGCTGAATCTGAAGTGGAATCAATGGACAAGCTGAAGGCAGCCAGGGAGTGAATGACAATAAAAAATAGTTGTTTACATACTGTATGAAAATACATAGCCAGCAGTGAATAAATAGACTAGACATGACACTGTGCTTTTCTTTCTTTCTCTCTCTCACACAGAGAGAAAGAGAGAGAGGAATAGTAGCCAGAATAGTAAATGTCATCAAATTTCCCTGCCCCTTTTTCTTATTTCCTGCTGCATATCAGGCTGAAACGCTTTTTTCCATCTCAGAGCAGATAAACAACTTGTACTGTACCAGCAAATAAAGACAGGTTGAATTTAATGTAAAAGCAAAGATGCAGGACACAGGACTGAGGCTGTTCAAATTCATAAGCCAAAGGCCTCTTCACCTTGATGCTGAATACAGCCCCTCTGATCCCAGAGCCAGAACTGCCACCCTCTATTTTCAGCTTATCCCTGTATCTCTGTAACCTCAATGTCAGCCAAGCAGGTTATCCACGGTGGATTGGGAGATGTGTCATCTTGTCAGAGTGTCACCTTTGTGCTCTCCTACCACAGTCTGCTGAAGCTCAACTGCACAGTCTGAGGCATGCCAGGTCACAAGTTCGTTGTTTTGTTCATTTTCCCTATTCACTTTTTTCATTTTCAAGTTGCCTAAGACAGGATAACATATTTTAATTTCATTTGTGTTTACTTAATGTCTGCACAACATCATTAGCATGCACAGTGGACAGATAATGGATGATTTTAACATCAAAAGTTCACATCAAAGTCATTTTAATCATTCAGTATGTTCACATGAACCTTGAAATTCTTTGAGCCACCATTAATGAGTCAAATAACCAACACTTCACCAGTAACAGCTTCGGTCTTTTTGATTTTTGTTTATTGTGCCATTTTATCTCCTGCACAGCTGGATAGAAATCAGTAGTAATCCTGTTCTCTTCCTCTATTTCAGAGTAACTTCTTTGAAGCTGTAGTTAAACCCATCTTAAACAAATGTAACTTATAATTGGGGTACAAATTGGTCCATCTTCAATATAAGAAATGTAAGATTTCTGTGTCGATCTAGAGGTGTATTCTGTGAGCCTGTTAATGTGGTCACAGATTAGACCACTAATCACTCACACTCATGTTCATATCTACAAGCAAGTAAGATTCTCCTATCTAACTATCTAACTGACTGGCACATCTTTACACTGTAGGAAGATCCCCAGAGGAGACCCACACAAAAAACTGAGAAACTGTGTTTGCAAACTCCCCATACATAGAAGCTGCTGTGGCCACACTGGGATTGTTCTTCCTTTGGTCAGCTCCAACTCTTCACCAGTTCCATTGCATGTTTCATGTTGCCATTTGAAATGTTGGAGGACCAGTTCAATCTATCCTTGGTCCATCTTGCATGCTAGATGATGTTGGAGTTCAGCATCAAAAATTACAGCAAGAGTAGCAATCTGCATGAATGCTGCAAGACACTGCTGGAGCAATGAGCAGTTACAGCTAAATAAACTCTAATCTTTCAACACAAAAAAAATCAGCTGAAAACAAACTTCATATTCACTCAAGAATTAGTTTGGACCACAGTGATGATGTGATGATAATTAGATAATGCCACTTGACATAATTAGACTGAATATAAATTTAGACTTTTCAGAAAGTCAAATTTTGACAATGATCAGTGTGATACTTGTCAACAGGGCAGGAAAGACAGGGTGAGTGAGATTGCTGCTGTAAATTGGAACTGTCTCTGGCACCCTCTAGATTAATGGTAATCATTGTACTATTAACAAGCAGAGGAGTAGTGGGGAGGTGAAGTGCTGCTGCAGCCTTTCAAAGCACAGAGAAAGTGATTAAGATAGCCCAGACTCTTGCTCAGACCTTGCAAAAGGACAAAATTATGTCTTTCACAGTCAGTTCTAATGTTTCTGTGTCAAGCACTGAATTATGCAATTTTCTTTATTAATCTGTATTAAAATTAATACACTGGTAATACATAGTGTTATCAGTATCATTGTTTTTTCTTGCTTTGCATCTAAGTTTGATTTTATATAATCAGATATCATATCATCTTACAATTTAAATCAGACTCTTCATTTTGTGAATTGTATGGGGAAAAACTGATCATAATTTTAATAGATTATACAACGTTTACTATCACAGGGATTCTGAGATAACAAACCCCTAAAACCTCTGAAACTAAACACAGTCCATGGCAACAGTGTTGTTGCATGACCAGGGATAGTATTGTAACATCAAAGCACTTAAATCTCTCCAGGAGAGACATTTATTTGCAGCCTTACATAAAACTGAAGCCTTGTGCTGTGTGTACCTACAGTTGTGGTACACTATTTATGACAATGAATTCTGCTGTCCAACAGCCACATCTTTATAATAATTTTTCTTGTTGCAAATCCTGTTATTTATTGGGTATCTGTGGAGCACAGGGCCCCTACTTCTCTCACTAGCTGAATATATGGCACAGCAAAGCTCTGTTGTGCTGCCTCCATCTAGTGTTCTGCAGTGAAACTGCTCATTGCTCTGTTGAGCCAAACAAATCAATAAAACAAGTTGCATCTTGTCCCATTTGTCAAGAAAAAGGAGAAGAGATAACACTTCCTGAATGAGCGGAGCAAGACTTTTTAACAAGGATAGAAATCTGTGGAAGTTGAATCCAGTTTAAAAGAGAAAACCCATAGGAAAGTATAAAGAAGAAGTTTTGCTGATTTAATAGCTTGTCAAAGAGTCAAAGACAGAGAGAGACATGAACCCTAAGCTATGACTATATGTGTATTTAGCCTGGTATAGTTTGTTATCCAGAGAATGTTCCAAATCAGTATTCTTTTTACTTAAGTATGTGAATGTTAGTTCGTGGGACCAGCCTCTTAATGTCAGAATGCAATATTGCAAGAGCTGAACGTTCCTCTAAGAAACTCTGGAGACAAAGTGGCCTCTATCAAGCACCCCTTTTGTATAATGTAGCAAATAGGTTACAACTCACTGCCTAAATTGGTGTACGTTTGTCACTAAATGCTGCTCTTTGACTTTCAGCTGAAAACATATGATCATACAGTGTTCTTTTTTTAATTTATTTCTTTGATAGTTGACAGTATAGCGATAGACAGCAAATGTGGGGAGAAGGAGGAAAAATACATTATTGAGCTTATTTACGACAGGCATACTGCTGTAATCCAGTTCAAATCAAAACTATATTCTTTTAAGTGGGCATAACTTTTCAGAATAAGCCTCAGTGGGTGACCTGATCTCCTGTCACAGCTCTGTGTTTCACATAAAGTAAGTAATGCAGGAATTATGTGTTTATTTGTACATGTTATGGGAACAAACTAAGTCTGTCACATCATGTCCTCTGGCACCTTCATTCATTTAACCTTCTTCAATGATGTCATATCATAGTGTGTGTGTGTGTGTGTGTGTGTGTGTGTGTGTGTGTCTGTCTGTATTTGCGCTTGCGTATGTTTGCTTGGGGAGCAGGGGGTGGGCTCAGTATGTAGAGCATCAACATGCATCTTGACTCTGAAGGCTGACTCATCCCCATATATCACGCAAACACACCCTTGTGTCTTGGCATCATTTCTCTCATGTTTGCTTGTATTCTTTCCCATCAGCTTGGCAGCAGAGGGTGTCAAGGAGGCGGACCAGTCTGAAAAAAAGATGCATCACTGACAGGCTCATATGTTGGAGAAGTGAGGTAAATCCTCAGGTGAGTCACAATTGAACAGAAAGACGTTGACCTGTCAAAGCACTAGACTAGATACAGACTAGACACAGTCATCCAGTCTGCACTGGAAAATCTCTCATCACCAAATACTTTGTCATAAACTGATTGTAAATTGTTTGCAGTTTTTCTTTTTCTGACATTTTTTGCAACTAACAGTTATTTTTAATATTGATAAATTTGATGATAATTTTCTTGATTAATCAATGGTCTACAAATTATGAGAAATTTTTGAACAGTGTCCATCACAGTTTCCCACAGTCCCAGGTGAAGTCTATTTCGTTGTACTTAACTGTACGATGACAGTAAAGCCTATTCTAAATATGTCTTGTGACTGTTGGACTGAATAGCAGTGCAAAACCAGAAAGATCGTCAGTTCGTTATTGTATTAGAAATCAGCAAGTAGCAAATCCTCACATTTCTAGCATTCTGAAACCAGATAAACTCATTAAATATCTGTTTATAGTCATTTCTTATGTGGTATTCACAACAAATGTGTAGCTGCATCACGTCTTTAACACTGATCTAAACTGAGATCAAATCACTGTTTTACAGTTCTATTGAAATGTTTTCTGTGGTTGCTTTTTCTTGTGTTTTGTCAGCAAATGCAAGTTCAACATGGAAAATACGACAAAATCTTTCCTATGCAGCCATTCTGTTGGCAACATTTTTGTAAGGCAGCAAAGAGCCAGGCTTTTTGCACTCTTGTTTACTTGATGTGGAGATTTTTCTCTCTATGAAATAAACCAGCAGCAAGAACTAAAAAAAACAATGTAGTCTCAGTAGAATTGCATGCTACAATCGGCCCACTTTCACTCTTGAGGACCCAGACAAGTAGATAAACTGGCTGTAGTGAGAGGAGATCTGCTTTTGTGCCAAAAAGGGAGGAGAAAGAGACATGCCGTCACTGAGTGCTGTCAGCCACACTCGTCTCTTGCTGGTGAGTCAAGGTTTTCCAGTGATTCACGTCTGTGCAGAAGCTGAACGACGGGCTCAAAGTGTAGTCACTCTCCTCCTTTTTCTTACCCCCTATATCCTCCTCTTCCTATTATTTCACTCCTCCTCTCCATTCATCTCTTTGTCTGTATTCCCTTCCCTTCCTGCCTGCTAATTGTTGTTGTACCACACCATTTATTTCTCCACTGAGCCTGCAGTACTTCTCCCCGGGCCAGCTCTCTTCAGCAGCATCTCGAGGCCCTTGTTGGGAGACCTCCAGGATGTTCAAAAAACTCTCACACACCCAATTCCACCTGCGGGCCAGTGCAGCCCGACAGGGGATTTCACCGCACTGATGACGGGGCATACTCTTCCTTCCTGAGCCCACATAAATCTGTCGGTGGGCTCCGTCCTATAGTCTAATATTAAAGCGGTTTTCCATGACATGCTTCTCAGCAGGGGAGGGAAAGCTGTTGTTGACTAACATGAACGGAGCTGGGAGGAGAGTTTGTGGTTAGAATGTACTTTTCCTGATCACACAAAGACCAGCTGACCTATCACTAGAAATGATCTCACTTGCTGTTGTTACAGAGGATTAGTGTAAACCAAAATATACTTCTGTGCAGAAAGTAAAAAATCTAGAAAAGCATATTGTGCAAAAAGCACAACATGCATTGTTCATTGATTTTAGGCTCACATAGTAAAAACACTGTCCGTGTTGTCCTTGCTTTCATTTTGCTTTGTGTAAGCACCTTGACTTTTCTTCTCTCTGAAAAATGACAAGATTGGACTTGTAAGGACATTTTTCCAATGAGTGAAGGACCTCTCTCATCTCAGACTCAGAAATGGTAGAGGCCACTGACCTTAGGCTATAATCAAACACATAGACATGCACACTCAGACACACACATTTGTAAAGCAAAGTGTTGTGTTAATGTTATATGGAATTCCTGAGAACCAAATGACTACAAATAAACATGTTTGTCATGAAAGGAATGATGCCATAACTGGCATAATTTTAACATTTAATTTTTAGGTTTTAGAAAATGATGTACAAACTTTTTACAATTTTACAAACAGCCATTCATTTTTATGCAGTACAGAGAATAAATACATTAACAATGTTGAACTTCAGGTTCAAATCTTAATCACATTTCCTTAAGATGCACTTTCCATGACTTGAAAGAAAACATAGTGTGAGAACAAGTTACATAACAGTATAGCACATGCAGGCTGTCCCATCTGTGTTTTAGTCTACTTATTGTTTTTTAAACAGATGACAGATGACAATGAAACAACTAGAACACAGTTGTGTGGGTTAATTATCTACAGCAGATAGTAGAACATTCTTTGAATTTAACATTTTGAAATGCAAGATCAAAATACATTTCCCAATATTTACAACATTCTGCAGTCTTGATTGCCATTGCACTTTTATTTATATCTGTTACATTTAGATGACTCTGCTCTACAATAAGAGAGTGTTGTTGTAATACTGAGTTGATTGCAACAGCAGAAGCAAACAAAAACCTCATGTCAGTTTTCTCCCTGAGATTATTTCACAGTCCACTGGTATTATCAGCAGTCTTCAGGGCTCACAGTGGTGGATGTATCTGTTACAGTATGTCAGAGCACACAGAGAAGCTGCGCTCCGGCTCCTGCTTGTAGCTCACCTGCCATGGAAGCCCCAGAGCTGGAGGAGGCTCCACAAAAGTGTCCATGTATCCCTGCGTACAGGAGGCCCACATCGCTGGCTGGTACCCCAATCCCTCACCCACCTGAGGGTATCGCAGAGGACTGGGTGGATGGTTGTGGGGGCTGCTGCAGTGTCCATGTGAGGCATAAAGTTGTCCCTCAGTGGGATAACAAGGATAGTGTGGTGATGGGGGACATGATGACACAGTGTTATCCATGTAGACGTGCGGCTCCGTGGGAAGCCTGTGCACATGAGGCCCTTGTTGTGGCTGCATCTGGTGAGAGATGGACGTGTGCCAGGGGATGTAACTCTGATGCTCCAGACGAGGAGCTGTTACCCTGGTCTGCTCAAGTCGAGATGCTCCCATCGCAGCTGACCCGGCAGATGCCCTGTTGCACTCTCGGTGGGTGCAGGGCTTGCTAGGAGGGTTGGAGCTCAGAAATACTGAGAGAGCAGAGATGCGGTTTATGGCCCTCTGCAGCGTGGCAATCTTGGAGAGCCGTTTGCCACTGAGGTCATGGTTCAGAGCAACACGCAGGGCATTGAAAGCCTGGTTGTAGTCCATGATGCGTTTTCGCTCACGGACATTGGCAGCCATTCGTCGAGCTTTTGAGCGGACTGGTCGATTGCGCTTCTTGGTCTGGCCCTCCTCTGGGTCACTTGGGCTGCTGGTTGAACTCTCACTGTCTTGGAAAGATGCTTTAGGACTTCTGATGTCCTCACCTTGTCCCAGCACACCAAGCTCCAGCTCCTCCTCAGAGAATTCTGAACCTGTAACACTGCTGCAGCTCATTCTGTCAATTATTGTGGAGACTGGACGAGTCTCAGTAAAATCTTGGTGCTTGTAATGTAGTTGTAGCAAAGAGTCTGTGTTGTCTAAAGTTGGTCTGCTGTGTCTGCAGACTGCGAACACTCCCCGAGTATTTGTTTTCGTGGGGCTGTCGGTATTTGCTGCTGTGCCGACAGCCCAGGTATTCTCCTCCTCTGACTCCTCTAGTGCCTTGTGATTACTTGTGCCTCAACAAGACAGGTTGGCCTGCTTTTAAAAGCTCTTGAAGTCACATGGTACAGTCACCTGTAAGGAATGGTGCACTCTCTCTCCCTCTGCAGGTTTATGGGTGCCCTCCAGGCAAATGGCACTGTCACCTCCTCCTCCTACTCTGACTCTCCCTCACATCCCCTGACATGATCTTACAGAAGAGTTTCAACACTTCACCTCAATGTAAAAACACAGGCAAAACATACTAATTATTTGGAAAAAGCAGCTAACTTTACACTTCCTTTAACACCTTTAAAGGGATTTGATTCAACTGTTTTTCACTCCTTAATGCTCATATTATAACTATTATAACTCTAGTTAGGTGTGTTGCTACTTACTGCAGAGTAACTGTAATCTGCAGAGTTTTAGAAAGCGAGATTAAGTTACTGCTAGTCACTTATTCCATTTGTAGTCATTGTAATTCCTTCCTTTACAAAGAACATCATGTCACTCAGACTGAATAAACATGGTTATTTCTTATTCTGCACCAGACCATGAGCATTGTTTCTGTTTACCATCATTAGAAAGAAAAGCATGAATGTTACTCTCAGGGACATTTGTGACAAATTGCACATTTATCCAAGTGGCGTAATCTGTTACAGACATTTCCCCTTTTCTCAGGTCTGAGAGGAGAGGAACCGTCTTATCTACCTTAGGTTAGATTTGTCCTTGCAATTAGCTGTCTCTTGAGTCTCTTTCTCTCTCTCTGTCTCTCTGTGCTCAGGTTTAAGGGCCATGTAATTTAGAGTAGCTTCCCTGGAACCCATTCCCATAAATCAGGCCTGGGCAGCACCTGAGGACAAGAGCAGAATGAGCCTTAGACTTCAAAGAGAGGGAAAAAACAAGGGCAAATATTTTACAATTAGAACCTACAATTGCTGCTGGCCTAGGCTATCGATCTTTCATAGTCTTTTGCTAGTCAAGATGTGGTTCCATTTTTATAAAATTGTGTTTGGATACTTAAATGCTTCAAAATAAAAATACAAATAGTTTTTATTAATTACCCTGTGAGATGATGAGTTGCATGTATTTTTTTAAACAAATGCTTACTAGATATAGAGCATAAATGTATAAACTCATGCTTTATTTATACTTCTTAGACTTCTTGAGACAAAATGGTCTGGAATTTAACACTGGAGCAGGCAAAGGACATACATCCACATGAAAGATCTATGTGCATGATATTGTAGTGGACAGTGAAAGGTGATTGCACTGAACTGAGCAAGGCTTCTGGCCAAGTGCAACGGGTCAGATAACTAAAGGGTAGGGCCTCAGACACTGAACTGGGGGTCGTTGAAAAGCATTGCTTCCTTCCTGCCCTCTTCTTTTTATTATATGTGTTGTGGCTCTGAGACGCCAACCTTTAAAACAATTACAGCCCAGAGTTCCAGTTCTAAAAGCACAGCTATTGATTTGAGGTGGGAACATTCAGTCTAGATTTTTTACTGCTGTGTCCAGGAGATCAGCATAGACTTGGATTTCTCAGTCATTATAAAGTTTTTTTTGTAAACTCCCACATATATAGTCATTGACAATTAGTGCAAATGTTTAGATATTACTAAAGGCATATATTCATACAAATCTTGTGCAAAGTCAATCAACATGCTTTAATTATTTCTGAGATTATTACTCTATTACACTTTAAATAACCCTGTGCATTTTTAATTGGGTAAATAGAAAACAAAAATATTTCTTTCTTTTTGTGAACCTTGAAGGTCCAGACCCCAAAGCCATTCATAAGTCAAACTTGCTTACTACACTATGCTCCTGTTTTCTGAATTTAAAACTTACCAGCACCATTAAATTCAAGATTTGTTATGAGCTTTTGTTAACTAAAAAACTAGTTTTCAATGGCAGTTAATGTTCACAAGCTCCACAGTGGTGATGTTTACATTTCACTCATTTTTGTCTTTCTTTTTTTGCATTCAATTGATGGTCCACCACTTAAACCACTTTATTTACCACACCTTTTAAATAACCCTGCTGATCTACTGCATACCTTTTTAGTTAAAACAGTTCTGCCCACACTGCTTAGCTCCAAGGAGTGCGTAGGCTTTATCACAAGCTGTGATTTATGGCTTCACAAACATGTCAGATTTACTGCTGTGGTGTAAAGAGCATGAAGACTACAGCCTCGGACTCTCCCCGTCCATTCATTTTTGACAGGTGACAAGACACCAGTAATTATCAGCCGCCGGGAATAAATCACAAGATTTTATCACGCAGCTCGCCATGCCCTTGATGGAATAACCATTTTCAAGCAAGGGGAACCTGTCCAATGCCGCTGAACCTTAGATTTGTAAATCTCCTGCTCAAGCCCCCATAATGACTGGTTGTTAGCCGTTTGTTATTAGAGGTCTGTGTGCCAAACATTATAGATGTATATTTCCAAAGGGGTAGTTAGGGGTAATAAGTGAGTAAGGTCCGGGTTCGCTAACCTTGGCTTTGCAGTGGTATGTTAATGCATGTTTTTGGTGTCTGCCATGGAATTTTCTCACCTCAATAAAAAGCCTCCAGTCAAAAAAAAAAAAGAAAGGGCTGCGGTTATCTCTGCCCCTCCACTATTTGTCACACCACAATCCCTTAGGAATAGTTAATGTCTGTAAAAATCAATGTTATCAACTGTACACTGCCAATCTGTGGTCATTTCATGGCAGTTATGTTATTTGTCATACTCTAATCTCTTTTATTACAAAAATACTACATTGCTTCCTCAGTCAAGAGAGGAATTTATATAAAAACTTATCACAACCTTTACTATTGAATGAAAATTCTGTTTTCACAGTATATCACAGCAGCACCCTATCACTTCTGGTTCTTGAATCTGGTTCTGAATAATATGCTACTCGAGTTTTACTTGATAAATTAGAATTATTAACTTTTGTTTTTTGGTGCACTGATAACTCATCAAAAGCAATGTTGGAGGAAATATATTTTTTACTTAAAGTAACAATAGACAACTATTTTTACTGTAACTTTAAATTACTAACAAACAGATGATTCATTGTCCCTTTGTTGTGTTGTGTTATGTTTTCTTATTACTAATACATTAAATTGAAAAGGACCATATTTGCCCTGAAATTAACTGCAATAGAATAGAGAATAGAATAGAGTACAAAGTAGTAGAAAATGAAAAGAATCTAGTACAAGTTCCTCAAAATTGTAGTTAAGCACAGTACTCAGGATGTGCTGGATGTACTCATTTACTTTCCACCACTGATCAGTAAAATAAAATTAGCATGTATTCTCTGTGCAAATATGCTCTTTTAGGCCTGTAGAAATGCAGGGGCTCCACCAGCGGGCCCTTGCTTTTGTCATCCTAGGACAGTGAACTGCTCAGCAGATTTCTGTCCATCTGTCATTTTCAATCTTTGCCGTCAGAACCAAATGGTCTGTCACGGCCAATTGTATCAGAGAACCACCGGTGAAGGAGATTATCAGGCCTCCCTGAGTCACACTTTCCTTTGTGGCGAACAAACAAAGTGAGACATGGAGTCTTGAAGAACCATTTGAACATTTGAAAAAAAAATCTAGCTGTCACATCGACGTGAGTTATAGTCAGGTTTAGTATGAGCTGTAATCATCTGTCAGCATGTACTGCAGAAACATACTTGAATGAAACACACTTCTTAAGTTTTGGTGACATGGTGAGAGAGTGTCTGCATCAGAGATGTTGTTAAGCATGTTAAAAACAAAACATGATAGCAGCAAACGTACTGACACAACAATTGTGAATCATTCTGTCTGAAATTACTGGCAATTACGTGTAGTTGGCTGCTGTAATCCCTTTCAGAGTGCACGGCAGCTATAAAATCTCAGTTGTCGGGTTGAAACAATGCCCTGGGTATTTGAGCACGCACAGCTCGACGTTGAAAGTGTTATTCACAGAATATCTGTCACAGTGTTGCCTATTAATCATAGAGGTGTGTTGAAGTTTATTCTGCAGCATTAGAGATGTTTCCAGTGGTTTACCACTCTGAGAAATGGAAAGTGTTGTGACTTGTGTGGGAAAACAAATAGTAAATTAGATGGTTGCTTATAAAGAAAAGGATATCCTGATTAAGACCTATGAATGTTGTCATCATCTTTCATCAAGCAGTTAATCATACCAGGATACATTCTGCCTGGGAAAAAAAACAGTTGAACATCTTTAATTCTGTTTTTTAAATTCAGATTTATTTAGTTACTATTTCTAAATCAGTTCATATTTATTGACATGTAAATATGGGATTTAGTTTTAAGTCTACAGGTTTACTTAATGTTAAGCCTGCCTTTACAGTAATAGTAACCAATTGATGAATGACACATTTTTGTTTCAGTCAGGTCATAAAGGCATGCTGGTTGCCATGTAGAGAAAAACAGCACACTTAATGTTTGGGTCACTAAAAATCCTGTACTCTCTAATTTAGCCATAAGCAGATCATTACTATAACCTCTGCTCTTAGTGATTTATACCTTGTAACAAAACCATGCAAATCTGTCAGTACTGATGTCATGACATGTCTAACAGTTTCCTCGACTTAGGAATGTCAGTACACTTCCTCCCCTGCCCTAAATACTTGAATCATAATATGAATCACTCTTTTAACAGGATAGCATTCACTGTAGGATCATCAGTGCTGAAACTTGAGGCATTGAAAGGCATGAGAAAGACGTGTGTTCATTGCATAGAGCAGTGGACACACATGAAGCTGTTCACTTTGATCATATTTTATTCTGTGCCATGCAAATGCTGAGATTGATGTATGCAATTTTCTGCACACGACAAAATTTCGCAGAGTTAAGAAAAAAAATCCAGAAAGGCAGTGCTCTATGTTCATAGTGCATTCCTTCCAGAGAGAAGTCAGTCATTACTCTGGGTTATCATTAAAGGGTCCATTTGGAGTGTTGGAACATGTGGTCAAGGTTAACTGTCTGTAGGCTAGTTCCCACACAACCCACAGCACTTAAAGTGATGCCCCCTGACCACAGAAGTGGCAACAAAGCATCACACCGATACTATGATTAAATGAGTCCAATAAGTTTCCAGCTCTCTTTTAAATTGATGTGCGTGAAATGTATCCTCCTAGGAATAGAGACTGATTGACAGTTGTTAGAAGTCAGTTAATTTATCTAAACAAAAATCGTTTTGACAGTGAATATATTTGTTTTAGAACAAAGGAAAGTTATAATCAAATTTAGGAGTTTTGTCATTACATGGTTGATAATTGCAGCTGTGCCTTTCAGGTCAGTCCGGTGGAGGTCGTAACCTTGTCTTGCCTCTGGGCTGGCCATTAACCTCTCTCAATGGAAAATGATGCCCAAAGTGCTACAAGTTTATAGATATAATTAGAAAAGACAGATTTGACTTTGACCTCATTCCAACAAATTAAGTCCACAGGGGTATCTTAAATATTATCTGTAATCCTAAAGACCAGCTTATTTAGAGAAATTCTTCCACCAATAGTTTACCACAGTCAGGTGCCCATATGATCATTGAAACACGTTTTGCTTGCTGTAATCATTCAGTCAAAGTGGACATTAAATGATGTTTTGCACCTTCATGGACATTGATATGTGGCAAAATTCACAGCCCCTGTTTTGTGTAAAATGCCATCAGAGGTGATTCTGAAGCTAAAATGACACTTTGAAATGAGACTGTGTATTTTGTCCCCAATAACTTAATGTATGGGTGTTAAGAAGGGATCCTTTAATGGCCAGTATGAACAGGAGGAATGGCTGGAATGATTAGACCAAGAAAAACCTGTTTCAGTGTTCATATTAGCACCTCTGTTGGTTTTGGTTGTTTGCACAGTTGTTTTAAGACAGGGTTGAAAAATTGGGAACCTATCATTTAAATTCATTTGCACCACAATGTAGATCTTTTTATTAAATTATACTGAATACCTTATCTAAGCAATAATGCATTAGAATTGTTGCATGTTACAAATTAATTTTAACACAGTTTGTTTTAAATACAGGGAATGTTGTATCAAACTATGGATTAAACAAAATCCCTCCAATTGATTAATTATCTGAAGTAGAAAAGACAGCTAAGTACAAGTGATGTCAATCAAAGAGATGAAGCTTATTTCCCAGGTTTTGTCTCTGGTGTACAGTACACATCCTTAATCGATGTAGAGAATATATGCTGCTTTTAACAAGACAGAATTTGTCTCTCTTGGTTCCTGGATAATTGTCTATTTACCATCTTTATATTACAGAATATACAGAGTTATGTGTGGTAGGTAACTGAGGAAAGCTCCACCTCCACCTTAGAGGCAATAGTTTTATACATCAGTGCCGTTTATTGAGAGGATTAAGGCCTCCTTTATAGTTGTCATATTACTGAGATGCAGGGAAAGACAACATTTGCAGAAATGTTGCCCTCTAGTGGCAAAAGATCACACACAAGGACTAAGGTAGAAGTGTCACAGTATTAGCCTTAGCTGCCTTTGATTAGTTTTATGAATGCAGTTGATTTAGGATTTTCAACAAAAAATGATAAGGTCATTTAAATAGAACAGAAATGGCACAGATTCTTTTCTTTTTTGCCAAACCATAGTTCAGGTGTGAAACAGTAAAATGCCACAAGCACAAGCCAAGCTATAGCTGCTTTTGGAACAGTTTGTTTTGCAGAAAAAAGCTGGTGGTTCACTGAACAGTCAGCACAACAGCAGACAGTGACATGGTGGAAGCATAAAAACAGGACAAACAGCACACTAGCAGGCTGACATACAGTCCAATACAGTCCATTTTGTGCTGTATTGCAAAACACACACACACACAAAAAAAAAAAGAAAAAAAAACTTCCCCTGTTAGGCATGACTTTGACAACACAGTACATGGTAAATAACATAATTACTATAGGGGAAACCAAAGTTCAACCTAATGATAGCACTGGATGATAGTATACTGGGACACCAAAATCACCATGTGTCTGTCTCTCCAGGAAGCATGGAAATGTACAGAAATGTTTTGCATCTGTATGAGGTATACTTCAGGAAATGTGCTCATTTTAAAGCTGAAAGTCTTGCCTGGTGGAGGCACTATAGTGGAATGATTGCAGGGTGACCAAAACCAGCAACAAGACTACAGACTAGGGATAGACCGATTATCAGGCGGGCCGATTATTGGCGCCGATATTCAGCATTTTGACGCATATCGACATCGGCATCGACATTTTTTTTAATCCGACGGCCAATAAGAGATCAATTTAAAACTGGGTTATTTTGGCTCTGATGCAGCCGCGCCTCTCTGTCTGCAGTCACTACTCTGTCTCCAGCATTGTCCCACCCACAGCACCATCTGATTGGTTACACGCAGAGCCACGGCACAGGTAACAGCCAATCAGCAGTGAAAGCTGTGCATGCACAGTGCTCACACACACAGCGGAGAGGAGAAGTGGAGAAGCTCTGAGCTAAGAGATGCTGCTGACCCTGGGAACTCCCTGCACTTTTTGTTTTTGTTTGAATTTAAAACAAAGATAAGTGAAAGTAACATTTCAGTTAAATTGAAATTTTGGAAAACTTTATTTACTGTAGAAAACTTTAGGGAGCTATTTCTTTGTTTAAGTTTTCATTTAACTTTATAAGACGTGCTGCTGAGCCTGGGAGCTCCCTGCACTTTCTGTTAGAATTTTAAAACAAAGATGTCGATTGTCTAAGATAAAAAAAAAACCTTTAACATGTTGCAAATCTGAAAAGCTGTTTAATAAACATATGCTTAAAGGCATTTAAATATTTAAATGAAGTTAAGTGTTGGAGTTTGTATTATTCAAAATTTTGACGCCAATATTTTCACTTTTACTGCAAATGAATATCGGCTCCAAATATCGGTTATCGGCCTCCTTGACTACTAATAATCGGTATCAGTATCAGCCCTGAAAAAACCATATTGGTCTATCTCTACTACAGACCTTCACTGTGATCTCAGTACAATGAAATAAGGCCAGGGTAGTGTTGAATTTGTTGATGTTGGCCATCATACAACATAAATATGTCTTTTACCAGCCAAAATTTTATAATGTTTTTGAGCAAAAGTCACCTTTAAGTTGTCCATGACACATGTTTTAAAGATGTTTTAACAAGACACTGTTATTATGCCATTGAATAGGTGTTATCCTCACACATCAGACCCAAACCTATGGGTTGTTTGGGGCCCACTAAACAACTCATAGCAAAAACATTAGCGGTAGCAGTCTTTCAAATCATTTACACACATGATGAGCTGACCCAGACAATTCAGTGTGGATATCCTGTAAATTTTCAGCATGCACAGCTTGTTTCATAACATAACATCATGTAAGCTTACTAAGACTAGTAGCTTTTATTTTATTAGTCACTATCTCATGATATTATATGAGCAAGTAATGTAAGACCTAATACATGTCCATGAAGTGTGTCAGTCAGATATTTGTGATGTACATAAGAATAGAGTGTGTGTGTGTGTGTGTGTGTGTGTGTGTGTGTGTGTTTTGTTTTGTTTTTTTGTTGTTTTTTTTGTTTTTTTACTTTTTTGACACTTGCTTGTATTTGATAGTGACAGTATCAAATGGGGGACGTTGCCGTACCTTACTTTGTGTCCTAACCCCTAGACCAATGAATGACCTTAGTTTAACTTTGTTTAAGATACATTAAATTATTTGATCAGACAACATTTTGCAAGAGCTGCAAGATATCACTCGCCTCTTGCTGTGAGGCAACAGTGCTAACCACTGCACCACCATGCCGCCCCTTTCCATTCATTCACTGATTATTTGTTACATCTTTGCATCGTCAAGATTATTGTAACTACTGTTACAAGTCTATTTGACCCTGTGATTTCTGCTGTGTTTTGCTTTATTTAGTTGTCTTGCCCATCAGTTAACAGCTTGCAGTTCTGTTGAATTTAGACCACAATCAACTGAAGTACACATCTAGTGCATATTGTTACTTAAGTCATAAGATTATGTTTATGAAGTGACATTTCGGTGGGGTCTTACCTAAGACATAGTTAAGTTGATGTACATGCTTTGAAAGATTTATTCAGCCTTGTTATGTAAAAGTAACAGCTCCCTGGTTGTGTTTGTTTTCCTTAATATGAGGGAAAGGATACGGGAGGATAACAGACTCAGATTCAGACACTTGCCCTGCAATTAACAGTTTAGGGTTTGGCGATAGAGACAGAAACAGGAAAGCTGATGGAAATACATAGTCTCAGTGCAGGTTCTCACCAGTGAAGTCATGGCCTCTTGTGGGGCCACTTGTTATGCTGTCAGGTTTGAAAGGATTCCAAGAGTGATATATTGATCTGATATTACTGTGAAGTATTTTCAACAGAAATGAAAGATGAATGTTTAAAAAATGTACATCACCATTCCCATACACTATATTACCCTTTTGGAACTCCATTTGTGCATTTGAAAATGGAGTACACCTATGACAATTACTGGTGGCATTTAGAGGAAGTAAAAATGGAGTGACAGGCCAGAAAAGGTTGAAAAATATTGTCATACTGTGTGAGGACAGGAGAGAAATGCGCTCTCTCCCCTGTAGGTGGTGTGAGTAGGCTGCATTTGCTTTCTGCTATATTGTTGTAATACATGAAGAAGTTGTTAAGTGGGTCAGACTTTTGAACCACACTGTACATGATCATAACCACATCCGGATTTATGATATGTGCAGTTATTTATGTGCAGATGTGTATAGATCTCAGTTATTCATTTCACTGAGTTACCTCAACCTTTGTGTTTGGCTTCTGGCTGTCTGAACTCTAATACATTTCAAATTGTGCTGTTTTAGCCACTCCACCTGATCACTGTAATATAAAACAAAAGCAACAATATCATTTATAATTGACATTATTGACATTGTTGAAATCAGGTTTCCCAGTTATTTCAGTGTGGTAATCACCATTTACCATTAAATATTAAGACGATTACGAGAACATGGCAGATAATGATCTATTGGAGTACTCCAGCTAACATATCCAGGTGTCTCAAAATCAGGATCGGGATTATCCAAGTTTCTGAAACCAGTGTACTCATTGTCAGTGTGTTGTTCATTGTCAGTCGGTCCACCACTTTGCTTCAGAGTAAAAGAACTCAACAACTGTCAAACTGCATGGATCATGGCACTTTGTACCTTCACTCATTGTTCTCTGAGGATGAATCTTACTGACTTTAGTCATCTTCTTACTTTTCATCTAGCTCCACTGTGAGGGTGACGAAAGTGTTTTTGAGTGATCTGTCCTGACAACTGCTGAATAGATTGCTATGGAATTTGGTGCAGACATTTTTTTTTCTCAGGATGCATTGATATAACTTTACTGATCCCTTAAATTTTCATCCAGTGCAATCCTCAAGTCAGAATTTTAATTTGGTGCAAAAAGATGGAAAATACAAAAGTAAAGTCTTTCACATCAGCCTCAGTTCATTCAGTTTATTGCTAAATAATTTTGCATGCCATAAACTAAGATGGTGAACATGGTAAATATAACCTGCTATATATTGGCATGTTAGCACTGTCATTGTGCATATGTTAGTTTGCAGACATTAGCATTTTGCTCTAAGCACCTTTGTAGTTAGTACTACCTCTGTTTACCTCTGTGTACTACCTCTACCTCTGAGCTGTTAGCATGGCTGTAGACTTATAGTCTCGTTTTACTCAGACAGCCTTGGGCCCCTCCTAGCATCATCAGCTATCTGACATGTTTGATTGGGTTATGTGAGGAGACCTAGAAATACTGGACTTTGAACAAACCACGGCAGCAAATTTGATGATGCAATGGCTCATATCCATTTGTCTACATGGTGTTTATGTGTTTAGACTACTCTCTAGCATTTAAACATTATTTTGAGATGCAATTTTGAACATGTCATTTCTTTGGCTCGTTATTACACCTTTTCTCACTCTCACCCATATATACGTTGTGCGTGGATTGCATCCAGACTATATAGGATTGATAATATGACTCTGAAAAATAATTGACAATAACAATTATTATGTGTATATATATATATATATATATATACACACATATATATATATAGTGTGTGTGTGTGTGAGAGAGAGTAACTATAATAACTATAGTAACTATAGTATAGTAACTATAACTAACTCCAAAAGAAAAGACAATACACAACCAGCCTGAACAAAAGCACTTGGTAGTTTAGGGTTGTGCTCCACTTCAGCCTCTTCTCATGAAACTTTAATCATCTCTGGATGCTATGATGATTGAATTTGATTTTTAAAAAATTGTGTTTTCAAAGAACAATATATAAATGAAAAATGTTTTTGATGGTGCAGCACAAATGCAGACTGAAAATTAGAGCCAAACTCAGAGCCAATTTTTTTGATGATATAAAACTGTCTTTTCTATCTCTAATTCAGATATTAACCAAAGAACAGATTAAGATGTCTGTATGCTTTGTACCCAAATTACATATTTGCTGTAAGAGAATCACATGCAGGTCCCCTTAAAGATGGTAGTGAACAGTGATCAGAATCAGTCAGCTGCACTGTAGACCATGTGTGCATGCGTCCTCCTTCCCTCTCATTCAGCTGTTTTAAAACGACACCCCCCACCCCTTCCCAAATCCTGCTCCCGCTCCGAGTGCAGTCATTTCTAGTGCAGAGAAATGTCCCTGGTGACACTGAGGGATGACGCAGGCTCTCTCTTCCTTTCTCTGTTTCACTACCCCCCTACCCTCACCATCTTTTCCCTCTTTTGACTTGCTCTCCCCTTCTTTTTTGCTCTGGCGCTCCCCCTTTCTCCATTTCCTCTCCCTGTCTCCCTCTCCCCCTCTCCTATTGCTGTCTCCCTCCTCTCTCCCCTCCTTCTCGCTCTCTCTCACTCTCTCTCTCTCTCTCTCTGCTCCGGCACTGCAGTGCTGATTGTGATTGCACACACACTCACACACGCACACAAGCACACACATACACACACACACAGGAGCATAGCTGAGAGGCAAGGACTGCAGCAGCATGCACCAACCGCGGCTGAGCTGTTCAGGGACACGAGGAAGGGGAACTGAGGAGAGAAAATAGTGTGCTATCTTCACACCAGCCTGCGTGTGCATCTTTTCAACGGTGGGGACGATGTATTTCAAGAGCAGATAGCTTATGTTATCCGGCCTCCTCTGCACTGCCTCTGCATCCCATTCACCCTGCTCCTCCCACTCCAACTCTTCCTCCTCCTCCTGTCTAAAGCATCGTTAGACAGGACTACAGATTGACCGGGACTGGAGAGTGGTGGATGGTCAGGTTTTGCCCTGGCTGAAAGATTCTTCTGTGGCTATGCTACATCTACACCTCCAATGATGGCTGGATTGTAATCGACAAGATAACCCACAACCCACAAGGAATCTTGGATGTGTGTCATTCTTTACCAGTGTTGTCATTGGCGCATTTCCTCTATTTCGCTGGTTGTTTTTGCCTTCTCTGAGACTGGCTAGCAGGCACTGCAGCATCAGGACCGCAAGACCCATGAAGCGGTAGGGCATGAGGACCCAGGGGCGACCCAGCGGAAGGGCTTGAGTGCTTCCATTGCTACCACTGCTGCTGAGGTGCTTATCTTGATTTTTTTTTCTCCAGAAAAGGGTGTCTGGTGGGGGTTGGGGAGGGTGGTGACAGCACAGGTACCCAGGCCCCTGCAGAGCAGAGCGGGTGGCTCTTGCGTAGAGGAGGCAGGCAGGACGTCCTGTGGGAAAGGGGGGAAGAAGGGCTGGCTCGAGCATTGGGCTCCTGATGGTGGCTATTTTTGTCTCCCATAGCTGAGTGATTGGGACAGCGGGTGGAAGAGAAGATGCTTATGGCCCGAGACACGGCGCGGGACGAGGCTCAAAAGCTACACAGGAAGTGGCTGAAGCACCAGGCCTTTATGGCAGAACTGGCCCGCAATAAAGAATGGCTGGCCAAGATAGAACAGGTGAGTGGAGGGGACCGGGGCATGATGATGGAGGGAGGGTTGGATGGAGAGGACAGATAGGCAGAGAACGTGAGTTTGGGGGAACGTACCATGTCAAAGAGAGCACATGACTAAGAAACAGTGTTGATGGTGGGTGTGGTGGCAGTGAAATGGAAGAGGTGAAAGTGGGAGAGATGTCATCACCAGTTTTCATTTCATCACTTTGCTTGGGGACATCCTGAATTACATTCTCAAGGTTATATTGTTATAGTGGCTGTGTTGTTTTCAGGTTCACGGGTCGTGTGATCCCTTTGGTTCTTTGGTCTTTTGCAATGAGAATAGAGCATCTGAATTTCATTACTTAGTTATGGAGGTTACAGTGAATCATATAGAGGACACCTAAACCTTTGCAGCAGTGAAGGCATAGCAAACAGGGGGTGCACATTCTTTTCATTTCCCTTAATTTACAGAGGGCATCTGGTTGGAACACACAGCTGATGTAAAGACAGTTCACATCAGGAAAACATTCTCTATTTTGCTCTTTTTTTACCCTGTATTCCCATCATGCTTTGCTACTCTGACAGAGCTACATCCAATACACACAGAATGTCCATGCCCTCAGTGAAGCTCAGGTGGGCTCTTGAGATGTAAATTAGTCAATGAGGCTCCATTTCTGCTAATGGCACATTGCATGTGGCTGCTTTAAGTCACAATAAATTGCTGCTCTTTATCAGAAAAATGTGATTTTCAGCTCAGTCACATTTCAAGCTGCTGCTGACGTTGGGTGAAGTTTGTGTAAACTGTAATTTTTTATAATGTAGTGTGCAGTTTATCTGTTTTGTTCAGCCCAGTGTAACATCCTTTGATACTCTGGTACATAAGCTGTTACACTATTTAAATAGAATTGCTGACATTAGGTGTGCACTGTAAATGTGTAATGATGTATAATAATTGATTCAGATTGATGAGATCTTGAGAACAGAAAAAACACTGTGATGTGGTTAAACCAGGAAGTGCTCTTTTGAATTAAGCCCCCAAGCATCATAAGAACATTAGCAAAATGTCAGGCAGAAACCATTTTTGCAGCTAGAATCCTATAATTCTTCCATTTTATAAATATTTCAATCATTATTAATCATTACTCATTTCTCTTCATGTAGTGAGTAAATCTGGCTAAAAGTTGCACCAGAACAAATGATTTTTAATTATTTGATACTTAGTTTTCTCACTTAAAGTAATAGCAATTGAGTGGCTCCTATCAATCCTGTATACTATACTGTATATATAGCAAAAGCTGTGACTAAAATATATGCCTCAGAGACACATTTTAAACAGTTTATGTCTGTAGTACTAGTCTATAGTTTAATTTCAGAGTTGGCAACATTTATCCTTGACCTTGCTAAAATGTATTTACATCTCTGATAATATCATGTGAGGTTTTGTTGAATTATTTTTTTTAATTATTCATTTTATTGAATACATGAGACTGTATAGATTATACAGATTATTTTTTGTGGTACATACAGAATTATTAACTATTCATAAGATAGCTATGTAATTAATTATTACAATGCCTGTTGAAGACAAGCCCCACTACTATATGTTACCTAATGGAGAAAACCTCATGAGCCATCTTGGTTGTCCATGTGTGAAATTTAGGCTTATCATACTGTAGTCTAGACCCTCCCATTGAGCCAGCAGACACCTTAGTCTAGTTCAGTCACGATGCAAAGAGCGAAAAGATGACTTCTGATATGACTGTGTTGCATACCAATCAATGTGTGCAGATAGGTTTGTGCTTATAGTAGATGATGTTTCATTTATTTTTTCTTAGCTATAGACAATTATTTCTAAATTCCCAGGTTTACTCACTGGATCTGTGCACCCATATTCATTTGTGATGTCTTGTAACTTAGTAGTGCAGCATATTATGTTTGTTCAAGTATTGCCAGTTGAACAATGCACTACATTTGTTCTTTTTTAATTAATGGTGGAAATACCTGAGATGCTACTTTTACAGTGTCAAATAGAACTGTAAAAAGGACTGTAAAAGATGTAATATTGTCAAACAGATTTTAAGGTTTTAAGTCCATGGTGGGTGCATCATAGTACTTGTGACACTCATTTTTCACTTATTTCAAATTAAACAATAATGGCAATTTGTTATAATATAAACTATAAGTTCTATATGCCAAATATCCAGTTTACAAGACAGTGGATGACAGACAAAATGGTTGGTTGGTTGGTAGGATAAGTCATTTTTAAAGCAAAACTCCAAACGTTCTCTTGTTCTAGCTTTTCAGATGCAAGGATTTACTGCTTATCTTACTGAATATCTTTGGATTTTGGACTGTTGGTCAGAGAAAAAGCTACAAATTGTGATGAGCATTTATTACTTATATCTGACATTTTATTGAGCAAGCAATTCATCAAATAATCAAAGAAATAATCAGCTGATTAATCAATAATGAAAATTGTTACCTACATATAAAATGTATTTATTGTGAAGTAGTTGTAGTTGTTTTTAGATGTCCAATTCAAACACTGACTTTTTCACATATTACATCCCCCATTTTCTTTGAAGAATAACAGATAAAGGAGTAGTGATATCAGCAAAAATTATAATCCTTGACAGCTGAAAGGTGAAACGATGGCAACATGTTTTACTGTAGCTAAGGACACTTCATGCACATGCGTCTGCTCAGCAAATGATTTTATGACTACAGTGCTATGAGATATACACTGTATAGGATACATGACTGGGTATATTTGAAATCCTTTCACTATTGGATATGTCAAAGTGCAGTGTAACCCATTATTCTTTTTTGGTAGGTTACCTTTATTGGATAGTTATTGTATGATTTACAGCAGACATACAGACAGGAAGCATGTGGAAAGAGGGAGGGTCCAACATGCAACAAAGGTCCTGGACTAGAATCGAACCATTGACATAACAGATATTGCCTTGCATCTTATACCACTATGCCCACAAGATATCTTGTAAAGCCATAACCAGCTTCCTTTAATAGATGTGAACAGCAAATATTTATATTTCAAGTTTCCAGAATTTGAAAGAATACAGTTCATGTCATGTGACTCCACTCAGAGCAATGGAGAGGCCCTCTCCCTAGAATGACATCTCAGCTTGAAATGAAAATGGACTGAAACAGGATACTGCTTTACTTCTGAATCATCAGCGTGTTTGTATAACCTTTCATGCCAAATACCAGAGAAATAAGCTGAAAGGATTGACACTGAGTGCAGAAGATGGCTGTTCCATAGAGTTTGTCTCTCCTGTGCTGTCTGGCATAATTTCCTAAAGTTCCTGTGTACATAGCCCCATACACACAATTACAGAGACCCTCATGTCTTCATAGCCCTGCTAACATTACTTAATCTACCCCCACCGTTCTCCCTGTCGTTACCTGAGAGACAGAGAGAAAAGATGACGCTGCGTCCTGCCATGATCAGAGAACTCTGCGTCCTTTTGGAAGGGTTCCTGCCTCGGCCCCTTACCTCTGTTCTCTCTCAGTACTTACTCAGCACATGAAGCTCCAGGCTGCCTTGTGTATGTGGAGGATCTGTGGGTGCTTCTCTGTTACAGCAGAGAGGACTCACTGCTGACCTTGTGCCAGGGCAGGGGTCAATGCTCTGTAAACACGTTGACAAACCATGGGCCTATCTAGCTAGACCACATAGATCAGCGACAAACTAATGGACCTACACCACATACATGTTTATATATGGACATAAGTCATCAGTAATCAGCTGTTCACCTCTGTCTTACTAGAGGCTGGCCCTAATACATTTTACAATCATCTGGGATCAACATGAATGTCTATTCTCGGTTTCTGTTTAGTTGTTAGCCCCTTCAGACAGAATAATCATTTACTCTCGCTCATCACCTCCTCCTTTGTATAGGATTGGAAGGACTTTAGTAAAGGAGTAATTAATGATCATCCAGGAATGATGGCTTCACGTCTTAATGTCAGTTTGGCTGACATTATTCTATATTTTGCATTAGATGATCTCTCAATAGAATAATAATGGCTGATTTCCATTTAGCTGCTTCAGTTTCAGGATTCTGGTATTATTCATGCTGGCTCACTGTCGTGCTGTCATGGCTTACTGGCACTCATTCATGTTATCAGCGATACCTATGTGTTTCCTGCTATGACAAGTCAATGTCTGCTGTGACAAAGGCCTACACTTTCTAACATCCTTACCCAGTCTGTGACACTCAACTCCAAGCCCATCCTTAACATAGATTGCAGATGTAGTACAGTATATCTTAAGTAATTTCCTGAAATATCTGGGCACTGTAGTTTTTAATAAAGATTACTCAAACAGGTTATAGATAGTTATTTTGCATTTGTTGGGGATTATTTTCAGTGGTGGATCAACACATTTGGTGCTCTGCTGAGAACAGTATTTAGCAGGATGTAATGTATATGGAATTACTGTGTTCACATTAGTGAAAGAACATGTCACTCAATGCATTTTTATTATTAATTTATTTCAACAAATGTACTTGCCTTTTTCTATCATATATTCCACAATGTGGAAAAAAACCTTCCCTCCCATTTCTCTCTGTCTTTTTATAAAATCAGTAAATAATGTATATTAAATAAAAACACTGACATACACTATCCTCCCCTTATAAGGTTAAGTTATATCTTCTAAGGTATAGCATTACTTTGACATTCATCATTATGACCCAATACTAAATCCATGAGGAGATTCCCATCATTCCTGTATCTTAAATGAAGAGTAAATGGATTCCAGATTCCTTACACTGAGTTTACTTCTTGTGGATGTTATTTTTCAACACAGTGTGACTCTTTGGTGGGTGTTTGGACAATAGTAGATCAAACCTAAGTCTTGCATACACACTACAGTAAATCATGCATCTAGGCCCTCTCTACTTTTTTTCTTTTTAAAAATCTCTTATTAACAGTATTAATATCTTTTTAAATTCATGTCATCTGATGCTATGTCTCCATGTCAGTCTTCATTAATTGTTGTTGTGTCATTTTTAGTTATATGGGGTGAATTAGAGCACAGTTTCCCACTATGTGGACAATGAAGTCCCTAACTAACTCACTAACTATGGCACATAAGAGTAACTTACTGTTACTTACTGTCATGAGACAAATTTACAGTAAGAAAACTATAGAATATCATTTAACACATAAAGTAGAGATGTTGCTAAAGCCTGGCATTGTCATAGCTTTGAGTCAGTTTCACATCTTACAGTTTCCTCAACTATTTTAATCTATTCTTTAATGAAAGTAATGTTTGACTTCACACATTTTATAGTGTAGAAATTCCAACACTTAATATCAGTGATAATAACACACAGAGCAGGTACAGTTTCAGGAGAATATTTACTGGCGCTGTATGTAAGCAGGTTTGACTACCATCCAGTATGCAATATTAAGATCTTTTGAAGGTCCTATGACTTAACTGAGAATAAACATATAATTTCAGGGTAGTTTGAATGTTTTAATGTATGCATAATTGCGTAAACATTAAAATGATTACATAATTGTATAATTTATTTGTTACTAATAAATAAAGTAGCAGTGCTGAGACACGATTACTTAAGTCTAATGCTAGTTCTCTAAACACTGAATTTATCCAAGTTCAAGCATATTGTATAGCTCATTCTCAGTGAGAGTAACAGAAATAATGTCACACTGGCACACGTTGTTATATCTGTTTTTATCAAACCTGTACATGTATGAGGGGTAATTATCTAACACCAAGTATGCTGTAACTGAGTACTACATGCTCACGTGTGTCATGTTTAAAAGCCAACATGGCCATCATAGTGGCATCATTAATTAAGTCACATCTACTAAGGGATTTTGTAATGTTGTTTGCTAGCTTCGACAATATTGTTATCTTGGCATTGTGAAGCACTACTATATCCTAACCTTTTAATGAGCTCTCAGTGTCCATGTAGCTGCAGCTTGTGAGATTTGGAGTAATGAAAATATGTCCTGGTTGAATATTGTCTAAAATAGCTGTTTCACTTGATGTCTCTGTAACTTGCATCATGGTGTTACAAACCTGGTAAATGAAGTGAATATAGTAAAATAATACAGACAGACAGCTTGCAATTTATTTGCAATACACTAAATGAACACATTATAATGTACTGGTTTAACTGCAAATGTTTAACATATCTTTCAGTGGTTTAGTTTGTCTTAGTATCTATGTTACTTAATTGTTTTGCTGGTATACATACCCCTGCTGTCTCTTTCTCTCTATAAAAATACATACATCATCCAAGTCTCTTCAACGCTGTCTCTTTCAGGATGTTGCTGTTTTTTATATTACATGTACCTTATTTTACTTACTTTATTAGCTTTAGCTACAAGCTATAATCTTGTTAGAACAGTTTTCATAGCCTATCACAGTCCCATCATGTACAATAGATAAATGTCCATTCTGTTATTTTAGGAGCCTGAGTTTGGGCCTCAAAAATGCGTTTTAAAAGTAGGACTGATAACAGCATGTGACAGTATCAAAACAATGGATAATGCTTTAATGGATAATGCATTTCTGTCTGATGGCAATGGTACTTCTCAAAAGAACATGCATTTCATGCCATCCATGCCTCACTGGTCAGTTAATGGTTTTTAAAAATCACAGTGGAAAATTAAAGCACAAGCACAGGCCAAAGCCTTCTCATTACATGTGAGCTGAGATGTCTATGAAAATACACTAATGTAATCAAAGATTATGAGTGCTTTTAGAATGCAGTACAGCGGATAGTTGTTTATATTAAGACAGAAAAATGCTGAATTGTAACTAGAGGCAGCTGGTAGCAAAAGCTGAGGGTTTACTGGTTTGGTATTACTGTAATAGATGGTAATGTTAGTGTTGCATTGTGGGTTGGGCTGAAGAGACAAAATCAAATCTTTTTGCAGCATTATGAATCTTTGATTAGCTGAATTTGAATTTGGATGTCTGCTCAGGGTTAAGGTATTTTCAGTTTTTTGTGGATTCACATTCCCTTTGGTAAAGGTGTTATGCAGATAATAACATAAGTTTCACAGTGTTTTTATGAATACAGTAGGTGTGAATACATTATTGTTTGTGCCAGTTGTATAAAACAAGGCCATTAATACCACTCACTATTTCATTATGCTGCATCAGCATTACAAGAAAGCCTGCAGAATTTGGCAAGACAATGCTGCCATGATAGCATGAATCATATGAGGTAGCCATTAAAATATCACACTATGTCAGCCATGACTGCCTCGAAAATTCACTTCACAGATGCCCTTTGGATCCAACTGTGCCCAGGCTGTAGCACAGCCCAGCACACCCGCAGCCTCATCCCTGTTCCATAAACCTTTGATTCTTTCTCCTTTTGCTTCCCCTCTTCCTTTACTCTGCCTTTCTCCTCTCTCTCTCCACCCCCTCTCTGATTTCTTCTCCCTCTGCTTCACTCTGTGTGTCAGTAAAGCCAGAGAGGAGGGGAACATGAGAGAGAGACCTGCTTTCTGCTGGCTCTGCATTATGAGAAGGAGAGCGAGGCTGAGGAAAGATGGGAGCAAGAGAGAGGATGTGAGAAGGTGACACACTTGTAGCAGTTAAGCAGTGAGCCTGTGCCCAAGGAGGAATGCCAGCACTGCATTATGAGAAAACCATAGGATGAGTCCAGCTCTCTGTGAAGATAAAGGAAAGCAAGTTTGAAGATAAAATCCATCATATGCATGGATTGTTATTACAATACAAATAAATCATCAATAGACCATCACCCACTATCATATACATCGAAGAATACATAAACAATCAGAGCATAAATGTTTGTATCTTAAAAGTGGAAAAAAATATAGAGGCTTTTAGTCTTAGAGCCTGATGCAATATCAAAATCCTGTCATAAAAAACCTCCACTCCTAAGTCTAGGTATGGGAGGAGACGGTAATAATCTATTTCAGGGGAAAGCTTCATTGACACAAGGAAAATACAGCTTTGATCTCTCCACATCTCTCATCAGATCCGTCATAGACAAAAGCCCAAGATTTAGGGGAAAGTGAAGAGCACAGGCAAAGAGGACAGAACGAGGTTTATTAGACTTACCATGCATATGATTTTTAGGTCAGCCTGAGGCAAACTTTGCTCCATACACTGCCTCTCTGCAAGCACATCCGAAGGCCTTGTGGAGGCTGTGTTGTCCCGAGCTATTTGGGGACAATTGAACTTAACTATATTTGAGAGGTATATTGTTATTCTCTGATCCTGATCAAATAATGACACAAATACAATGTATTAAACCAAATCCCACAGGTTCTTGGCTTAGAATCACTTCACCCACTACAATCACCCCTTTGATAAGACAGCTGATAAGGTTACCAATTATCTAAAAATCATTTCCATGGACATGAAATGGATTTAGAATGAATAAATGTCATTTAGACATAAAATCTAATCTAATTTGTGTGTAAAAGTAGTGGACAGTTCCTGCGTTGTAGTTTTGCAGTTCACAGATTTCTGGTCCCAAGTGAAACAGCTTAATCATCTCAGTCCTTAGAACCATCCCTTGGAAAACAGAGCTGACATTAAAGGAGTACAAGTGAGCAGCAAAAAAATCCACTCCAGCCAGGAAGTAATGATCCAGCGTAATGTAATTTTTAAATAGGATAGGTTTCACATACAGTGACTTACATTAAATTGATGTGATGATCATGATTCTGAGTCACAGTCTGAACTGTGTTATTCAGTGGTTTAACAATCAGTTTAGCAACTGGCCTTTAATAGTTATAACTTTTTTTTTTTCATCTGGGAGGGTCAGGGAGCTAGTCCAGGAAGCCAGAACTGCGTTCAGTTGTTCCTTGAAGCTGGAGGAGATCGAAGTGCTGGTCGACTGAGCACAGCCAAAGGCCAAGGCCCAGCCAGCCTCTTTGAAAACAACAAGCCCTGAGCGGCGGTAAAGAGCTACTCAGACCTCGATAACCAGCTCTCCCACCTGGAGCAGCAGCCCCTTGTAGCTGGAACAGGCGCATATCTGCCCACATTCAGCAGCTCAGAAATTCCAGGTAGTCTCAAAGGCACCCCAGGGTTGCTCTGAGAGATTCTTTCATATGTGAGGGCACTTTACTTAGAGAGCTGCTCTAAGATCGGAAATTATTAAAATTGTTTAGTTACCACCAGCAACTGGTCATCCATCTGACCTCTGCACATCTTTGACCTTGTCTAGCAGATTCTCATCCTTTGCTCTGCCCTGCTTAATTGCATGTTTGAACGGCTGAAGTGTCTTCAAACTTTTATTCTGTAGTTTACTTTAAACTGTTAGTTATGTACATTTGACATTTATGCAATGGAAGAATTGCAGACCAATAATGTTATTACATATATTTAGAATTTTTCTATTTTTTTAAAATGTTATCTATTATATTTCTTTTTGCTAATTATTATTTCTATTCTTATTACATCATTTTTTCTTTGTTGCATTCTAGTCTTTCCTTTTAGCATCAGAGAGGTTGCCACCCTGCTTATTTCACAGCACACCTTGAAAAAAAATAAAAATGCTTTTGAAGGTTAACAATATGGAATGAAAAAAGTCAAGCCTAGTTTAGAATAATAGAATTTTTTGTTTGTTTGTTTCTTAATGCTCTAAGGTTCATGTTTTGTAGCTTAGTATGCCATAATACCTTTAGCAGATATCAAAAGTAAGGCTGACTATCTAGCTAGCATTTTTTACTGCTATATTTTTCACTGGTCTTCAGCAGTGGTGGCAGTAATAAGGGTCTTTTATTTAGGTAAAAGTAACAGAAATATTCCATTACCAGAAAATGGATCATGCATTCCACAATTTTTCAAATGAGTGTATAAAGTATGAGGTACCATAAAATGGAAATAGTAGTTGAGTTCAAGTACATCAAAACTGTATTTGAGTGTGAAATGCATTGAGTAAATGCAATAGTTACATTTCTATTGGAAGCTTCAGTTTGTCAAAGAAAAACAACAACAAAAAAAACAACAAACAACAATTCTGCTTCTCCACCCAACAAGATTATTTCTCCCTCCATAGCACCTTTGCCCATGAGAAATGTTTGTATAACTCAAAAGTCTCTAATCAGCCCGATATCGTAATGTTTTTGACCAGACTGTAGTTCAACTCATTGTAGTTTATATAATTTCTCCAGCACTGACATGTGTCCACTGCTGTGGCATTTTAAACCTAGGGATTCAGTGGCGGTAAAATGCACCATGTCTTTTTCTTCAAATGAGGCAGCCATTACATAACCCTGAAATGTTCTAATAGGAAAAAGCTGATGTGCTGTGTTTGTCCATGCCTATAACATGACCTTCCCTTTTCCCTCTGTACAGGCTGTGGGTGCAGATAGAGGACTTTACAAGGATGTGGGAGAGCTGGGGGAGTTTGCAGGGTCTGCCTACCCCAGCCGAGGGATGATGTGAGTGACAGGAAGGCGGCGAGCACTCAGGCATGAGTGGGTAGCGCATCGTCCGCCTCATTGAGCCCCTGAAGGAGAGGCGCATCCTGCTGGCCCAAAGAGATGCACCAAATCGCCCAAGACCTGGAGGATGAGATAGTAAGTGGCACACCTCTTTTCCCTATGCTTTTCATTTCACATATTTCCTCTTGTTATATTATGTTATGTGGTATTATGGTCCATGTATTGTAGGAATCAAATTTAGAAGAATAGACCATCACATGTCTTCCCCATATTTCCATGTTTGATACTGTGGCCTAGATCCTTACATTACAAATGTAGCCCAGCCTGACTTTGGTTACTTGATGGCTGTGGATTCAGGAGAGAGGCTTCCCTTGGCCTCCTGTAAGGATTATGGGAATAATCTCCAGAGTGTACAGCATGTAAGAACCGATGAAAGTGTTAAAAATGACGTTTGGTCATTGTCAGCTGAAGAAATGTGACATAACCTCTAAACCTGGGAACTCCTGATCGGTCTTTCCAGACGCACTCCAGAGGGAGCTGACAGGAATGACAGGCTCTGTTGAGGAGGTTCTGAACCCGAGGCGGGTGTCGGCCGCTGAGGGACTCCTGAGGTGGAGTTTATGCGATGAAGGGCGGGGCACATGTCTCCAGCTGTGGGAGGTTTACAGCTGGAGACAGAGAGAGATCCGTGCTGCTGGATGCTGCCCTGCAGGCTCAGCAGTACTACAGTGAGGCAGCTAAAGTGGAATCCTGGCTGTCAGGTCAAGAGGCTCCATCTCGTCCAGTGAAGAAAAGGCCGCAGTCACGGACAGCCCAGATATTCATACAGTTGTTTGATGGTGTAAATTCGTGAACATCTGACACCAGCATCCTGTTTACCCTGATCATTTTTCAGGATGGAGTCAAGCACCCTGCAGCTGCTGAAGGCCCACCTGGCTCTGGGCAAACAGTGAAACATATGCAGAGACAGTTGGCATGTTATCCCAGCAATGTCAGCGTCTACTAGAACTGGGACACCCAGAAGGTGCAGCATGACCCACACCCTCCACATGCAGTCAGAAAGCAGCATACATCACAACAAATCAATTTTTTATTTCTACATTTCTATCTTCTCTGTAAAATGATACAAGGATAGCATTGTCAATAATTATCTTGTTGGTTGCTGTAACATTTTCAACAGTGAGCAGATCATAAGCAA
This sequence comes from Lates japonicus, assembly GCA_033238685.1. Lineage (NCBI taxonomy): Eukaryota > Metazoa > Chordata > Actinopteri > Centropomidae > Lates > Lates japonicus. Next base: position 9,604,679 of record BRZM01000003.1, read on the forward strand.
CCTTGATCCCACATAGATCGGCTGTATGTCACTGAAGGACATGAGTGGAACACAGGAAGACCAAGCTAGACAACAGTACTGGCTCTATCAGCAGCTCAGCAAGGAGGGTGGAGGGAGTTAGAAGTGGATCTGGGCGTAGTGGTGGCCAGTTCCACCCGAGCTGAATGAACCTCGGGAGTAATCACGGTCAGTCCATCCAACACAGTTTTAGCTGCTACCTACTCTAACTACAGGACAGAGATATTTAAATAGAATAATTTGTGAGCACACACCAAGAACCATGATCATATAATAATATATTTTCATGAGAACAAATTATGTTTTTGATTTAGTAATTGAAACAAATAATTTCTGTTTTATTATTATAAAAGTTGCTAGCTTTCACGCACTTAATTGGGGCCTGTCACATTCACAGTAAGGGAAAAGAGATATATTTAGATATCTTCAGTAGTGTATGTGTAATGAATGAATCAACACAATTATTTTAAAACTATGAACTTGAATCCACTACACTGTAGACAATGTACCTTAAAATCTCCAGATATCAGTTTATAGAAATCAGGCAAAGTGTTTTCTGGGATGTGTATTTGTCTTTTTAAAGATATACTGTACTTTTAAAAAAATAAACCAACACAGTATTTAATTTTGTGGTTGTTTTTTGTTTTTTAGTTCGTTATCTTCTGATCTGATCTCAAGATAGTAATATATAAGTAGTATTTCGTTTTTCAGCCTAATGCCAAGATAACAGTCAACAAGATTTATTTTATTGGCCCTTTAATTAATTAACAACAACAATTGCTGTTCCTTATGTGCATGCAAAATATGACATCTATGTTTTGTTGGCTTGAAAACTCCAGAGCATAGCATTAAGTGCTAATAGTGTTTTTGTTTGTTTGTTTTGTTTTGTTTTTAATTTAACGATTTTAATAAAACCATGTCCTTAATGGGAGAAAGGACTCCTGATTGTGGAATTCTTGCCATTTTAGCTGTAATGTTGCTCTTAGCTTCCTTCTCTCTTGCTCACCTCAGCTCCTCCCAGCAGAGGTACAAGAGTAGATGTGAGAAAGATGTGAGGATGAAGAATTTGTGTAGCTGTATAGCTGTATATTTTTCCATATATGCAACAAACAATATAATATAAATTTATATATATATATATATATATATATATATATATATATATATATATATATATATATATATATATATATATATATATATATAATATATATATATTAATATAATTAGCATAATGGAAGTACCCATTGTCTCAAAAAACTCTTAATATTATGAGAAGGTAGAATTTACTGCAGGGCTGTTGTATCAGAATTAATTAGTTGATGTTATTCTGTCCAGTCCCTGTAGTGTTGTGTAGTTTTTGTGTTTCAGGTGCTTCAGGAGAGGTTCACCAAGTTTGCCTCAGAAACCAACAACATTGGCCAGCAGCGCATGGAGCAGGTGAACAAAATGGTTAACGAGATGATTGACTGTGGCCATTCGGACGCAGCCACCATTGCTGAGTGGAAGGACGGACTGAATGAGTCATGGGCCGACCTCCTGGAGCTGATAGAGACCCGCAGACAGATGCTGGCAGCATCACACCAGCTGCACAAGTTCTTCACTGACTGCAAAGAGGTACAGTCAAAATAATTATCAGCCTCTGGTTTACTGTTGTTAAGTGTACTGCTTTCTTTATCACCATTTCACAGGTAGGCTGTCTGGTCATGACATGCGCCTTCTATTTTTAAAGTGCTCATGATGACGACGCTGTCCTGTGTTGTAGTAGTCTTGGCTCAGATCGCAGGGAAGATGAAGCAGCTGCCAGAGGTGAGGGCATGCCAAGCCAACATCACCAATCCAGCCACCCTGCAGAGACTCATGCACTCCTTTGAGCATGCCCTTCAACTGCTGGTCGCACAGGCAAGTGATATAACTTCTTTCCACAATTATCAGTCACGCAGTGTACTTGCTGTTCATGAGTCCAAGGATGAATGGATATATATTTCATCAAACTTATTTTTGACAAAAAACTGTATCCCTAGCCCTAACCCAACCTCTAGGCTATTTAGATATATTTTAACCTAAACATTTTTGTTTGTGTGTCTGTTTGAAATTGAAACCCAACATAAATCAGTTTAGTTCAATTTATTTTATACAAATATGACCATCCTTCCACGCTGATTGTATTTAGATTGATTTAAGTGTGATCAAGCCACTAACTTCCTTCATCCTGTTTTGGTACAGGTGAGGCAGCTGCAGGAGAATGCTGCCCAGCTGAGGACCATCTATGCTGGTGAGAAGGCTGAGGCCATCATGGTCAAAGAGCAGGAAGTGATGGAGGCATGGAAGGAGCTGCTGAGCTCCTGTGAGGCCAGTCGCGTCCAGGTCACCTCAGTAACCGACAAGGTGCAGTTCTTCTCAGTGGTGCGTGAAAACCTGATGTGGATGGAAGGCATCATGGGCCAGATAGGATGGGATGACCCCAGGTAAAATATCATATTTTTACTCAGCTATGCACTGTTTACTCTTGAGATGTGCAAAAAAACAAACAAACAAACAAAACATTATTGTATACAGTACATTTTGTATTTCAGTGTTGAGTTGAAAGACTCTGGTCTTGTGCAGTCCCTGACAGAATTTCATTACTGTGCAGGGTCAAATTAAGCTGCTGTGCCACCTTGACCTAATTTCAAATGACATCTGTTATTCAGTTTTTCATATGATGTAGCTGAAGGCTATAAATTATACTCTATAATCACTGCCATTATTTCATTTTTTTCCCAGTTTAACTGTGCAGCAAGCTTGCAACACTTCCAGTTTGGCTTGAAATCTTTTAGGAGATGTCAATATATCAACATATGCATGAACATACAACTTTATAAGACTGGTAAAGATGGCAAGTAACATTTTCATCAATTTAGAGCTGAAATGTCAATTAATAAATCAGTTGATCACTAGAAAAACAATCTAATCTAAAAATGAATCATCTTTAGGTTTTGGACTGATGAAAACAAAACAAGACATCTTCAGCATTACCCTTGACATAAGGAAATTGTGGTGGATATTTTCCTGTATTTCATAGACTAAAACAATTAACTGATTGACTGAAACAATATTTGACAGTGATCAGTAATGAAAATGATTGTTAGTTGCAGCCCTGCTTCCATTACTGGAAATAGGGCTGCAACTTAAAATGGAAGTCTGTGGCTTATTTATTAATTAACTGTTTAATCTAGTACATGTCAGAAAATGCTAGGGTTCCCTTATAGTATTTGTTGCTAAATATTAATCTAAATAATCTGATCAATCCTTCCTAAGGGATTTGACAGCTTTGGAGGTGATGATGAAACAACACCAAGAGCTGAAAGCCAAAATAGACGGCCGCAGCAAGACCATACAGCAGTGTGCAGATCTCGGCAAGATCCTGATAGCTGCAGGCAACCCGGCATCCGAAGAGGTCAGGCTAACAAACTATACAGTACATATGAATTACTATCATGCCATAAGAAAATTCATAAAATTCATGCAATACTTCACTGAGATGAAGCAGTATGTTGTTGTGGTCATGACTGCAATTTGTCTGTCACCACAGATAAAAGAGAAGCTGGACAGTCTTCTGTCTAAGCAAAAGGATCTTGTTGAGAAATGGGACAAACACCAGGAAAAGTTACAGCACAGTGAGTAACTCAGTAGATGTCTACATCAGAGCAGAGGCAGCACTTAACGCAGCACAATGTTAAATGTTGAGCAGACTCAAACGCTTTTTCCACTTCATCCTGTTAGGTGCAGTTAATGTATAATGAATCATGTATGAATCTTATTGTTCTTGTTTGCACATTACACACTCAGTCTGAACATGACTTCAGTGAGAAGATAAACATCCAAGCTATGATTTAACACATAACAGAACATATTTCTACTGGAGAATACATTAAAATGTGGTGTAATTGTTAAGGTGTTGTTGGTCTGCTGTCACCTCCAGAGCAGGAAAAGTTCCAGTTTGCCCAGGAGACAGTAAAAGCGGAAGCCTGGCTGAAAGCCAAGGAGCCACTGATCACCTCCAAGGAGCCAGAAAGAGGAGAAGCCCAGGCCCAAACAGACGAGGCTGAGCAGCTCATCCTTCGCCATGAGGCCTTCCGCAAAGCTGCTGTAACCTGGAAAGAACGCTTCAGCTCTCTCCGCCAGCTTTCCGCAGTAAGCTTGACTATAGATAAATGTTTAATCAGTTTGTTGGAGTCACAATTTAATGCTGGTGTAGGAAAAAAATGTGACCTTGTTGTGTTTTGCTAAGCAGGCATGGGCACATGCTTTGTTATGGCCTTAAACCTGTCTCATGACAGTTACTGCTTGTTGTGTACCCTCACCCACTGCACCCCATCTGATTTTCCTGCAGCATTGTTTAGTAGCCAATAAAACACTGCTTTGAGTAAATATTCCTGATAACTTGTTATACCACCATTTTACTGGATCCATCCTGCCTTTGATTTCTGGTTGTAATTGGGTTTATGTAGTGGTATTATTTATTTAAACTTTCTTTCAGGCTGAGAAGAAAAAAGAGGAGGAGAAAAAGACAACCCCACTCTCCAGCCGAAGGATGTTCCCATTATCTTGTCTGACTCCAAACGTTCCCTCAACCAGTGCTACCTCATCTTTCTTGAGGCAGACGGTACAGACGCATATGGAACCCAAACCCTTACAAACCAGTCTGGATCTGGGTGCCATTGCTGCAACCCAGAGATTGTCCTCAACGCTAGCCAGCTACAACCCAGTTCTAAATGGATCAGGCTACCACGGACTGGAACAGCAGAGCAGTGGGAAGTTAGTGAGCTCCTCGTACCTTGGGATGAACCACCAGGCAGTCGGAGGTGGAAGTGATTCCGGTTTCTCAGCGATGACCTCCCAGAGTGGTGGAGCAGACACTTGTACTTACCTTGGGATAAACCATCAAACTGCTGGCAGTGCAGAAAGCTCTGGGTACTTTGGACTGACTACTGGGTGTGTGGGTGGTATGCAAAACCATCTTGGCACTGGCAGATTAGGAAGTTCAGGTAACCTAGCTCAGCAGCCAAGCAGTGGAGGTATGGGAAGCCCTGGCTTTCTCCCTCAGCAGAGTATGGGCAGTTCTGGATATTTGGCCCAAACACAAAATATGGGAAGTCCTGGATACTTGGGACAACAGCCTAATTTAGGGAGTTCAGGATATTTGGCACAGCAGCCTAATATGGGTAGTTCTGGGTATTTGGCACAACAGCCTAATATCGGGGAGTTCTGGGTATTTGGCACAACAGCCTAATATGGGGAGTTCTGGGTATTTGGCACAACAGCCTAATATGGGGAGTTCTGGGTATTTGGCACAACAGCCTAATATGGGGAGTTCTGGATACCTAGCGCAGAATTATCAGAGTAGCGGGGGATTGGGTAGCTCAGGCTTTCTGGCACAAAATCATTACAGCAGTGGAAGTCTGGGCAGTTCTGGGTACCTAGCTCAGAGTGGTGGCATCATGGACCCTAAAATGGCATATGCATGGCAGCACCTAAAAGCTGACTTCATGCAGCCCAGAATCAACCACATCCACAAGGCCATAAACCCCCTCCTAGAAGCCAGCAGAGTGCAGCGGGAACAGTTCGGGGACATCCCAATGGCAGACATGGTGGGGCCAGAGTCCGGGCTGGAGCTCCTCCATGGCCGTCTCCAGAGGGATCCCCGTGGTAGCCGCTCTGACCCTCAGATGGACCATCTGAGGCGAGAGAGGGAGTACAAGCTCGGTAGACAGACCTCCAGCGAACAGGAGATACAGGCCCGGCTGAACGAGCTGCCAATGATTGTCCGTCAAGAGCGCTACCGGAGGCGCCTGGAGAGGCAGTCGTCCAGTGAACAGGAAGGGAGCGGCAAGCAGAGACTGCAGAGACAGGACTCAAGTGACCTGGAGGGCTCCGTTAAGGATGGCTCTGACAAACGCTCAGGGTATGTGAATGAGTCTTGCTGGTGACAATGAAATACAAATGATCTTTACGAAATTTGGCTTTACAGTTTGTGCCTAGTCAGCACTGTCTAGTGTGATCCTAATGATTTTTAAGGTCGCATAATGACTGCGTTTGCTGTTTGGGTGACTCGTGTCTGTTGTCGCTGCAGGGAGAAGAGATCTACCATGGCAGAGATTGTGGAACAGGTCCAGGAGAGAGAGGCAGCACATGTGAGTTAACTTAAATATGGTGTTTCATATGTTCATTTTTTTCAGAGAGTCTTTGTTTCACATTAATTTTTTTGCTTTCTCAGGCACGAGGAGAACCTTATCGGCCTCCTAGCAGCCTCTCAGCACCAGTGACTCGTTTTGACGGACGTCCTCGCGCCCGAGACCGTCCAAAACCAAGGAGGAGGCCCCGTCCGAAAGAGCCAGAGGAGACACGACGTTCTCGCTCTGCCCCAGCAACTGGAGCCCCAACAACACCCCAGCCGCCTTCACACACTGCCCATAATGAAGGCTTCCTCTACCGCAAAAAGGCCACTAGCTCTGATCTGGAGGCTCAGCAGAGGAGCCCCAACAGGTACAGCTATCACTGATAAATCACAATAAATAACTGACTGTTAGCTAAAGCCTTCCTCCAAGCAGGGAATGTCCATTTGTAGCTTTGCAAGTGTAAGGCACAACAGGTCAGTGAAGCTTTGGATTTCTCCACATGTTCAAGTGGTGTGCACTGGACTCTAACAAGAGCAGTACTCTGCATTTAAAGAGTTTGGAAGGTCTTGTCTTTTTTACAAGCTTTTCCAAAACCAGAAACACAGAAGCAGAAGTATAATAAATGGAATTAATGTATGTTTATCTGATCCAATCAAAGATTAGGACAGATAACTATAAGCTAAGCAACAGGGTTATGTTAGAACAAATAACCTGCTTTTGTCTTCCACTTTCATTAAATTCATTTCAAGTGGTAAATCTGTCGTGGTTATCATTGTAAACTGCATATGCACTGTGCTAAAATGGGGATTTGACAGGCAATTTGACAGACAGCACAAACTAATGGGGTAGGGTTCAGACCAGTCAGTTTAATAAAATTCAATTAATTCATCAATCTGGTTTGCTGTTGTGCCTTTTCTGTGTCACATAATTTTTCCTTTAAGACACATGCAAATTTCTTTATTATTGTTAGGTATTATATGTCTATCTTTAAACTTGTAGCAATAGAAAAAAAGAAAAATAATTTGGGAAAACGTTCAATCCAACTGGCTAAAGTTATCTTCAGAAATGTATTCAGTCTTAATCTGTTACTTAATGTGTTATTTTGATGTTACAGTAAGTCCTGGGTGAATGTATATTGTGTGCTGAAAGAGGGAAAGCTGACCTTCTACAAGGATGCTAGGAACCACACCACAACATACAATGGAGAGCCTCCCGTTGACCTTAGTAACTGCTCATTTGATCCTTCAGTGGGATACAAGAAGAAGAAAAACGTTTTCATTCTTCAGTAAGCATTTCATTGTTGCATGTTAAGACTGATATGTTGTGAACTGATATATTAATAGTAATTTTCACACAGAAAATTAAATAAGTGCCATGTTATAGACTATTTATTAGCTAGGTTGCTGTAAAAGACTGTGTATGAGGAACTGACAGTCCCTGTTGATTTTCTTTACAACAGAATAAACGATGGAAACAACTTTGTATTCCATGCAAAAGATGAGGTAAGAACATTTATATTTAAGACATGTTTAAGAGAAGCAGACATTAAGAAATAATCCACCTTCTTTACTTTAAGCCTTCTGTGCACCACATAAGAGATCCATGGGAGAAGTATATCTATACCCCAGTTAAGAAGTATACCTATAATTTAGATTTAGCACATGTGCATTTATTCAGGAATGTTAAAGGAAGACTGGTGATGTACTCAGTACTTACTGTCAGCAAATCTCTTGAAATGATCAAAACCAATAATGAGTATATGTTACTAAAAAGTGTTATGTGTGTTGCCAAAATCTGATACATCTATATATCTCATTCTTGCACCATAGAGCTGTTATCCAAACCTTGTCAAAAAATACAACAATGACCTTAAGTGTGTATATATATATATATATAGATATAGATATAGATATAGATATAGATATAGATAGATAGATAGATATTTTAAATGAAGAATCTAGAATTTAAATCTCCAGTAGGAACCAACTGGAACTGAGAGCCACAGAGAGGTAATGGTAATCAGGAAGCATTGAGTGACAAACTGAATATATGGTGCACCACGTAACTCAGATATTAGTGATCCCATGTGGTAGTGGGAGATAACTCATGAGTATTCACATCTTATGCTACTTAATATTTTTGTTCCACATTTCAGAGGCAAATATTGTATTTTTACTGCACTACATTTATTTGTTAGATACATCCACTCACTCAGTAACTTGTGTGGGTGATCTGGGAAAGTGAACCAAGACACTGAGAGAGGTGAAGCCCAAAACCAAACAAGACTAATGTGATAAAGGAAAAGAACAACAGTCTGTCGAGGTCAGATTCAATTCAGTTGTTGTTTTCCGTGAACCGGAAACATTTCCCACTTCTTTGAACTAACACCTGAAATACGTTTGTTCAAATAAGGGTGATAAAGGATGTTTGCTACAAAAACAAGATGGTCTAAATCCCAAAACACAATATAGAAAACATGCAAAAGAGAATATTAATACATGAGAAAAACACTCCTTACATAAGCTGTTTGTCACTCGCTGGTTCCTATAGGAGGACCTGAAGGCTTGGACTTCAAATATCACCACCTGTATATCTGAGCATGAGGCCATGGCCAAGTGGGACAAGCCTGGCACCTCGTCTATGGACCCTGACCGCTCGGAGAGGAAGGAGAAGTCGGAGGGGGACGCAGACGCAAGGTCAGAGAGGTCTGAGCTCGCCGAAGGGGAAGAGAGGTCTGAGAAGGAGAGGTCAGAGAAAGGGGATGGCTCTGAGAAGTTAGACACATCAGAAATCGCCGACAAGATTGAGGGCGGGGCAGGGGGCTCCAGCACGTCTGGAAAAAGCAAATGAGGAGCCCCTTTGTGTTTTTAGTGTTACTCATTGACAAAAGGCGTAGGAGGCGGTGGGTGGGAGGGACGGATGGAGAGCATGTGCAGTTAGGTTTGCAGATCCTCAGTCACAGAGCTGGAACACACTGAGGCCATGGTCCTTGGACTGACTACTGTAACTGTGACAGACTAATCTCTCAGCCCCTCCCCTTCACCCAGGCAATACATCAGTGCTTGCATCGTGCCACCTGCTGGTAGATAGGAGGTTGGCCCAGACAGACAGACCGACGGACGGACAGACAGACTGACTAGAACAAGTGGTCCCAGGAATTAGTCACTGTCATGTCCCATCATTGATCGTTTAATCTCTTGGATTCACAGCATCCTTCTGTATGTATCTTTGACTGATAATGTAATGCTCTGTCTATCTAGACAAACCCGAGAAGTGGTGAATGAAATGTTTCACAACATTAAAAAAGAAAAAAAGTTTTTTGAAGCAATATACTTTTTTATTTTTTCTCTTTGTTAGAGAGAGAAAAGGGGAAAAGGAAACAAGAAATAGTTGCAATTCTATGATTTGTCACTTCCATGTAAGCTTCCTCCAGGCAGTTGTGCACCTTAGACACTTGACACATCTGTATACTAATCATAATGACATTTAATCCCATCACATGGCTAGCTTTCAATCATGTTAGTATAATGGAATGCTGGTGTTACCCACCTGACTTCACTGGTGTCAATGAACACACATTTCTACAGTTTCGTTTCAGTTATTATTATTATTATTATTATTATTATTTGTCCACAATGATCCATGTCAAGAAAAGAGCTTCCCATCAAATTCTTATCCATTAACCAGGTGTGTTGTTCAAAGTGGCAATGCTCAAAGTAACACTAAGCCTATGTGACACAATGCCTTTGTATACATGACAAAAATCAGAACATTGCATGAAATAGTCTGTTAGTGCACCTGTTAAACTTGCCTTTATTTTTCTGTTCTTGAAATAAGTTGGGCAGTTATTGGAATTGCAATAATTCAATGTGAGTGGGGGGAAACGTATTTTGCTATCACGGGCCACTTCTCTAAATCCAGAGGTAAGTTTGACAAAGTAGGGTTGTCTTCTATCCACAGTAAGCATGAGAAGAAGTGGGGGTATACCAGAGAATTGACTACTCTTTGATCTGTAACATAAATGAAGAAGCCAAAATGACCCCTCTGCTGTTTGTACTGTATTACTGCAATTTATTTTCCTCAGAATGTACTGATTTCAGCTGTGAAATGTTCAATCACCACTGAGTCTGTGGTGCCCAAAATTGTAAAAACCCTGAAGCAGTTCACTGAGAGTTAAACCTCTCTGTACCCTGTGTCTTTCATTTCAAGTTCAAACTGATTGGAATCTCTCCACCAAAGGCAAGTTAAATGTAAAACTGTCATGATTCAAGTCATGAATTGTATATATCTATCTTTGTATGTATACCAATAAATCCTGTGCTCTAATAAAACAATACTCTGAACTGAAATGGGTAAAATTAAAATATTTGTATTAATCCACAAATAAAAACAATCATCACTCAAATATATTAATGTTTATTACATTTAAACAAAAAATATGCAAATTAGGAGTCACCATTAACTATCATAGTGTATATAAGTACACCAGTATCTAGCTGTATTAAACACCTTTTACCAGGGAAGAGCAGCAGGACATACTGTAGGTATGCTTGTTGTATTTTTATATGCCTATATTTATTCATATCAGATGCAGGAGTTGCCCCGCAGTCCCAGTAAGAACTTGTAATAATAGCTGATTGGGTAGTCAGTGTGTCTGTGAGAGGTGTGCTAAATTTATGTATTACCAACAAGAAAAAATCAACTAACCTGGGCAGTTCACTTACATGCTCCTATGGATAATTGAATTATTGATGACTTAACTCAAGTACAGTATGCTGTGATCACAGAGATGAACTGGTATTAGTCCACTTACTGTTTATCATGTATGTCAGTTATTTTTACATATATAAGTCCAGTTAAATTTCCCTAATGTCATTGAAATGTGGTCATTTTGACTTTGTATTTTCATCACAGAAAAAAGAGGGAAGACACATGTAGTGTGCAGTGAAACACAGGCAGCAGCTGAGACCTCCTTCAGATTTGGCTGTTAGAGTGTTTTTCCACTTTCCATTCTGTCAAATTGCAAATTGTCAAACCTGTTTTAAAATCTTCTTAACAGTCTTCCTTTCTATGAAAACACCAAAAGCGTATCTCAGATGTTTGAATTCACTGACATGAGGATTTCAGTGACAGTGTGCTGTATCTGTCTGCATGACTGCAGCCTTCAGATCAGCTGAATGAGAACAGATAAGCTATGTCATGATGTAAATGTTATTTTCATTTTGTAAGTCATTGTTTGTCTTTACACACGTGCCATGTTATGTAGTTTGCTCAAAGAGTGGTTCAGAGGAGAAAACAATCGGTTATTTAAACATGAATAACGTTTCATCAGACACTCGTCTGACAGTGAGCCTGTCATTGCAATACATATTTTTATCATTGAAATAGGAGCTATAGTATTTTCATGTAGCTGTAATTGTTCTGATTCATCGCTCATGGCAGATATTTAGCCCGCATCACCATGTGCGTTTTAAGTGTTTGCAACCCATCACTTTTATGAAACACAGAGGATTTTTTTTTCTCCACTATGTTATAACAGTAACAGTCAAAATTAAATAGGCAGCATAAACCGTGACTGAAGAAAAAAATATTGTGCAAACTCTGTTTCCTTCATTGATGGTCTTACAAGTGTGTATGTCTTTGTTACTTTACATTACAACTTGCTGCTATGACGTTAAATAAACCTCCAACCTTGCTGATGCAACAGTTTGTTCATCAGCAAGGTTGGAGTTGTTAACGTCATAGCAACAGATTATATCGTAATTATACACACTGTAGACAATGGCTGAAGACTACTAATATTTTTCTTCGATCACGTTTAATGCTGTACAACCTGACGACTACTTCCATATCAGTGAAGGAAAAAATCCTCTGTGTTCATGGTGCAACTTTGCGTAATGACTCTTGAGCTAAATATCTGCCGTAACAATCAGAACTGATACAGCTACGTAAAATGCTATAACTCTATTTCAATGAGTAAAAACTCATGTGTTACCGTGACGAGCTCACTGTCGAACGGTCGGTCGAATGAGCGACCATGTTTAAACAACCGTTGTTCTCTGAACGAGCGCAGGCACGCCAGCGTAACGTAACAATGAACAAACGGCGACACAAAATAAGCGTGACATAACATCTGATGTCATTCAACTGATCTGAAGAGCTGCGGTCGTAACTGGCTCTGGCTGCACTGTCACTGGTCACTCATGTCGGTCAAACATCTGAATACGCGCAGTGTTTTTCTGAAAGGAAGACTGATGAGCACCCAAAACGGACGACAATTTGATTTGTTTGCAGAGATGAAAGTGGAAAACACTCTGGCTGACAAATCTGAAGGAAGGAGATACTCGACTGCTGCAATATTTCACTGCGCACTATGTTCCTCTTTTCTTGAGCTGAAAGTCAAAATGACCGCATTCGATGAAGTTAACTGGACGCGTAAAGCGGCGACATACATGATGAGCGACAATCAGTGTGTGTGTGTGTGTCATCTTAAAGTGTTAAGCACCCTGTGGATATAGAGCTGAACTAGCCTTTATACTGACATTCTTCTGCAGGACTGAATTATTGGTGGAAATCAACTGAAGGGCTGTTATTTTCCAAACTGTGTCCATGTCAAGCGGTTATCTAAATGCTTCAGATCCATCCTGCTTGCTTCTGTACATACAGTAACTGGTACAACGCTAACATTTTTATGCTGTATTTATGGCTTTCTTATAGCAACCAATGAAAATGCTGAGTCTCATCCAGGCTACGTACGTGCGTGCAGTTTTAAATAAAATGTGAGTGGAATGTGAAATATTTATGTGAGTAAAAATAAAAGGTACATGCAACTTTTGTTTTGCACTAAAGTACAGCCCCATGCACAGTGTGAAACAGTAGTGGTGATGCAGGGTCTGTTCTATAATAAAAAAAAATAATAAAAAACATACATACATGTAAACAGTATTGCACAAATTCTGCACAACTTGATGTATGTTTTAAGAATGTATGTTTTAATTATGATTTGTTTATTGAATTGAATAACATCTGCCAATATCTGTCTGTGGAAATATGAAATATGGTATTGTCTCATAAAATCTCTTCATCCCTTAATTTTGCCATTGTCTTTTTTCCCCTCTGTAGATTTATAGCACGAACACTTTGTTATGTTACAGTCAGAGTTATTCTGTGTAAAATATTTTCTGTTTACTCTACATGATGATGCTTCAGATGAATTGTAGTGATTGAATAATCATTGCCATGCAGCTTTTATATAAACCTCTGTATTCTGGCTTTTAAAATAATACTGTGTAAATCATTATCCAAAGGGGTTCTACAACTATAAGTATAAACTATCAGTAATCTTACATGCAATTTACTACAGCTCCCCTAACAGAGGCCTGGTGACTTTCTTTCTAGTTTAAGAAAGTAAAAAATAAAACCAAACTGCATCAGTTTGAGAATTGTGAGCCATAAGAACAGGCTCCTGTTCTAAGACAACTGATAAATATTCTAAAGTGTTGTCAAATCAGTGAATCATTTTGAAAATTACATGTGAGTGTCACACTGCAGAGAAATGTTCAGGATCTCAGGACTAACTGAAGACCCCTTATTCCCCTTATTTTGTTTTATGGCAGTCTAAATTATAAATGACATTCTTGACTCAGTGACTCGCTGAGCTCATTAAGACAAAGCAGATTAATTTGAACTTCAGCCGCTTCACTCTAACCTCTGCCCATCTTGACAAAAACTGTAGTCTCGTCCTCTGTGTGGCTGCTCTGCAGGTGAGCCTGCAGGTGCTGGGTGACATTCATGCTGTTGCAGGAGGAGCAGAGTTCACACAGACCGGCCTTCAGCTGGCAGCCCTCAATCCTTGGACACTCTGTACTGAGGGAGAAATTGCTGTGATATATGAGACAGTGGGATGACACAGAAAAAAGATGGTGGATGCTGCCTGTTCAAGCATTCTTGTTTTTCTTCATTGTACCACTCAGTCTGCATCTGTACACAGCATGAGCACACTAAGTATATTCTTTTCACTTCTCTGCACTGATCAGCTCCTCTCCTTTTCTTTACTGACCTGCTTGGAAAGATAATCCTTCCACTGTGTCTGTGTGGATTCATGGACAATGACCCAGCTTATACTGACTTCAAGATCCCAAGAGGTGATTTCCCTCTATTGAAATAAATAAATACATATATAGCAGATGTTTAAGACTGTTTGGAGGGATCAGGCCGATCCTGAAATAACCTCGGTCCTCCATCTTAGAGGCCGACCCCAGTCTTCTGCTCTGAGGAGCCATGACAGAGGATACACCAGGCCATCCTTCTTATTCTATCAAACAGACACAGCCCTTCATCAGAAATCTGTTAGTCACCGCAGCTCGTCAGACTGATCTGAAACCGCATCAAAACATCACACCACTATAGTGGATTGAAATGTTATTTGTTTTTCATATTCTGCATTAAGTCAGAAACAGTGGATCTGTGGCTCTGATTTATAAAACAACTTTCTCTATACATATAGCAACCTGAATTATTCAATCATTAATTAAACATGACGCAGACAAGAGCTGCGGCCTGTAGAGATGTTTCATATGCAGGTGTTTAATATACAGTTTAAACACAGACTTGAAACAATTATTCCTTATTACTTGGACAGTGTGAATAAATACAAGCGCCAAACAACCAAAAGCGTCCACAGAACTCCATCTGTCTGACCACTGATCCAGCTGTGACCCAGCTGTGCTGCCGTCATCAGAAACAGACCTCACTTTTGATGACGGCTCAGGGGAAGGACGCAAAAGACGTGTGGCGTCCCCTTCCTGCATCTCACCTCACGTCTCCGGTGGTGGGGAGTCGAGGAACGGTCACAAGTCAGAGAAAGCCGGGTGCAGGAGAACTGTGGTGTCCTGCGGTGTGTCTGTACTCACGGTGCTTGTGAAGCCGAGGCCACGTCACGTGACCTGTAGTTCAGTGTCATACAGTCTATGTTCAGCGTGCACCTGGGGGTGGAGCTCTGCAACGGAAGCCTCGCAGTTTACTCAGCTAGCGAGCAGGCTTCCTGAAAATGGCTAGCTGGGGAAAGGTCGCTGCTGTGTTGAGGAACGGTTTGAAGAGCTCCCGGGCTCTGAAGAGTTTAGCAGTGCGCCGTGCTGTCGGCCCTGGTGTTGTGGGCTCTGTAATAGGAACCGGGGTTTTCTGTTATTATCAGTTTCATGCCAACAACAGGACTCTGCCGTTCGCCGTTCACGCTGAGGAACAGAAAGTGAGTATACGTCAAGTTTCTGTCGTCGCAACAGACAGACAAGTGTGAATTCTGTATGTTTCACGTGTTTACCTAGAAAACTATGGTTTGCTAAATGCTGTTAATAGCGACAGACAACGAAAAAAGGGTGTGAATACTCCGCCGAGATTGTATCAACAACAACGCCCCCCAGCTGTCACTCACCCGGAACACCATGAAGTGCGCAGTGCCGCTCGTCTTAAACCAAACTTAATGGCCATTCAGATGCTACAGGTGCTTACAGTAATCTTTGTGTCCCCCTGTGCTGTTCTAGGAAGCTGCAGTTCCTCAGCGGTCCGCCAGAAAGATGCGTTTCAACCAGTTCGCCTCTGTGGTCTACGAAGAGGAGCTCTACATGACCCCGAGAGACTTCCTGTTCTCTGTCATGCTGGAGAATGTGGACCGTAAGCTGCACTGACGCTATCCATATACTGACAGTATGCAGTCAGCATGTAGGCTCAGATTGCTAATGTTCACCCTGACACACCTTTTCCATTGTAAACAAGTAATACGAGAGGAACAAAGAAAAGGCAGAAAAGAGATGGATCATAACAAGGTGAATTTTAAATTAAGACTGGGATTGCAAAAAATAACATAACTGGCGTCCATAGCTGGAGTCCATCAAACATCACTTACGAATGTAAACCAAATTTATACAACAATACTTATTACAGTGGACTGTAAAGATTATTTTATAGATCTGTGATCAGATCATTTGTGACAAACTGATTTTTTACACTCAGCCATCATGTCAGCAGATAACATGAGATAATAACTACAGCTAGCTTCTTTTGCCACATGAGGGAATTATTCAAATCAGTGGAAATCTAGTGAGGTTTGTAAACAGTGCAGGCCTGTTAGCCTCACAAATGCATAATCGTGGTGATCTCTTTTCCTTAACAAATCTTTCCTGTTTCCTCTCATGTAGGAAAGCTGCAGAAGAGAATTCTAACAACAGAGGTGTGTTTACATCTCCCTTTCACAATGTGAGAATAAGTTCAGACTGCACATGTAGAGCACAGTCATTAGTGTGAGCTAATAGTGCTGTCATCTGTGGCCTATCTGTTTCTATGCAGGAAATGAATAAGATGTTGGTGGCTGCCTCCAAAGCTCGGTCTGGTAATGATCTGTTCAGATCCTTAGGAGACAATGGTAAGTTATTAATCTGTCATCAGAGGAGAGTTAATACACAGGAGCTTCAAACCTAATCTGTATCCAGATCTGTTCACACACTGTGTCTAGATTCAGCTGTGACTGACTACAGGTCACACTGGACATCAAAACAGACATGACATGTCTTTGTGTGTTTCAGGTTTGATATCCTACACAGAGTACCTGTTCCTGCTGACTATCCTCACCAGTAAGTAACTTGTAGATTCCTGAACCTTGCATGAGCTGCTGGACCTTATAATGTCCTCTAGACTCTCAGTAATAATGTGCTGAATGGATTTGCATGTGATCTTGTGTGGTTGTTTTTTTCTATAGTTGAAGTCTTGCACATTTGAGTAGAGCCAGATAATTTATCAACAGCTTATGATGCTGTTTTTTTTTATCAAGTGTTACCCCACTAACCATGTTTATTAAATCATTTGAAGTTTTCTGCATTCAGATAGAGTTCACATAACTGACAAAGCATTGCTGTTCCAGAGCCACGCACAGGATTTCATATAGCTTTCAAAATGCTAGATGTTGACGGCAATGAGCATGTGGAAAAAAAGGAATTTCTCAAGGTAAGACCTCTGAGATATCAGGACTGTTTTTGCAGAAACAGTAGAAGAAATATTGATCATAACAGAGATGGTTTCATATTTTAAGCTCCTTAATCATGGGAGGATGTATTATACAGAGAGAATTGTGATTCTGTTTGTTCATATGTCTGTGTGTGCACTTAAATTTCAAAATATTACCACCTTTAATGCTGCCTCAAGCACTGATGCTACCAAAGTTGTAAGTATGGAGACATGGAACCATGTGAAGGTGAGGGACAGCTGCACTGCTGCTCCACTCTGTTTTTTATCTGTTATGTGTTTGCAGCCTGAGTCAGCTCCTCGGTTTAGTCCATTTATTTAAGGTCATTCGTAATTTCTGTCTTTCTTCCAACCAGACTTGTCCTCTGTGATGACAAGACCTTGGTGTGATTAGTCTAGATCAGGTCTAGACTAGTAGACTGCATGTTGGCACGTTATGCACCTTGTGTCGTATTTTCATGTTGTGACTTGGTGCACAGGCCTAAAGCATTCAGTAAAAGATAAGGCATGCATGGATTCTCATTTGCTCCAGTTTCTGTTGTGTGTGAGTTAGATGAAAGTCATATCTTTGGTTTGATCACTGAAACACTTCAGTTTTTGTTCATTTTTGTGACAACTCGTTGAAAAGGGATTTGTGTTTACAATTTAACTTTTTTTCCCCAGTTAAATGTTAACAATAATTGTATTTTTTTGCACCGAAGCTCAAGAAAATCATTGGGAAGAGTAAAATGACAGTTCCTAAGGACAGCATAGAGGTGGGTATTCTTCACATTCTCTTAAAAAGACAGTTCTGGCACTTTTCAGTATCACTAATTTGTTGTGTCAGGTCTGGCCATTCTGTTTTAATGATAACAACACATGATACGTCTTTACAGAAACCAGCATATGAAGGGGAAGGTGTGAACACAACACTACAGGCCTACTTCTTTGGGAAGAAAGGAGAAAACAAGCTACAGTATCGCGAGTTCCACAGGTAAGAAAATGGCCTCTACAGTCAGACACTCAGCTGCAGCTGTCAGTCATCATTCTACATTTTGGATAACTGGAATATGGAAAATATTTTTCACATTTCAAGAATTATCAGGCTATTTCTACATACATTTTCATGTTCCTACTAGCTACCCCACATACCATTTTGGTCCAATGAAAATGCTACCATTCCTCATTTTATCTTTAATATCTTTGTGTCCACTGGTGGTAGAGATCTCAAATACTGGCACAAAATTAATCAGTTTGAAGAAAAAATAATAATTGATATGATATGGGTGCAAGAAGTCCCTTCAATTTCCAAATCTAGGACCTATCTACTTTAGAAAATCAATAGGTATGTAGAACAAACTTGATTCAGTCAAACTGAGAACATCTTACAAAGTTTGGTGAAGCTAGAAATAATACTTTTCAAGATATTAATGCCCTAACATTGCTTCACAGAAATATTAAAATGTAAAAATATTTTTACACACCTTAGTTTTGGGACCCAAACACTATAGAGACAAACTTTGAACAAAATCTGTGACTGTGCTGGAACCACTTTCCTGGATTCTGTTTGATTTGACATGAAACAACACATGGATTTACGGTCTGATACGTTTGTAATGTTCTCTCCTCAGTTGATTAGGTGATATTGTTGTGACCATTTTTCATCACAAACCTCAGCAGGACAGCTGGTTCTCAAAGCTTTACATTTCTATTAAACAATGGCTGCTCCTCAGGTTCATGGAGGACCTTCAGGCTGAAGTCCAGGAGATGGAGTTCCTGCAGTTCTCCAAAGGTATGGACACCATGCGAAGAGAAGACTTTGCAGAGTGGCTGCTACACTACACCAACGAAGAAGACAATGAAGTCTACTGGGAAAACATGAGGAAGAAGATCCCAGCTGGCCAAGTATTTTCAATTCAATTCAATTGTATTTATATAGCGCCATATCACAACAACAGTCATCTCAAGGCACTTTTCATATAGAGCAGGTCTAGACCATACTCTTTAAAATAGGTATTTACAGAGAGAGACCCAACAAATCCCACCATGAGCAAGCACTAGGCGACAGTGGCAAGGAAAAACTTCCTTTGAGAGGCAGAAACCTCGACAGAACCCGGACTCAGGGTGGGCGGCCATCTTGCCTCGACAGGTTGGAGTTAAGAAGAGAGAGGAATGGCGAAAGAAGAACATAATAGCGAAAGAAGAACATACAATACAAAGACTAACATACAGAACATACAGTACAAAGACTCTTCTCCTCTGTTGCTGTCAGATAAGACAGAACTACTGTGAAAACTGAACTGGCATTATTTTGTCTTGCAGAGTATCACATTTGATGAGTTCAAAGCTTTCTGTCTGTTCACCAACAATCTGGAGGACTTTGCCTTTTCAATGAAAATGGTCACTGAGGCCAACCGTCCTGTTGGAATGGGTAACACCTCTCTTCTTGTTAAGATAGTTTCCTTGTAACCCTATATACAGTAGATGACATTTTCCCTTCTTCTGATCGCAGCCCAGTTTAAGCGAGCTGTGCGGATCGCCACAGGCCATGACCTCTCTGAGAATGTGCTGGACACTGTGTTTAAACTCTTTGATATGGATGGAGACAACTGTCTGAGCCATAAGGAATTCATTGGTGTGATGAAAGACAGAGTACTGCGAGGGCTGAAGGTGAGTTCATCCACCTGGACCTTTTTAAATTTACAAATATGTCTACAAAAATGTCGATCTGAAGTAGTGAATTCCAGGGCTGTTAGTTTTGATTACCTCCGTCCTGCCCCCAGGTGCAGCCTCAGAACGGCTTCTCTGGCTACTGGAAGTGTGTGAAGCAGGAGACTCTGAAGGGAGCTAAGGAGGCCCTGGGACATAACGGGTGCCCCATCTGAACCACCATGATGTGGCAGGAGACGTTGATAGATAATCACTTGTACCACTGCTCATCTTGGTATCTTATATTCAAGCAGTGTGAATAAGATGATAAACGTAACCATATGTAAAGAGCCTGAGGATTTACCACTATCTTATGTATAAATAACGTGTTTACAGGGCATTTGTTGTCTGTTTTAGGTCTACTTAGCTAACTGTGGTGCTTGTGGTGTCTACAGTGTTACTATAATTTTCTTAACTAAGTCGTGTGTTATATTAAGATCGGTGATGACTTTCAAATTAATTCTGCACTTTCCACACTTTGGCGCTCACATGCAGTGTGTTTACAAAGCTGGTTTAACTGTGGTTTAAGGCATAGATGATAATTCCATTCATATTGACACATTTACATTTCAAGCTTAACTGGTGTGGGTTTGTCGTTTTTTGTTTTTTTTTTTCAAAATATTTATCAATTAAAGGTTTATTTAAATGGAAGTGTTTCAGTAATGTCCTGCACACTTGAGATTCAAAGATTTCAACCAGTAGATTAAAAAAAACACAGCTACAACCAGTAACTATTTTGTAATTTATTGTAGAATTGACCTGTTAAGATCACATGAGTATGTGGGTTAACCATTAAAGATTGTGGTGCTAATTATCTTACCATACATACAATTCATAAAGTAAATAGACAAAACAAGCTTACTTCTGTGATAGATGAACAAATTAGTGACTGATGCCAAGGTTATCTGTGAATACAGCATACACAGCTACAATACAATAAAATTACATTGCGCATGAAGCCATCTTTGGTCTTCTTATCACTATAAACAAATACATATAAATTTGTATTGTATCAAAAATAGAAATTACATAGCCATATTGAAAGCAAATTCACATTTTTGACATACAATATAAGGAGAATACCTAAGAGACATATTGTGGGATTACATTTTTTCAATCCTTGGCTTTAAGGACCCAATGGTTTTGCCACATTTTGAACATTCATTTGTTTTTTAAAGAATTGCATGATTCTGTTAAACCATCTATCAACATCGCTGTTACCCATCTGTATAGGACAGTATGTAACATATATAACAAAACACAAATGAAAGACAAAAGAGATTGTCATTCTTAAAACAAGCATGTGCTTTCAATCCTGGGCTTTGACACGAGGCCAGATGGCCTCTGCTGCACTGGACAGAGAAGAGGAGGAGAAATGTAGTCAGGATTCAACATTCGGTCGTGATGTTGCAGCTCAGCCCTCACAGGTGAGCCCAGCCCTGACTGACAGACGTGTCCCGCCTCTCATGAGTGAGTCTCGTTGTGTCTTTAGTTAACGGGTGTGTGAGCGTGTGAGAGTATGTGTGTTTGGGTATGTGTGTATGTTTGTGTATGTGTCGCTGTCCTCCTGGGGTTCAGAGTTATTCTGTTCTCAGAGGCACAAATGATGAACTGCAGCCAAAGAGGACCTCTGCTTGAGATAATAGGGAAGTGCTTTCAAAGTGTTTGATCCACTGTGGAAAAAAAGAAGTATGTGTTAGGATTTGGGAACATCACAACAGCAGAGTGATTATGGCAAACTTTCTTTTCCAACAGAGCAGTGAGATCATTATTTAGGCTGATTTTTGTTGCATTTGGTTTAGTTGCCTAGAATTTCCTATAGTCCTTCTACATATCAAGTCTGTCACATTTGACTGTAAATAGCATCTATTTCTTTTTAGGAGAGTAGAAAATGTGGTCTTTGGTGTCTCCAACATTCATTACAGGCTACAGCTAACAATTTTTATTCTTACTATAGATCCTGTTTTGTCCAAGCAACAATCCAAAGGCTAAAACAAGCAAATATTCATATTTGAGAAGCTGGACCCTGAAAACTGTCGGCATTTTTCTTTTAAAATTGCTTCAGTGATAAATTATCAAAATTGTTCCAACAACTACCAGCTGCTCTACGGTCCATAAAGTACAGTGGCGAGTTGATGACCCTCCATCACAGAAATGAGAGCTGAGGTCATGATGTGAGGCTTTTACACAAGATAAACACTGGGACTGAGCTTCAAGTTAGTGAAAATTACACCTCAGCGGTTTGTAATTTTTATTGTTTGTCATTTCATTTTTTTAATTCTGGAAAACAGCTGTTAATGTCAGATGTTACATTTTCCTGCTTCAATCTGAGCTCTAAATCAGCATCCACCAAGCTACTGAGGTGTCATGACGCCATTACAAACTACTCACTAAAAAAATTCTGGCTTCTATTCCAACTAGGGCTGAATGATTACTGATTAATCTGCTGTTATCATCTCAATTAATCATTTAATCATTTGGTCTGTGAAATGACAGGAAATTGTGAAAATTCTGACATTTAAGAAGCAGGAACTTAGTAATATCTGGTATTTTGCTTAGAAAAATGCTTGAATGAATAATTAATTATTTAATTAACAACTGATCAAGTTCCTGTCCATCAATTAATACAAGTACAATTTTATATATGGCAGATTCCAACCTGCAGTTTACCGTTAATGTAAATTTGTGTGGCATTACTGCAGTATTCCACTGTAGTCTGTGTGTTAAAATGCACTGTAAACAAGGTATGTGGTGGTTAAGGTATTTCCAGTTTACATAATTAAAACAATTTTGAAAAGTTTCAATATTTATTTAAACTGCTGATTCACCTCTGTAATTTTGCACAACAGCCACAGTGAGATTGAGTTTCCTTATCCAACAGTGCAGTGCCACCAAAAGGCACATTTAGCCTGCAGGAGTCTATGTGGCTCAGTGCATTTTGTACAAAAATAAACATAATTTGTTGCTGTTATTTTTACCTACATTATCTCAGTGACTACTTGTACTATTCTGTAACTGTAATTTCCTCTTCACTCCAACTGTCATTTTGTATATTGTGCTGTATATTTGGTAGAGAATATCACTTGGATCATTAATGTTGATTTCTGATTAAAATATGACATAAAATCAGTGGAGCTGTTTTTAATAATCATCAATAAAATGAAAAACACTGTCCAAACAACATACCCACTGTTCATTACACCCATTATTCATCATCTGCAATCTGCAACTCAAATTTTTGAAATCATTCTGATGAGGGACCATTACAAAATAGTGACATTGTAAACAACCCACTCAGTACTCAGTACTCTGCATCCCATGTATTCAACAAGGTTTTCTCACTGTCTTACCATTCACTACAACAGGGTGGAGATGTCAAGGGTCACTCTCCTTCTTTACCGTCACATCTCCGTCTCCGGCCAGGATGGTTGAGATCTCTCCCTGCATGAAGGCCCAAGGCACAGTGGATCCAGCCAGGGGACAGCGCTCACCACTGGGGCAGTACACCTCCCCTCCTTGACCTTGGCTGCGGATGAATCCTCGGGTACAGGGGAAGCAGAACTTGTGGTGTGGGACAGAGGGACACTGGACAAAGTGAGTGTCCTCTAAGCGCTCTCTGCAGAGGGTGCAGCAGAGCAGGGTGCCCTGAGCACTGCTTGAAGACTCCCCAGCACTGGTGTTGCTGCTTGGCCCTCCAGCACTTAAGCCCTGGCCCATGGATGCCTGGGAGACTGAGGTGGAGGCAGTGGAGGGGCTGCTGCTGGTGGGACGACCGGCTGAGGAGGAGTGGGCTGTGGACATGCTGGGGCTATCTCTGGCCATCTGGTTGGAGCTCAGACTGTCTGCAACTCCCATGAGTGCTGAGATGGGTGAGGGTTGGCTGTGTAAACGGGGTGGGCCCTCTTGGGGTGCAGCCATGCCAGGGAGAGGTTCCATGCCTGAGTAAGCACCTCGGGGCCAGGGCTCTCTTGCTGGATGATCAGGCCTCCCTTCGCTCTCTCCATTCTCAGAGCCAGGAGAAGCCTTGCGGCGCCGCGTTGTGCTCTTCGCTGGTACAGGGCGTCCAGCGGCTGCCATGGGCAACACTGCATCTGGCTGTGGCAGAACCTCTGGGATTGGGGGCTCTTTAAACATACGCACGCCATCATTCAACAGCTCTGACAACCCACGCCAGTCTCCCGTGCCTTGCCGCTTCTCATACTCCACATAACGTAGCCCAGAGTTCACTGCTTTACCTGCATCTTTGGCCGAGTCACGAAACATCTGCCTGACCAGGTCTGGGACTCCTGAGAGGATCATTCCAGACCCAGCAGGATACTCCACAAACACCTTAAGCTCAAACTCTGGGGTTGTGCTGGCATCGAAGGCCAGAACACGACCCATCAGGTTATGGTCTTTCCTGAAGCGCACATTAAAGGGGACGCAGCTGCTGAGAGCTACAAGCACATCCCGGACTGCTTTAGGACGGTTTGGCCAGCCTTCAACCCTACTACGAGAAATCTCATTCAGTTCACTCATCACTTCATTGTTCCTCCACACTGCAGGATCTATACCCACCAGAGTAGAGGTGCTAGCTCCCACACCAAGGGACACAGCCTGTCTTCTGCCAGCATCACCCATTATGGGGCCAGCTGAGACAGCAATAGGTGTGGCTCCAGCCCTAGAGCCTGATAATGGGGCTAAAAGCCCATGAGGGGCTGCTACTAACCCCTGAGCTATCAAGGCATGGGATATGGTGCCATGAAGACTAGGAACTGCACCAGCTATAGCCCGACGAGTATTTGGGCTCTGTCGGCTGCCCTCTGACAAGGCCACATCTTCAGCTCTGTGCAGGCCATTTGGGAGGCGAGAAGACACCCCATACTCACCCCTCCCCCTGTCTATACGCTCTCCATGCTGCCGCCCTGCTTCAATGGGCCCAGCCGAGCTGGGTTTACTCTGCTGTGGACCGGGGGACCTGCCGTCTAAAACTCCGTGCGTGCTCTTCAGTTGCCTGGCAGTTTCAATGAGGAGCTCTATTCGGTCTGCCCCGTCGTAGTTGACACATCCCCGGCACACAGCTTCGCTGAACTCCCACAGCATGGCCCAGGGCATCTTGGGCAGATCGCAGAGGTAGCACCATTGCCGTCTAGAGGAAGACTGCGAGGCGGAGGACATGTTGTTTACAGGCCCTCGACCAAACTTTCTTCGGAGGCCTACACGCTACGGTCAACGTTTTTCAATAATTCTTCAGTTCTCAGACAGGACCCACCACATTCCGCGGATTTTACGATGAAAATTAAACAAACACTACGCTCGAAGTGCGACTATTGAGCACGGTATTTGAAAGTTTGCGACGCCTTCTTTCTCGATTTGTTCGTGTCGGTCTGTGTGGAAGGAAGTAAAATGTTATAAGACACCGGAAACACCTACGCGACTGGGATTTGGGGAAATATGGGAGTTGTAGTTTTTGTCTTGCTCGCAGTTTACTCCGTTTTCTCTAGTATTGTGGGTTTTCTAATGAACAACCAGGGACCACAGGTACACTGATGTAAAACGAGCCAGGTTGTGTGACTAGTGATTACACAGGAACATTGATTAATTAATTAATTACCGAAGACGCTGGAATCCGCACAACTTATCGCACAAAATATCACGTGTGACGTGTGTGTTAGAATATTTGACTCAAGCAGGAAAATGTTCTGGTGCAAATTACTGACTACTACTTCGGGAAAAGTGATTGTAAATGCTTTGATGTCAGCGTACATTGAGCAACGTGGCTGACCTGTGCCTATGACCGATGTTTACATACACTGCTCAAAACATTAAGGAAAGGAGGGAGCAGATACCAGTCCTGCTGCTGGGTTGATGCTCTTCTGCGCATTGTCCAGCTCTCCCCATGTAACGGCCGGACTTTCTGGCGTCTCCTCCATCCTCCTCCATGGAGGAATTGTACAACCTGTGCAACCTGATTGGGCTGCAGGTACCAGTAGAGACAATGATAAGGAGAGAGCAATTGTCTGTGACCACAACATGGAAACCCCACTTCCTGTGTTGGGGGTTGTCTTGCTTTTGCTTCCCCATCGCACTTGTCACTTTGATTTGCACGAAAGTAGGAGGAATTGATTCACAATCACTTGGTCTTCCTAAATGGACAGATTGATATCCCTGAGTTTTAACGGAGTTGGTGTTATACTGTGATGATCATATGTTCCTTAAATTTGTCGAGGAGTGTATCCATAAGAAAACCTTCACCTCTTTGAGGAGAAAAGTACTCTGCCTCTAGAAACCATGTGGACATTGTAGTTAAGAACAGATGGAAATGAAATGATCACTGGCTAATAACAAGAACTGAGATCCCAGTCTAATCCAGCATCTG
This sequence comes from Lates japonicus, assembly GCA_033238685.1. Taxonomy (NCBI): domain Eukaryota; kingdom Metazoa; phylum Chordata; class Actinopteri; family Centropomidae; genus Lates; species Lates japonicus. The sequence goes on from BRZM01000003.1 coordinate 9,630,917, forward strand.
TGGGACCTGCCTAACACCGTGTAGGTCCTCCTGACCTGACATGGCATAAACACAGGACCTCTGGGGGTGTGCTGTGGTGTCTGACACCGGGACACTGGCAGCAGGTCCTTTGGGTACTGTGGGTTGTGGGGTGGGGCCTCCATCTATCTGGCTTGTTCCAGATCATCCCACAGATGCTGGGTCAGACTGGGATCTGGGAAGACTGGAGGCCAGGTCAACACTTTGGGGTCTTTGTCGTGTTCCTCAAGACATTTCTAAATTGTTTTTGTGGTGTGGTGGGAAGTCATTATCCTCTATACTCTGACTATTAAAATATGTAAGTGTGACTGTGATCCAGAAAACTACAGCTGCTTCTCTTTGTAAAAACTGGACAACCAATGGATTTTTGTTTTCTCCATGAATGGACTTAATGTTTCTCTGTCAAGAGAGAAGAAATGATGAGAGAAAGAATACAAACCATCTCTGAAGACATGAACACTGGTTAAATCAATATTCACATAATGATTACTGTTCACTTTATTTAAAAACCAAAAACAGAGGTCCACATTTAAATGTTATTTCAGGGTAGTGGGGAATTATTTAAATCTAATGTTGTGAAATACAAAATAAACAACTGATTGAAAAACATGGTAAAACTAAAATAAATCATACAAAACCATAGTTAAAGTAACATACTCTCAAGCACATCCATCCTAGTTTTTGTCAATACCGACTGAATGTTTAATGGGACATAACAACAGAAATGTGGTATACTATGTAAAGACAAAACATTACAAATAGTTTAAGGGAAGAATATTTAGTTGGCATGGTGTGTGGTTGAGAAACACAGCTTCAGTGTGTAAGGGTAAGGCCCACCTGTAAGAGATAAAGAAAAAAAATTACAGAAAAAAACAAAATAGGTAAAAGACATTATTAAAATGTACAGCATACTGTAAAACTTACAAGGCTAACCTTTAAAAAACACTTTGGTATGTTAATGTAACAAGATGACTACTTACTAGGGTTTTTCATCTGGTAATGGTTCATCATAGCTAGGGCTTCCATGGCATCATTGATGGATTCCCACTCCAGTAGGCCAGATGAACTTCGCTCACCTTTTGTGCCACATAAGGGAACTGATTAAATTACCATGATAAATGATACTCAACTGTGCTCTGATGCACTGAACTACATATGTTCTATATAAGAGATCTATATGGGTTTCAAGATCACTCATTAATATATCTGAAAAGCCACCTAACAGCTGTAGCATAACCAAAATAATAATACCTACATACAATTTACAATATATGGTTGAAAACCAGCTGGAATGCAATTTTAACTCAAACTTTTTTCTAAACTTGATATGTCATTCATCTGGCAAAACAGTAAAGAATATTTATGCTGCTAAAACTCTCCCAACTTCCCAACAGCTTTATACATGAAGGAAATTAATTAGTATCCCATTTTAAATGAGTTAGCAGATAATGCCTTGCATTTAGGACAAGGACTGAGGTTTGCTTTGATTTCTTCATTATCTGGATCAGTTTGAAGCCAAAGGCAATGCTTTGTTAGCACTTGATCTTGTGCTGCAAATAAAAGAGGAACTGTAAGGTGTACATACAATTGCCTACAGATGGTGCCAGTGTAAAACTTCCCAAACTATCCTCATCCCTGTACTCTAAGTGCATAGTACATTCCTACACACATCTGTCTACCCACTCATTACATAACTTTTTTGAAATCAAGAGGACAGAATCACTAATAACGTTCAACAAAACCAGTTTGTACTATTGGCCAGGCTGTAAGTCATTACTCACTCTTTCCAGTGAACAGTTTCACACTTGTGGGGCTCTTAATTCCAAGTTCATCACAGACCTAGAAAGAGAGATCAGTTTCACTGAGAGTGTGGTTTGTAGAAAATCTACTTTTCAGAGGGCCTGGAAGCTTTCGTTACCTGGTTAAAGATCTCTGCAGATATGTCAGGCTGTGCGTTAAAGAAGTGGAGGACATTGCTGGGGTGCTGGATTCGGTTTTTGGCTGCCTGCTCTGGGGAGGTGAAGCGGTTGTTGCGTGATCCGTGGAAATCTTTGAAGCTGCTGGTGTTGTCCTCTAACTGGTAACACTGTCCTGGCACAATGGCCTGCTGCTTGGACACACTGCCAAGGAAAGATAGCCAGAGGTCATACATTTGTGTATCTAGCTCTGCATCTAGCTCTGCACTCTGCATCTTTTGTTTGTTGTTTCTTTTTTTTTAAGTCCGTGCTAATGCTTTGGACAGCTCTTCTTACCAAACGTTAAGTTTCTGTCCAAAAAGGAAATTATTGTTGAGGTGAGTGATGGCCCTGTCCACAGAGTAGCAGTCTCCCATTTCCACCATTGCTGCGCCAGGCTTACTCTTCATGAACTTAACCTGAAGAAGAGAGGCATCCAGCTGACTACACACAAACCAGATCATGTGATATTGTTGATGGACAATGGTTGGAAGCATCAACTTTCATCTTATACTAACTACACTCATCACTTGAGCAATTTGTTACCATTCCATCTTCAGTAATCATTATCAGTTAAATACACTTGTTAAATTCCACTGAAATTAACAGTCAGGAGCTTACAGCAACCAGTGTTTGGTGTCTAACAGCAAAGAGATGAGTAATGGAAGGGTGTTTAGCTTCATCTTACTCACCCTCTCTACATTGCCATAGAGGCAGAAGATGTTGAAGACCTTGTCAGCATTAATCTTGGAGGGCTCAAGGCCATACACCATAAGAACTGGGGAGTCAGCGTGTGGTCCGTACTCGGGGGGTGGTGGTCCATATCCAGGACCATAGCGCTGGCTACCCCGACCACGCCCACCCATCCCTGGCCCCATACGGTGGGGAGGAGGGGGGCCGTAGCTGTCGTCATTGTAGCCATGATACCCGCCTTGAGGGCCACCTTCATTACAGGAAAAAATTATATTTGAGTTATACAGAATTGGAATGTGATTCATTATTCTTAATGTAAGACCACTCTGTTGAATATTTACCATAATCAGGTGGGTGGTCTCCCAGAAGAGCAGGCTGCCTCTGGCGTTTGTTGGGATTGGCATTGGGATCTAAAAGGTAAAGGTAAAATAAAAGTTGCCTATCAAACAGTTACATTATGAGCTACTATGTGCTAAGGGACAAGGCTGTGATTGACATGCAACAGAGGGTACCGACATCTTAAGTGTTAAAACAAAGTCTGCAGGCTCTATTTTTCTAATCCAATATGTGACATAATGGAGATTTTTTTTTTTTAACAATGATTTTGAAAGATAGCTTTTAAGCATTTTTAAGGACCTCCTATATCTGCCATCCTAGTATAAACACACACACCTTGTGAATTGTTCCAATTGCCTTCACCATCAGCATCTGTGCAGGTACACATATACACATGTCAAATCCAAATTAACATTAAAAAAGAAAAAATCTGGCAACACTGTATTAATACATTTCTCTATATGCTAGAAAATTATACGAAACAGAAACATTCAGATAGAAGATCACAGATTGCATATGCATCAGTGCTATGAGCAGCACCTGCAGTCTAGGCATGTTTTATTGGAAGTGATGAGAACTAAGCAGTTTATACAAACCAGAATAAGACTCAAGTATAACATAGGAGGTGAAAAGACATCAAGTATTTGGACTAAATTACACTGTGAAAAGCAAAAATGAAAACAGAAGTGTATACTGGCTTAAATTCACTTCAAAAAGTAAGTGCTAACATTATCCATAACAGTCTATTTTGTTATAGCAACAAAAAGTGAATTCTCTGCATCAACATCCATCTGTTTTTGTGTGGACCCTTTCTTAAGTCTAACAGATCAACAACTACTCTTAGCAATTAACTGTGAGAACAGGATTTAATATTCTATTTTAAAATTTGGTTATTTGTCAATAAACATCTGATTCTGGTTATGAACACTGTATACATACTATATTGTTGACTATAATCTGCAGTGAAAGTTAAAATAAGGCAATAATACAGGTGTGGAATTAATCATACTACATCAGTGGCTGCTTTAAATTTGTCCTGAATCTCAGATTGTTAATTGAATGTGTTACTTGAAACACAAACCAATATGCAATACAAGTAGAGTGGGTTACTGGGAGTAGTCACCATATGGGGACTTAAAAGCACCACTTCAACAACCAATTCCACATAGGATTTTGTATTAAACATACAAACTGATTCCAATTAAATTCTTTTTTTTTGTCCAACACAAAGTGAACAGAAACAAAACCCTTATTTATCTTTGTTCCATTATACCTGAGCAAACAATACCTTCTGTGGTTACATTACTATATTTCACTACAATGTGTCACTACCAGGTGTGACAACAACCTAAGACAGCACCAAAACCAAAATCCACATCTGTAAAATAAAATCCTACATTTATAACCAACTATTGTAAAATCCATATTAACTGATACTTATGCTGCTCCAAGAGTAAAATCCATGTACAGCTTTCCAAACATCCCCTAGCAGGACCAAGTTAGATATCAAAGTTTGCCCCACTGACAGGCCCCACTCATTCCCCCTGATACTAAGGTGCTTGGTGATCTAATTCAAGGTCATATAATCAGACATTAATAAATATCTTAGAATATTTTAATTATAATTTTGAATTAAAAAGCTGCCACGTGAATTCAGACCTGGTCCGTTACATTACTAATGTCTGTTTGCTGGTGTTACTATGGCTCTACTACTATGATGATGTAGTATTAACATGGTGGCTCACAAATTTAAGACAAAAACAGTCAAGTTGGTTTAGTTTCACAATAACTTTCAACTTTTAACCATAAAGTCAGATTATTCATTCATTTCTTTCAAGTACTTACAGCACCACACATGGAGCATGGGACACAGTGGGCAGGTAGGGGGCAGTCTTCAGCAAGGATGCTACCCGCCAACCTCTGACTCCAGCCTCAACTCATTCTCCCTCTTCAGTCTTTCCTTTCTTCTTTCCTTCTTTGCATCCCCACCACCAGAGAGAAAAGTACATCCACAGGTCCATGCTTGATTCTGACTTGCTGCCAGTTTGTTTTTAAAGTTGCTATCAGAGGCTCATTTCCAGCTTACCGTGCTCTGACCACAAAGCAGGACATTTGCACCCTTTGAGAGTGGGCTGTCAGTCCACAGACACACTGAGCCAAACCTGCATCACACGGGAGGCGTTAAAGGCATCACTATGGGCCAGTGCAAAAAAAGGGTAAATGAAATAACGCAGAAACAACACAAGAACAGCACAGAGAGAAGGAGGGAAATGGGGAGGAAGGCACAGGGAAAAAACAGAACACCAGAGTCCATAAATATAAAGCTTTGGGAAAGGATCTGTAATCTGTTTGCCTCTGTGCTTATATGCTTGATAGGTGTTTGATGCTTGTGTCTTCATAGGCCCCCCCGTGGATATTTCTTCTCATGTAAAAATGGGCGTTCACGTGATGCTCACTTATTTGGTGTAATAGTTGTCAGCCACTTGCAAAGTGAAAAGGCATCTAGTGCTTGACAATAAGTCATCTGGAATATCTGCGTGATGATGTGCTGTCATGGCGGTTCAGTTCTGTGTGTTGCCGATATTCAGCTCGTTGTGTTGTCATGTTGTGTTCGGCACAGGACGGTAGAGACAAGCAGTATTAGCATCTGAGAAAGAGAATGGCCTCTTTTTTGTTTACTGCCCCAGTATGTGGTGTCGTCTGTTCCCTGGTTGGGCTGAGTGTGTCTGAAAACTCCTCTGTTGCTCCCTGTGGTTGTGTTATGGCAGGCACATCCCAAGGGCTAGGAGGCGTGGCCGCAACGACCACACACCTGACTCCCGCCCCCATCATCAATGTGTTGTGTCAAAAGTGGTGACTCCTCGTGGCTCTGCAGATGTGCTGTACTGGTAAAGAGGTGGTGATAGATGCTTATCAATCTATCGTCAGTCTGTGATGGATATGCGAGGTGTCTGTTCGCGTGGCCTTGGAGTATTTCTGTCCCTCAAACTGAAATGGTGGCTACTGTCCACCACCAAAAATAAAATGGATTCCCATGTCAGGTGGTGGAGATAGGGGTGATGATGGACTTGGAATAAGGAAGTACTGAGTTGAGGTTGTGTTCCGGTGTTTGTTGCCCCACTGTGTCCGATGTATGCCACAGAGCTGATTTATATGGTTGTGGCTGTGGGTGCTGTTATACTGTAGCTGTAGAAGCCACTGCATCTTTGCAGCATGTGTCTGCTTAGAGGCTGAGGTAAGCCTGTATGAGTATGCACAGTGAGGACACAAGGAGTACCTCTGGTTCATAAGGCAGCACAAACTAGAATATCATGAAATGTCTCGAGAGTACAAGATGTCAAACACCTGTATGAAACTTGCAATGTACATGTTTCCGTACTGGTTGTGTACAACACAAACAATTACATCCTGTACAGTGTCTGGCAAAAGAATAAAAAAATTCCCCCGCACAGGTACACTGATGTAAAGTATCTGTCTGTAGTTAGGTTTAAAACACCAGCAAAATTCTGTACACAGAACATAATGCAAATGTGTACTATTATGAACAGCCTTATTTTTTTCTTCATCAGGCTCCTAGCACATCACATTTTAGAGATTTTTTTCCCCAGCTACCTTGAAATCTGATTTCCTAACAGTTGGCCTACTTGCATTTAGTAGTATTCCTTACATTAACCTGTATTTTGGTCATAAAATGGCAGAGAAGGATCTCTTTCTACACAACGTGCCAAGCAGCTGATGAAGTTCCTCTCCTGGAGTTTTTCAGGAACACCATGACTGATTATACCAACAAAACACATGATGTAATCCTTACCTAAATCTAATTCCACTCCAGTGTTCTACAAAGTTCATTAGTCAGGCTCAAAACAATACATATTATACATACATATACATCTATGTATCTATCTACATATATATATAAATTATATATATATAAAATTTTACCTTTAATTTTACATTAAAGGTCCCATGAACTGCAGAATGTTCTCATTCCCATATCTTTGGTTCTATCATCAATGGTTATATTCATAATATACCAAAAATGCATTTAACCCATTTTTATACCAAATCCAAACCCTTTTCCTAACTGTTAACTGTCATTTTTAGTAACTCATCATGAACGAGAGGTATATGGAGGATCATCCACCCATTAACAATGTTATCACAGACTAAGAATGCCATCCAACCTCAGCAGCTACTGACTGCTGACTGTAATGCAAACACCCAAAACTACAGTTGGGAGTTCAATCCTTGTCACAATGGCAACTACTGACAGTGTTCATACTGCTGTTTATGCTCCACCTATCCACAAACCCAGTCCCACCCACTGTTAAGTCCAGCCTTCATGCTGAAATACGTGTACTGCACATCAAAGCCTGGGAGACATTTCAGATCTCAGGAGTCATTTCATGGGACCTTTAACATGAGGTGTGCCTAAGCTGTCTCTCAAGTCAACTCAGCTGGCTAGTGCAATGTCTACACTTTGAGCTATGATAAAATCTCCACTATGTTTGAAAGAATGCTGACAGGTGTGATAGTCTCTAGTGTTTACCGGATTAGAGTAGGCGGGGATGTGAGGTTGTGCAGTTGTGGCATGCTCTATAGGGAACGTGAACCTATGTGAAGAATGGTGCGCCCGCATATGCTACAGTGACATGTGCGTTGGGCTTTTTGCATGCATGAGCCTGTAATTGAGGTTGGCTGCCCTTGAGGTTGCTCCTCATGCCCTTACTTTGTGCCTGCTGTGTGGCGAGAAAATGCATGAAGATTGTGAAGGCGTCACAGGAATACTGCCTATGAACACTGAGTTGTGCAGCATGAGTGGTGAAGAAACCATTCATCTGTGATCAAAGGCAATACCCCTGGAGGCAGAGAACCCTAACCATCCCGTACAGTGGCATGAGAGGAAAAGAGGAAGAAATATAGGGGAAGGAAGAGCTGTAGACTGCATGTTACCTTGGCCACTTAGGTTGGGGTTTGTGTAGTCCCACGTGTCTTGGTCGTTCTTGAAGACATTAAGGCGCGCTGGCTGTAGACAGAATTACATTACATAAAATTCCAAACTAGTCTCCACTCACTGGCATCTGATTTTAATTCTACAGGTACATAGGCAGATTAGATATTGCCATACACTCACCTTGGCATACTCGATCTTTAGAGTGCAACAGCCAGAATAAATGTCTGCTCCATTCAGAGAGGCTTTAGCCCTCTGAGCACTTTGGACCGAATCAAATGTGGCAGCAATGAGTTAAGGGGAGGTCTGTATAATTAAAAATCAGTTTGTTATATGTCCAAATGTAGAGCAACATGGCCAATTTAAAGGTAGTTCTTAAAAAGGATATTCAACCATGGCCTGAACACCATTCTTTCTGAAGATGACAATCCTCTGCACAGGACCACAGTTGTTACAAATGGTGTAGAGCACATCCTGTAGAAGCACACAGACACATTTATGTAGTAGTCAGCACACTTGTTAACTGTTATCCAAATTTAAATTGGTACATTGATGCCATTTCTATAAAAATAATTCAGTAATATCAAGATGGAAAGGAAACTAAGTGTGAAAAGAATATTTTATGGAAAAAACAAACAAAAAAGTACACATGCTTTGCATTTTAAAAGCATGCTGACACAGACTAATACATCTCTGTATTAGAGGTGGGTGAAAAAATTAATTCACGCAAGTATTGTGATTTTTATCTTCTAAAAGTCTTAATCAATTCACAAAGGCCAATAATCAATTTTCTTTTTAATTATTATTGATTCATAATATTCTGCCTGAATTTGTCATCATACAGTAATGTATACAGTTTTACCCATTACTACATAAACTGATGTGACACTGTGACACGGACACTTGTTTTTATAATCACATTACCGTAGTTATAGGATAGATGGGGTTTATGATCGTGAGCAGCAACACGTTATTGACACTCCGGGTGTCGTCTGAGTCTCCTGGCCGGGAGATCTTTTGGCTGGTGGAGTAATTGATGAAGGCAGGGTGGCCAGCAATGTAAACCTGGTTCTCCGCAGCATACGTAACAGCATTGCAGGAGCCGTTCATGTCCTCATACTCCACCAGGGCCTGGCGCTTCTTGGGCATCATAACCACATAACTGTAAATAAAAAATTCAAAAGGAAAATTTCAGAACCTGTAAGTCACAGCATCATGTTTCATTAATAAAAGCATCAGTACCATAAACATTTTCACTGGCGATTTGGCTGAACTTACTTAGAACAGACTTAGCGCTAAACTAAATACATTTACACCAGCATTAGGTTTTTTTTTCTTGTTAGTACTGAAACGAGGAATTCCCAATAAGATCAAGGAGTTAAAAAGAATTCACATTCAAATTTGTAGCTCTACACCTTTTTTAAACCCCCGTTAAGAATTGTGTTTCACTGTACTTGCTAAAGTCCCCTTATAAAACAACAGGCAGTTGTTTCCAACAGACAAGCTAAGATAAGCCTTAAGCTACGTGCCCAGCATAGAGCAGCACAGATAAGTAAAAAAGTGGTTGGTGAAAAAAAAAAGAGATAACTAACATCTGACAAGAGAGTGAATATTGGCTTCTAACAGTGCAGAGCTCTTGCATTGCTAAGTGAAATGAAAACATAAAAGTCAGAACACTATGACAAGATGACTGTGGGTTGGGAAGGTGCTGCCTGTCAGTATGTTTATGAGGTTAATATAAATGGTCACACAACATCACAACATGGGTCATGGAACCGGCAGCATGAGAATCACAGTGAAGATGTTAAGTACGTTGAACATACAGGGTCTCAGGTGATCTGATGTTACCTGATGGCCCCAAACTCCTGCAGGGCCTCCACCAGGTCAGCCTCCATTATACCGTCCACCAAGCCCCTGATGTGCACCACCGGGGAGGGTAGCGGTTTATGAGGGTCATCATAGCTCTCCTGAAAATGAAACACACAAGATGATGCTTGTAGGGTCATGAAATGCTTCCACCGCTGGTTAACAGGGGATGAAGCAGCAGACCGCAAAAGATGAACAAACAGTAGTCCCAGAGTCTTTTAAAAATACACTGCAGTGAAGGTTAGCGTTAATAACTAACGTTGTCATGGACGTTAAAACGCTGACCTGAAAAAACGAGAAATTCTGTATATTCATTTGAACAGCTTATGGTTACCTACAATGTGTTTTCTATCAGTACACACAAAGGCAATTACGTGTCGAGGTTTAATTAGACAATTACATCAACTCCTTCGCCGCTTTAACGTTTTTCTATCTAAACCTGACCAAACTAGCGTTAACGAGAACGGGTTTGCTTCGGTCAACTAACCTGGCCAGTTAGCTTCTTCATTTTAGCTAATGGTGAGATAAGCACTAAGCACACTTTGTGAAGCTGAATTCCTCTCGTAGAAAAAGCAAAAGCTAGCTCATTTTAACACAATAAAGCACGGACTACCAAGGTAAGACGTGAACCCTCACCGTTGTCATTCCTCCGTCCTCAGTTTTCTGTCTTTTCGTCGCTCTGCCACCTTCTCCGTAGTATCGGCCCGCAGCAGCAGCCATGTTGTCCTGTCTGCCGGGCTATTGCTGCATTCATGATGTGTGTGAAAAATGGGATACTACTTTGACAGCTAAAAGCAACGCCTCCGTTTTTCTCTTCTATGTCCACAGCAAGGTGTTTGAAGCCGTAAAGATATCTTTATTTAACTTTATTTAACCTGGAGACTCCCGCTGTCCCGCTGTTCCTAAAATAACATTTTATTATGCATATAGGACAAACATTCTAATGATGCATTTTCTACAGATTAATGCGTCTTATCCTTAAACGTTGTGATCACGGCATGTCTTTTTTTTAAAAAACAGTTCGTAAAATTGTGACTTGGCTATCTTTGTGATTTATCTAGACTGAAGTTCTCAAAAGTTTTATTTTCAGTGGTGAGTTATGAACGCTACACGTGTTATTGGTCACTTTACCCTGTCGATCATTGATATTATCGTGTCCTCCAGGAGAGGCGGTGGGGTTTAAGCGTTGGTTGAACATTTTGAACAATACAAACACAGGGGGACTCTGAAAACGTACAACAAACCCATGTGTCATACAGACACGAACCTTAACAGCCCTACTTTCACCCGACTCATTGCTTTACAACCAAATTTCCATGAAAGGATTTACATATGGTCTGATGTTTACCTGTATGTCGAATTGTCTTTTTTTCCCTCTTGCATTACTTTGAAATTCATAAATTTCCCAATCAGGCATTCGAGGAAGAATTATTTTATCCAATTTTACCAAAAAAATTAAGTTTGCAGCACAAGTGCTGATTCACTATTTTCCTTGTGTTTTTCACGATTTAATGGCCCATTTCAGCACAACGTCCAGCTCTGCTCAAAGTAAGGACTGATTTGTTTTAGCCATTGACACAAGGGAAATCCAAGCTCTATTTCTTTTAGATTATAGCACAGTTCTGGATACCGCCATCATCTTATCCTGCTTAAATGCCATGTAAACTGGACTGGTATCTCAGGTAGTGATTATAACTGCTTTTATACCTTACCTGCATGACAGGTGTTGTGGTTCTCCTCCACATTGTATCTCAGATGTTTGTTTTAAGGTCATGTTTTTCAGTTTAGCCTTTTTTTCATTTAAACTTTAACTTTAATTTAAAACCCTCTAAAAGTACCTCTTTTCTCTTTTAACATTATTGATGCTATCCACCTGCTTTTTGGATTTGCAAATCTAATACAAGGATACTGTTTAACATGGATCACAGAATTTAAAACATAATATTATATGTATTTATAATCAGTGTTCCCCAGATGTCACATTCCCTCTGAAAAATATTGTCCTCTTCTGTACGAATGAAGTAATATAGTACAGCCAGGGTGGGTGATGGATCCAATGCAGACACACTCGGTTAAAATTTCAATATAATTGACAACTTACAATAAATTACAATATATTTTTGTTCATATCAGCTCAAATACATTAAATTATAAAGACATTAAATGACGCCATTGATAAATAAACAGATAAGACTTAAGGGGTGAATGAATCGTCACTTTCAAACGGTCACACTAAATGGCAGATACTGGGTACATTTTTTTCATTCCACAGCTTATTAGAAATTCATTGTGTAATTCTTCTTCTTCAATTATACATTTTCAATACTGGGTCCATGTAGTGCATTTCTGATCATTACTATTATCGATAATCACAGTGAGATAGGTGCAGTACATTACACTAAACATGCCTTGTGTCACATAATTCAACACAGAAACACAATTTAGCAGTTAGAGATATTTCACAACATCTTATCTCCCAAACTGTTGAGTGTAACCAAACTGTGCTCAGTTTTTCATACCATGGCTACAGAAGATATTTGTTTCAGATTGGCTGGCAGGGCTCCATTCAAAATCGTACAACAGGACAACTCAAATAGTTCCCATCAACATTGTTCTAAATATGTTGCGCAAAAACTGGAGGTAGCCATAGCAACAGTACTTTTGTTACCAATTAACTATAACTGGTCAAACAGACTTACTTATGGGTTAATCATGCTCAGGTTCACGTTTACTGACAACAAACTTGATGACAGTTTGAACACAGACATTTTCTGACTGTGACAAATGGGCATGTAAACCTGATGATACACTCAGAGGTGTCCTGATAAACAAAGACATCAGACTCCGCTGTGTTCAAGCATGATTTTCATATATCAGAGCAGCTTGTCACGTATTATCACTTAACATTGGCTCATCCCTGTAAAAGAAGCTGTCATTACTTTTCTTATTTACTTACTAGGTTTGAGTGTCTAATCTATAGATCCGGCCTCTGTAAGTGGGAGAAGAAACAAGACCAAAATTGAAATCCAGATTATAATCCATCGAGCGCAACCAGTGCCAAGCAAAATCCAGTGACTTCACAGAGTGCATGCTGACTATTTGCTCTCCTTTATCACAAATAGTTACCGCATGTTATTTAGTCCACTAATGTGAAAATGAGTAATTCAGTCACAATCAATTTTACTGACCGAAACTGTCCTGGGGTGGATGTGATGCATGTGCAAGTCTGTAGTGTGTATACATTTTGATGAACCATGGCAGCAGTTGTCAAGTGGTGACAGGTCTTTTCAGTGGTTATTGTAATAGTACTGGCCAGGTCAATGACCTGGTCATGTGTGTATTTGTGATTTAGCAGTCCTTACTCTCCAAAGCTGTGCTCTCTCAGAAGCCTTGTATATGGCAATAGGCCTCCAAGCTGGAGAAGAGGATGTAGAGAAACCAGAGTCCAAAGAAAAGCAGTGATGTGAGGACTTTGGGGATCCGAGGGCCTCCCAGTTCACCGCCTATGGACGGCCTCCGGCGTAGCATCAACACTCCCATAGCGAAGAGGGCAAAAATGGTGAAGAGTGTGACGGAGAAGGCCAGCGAGCCAGGGTCCACACGGAAGACCTTACCTTTGACTTTCCAATATACAGCAGCCACGGACCAGGCTACACCAATGCCCAGAAACACATTAACTGCATTGCTTCCTGTCACATTTCCCACACATGCATCAGCATACTGATCCTGAGTGGCAGCCACTTTACTGGCAAAGGTATCTGGAAAAATAAATGAGAATTAGTGGAGTTTCAGTGCCTATTTGCCTGGCTAAAACTTACATTAAGTGTACTGTGTGTGCACTGTGGTCTCACTGATAGAATCACTCACCAGGAAGTGAAGTTCCCAGTGCTACAAAGACCACTGCAGTGACAGCATCTCTCAGGCCTACAGTGCAACCAAAATGGGAGGCTAGGTCTCCAATAATGGCTGTTAAGATACCAATGACAGAGATTGACACTATGAAGCATGCCCAGCCATTCCAATACTCCGTGGGCGGGACACAAGCAAACAGAACCTTCCAAAAAATGCACAATATGTGCATGAAATAGTCGAAGCAGTTCGGCATTCGCTGCTCCTGTCCCTCTTCTTCATCTCCATCACCTGTTTACAGAAGACATGGTGAGGATAAATCAAACTAAACAACAAAAGGCATGCCATCCAACACAAATGATGCATTGACATTTTGGGGCAATCAGCTTATAGTGTCATAATTAAGCTGCAAACAAGAAACAAGAATATTTTAAGCAGGTGCAGTCATATAATCAGCTGTTTTATTGAGTAGATTCATTGCTTTTATATTTCCTTAAACTATCACTCTCAGTTCTCAGTTCCTGTCTTCTCACTCTACATCTTGAACTTGTTTTGAAATGGGGTGTGGTCTTTATGCTAATAAGCTAACCTAGCAAGTGACTGACAGGTCAAGGATTATGCAAAGATGATGATACACCTGGGGCAGGCTGTCCCATTTTAAGAATGCTGTTTTTCAGTTAATCTATTAATCTAATGTGGATAACCATTTTCATAATGGCTCAACAGTTTTTAGAAATATGCTTGTTCACTTTTTGGCAATGAGTTAGATGAGAGGATCAATACCACTCTCTCTCACTGCAATATTGCAACATTTTACATAGGGTTTACATTTTTAATGCCGAAATGATGAACTATTCATTTAAATTGGAAAAGCACATACTGAATGCCAGGCTAACACAGCTAGCAGCAAAATGGAAAAAATACTTTGTCTATTCACTGTCAGTAACATTAGCCATATTGTGAAAATGAATCCTGTTCAGTCTGAATTACAGTATGTTCCACATTAACAAACTGAAATGGATGTACTGTGTGTCATCCTTAGCCACTGTCCAGCTAACCAAACAGGATAATCAATATCAAAACATTTAATCTGACTAAATATTCTGCAAAAAGAACACAGAAGTATTACACAAAGAAACAAATGTATAATAATCACTGACCTGCACTGACTGTCACTGCTTCAATGAACTGTTCTCTCCACGAATGAGTGCCAATCACTGCAGCCAGATTTGTGTCCTTCAAGAGTTTGTCCACAGTGTTCTGTTAGAACATGTTAAACAGGTCAGTAAGTACGCAGATGTAATTGTAGCTCTCATGGATGTACACAGACCATATGGGTTCATATTTCTGTCACTTCACCCTCAAACACTGAATTTGTTCTTCAAACTTGAAGAACTGATTTATTGTAAGCGTTTTCCACGGCCTGGTCCAGTGCAATATCCACAACAAATATGGCAGATATGAGCATGGCACATATTTATACCCACAAAACCACTGGCCTCACTGTTCTGCTGCAGAATTTGAATGAAATTTAGAATGAACTGATCCTAACATGTTCACACAGCACACACTGACACACACACACATTGCCTCAGTGTATCTCAAATCAAAATGCATGTAATAGATGAGCAAAGTTGAGAATTGAGAAAAGGTAGAGGTGAATGTTTTTGTAATCACATAGGTATGATGAGAATTGAATGAGGAAATAAGAAGTGAAAGGTCAATCCCATAAACACATAACATGCTGACAGTAACTGCACCTGGTCTAGTACTCCATTGGGAGTCTGTTGTGTGAGAGGGTAACAGGTGGATAATGAACAAAAAACACATACTCCAACTTTTCCACACTGCAACAACCCAAACTTCTGTGGTGCTTTTTTGTGAAAGCAATTTAAAGTTGCAAGCTGCATGTTCACTCAACTATTCTTTTTATTAACCAATGCAAAAGCTCATCTTCTAACAAAATATATAAATAATATTTACAAATAAACTGTACATGTCTGTTTCTTGTAATCAAGGATTTACTTGTACAAAGTACAAAGACTGGTGGTTTAATGAATTTTGTAAGTCACTCACATACCTTGAACTCACAGGACTCCTCTATGATGACCTCCAGCTTGATGTGCTCTCCTAGAATGGGTTTACCCATCTCTGACCTCCTGGCCTCTTCCTCCTCAGGGGTGGAGTTTCCTATCAGGAGAGCGTAGTCATTTAATTATCCTGTCTGTAATTTATCGTCTCATTTACAAAACACACACATCCTTAACCTCAGCCAAGGGTACAGGCCCAAACCTACAGCATAAAGATGAAAAAAACATTCCACACACTTTCAAAGCACAAAATGTTTAAAGGTGATGTGTGTAGAATCCATAACTTAATGTACTTCCTGCTGAAACAGGTTGATGGGGTAGAGTTGAATATCCCAGGCACTGTTTTTTATAATCAATCCCCAGTCATAGGCAGCAGGGATGTTCAGAAATCTGTATTCATGTTATTGGTTGTAATTTTTGCTCCCTAATAAATGATGATGTGATTATGTCAGCACTGAGAAGCAGCAGTAGCCACCAGCTGAGGTAGAAAGACTACTGAGGGGTGGTGGCATCATTTCTGTCCGAGTGGTGGTCCTGGCCTGCCCCCAGAACAACTACACATCTCCTGTGGATTTGATGCTGCCATTAAACTCAATTCATGAGTGGTGGCACATCTTGCCCCTAGTGGTGGTCCCCAGTCCCTGTGGCCTTACCCCCAGCCAGCAAGCCACGGTCTACTACTGGCCGTGCCCCACGAGGCAGCCTTAAGGCCAGTTGATACTAATGCATTGAATTGATGATATGCAGCTACTATGCTATGTACCTACACTGCAGCCTATATTGTGGCCTGATGTGCACCTCCCAAGAAATGTAACTATGTGTCATGTCAACACAGACCGCAACCATAACAATTGTGATTGTGACCCGCTTGGTTGGGGCTCAGCAGGTCTGGCTGCCAGGACCATGCGCAAATCCTGAAAGACAATGTCCAAACAGGTGCCCCGACGTCTGCAGAGAGCCTAGCCTACACCCTCCGCCATGCCCCTAGTAATGGCACCTACTATCCACATTGGGCCCAGCATAGACCAAGTCTTTGCCCCCAATGCTGACAGCTGGCCCTGCTCTCATGCATTATTTTTCTGCCATGCTGAGACATCCAGGGTGACATGCAGTAACTGCCCAAACCCTTAACTAGCACAATGAACCAATAAAGATTTGCAGTCTTCCACAAGACAGTAAAAGTAATAATATGCTGATATTACAGCACAAAACAGTAGGTAGCAAGCTCTCAGAGTTTCTGCCAATGTCAAGTAATAAACTGTGTTCAGGCTCTTTTGTAAAACAAATACAAGCACAATGCCAGGGAGAGTCAAAGGAAAGCAGACAACCCTGTGTGAGGAAGGAAATAAGAGACCCACTCATCTCAAAGAAACAATGGGGTTTTTATGGTGTTTCAACACCTTAACTTTTTAATTTAATTTAAAAATGCCGCATATTGCACCTTTAAGACTAAACTTACCTTGGTTTAGCAGTAATGCTGTGAAGACATACAGACAATGATTCAATACCCTACAATAACACTACTTCCAGGACTTGACTCATTAGACAGGCTTGAAGGAATCTAAAATACAAAACAAACACTGTACACTTAGGTTGGCACGCAGAGTATGTCCACACTATTAGCTTCCATTTTACTTTTACCTAATGAAATAAACTAATGTTGATTACAAACTGATGTAACTGATTCTTTTGGCCTCCACTAAGAAGCACATATCTGATTCCTGCATCATCCTATTGACACATCGAGGTTACTGGGAACAGCCAACTAAAGGATACTAAATTCATAATTGGCTACAGTGTCTGTGCTACAGTGAAACAGGAGCAGGAAGGTATGATAATCAGCTACTGGCCCACTCCAGTGCCCAGCATTCATGCCTGTACTGTCGTTATTGTTTTGATACTTGATCTTGGTTATTGCTGCCATCTATCATGGCCTTTTATGAAATGGGGCCAATGAGAAAGACTACCTTTAACTATCATCCATACCGTATTACTTTATTGAATTATGTCACAAAACCGATATCAATGATAAAATTTATAATGCTTACACACTCACCAGAGCCATCAAACCTTGAGCAACAAGAAGTTTTCTCCTGTTTCTCATATTCTTCCATTTATAATGCGTACTTGTAAGGTCTGATCGATATGCAAGCAAGTGCAAGCAGACACACCCATACCGCACACACACACACACACACAAACACATTTTATCTCTATAACAAAAGAATTAAGTAATTAAATTCAATGAACCATAAGGTGGATAAAAATACAAGACCTCAACATCTTAAAATATTTTGCACCCATTCAAAATCACATCACAAATTGAAGCACTTAAACATTAATCAGCGCAATGGACCTGTAAGAATTGGTGGTCTAAACATAGTGTGCTCTGCTCTTCAGTTTGCCAAAGAAATAGCAATGACTGTAACACAGCCTGACACTTCTGCTTAATCAATTGTATAGTAACTGGAATACTTTCATGACCTGTTGAACTCAGATAAACACTACATGACATCAAGAGGAAAGAAATTAAATAATAAGTCACGTCCCTCATACTTCCACATTATCTATGATTTACAAATTGTTATACTTCTGCTGTGTAGCATGTATTGATGGGCCATGTTATAACATGGTCTTTCACTATGTACAATTAGTCGCTGAGAAATACAGCCAATCTAAAATTGAATGGGGAAAAGGATCACAGCTTGTTGTAGTATCGATGTCTCACACCCCACTGGCGATTATCTTTGGGTGTCAAGTCGGGTAATACTGTTTATGAGGACCGACTCCAGGAGGAAAACTGATAACCCGCAATTTTCATATATCTGAAAGTCTTTTCGAAGCACCACATGGAAAGAAGTGAAAGCACTGAGGGTGCTGTGTTCTGTGAACTACTGGCTCATAGGAGAATGCAACGATTTGCCCGTGTTTATAGTATCAGAAACCATCGTACCATGTTTCAGTTTTGTCAGTTATTTAGCTTGAGAAAGGGTGAGAAAGGGTAGTATTCGTTCTAAAGGCTGCAGTACATACATACTGCAGCAGCGACTGATTATATCTACTTTCAAAATCTTTCTGTATTAAAGGATAACTTTCACCATATTCTATATTTCTCGTTATCAACCCTTCAAAAGGACCAAACTAACCATAAACTGATCCTAATTTAGCCTCAATACAGCCAAGGGAAGCAAATGTTGCGCCTGCATGTTCAAGGTGGGAATGGGGGTGGGGGCTGTTGGCCCACCTAAACTGCAGTGGAGGTAGGTAGAGCGATGAGTTAAGAGCAATGTCTGTGTAGGGCAGACCTGGACAGCTGTTTTAAAAATCATTAACAACACAAAATAAGCTACACCTTTAATTACTATAATTATAGCATATTCAATTGTATCTTTAGTTTTAGTTGATTCCATGCATTAATGCTTAGTACACCAAATGTCGAAAATGAAAAATACATATTTGTGGCCCACTTAAAGATTTATGTCTTTGTAGAAAACAAAGGGTTTGGGGTTGAGGACTAAATACAGGCTTTGAAAGTCTGAGTAATGAAAGATGGACTAACACATAGTTGTTTTGGCCCTCGCTTCCTGAATTTTAGAAACACATCACTGAGGGCTTTGATAATGATGAAGCTTCCAGTTTTAAGTTTTATTGTATAAGGAACAGAGGAGACACAGTCTGCCACCGTCTCCTTCCCTGGAAAAAGAAGAACTACCACACATCATCCACTGACCTGTGGCCCTACATTCCACTGTAATCTGCCACAATGTTCACCGGTCTAGTTCATTGAATTGGCCTCCATTCCTCAGCCCACCCGCCTGGCACTGCAATCTCCAGAGAGGCAAGGAACAGTCTCTGTCGAGTTCTCACCACTGTCACTGGCCAGCGTGCCTGTGCTCTCATCACCTGGGCACCCGGCTGACCAAAGGTGGCAGAGCACACCACATCTGAGTAGTGATGCGGGCAACCAGCGGCTCCACTTGCTCCACCCTGTGGGAGTTCCTGTCCCTCATCTCCACCTTCTTCTAACCTCGAAGTGAAGACGACAAAGAAATGCCTGTCCTCCTAAAGATGTCATCATCCAAGATACTAACCTGAGTAAAGTATGGTACAGTCACTGGATGCAGTAGAACCATAAGAAGTATGGATTCTGAAACTCGCTCAACAACTTTCAAAATGACTGAAATCTATATCCCATTAATATCAAATACCTAGTGTATATTAGTATTCTTTCATGTTTTGACAGTTAGATAGTAGAGACAACTACAGGAAGTGAAATATAACAGCAGTAACGCCTTACATTGTCTCAATTTCAAAATTTTGTCTAACAAAATCCTCTGTGTTGTTTAAGCACGGTTTACCGATCTTTTATAACTTCCCCTGGCTTAAAATAATTCAGGGTTCCTCAGTGAATTCAGAACGGCCCGCAGCATTGGCATGTTTCATTTTCTGTACAGCAGTCCAGCATAGAAAGCGGTTCTGACCAGTTCTATCACGATTTGCACTGGTGTTTGAGATTAGTTCTCAAAAAATTACACTTTCAAAACAACAAAGGCATGGCCTGTCAACTCCTTAATCTCCACGCATGCCAGCATGTTTCTTTAATTATGTTACCGCATCGATCATCGCGCGTGGTCGCTTCTGGACAATGTAGAAGGCGCGGCCTTCCTTCTCTGGCTGGACCAGGCAGAAGGCCATCTCAATCAGCTGGTCCAGGTCTTTGTCTGGATGTTTCTCCTTCAGGTCTTTGGCGATAGACCACCTATCCAAGAGAGGACACTGGTTGTGAAGTAACACACTGTATACATACAGAGATGTAATTGTTATCAAATGCTTGAAATCTCTTAAAACAAGACACTAGCCAAAGTGGTGGAGTCCTACAGAGGGCTCTATGGAGTCACAGCAGAATGAGAACAAAGTTTAAAGTGAAAAAGTATTGGTGTTTCTGGGACAAACTTGCAGATTGATGCTTGCATGCTTTATCAGAAAACTCAGAGCTCCGTTTGTAGCTTCCCATTGATAAACTTCCTGCTGTTAAGACTCCTGGCCAGCCTGCACTCCTGCCATTCAGACTCCTGCTGGGATTGAATCCTACTTAAACTTGATATCTCAAATTCCCATTATAACTTCAGAATTATAAAAACACAACCACCAGGTCCCAAGAATAGAGAGTTCTTCTGAAGCTTTCTACCTTCTGTTTTTTTTAATTTACAGAAGTATTCTTCCTTTCAAAAGAAAAAAACTGCCCAAATGAAAAACAATCATTTATTAATGTAAAGAGCCCAATTACTAAAAGAAAATAGACATCAAACCCAGCATCAAGGAAAAATGTTATGATTTCATATCACTCAATCAGTCTGCAATATGTCTTACCCGACCTTTTGTTCTGGCCTTAGTTCACTGCCTGTCTGCACAGACGGCCATGACTTTGGAGGAGTTTTCGAGGGCAATGCGACTAAGCGATCGGATCAACCTTCCATCCATGATCACGCTAATGCCTTTGGGCTATTTCACCCATTTCCACTCACAATGCCATGCCGTCCGACAGCGCTTTGCATGTAATGGTAGGAAGTGTATCCAAGCCAAGATCACACACGAAAGAAGCAGCGCCACTACGGCCTCCACACTAAACACAGTACGTATGAGAAGGCTTACGATTTACACACTTGATTTATTACAGAATACAACTAACATATATAGTCAATAGAGACACACCCCACAATCCCAGGTGAGATGACAGCTAAAGGAGGTAGAGCCAAACGAGGCAAAATACTCCAGGAAAGCTGTATGAAAACACACGCAGTGTTTGATCTGCAGACTCTCCATCAGGATCACGGACACACACAGGCCAATTATCACAAACATATTGAAGGGGCGGCAGCTGGCTCACTCAGGTGCCTTAAGTTTCCACCAAAGTTGTGCCTACACACCTGTCAAAGCAAAACATTTGAGGGACAAAAAGATAGTTTATCTAATTCAGCGCAAATACAAGTACAATTTGCAGGTTTCTAGAAGCCACAGCTCTCTTATTTGATAATTAATTTTTAAACGGTTATTTGACCATAACCTGTACATCTCTAAGTCATAGTGGTGACATTCTGAGAAGGTACAGTGTTTAACACCACAAAACAATTATCGCGGGCTTGAACACCACATTCATAATCAAAACTATTCTTCTGTGATGGTATATGTTAAAAAAGACCTGAGCTGCCTTGTGTACCCTAACAAGAGGCATGATCTCAGGCAGAGGATCCAGCTATGAGGGCTACATGCCAGTCCCATTCCAGATTCTCACTGTAGTTACTGTAGTTTCACCGTTAGGGTTTGGTAATGGTCACCTCCTTTCTCCACAGAGACAGACGGAGGAAATATGTCAGTGATGCTGAAACTCAAGTACATACATTATCCATTACTTAAAGCCAAATGTCAATGTCACATTATGATAAGATCTGAGTATACTGGTTTATGTCTACATCAAGACTGAACTTATAATTGTATATTACATTAATACATTTTTAAACAGATGCCTCAATTTTAGGCAGCCCTGACAATTTTAGAACTGAATTTGCCAGACTGGTTTACATAAAGTTTGAGGAGGCATATAACTGATTAATTTGAACAATCAGTGTTATGGCTTTTGGATTTGGGGTTGATTTCGGGAGGTCAGAAATTTGAGCAGTTCCACAGGTCCAATTCCCACATGCCTTTATAAACTGTGTGTCATCTCAGTGTAACTTAATATTGTATTTGTCCTTGACTGACACTTCAGTTCGTAGAATCAACAATAAATACAGTTAGTAGTAACGAGTCAGCCTTTAAAGTGCCACAATAGCGCATGTATCATTATACAACCAATGAAGCATTTAGGATGCTGAGTGCTTCCAGTTGTTATTGAGAAAGTGAGTTTCGGTCTAAATACTGTGAGTCTTTATCTCCAAGAGAGATCGCACTGAGTGCTGGGTGTGACCAATCTTTCAGAATTCTAAACTTTTCTATAAATGCACTGGACCATTCCTGTATTATCTATATGGGTTTTACAGGCTTGTATACTTATTTGTTTTGCATTTTTATTTTATTTAGAACTTTTTTGAGACTGTGTTTTAATTCACTAATTTGCCTATGATGAATTCAATATACTATATCAATATATCTAAACATTTGGATGGAGGTGCTTATTGAGGTATCATTAAAAATGTCAGTCTTAACTTTGTAACTCCTCCTGAAAGAGAAATATTTGGAAATGAATACATTGAATTTCCAGACTTGAGTCAGTAAATAATCTGAGGGAGTAGAATGACCTGGCATGTTTGGTACACATCAGAGGCATGACTTTGGTGGATGCCAGAAGTGGCCGCGTACGATGGACACACCTAGGAATATGTACATGAGACTGGAGCAAGGATAGCTCCCGTCTGGCCCCCGTGGAGGGCTGAGCGTTCCTGACACTAGGCAGACATTAGTTCATAACATTAATGTCGTGGTCATTGGCAGGCCCTGTGAGCGCTTCATTGGCTGAGGCTGGTCAGGCCAGACGTCAGCCTCCACGACCTGTGGCCCAAGGAAGTACTAGGAGTAGGGAGAGGAGGAGGAGGGGGTGGGGAGACGGAACGGGAGGGGTCCCATGGTATCCTTTAGACAGGAGGAGCACGGTATCACTGGGGAGCAGCTGGGTCAAAGGCCTCCTAAAGATATGGAGGAGCTACTATTGTAAATAAAGAGATACAACAATACATGCAAAATGTGTTAAGGTAAATGTGTCGCAAACACTAGTACAAAAATTTTTTCAGCAGCAAGAGCCCATCACCCACAAGACCCATTTAAGGTGGCTTCTTCAAGCAACCAAGGAGACCTACACCACTTAAAAGGATCTATTTTAAATAATGTTCACCTCAGCTCAGGTAAAAAATACACCTAAAACATTAGGACACTGTAAAATATCTCTGCACACAGGAGTTAAAAACTGAAAAACATTCAAAAGTTCCAACTTGTTATCCTTCATCTTGTAAAACTAAAACATAAAGCTGCTGTATAGTTGTCAGTTTTTTAACTGTGCATTATTATCACCTCTTTCCCCTCAAGCATGGTAATCCTAGGTAATACCCAACAGGTGACTAATGTACACACCCATTCATACTGTTTCAGGGATGTCCTGCACACACGTGGATGTGCATGCTGTTTGTTTTTATCATTGAATCTGCACACATCTGCAAAAATACATTGACATGGAAACACACTATGGGTAAAGGGTACAAATAATGAAATGTTGCGCGATGAGGATAAGGCAAGCAAGAATATGTATTATGTAAAATGCAAAACAGAAAACAGAATGAAACTAGTAAACCCAATAAAAATGAATAGGTAATACTATATACTCCAAGACAACTAAGAGCAAATCAAAGGCTAAATGAAAAACATGTATGTCTTGAGTTTTATTCAAAAAGTTACTAATGGAGGGAATGTTTTGATTGAAAACAGAAAGTTATCGTAAAGGTTTGAGCTGCCAACAAGGCACGGTCTCTACTCTACCTCGCTCACCGTGAAACAGCAAAGTCGTCTCGATTGGGGAGGATCTATGGAGGACTAGAGCTGAAGTTCTGAGATGCACAGGGTGCCAATCCGCTTTAAAAAAAACAAATAAAACAACTCTAACTGATCTTTGTCTTTGTCAAGTGGTCCTATGGATGTATCTGAACAGTGAACAAAATGACCCTGAGAAACTAAAGCCAGGGTTGTTGGGTTTTTATGCAGGTCCTGTGGTTAACATTTTTATCTACACCACTGAACCCTGGTGGCAAGAAATGATTAAGCCTAATTTCACGGCTCAGACAGTTTCCACTGCAGGCTAGCAGAATGCCCTGTCAGTGCTTGTTGAAAGTCGCTTTAGGCCTTAACCTTCTGGGATGTCAAGAGAAGAGTAAAGTCATTAGAGGCACATCACTAGCAGATGGATGGTTTTCTAAAGAAGAAACAAAGAGTTACCAAGAAATCTGTAGCAGTTAGCTCATTAATTACCTCCTTTGTTCATTTTACCATTATCCCTTAGGCTAACATTAATCTGTTCATTTGGATAGCCATCACTGGTAAGCTGTGTATGAGTAACCCTTAGGTAGTGTAAGTAACATGAATTTATTTATTGGGCTACTGCAGGTACAATCAATCACTAACAAGTAATGTTACCACATTCTACTGATTTAAAGACATCATTGATATGGTTCTTACTAAAAAGTAACATTTTCTGAGATAATTTTTATACTGTGATACAGTGTTTAACTGAAAAACACTTAAGTACTAACTACGGCCAAGACACAGTGTTCAGTTAACCGTACCATAAGTTAATGATTAGATTACAGAGAATTATCATCTTTATTCTTTTAAAAATGAGGGATCAGTATTGTGAGCATTTAAAGCGTGTTGAGGATTAGCAGAATACAGATAACAGCCGTGGAGCAGACATGTTAAGTGTTGCAGGTAGTTTACAGTGTGAGCCTGTCTGAGGACAGTATGGATGGAGTACAGCAGTCTCTAACTCCTCGGCTCGCTGCCCATTCCACCTGCACAGGTGACACTGCAATTTTGCCGCACCAAGGAGTTGAAACAGATACTTGGGTGCTGCATCTGATGGCCTCCGGAGCCTGCCAGCTATTATGGTGCTGATTCAGAAACACAGCCCAGAGGGTCTGTCAGACTTACTCACTTTCCAAGGCCCAAGGTGGCTACCACGACCCTCAGACAGAGGGCCACCTTACACCAATGGCTGATGGGGGTAGGCTCACCAAAAATAACTCCATGTTCATATTTAAAAACAGTGTGCAGAAAATAATTTAAAGAGGCCAATTATGATGCACAACAATACGCAATACACATAGATACACTTGCAACATACCACCTACACAAACAGGAGGACTTGAATTAACCAAATGCTTCAACATGTTCATAGTTTTACCACCAGGTCAGGAGACTGACTTGCAAGCAGATCGTGGTACATGATGAATGATCCGCAGAATGCAGCAAAGCCAGTGCGGAACACAGTATATGAGAGCTAGCTTAATCAAGGAGCTGGAAGAGCTGAGCTTACTTACATTTAATGCATTCACCTAAATACAGTGAGGTACCTTTCCTTCATGTCACCCACAAGTGCCTGTAAACACTGTTCAGGCCCTGTAGATTACTCAGCTGGGCAATGGGAGTACTTTAGTCTTTCCAGTTGGAGAGATTGAGTAAATAGGGCAATAAATTGGCAGGACTAATGCCACTCCTACCTCACCCAACAGAGAAATTAGCTTCCCTCACAGTGACACACTGATTCAAGTCAACCTCTTCTTGATTGTCTCTCAGTATATGTCTACTAGTCAGTGCTACAAAGTTCAAGGGTTACAAAAGGTAAGGGCAGGGAACAACATAGCAAAAACTGCTAATTTCTCGGTGTTTTTTGCGCCCATGGTGGAGGGGTCACGAAGAGGTGTTGACAGGTCTGTGGTCTTCTTTGCATAGAACAGGTTAGCACAGCTCATCTCCCTCATCATTTCTGTATACCATCACCTAGCATCACTGATAAGATTGCCTGTTATCTTACACTATGTGATGCCAAAAGGGAGTTTAGCACCTGTAACAGTTTATATTTCCGCTTGTAAAATTGATGGTGGGGCATAGTCAGATGACCGATGCTCCTTTTAATGATAATGACAGAGATGAATAATTCAAGTGTCAAGAAGAGGAAGAACACTTTATTTAAACCCCACAAAAAGCATCATTCCAGTGTTTAACTTCCAAGAATAGTTTGCCTTCAACTCGCTTAACAAGATTTTTTTTCCAAAGGAACTATAAAGCTAAGAACATCTGTTCCAGTTTCAGTGCATTCAGACGGCGATCTTTAGCGGCCCCAAGCACACACACATGCAACGCCAATCACTAATCCATCAAAAAGGAAAAAACTGTATTGACCGACGGAATATTAACCTGTGGCAGATTGACAAAGATCGCTTCCATATGGTGCTGTATGTAATAGTAAAACCAATAACATACTACAAAATAGCTCTACAGCCAGCCAATCAAAAACTGTGTCTGATATAATCTTAAACACTCAGTCAATGCGCAAACCCCATGCTAAAAGAGTAGACGGGTCACACCTTACTCAAAAGTCATTACTGCAGCTCGCTTAGTCAAAACTCACGAGTATGAGTGATCACAAGTATTCAGTTCTTGTTGGCCACCAGAGAGCGCCATCTATGACAATATATCCTCACATATAAATCAATATCGAAGTCAATGTAATAGTCAAATGTTATAAATTATGCCAGACGAAGTCACACTGATCATCATGTTAATACTGCCTACATCCAATAAAACAGAGAAGACACGTCCATTTGAGACATGTTTATGGCCACAGTCTAGTACTCCTATTTTAGCCTCACTTTCACAATTCCTGAGGAAATATCTGTTTTCGATATTTAAATGCTCCACTATTGACCAGCTTAGCTACTTCAACTTTATCTGGTTCACCATTTGGTGCTGAACCTGAAAGTAGTGGCTTATCAGAGTTTTTCCACTGAAAGCAGCTGCTGCTGAAACGGGTGATGAGAGTGGTGAGGTCGACCAAAACAGTGTGTTTAGACTAAAGTCAAACAATGAGCGAGACAAAACATATCTCAATTTCTGTGGGTCTACTATCAATCCATTGATAATAAGGAAAATAGTATTAGCTTTTAAATATCTCATAGTTCCAATCTAGAGACAGACAGGACTGTCCAGATTCAGTCCCAGTAGCTAAAACCACAGTTTGATGTGTAGAATAAAAGACTTTAGAATGCATGCAAGACTCAATCAGAATTTCAGCAAAGAATAATCCAGTTTGTTTCTTTCCTTGGGTCATGGACGTAACTCGTGTCCATCTTCCTCGTGATGGAGGACTGCCCCGGATTTGGGCAGAGGTAAGTATAAAACAATCCACGGCAGGACATCGGTTCAATATTTACAAATCAAGCGTAAAGAATACAGTCTCTGTCTGTCTGTCTCTCGGAGCTCGCAGTTAGCGTAAAGAAAGGATCCGTTCCTTTACAAATATAGTTTGGTTGTTGCTGCTATAGGCCTGTTAATGAACCAGATGAATCAGAGTGAAGAGAACCACCAAGAAGTAGTGACAGACAGACAGATAAAGACTAGGCCAAAACCACAAATGTGTATTAAAGGTAATTTGTGACATCGTATTGAAAATATATACTGTTTCATTCAACATTTCTACTTTATCATTTCTGTCATGGTTTGTGCTAATACAAGGTATAGTATATACAGTATATATGTCAAACACACTAACACTAAGTGAGTCCAGAGATGAACTGGGTCAGATCTAACTTGGTGTGTGTCAGTTTAAAACAAACAATGATTAAATGAACAACCCAGGTAAAATGCAACCACTTTCCAATTTCTTCAATTCAATGTTGTTTCAAAATTTGCAGATTTTTTTTTCTATTATATTGCTGATAAACCAGCTAGCATTATAAATCACTTATTAAATTTAGGTAATTATGTCTGGGTGTCAAAACATTTAAGATGACGGTTCAGTCTTCAAATGAAGTAATACAACATTTTGAGTTTTACATATATGCCTGCCCTAGATCTTGGTCTTAAAGAGAAAAAGATTTACAAACAAACCAGGCTGTGTTAAGAGTTATTCTGTTAAGTTGTTTCCATTACATTATATTTTCCAGAAAGATGTTCTGCAAAATGCTTAAACAAGTTTAAAAGATTTCTCAGGTACACAAGTTGGGTCGATTGATCCAGAAAGACCTAAGTCTATCATAGTTTTCATGACTGACAAAAACAGTAAAACATACAAATTGACTGTCAAAAATTATCAAAATTAAGAGACATTATCAGAGTCAATGTTTAAAACCTGTAATATCAGTTTTTAAGAACTGGACCAGTCAAAGCTCATTTGGCACTTTTTGTAATCCCATAAATTCTCCTCGTTCTCTGTCTGTGTCTGATTGTTTCCTTCCACTGGGACTGCTGTTAGACTGAGTATCGTTAGGTAAATATACAAGTGTGCAGATGTGAAAATATTTTACTTATTCAGAGGTACATTTGTAAATAGACACCTCCATCTCTTTGCTCACTTAAAGATTTCAAGGATTTGCGTTCAGTTTTATATTTTCAAAGGGCCACTGGAAAAGCAACAGCTTAACATTTAAAGCTAAGATCTGAACTTTTCCAATTGTGACCTACAGACAGACTTCTTATCACCAGCAGCTGTCTCTCTCAAAGAGTTTCAGCATTCTGCGCTTGTGTGAAGTCACCAGTGTAAGGAATTAACCACACTGGCTCAACTAAAATTCCCCAAAGGAATGAGTTGGTTTTTGAGAAGTCTGTGCGCTGTAGCAAGCAGCGGTGGGGAAAGATAAGCCAAGTCGCACAGTCCCTGTTCCCCCAGTCCACTGGGTCAAAATGACATCTGGGACAGTTATGCAAGCTTATGAGCAAGTTTAAGCCATAGACGAGGGCATGCCGCCGCCTGTTCAGCTCCTCATGTACGGTGATCTACTAAGTCCCCATGTCTAGCTCTGTCGTCTGAATCTATTATGTCCAATAAAGTGAAATTTCAAAGATCACATAATGAAGTTGCACAGTATTGTTCATAAAGTTTTTACACAGAATTACAATTTGATGGAAGGTCGCAGGACTGGCTACATTGTGCAGATACAGTCAGCATGTGATTGACAGTGTACAGGATTTGCCTTTATTACAATAACCTAGTAGTCTTTATGAGGGTGTCATATAATTTCCTTTTCCATGGAAAATTGTGCCTCAACAGAGTTAATCTACTACACTCCAAAAGGCAGAAAGATGGTCTACACTGTCCTGTGTCAAAACTGGAAATGTGTGCACCATAGGAAGAAAGAATAC
Source organism: Lates japonicus (assembly GCA_033238685.1). Taxonomy (NCBI): domain Eukaryota; kingdom Metazoa; phylum Chordata; class Actinopteri; family Centropomidae; genus Lates; species Lates japonicus. Next base: position 9,660,571 of record BRZM01000003.1, read on the forward strand.
TTCCTGTTTATATTCCTATCATTTAAAAATTCCTCACACAGAATAAAATGATCAGAGGACATGAAAGCATCTCACAAGTATCTTATTATTGGGAAACTAACTCCTGAAGATCAAAATGTTTCTTCGATGATAGCACTGTAATGGATAGAGATTTACATGAACTGAAATTATTAGTGACTACTTTGATGACTGGGGCATATTCTCAGGATTCAGCTTCTAAATGGTTCTATTTCATATATCATAATAGGTACCAAATGATTTATTGAGAAATAATCTGCAGATCTCTGACAAATTTATATCATCTCATGGTAATGTACTGCAAATGCTTTGTATTTTATATGTTTAGATTCTCATCCATCATCAATGTCTATTAGGAGGCATCTGATCAGTCCTATCTATTCTGTGTGTGGTGGGCACTATCAGCAGCATTCAGCCAGAGTCATAAAGAACTATTCAGAGTCAAGAAGAACAACTGCACAGACACATGGAGCTAAATTAGATTACACAAGAGACAGAAGATACTGAGACAGCCTGAATTCATTGAAGAGCCGTGGCAGGCTCTCCAACATGTTTAGAGAGCAACTCACAATTTTCTGTTTACTGCAATTTGTACGTCAGTAGTTCATAGATAAATAAAAACGATTCATAAACACAGCATTTACTCTTCTTAGGGGGTGCCTAAACCTTCTGCACAGTATCAGTTGTTCAGGCTAAAGTCACCCAACCCTACTCCACATACATCCACAAAAGAGTTCAAGAAACATGACCATATCCTGAGTTCCTTGAGATCCTGTACTGCACCTTCACGAATGGGGTTTGACTCTGAGGAAACAATCCATTTTGACATCACTAAACCATTCTCGCCCTCATTTTCTCCCCACATTTTGCCTCAAAAATATTACTACTCTTCCAAGATTTCCAGGCCCTGCAGGTTCAAAAGGAGGCAGGGACAGAGAGGCCATGGGGTGGAGGTGAGGTGGACAGAATGGGGTCGTTAGAGACACGACTGACAGCCAACAGACAGCAGCTCCTGAGGTTTCCATTACCTGAGACACCATGCCCAGCCACTGGTAGCCCTGTCACCTTAGAAGGAACAGCATTCTCAACTTCAGTATGAACCCAGACAGGGACACCTGTTATGCAATATTCAAGATGCTGTCAGAAACAGTAATATCAGACAGAATATACAAACACAACGTGCTGGCTGTGAGGAGTGACGTGATTATATCAAATGCAGCGGTGCAAAACATATTCAGATCCTTTACTTAAGGAAAAGTACTAGTACAACAATATAAAACAGAAAGAGTTACTATCCAGCACTAGCAGTACTATCTAGTACAGTGACAGCATCATCATTAAACAAAAGCAAAGAATCAAGAAGTACTATTCTAGTAAAATGTCCCTGTGACTGATTTATTATGACTTTGGATTGTTAATAACGATGCGTCAACACTTTAGAAACATTTTACTGTTATAGGTGGTCAATCTGGAGCTAGTTTAAACCACTTTATATACATATATATGATTCAGTTTAGTCCAGTTGTTCCTAACTGTGCGGTCAGGACCCTCCAAAAGGTCGTAAGATAAATCTAGGGGGGTGAAATAAGAAAAAAAAAGTTTTGCCACACATAATCTCTTTTTGGACTTTAATCTTATCTTTTTTGAGAAATACTTAATAATCTGTGCAGTTTTTTAAATTAAACCATGAGAGGCCCGATACAGCAGACAATGGAAATATCCAAGCAAAGTAAAAGTTAGGGTTGAGTGATATGTTTAAGTTTTCCAACCAGCCACCGTCAGTCCAGCAGTTGGCACAGGTTGAGCTGATATAGTCATCCAATTGCCCAACCCTAGTACAAATACCTCAAAATTGTACTACCACGTTTTACTTGCCAAACACATTTGGACCTGTGTGTGCAATCTCTAATCTTAGAAAACTGGTTTTTGTTTTTTTCACATTAACACTAACACATTAAGGATAAAACCTCTACTCATTACCCAGTCTGTTAATACATGCTGAGTAATAATTCATTAACTGCGAGACCACGAGAAGCAACTCAAAGATTAATACAAATGACAGTATGGAAAAGTCAAGCTCAACTACTCTTCAACATCTTTTCAACATTCTCAACATCTCAGATGCAGATGAAGTGTGCCTTTCAGTCTTCACCATGACCGCTGAATTGTATAACACCAGTTTGGACCAACAAAGAATAAATGTGCAGAGGCAGCCAGCAGGCCTGAACGCACAACAGACCAGGAGCTAATGAAACAAAAACAGACCCCCACAAGCACTAACTCTCCCAATCACTCACACACTCAGCAGAGAGACTGGTAAACACTATCCATTACAGCATGTACACTAAAGATATAAGATACAGTTAGTGAAAATGTCCAAAAATTAAACAACATCAGACTGACAGCTGTATACAGGACCACATTTCTGTATATGGAGAATATTTTGATCTCTTACAGCATTAGCCAGCAATGTATAGTAACAAAATGAGGCTGTAACTTAATTCAATTTGGAAGAGACCCATCCATAGGTGCTGACTTCCTAAACCGAGTGGATGTGAAAAAGTTTCAAGAGGGGAGTCTGACTGATTACAGTCTACTGATTGATTGGTGGGGAAATGAGAGAAATGAGGTATACTATAGCCTCGGTCCTGTGGCACCTGCACCATTAGCATATCGGTGTTTTCATACAATGCTGCAGCTGCTGATTACTGGTTAAGGCCACATACATGCTGAGGAGGTTGCATTTCAGGATATGTCATTGAACATTTCATGTGGACTGCTTGGATGTAGTTTATGAACTCCAATGCACAAATGCAATAAAAGAGTCACTTGTCCTATGACAAAACTGTATGCTGAAAACAACTGAATCATTATTTTACCTAAGGATAAAGCCGCTGATAATGTTCTTGACATCTGTTTTGCACAAATGACACAACAGTGGAAAAATTCTAACAATTCACTTATACTGGCTTATCCTTGCTGGGGGTGCAGGGGCTGGAGCCAACCCAGCCAACATTGGGCAGAGGAGGGTACACCCCACAGCTCAAGGAAAAATTCCCACCACAATTTGTGTGCTTAATGACAATATGTTCAATAATGTCAACAGTGCAAAACCCAAAAGGAAAATTATATTTAATAGTTAAAGCAAATGCTGGGCATTTTAGCTCAAAGGTGTCAGAATAGCTGCCTTACTAATGCAAATGACCACATCACTAGCCATTTCCCAGCTTCTATATGTAAATCTATCATATGAGACAAAATACGTATAATGTGCAAGAAAGACTCTCATAATTTGTTTAAATAATTCAGGTCTAGTTACTTTATATTATTCTATTTAGAATATCATAACACAGCCTGTTTTTAGTGTCCTGTTATGGACTGTTCTACATGCTCATCAGATCCCGTTCAAACACTGCATAGAGAAACATCAGAGGCACGTATTGTTACATAAGAAAGTAATACAAGAGTTTTATAGCTCAAAAAGTGGGAGCAGGTGGGGTGTTTTGTTGTTTTTTTTTTGGATGCTTGGTGAAAAGTGGATACAAGTGATATCATGTATTTAATCAAATATAGCGGGATTCACAGTGGGGTGTATTCATTCAACGCCTCCTCCCCACACACATCACCAACTCTAACACAGGGCAGACAGCACTGTGGTGAGCATGAGATAACAAGGATTGGGTACTGTATGCGCCGCCGCTAACTACAAACACAGAGACCTTTTATGTCAGTTAAATGTCAGCCCAAGTTCAGCCCCTTATCAGAAAATGTCAGGGGACCAAGCAGTGTGAGCTCAGAATAACATCAATCCACCAGGAACACACACCAGTACCTCCCAAGAATACCCAAATTAAAAACTAGCAATCCAGTTTTAATCTTCATTCAATCACAGACACTTGGCAGAAAATGCAGCCACAAAACAAAACAACTGAGTGCAGCATTGTTAAACAGGCTGAGGTATGGATCGCCTTCTGTGCTTGCCATTAACTAAAATGTTATAAAATCCTAGATTCCAGAAGTGATCTATATATGAGACATTTTCCCAGTTGTTAGGCTTGTTTGAAGTACAGCATGAAGAATTTCTGCGCCTCTGTTTGTTCTGTTACATTTCAGCCTCCTGAACCAAAACACACCAAAGTTCAACGGGTCCCAAAATGCAAAATGAAGATTAGCCTCCTTAGATTATAGATTAGTGTATCTTTATCACACCCTGTTCACTATATTTCACTTAAGCCGCGATTGAATTCATAAGTCGAGACCACAGACATTTCTTTGCTGATTTGCGCTTCAGTATCCACTGAACTTTTCACCTGATGGTCCTGGCCAGCATTTCTTCACGAAAAAATGTAAATAACCTGATGTATAGTGCCTTGTTTCAGCTGTTTATATGAAAAGTAGCCAGTGACCGTAAACCTAGTTAGTATTAGAATTTTATCAATCAAAACTACAGATGGCTCAGAGGGCGTAGCTCTAACACTCAAACGCCTGTTTATCTGACGCACCTGCTTCTCCCCTGCTTCCTCCCCGCTTCTTACCTTTTGCTTTATGGCACGCTCCACCAAAGGCTGGCATTGCTTCTGGAAGTCTGAAACACACGCCTGAGAAAACTATCCCTGTCCAGACACACAGCTGAACTCAGAGAACTTCCTGTTAAACTCACATTGCTGCACTAAAGGTGGTGATGCTGGGTGAGCTCACGTGGGGCGGGGCGGTAAGATGTGCGGCTTTTTATTGTCTCCTCCCAAGTTCTCGCTTCGATATTGTGAAGTTGTAAATACGTTATCAGCGTTTAGTCGGAAATAATAACAACAAAATACAGGAGGCAGCCATTGAGCATTGTGAGATCAAGCCCCTCAACCACCAGTTTTGTTGCAGCTACAGATGGTGGTAAGGAAAGTTGAGCCTGTTGTATTTTATGTTCCCGTCCGGAATTCCTTTCTGAGAAATCGAGCAGCACAAGCAGGGTAGTGCGCAACTGCAGCTGATTGCTGCAGCATGGGTAAAGCGTGGACTGATTGCTTGGCCACTATGCTGCATTTCTATTACAGCAGTAATTATGATAACTTTTAAGTTAATATCATGGACTGTATATAAGCACAATCAGACATTAGGATTCAACATCAGTCAGTATGTGATACTGTCTTATCTTCAAGTGATGATCAAACCATGACTGATTAGCTGGGCTCCTGTTGACCTCACTGTACAGTCTCATTACTTCTTACAGGTAAATTCCAGAATTCAGAATTTGAAACTGAAATTAGTTGACTGACAGCAAACTAATTTGCAACAGTTTTGATAAATTGATTAATCATTTATTTAGCCTTTTGTTTTAGTAAGAATGACAAAACTCACTGGTACCACCTTCATTTTTCACTTTCAGTTTTCTTGATTGTTAACCAACATCTGATGTTAACTTTCAACATCGAATCAGTCAGACATGTTGATAATGAACATAATAGTTACATTTACAGCAATTCTCTCCTACAAGTGGTTTCGTATGTGAATTATTTGACAAAGTGAAAAACACTTTTATAACAAAATGGCCATACATAAACCAACAGTTAATGTCCTAAACCAGATTTTACAGAGGGTCTTCTACAAGACTGGTACCACTTGAGATATGCAGAGGATTCATCAAGCTTTACACTGTACTCGTGGCTTGTGTGGAAGTCGATATCTAGGCAACAAAATATCCTTTGCCCCTGTCCACACATGCTGCCAGTTTGGTCAAATACGAAATGTGGTACCATTCTCTATAAGACACCCTTTATACAGGGAAATGGTTTGTAAGATCACCTATAATCATGCGACGTTGAAATGAATAGAATGAATTTAACACATTGAGGGAGTGGCTATTTAAGCCACTCAGTAACATCAGATTGTTCAGCAAGAAAACCCACCAATATTGTTGATCCATCAAAGAAAATAGCAATGTCTGTTAAACTGTCACCAAACTGCCTGATAAACCATACCCAAGTAAATGATTTATTAACATCAATAAAACTACACTGAGACGAACACAATTGGAGTCAAAGCACATAAGAGGTCATCAAAGATGAGTTGCAAAGAAGAATTTCACTAAACCACTCCTCATAATGTTATTATTTTACAAACAAGATACAGCTTAAAAAAATGATCAACCCTGAGGAAACATATGCTTTATACATCAGATAAAAATTAGGATAAAAGCCAAATTTCCCTTCCCTATTTAAAATGACTTAAAGTAAAATGCAAAAATACTAATTATACTTTAATTGCAAACATCCTTAACAACTGCATAAAACAAAAGAAAAAGATAAATGGCTGAACACTTTGTTATGTTCTATATCTCAAAATAAAAGCTGGGTAAATAAGGTGAAAGCAAATATAGCGTTGATCAGGGCTGATTTTTGGATTGAGGTAAGAAACCATGCCTGATCCCAGGTTTTCTGTGAAGGGTTCACCTAGGGAGCTGGCTTTTGACTGGTTTGACGATCACTGAGCTGCCAGTGAACACTGTGGAGTAGAACCCATCAGGAACCAATTCTTCAGTCGGCAAGAAGTGGACGTATCTCACCGCAGGTCCGTACTTAGAGAACACATGTACACCTATAGGCCAACACAGAGACATGGTGAAAAAATCTGGACACCAGTGTCGATCAGGACGGCACTCCTTTCCAGGTGTGTGAGTAAACACTGCAGTCCTCAGTGTTGACGGTGCCTCTGAGATCACTGTGCTTTTTGTCTGCACCTGTAGCTTTTTACATGCAGCTGGTAGATGGGATCGATGCAACGACTCTCTCATACCCGATAAAAGAAACAGACACCTAAAATTCCATCCATCCATTATCTTGGCCACTTATCCCTATGGGTCGTGGGGGAATTGAGCCATCCCAGTTGGGACACTGGGGAGAGAAGGGGTTAATTCCTTGACAGACCACCAGTCCATCACAGGGCCTTAAATCAATGAGAAGAATGTTTCAAGAAATCACACCCAGAATCTTGGAGAAGGTTCTAGTTCCTCTGTAGATTCCAATATTCCATGTCCCTCTCGTCTTCATGTAGTCTCTGTATCGACTCTGTGATGTTGAGATCAGGGCTCTGTGGGGGTCAGACCATCTAATGCAGGACTCCTTGTTCTTTTCACTGTGGATAGTTCTTTATGATGCTGACTGTGTGTTTGGACTGAGACTGATCAGACACCTCTCTGATGGTACTGATGAAGGATAAGAGTAAAAACATCAAAGTGCCTAAAACTTTTGCACAGTACTGTGGCTCAGCATTTTATAAAACACTGCTCTTGAACAGTTGAAGTTGTGATGGCAGCACATTGCCGCCGATTCATACCATATTTTTTTTAGTGTGACCTGAGAGTCTTTCGTTGGTGGCTATCAGTCATTTATGCAGAATGTGAGATAATGTCTACAGATAAATAATTTTAATAAAGATATGCCAAATATTTACCCAAGAGGCTCACTATTATTAAATTGATCATTATTGGGTTTAAATTGGAGCCCTATAGGTGTGCCTAGCACAAAGCCTTAACAGTGATTATATATATATATATGTTATATATATATATATATATATATATATATATATATATATATATATATATATATGTGTGTGTGTGTGTGTGTGTGTGTGTGTGTGTGTGTATGTGTATATATATATATATATATATATATATAGCATATATAGCAGTACAACAATGCACACAATAGTCTAACCATTTCTAGCCTATTTGAAATTCTTCAAAAACAAATCCGTAAGAGCCAATATTTACCGCTTTGTTTCCACAGAGAAAGTTATATAAGTTTTGATGGTCCTTACTTCAGCCAAGGAATTCCCCGTTACGAAAGTGTTTAGTCCCATTAGACTGCGGCGTTAGCCATACAGGCAGGTCATTTTCTGCCACAATCCAAACCATAATGCTATTTCTGGATATTATACCACAAACACAAACTAAAGCCATGACACCAAACTATGCACACTATCACTTTACAGTACAGATGCCAGGCTACAGAAACACACAGAGATCAGAAACTTGCATGGTGTCACTCCATATGTGACCCAAACCTCGTTGATAAGGCCACTGTGATAAGTAATCACACATGGTCTGTTATAATGGCATGAAGGTGGGAGGTGTGTGGGGGTGTTTATCAACCCACCAGTCCTGGATGATTATTTCAGGCTGAAATTCATCCAGCAGCTCTTCCTATAGTCCTCTGGCCTTCTTAGGTCCACAAATCTGCCCATGGAGAAACCAGCTGAGGACATTAGAATGGTAGATATATCATAATACAGTGACATGCTCATAATTCAGAACAACTTTTAAAAGCTAAATGCCTTATATGTGCTAATTATAACTCGTCACATTGTAGCTGTGGTATAGCTACTGGTAACCCTGCTGGTAACAATTGCGCTTGTGATGGTAATATTTGACCTCGTAGCACCTAATCACTGAGGCATATGACAGACCACAATACCCTCTGGATGCCACTTGAAGTCATAAGGGTGATTTTGTGCTTGTGGTCCAGCCTGTAGGCTCCCGTGAAACTGGAGGGATTAAAGGCACAACTTACTTATTTGTTTTATTTGGGCTAAACCGCTGATCACTGGCAGGCCCCTCAAAACATCAGTTGAAAAACGTGGAGAACCATGATCTGGCCTTCAAAGCAGGTCAGGTTCAGGAGGAGGTGTCCACCAGTCCTGTGTGTCAGAATAAGACAAGGATCGACTTTTAAAGGCGCCTGCTGACCACCGGAAGTTTCACCTGAATCCTACCCGGTAGGAATATCGCAGCCAAAGAATCACATTCTCTTGATAGGTTACTGTGCGTGCCTCTGAGCAAAACACACACTTTTAAAATATTAGTCAGCAGCCTATACAACTCTCATGGTCAGTTTGAGACAGATATCAACAACTGCCAAATAGCATTTTTCTTGAGCAAAATGAACATTATGGTAAAGGAAAAACAAGCAGTGTTACAGTCCAGGCCTTGGTAAGAAACAATACTTAAGCACATGTTTTAGTTACTGCATTTCTTCTATAACAACTTGTTTGATGCAATTTGACTGAACTAGTATTTTCTAAAATAAAAATACATCTACACTACCAGTCAAACATTGGATGAACATTTCAAGAACCCTTGGACTGCACCTCTAAGTGCAGCTGCGAAACCATCAAATGCTGTGGATGAAACCCTGTCTCTGAGGACTGCCCTCCACAGGAAACAATCACATACCTATAGAGGATGTGTTACCAGCCTAGAAACAGCAAAATGAACAGCTCCTCAAACTAGAACCCACATAAATGCGCCACAGAGGTCTGCTAGGAGACACACATCTCAACATCAACTGTTCAGAGACTGGCGGGATCAGGCCTTCTGTGGACTAGGTGTCATGAAATAGCCACTACTGAGGAATGATGGAGTGCTGTGCCGATGGCCCGCCTTCTGCAATCACTCCATCTTAAACCTAACTGAGATAGTTTGGGATGAGTTGAACCTATAGTAAAGAAGCAACAAGTGCTTTCAGCAACTCCATCAAGACTGTTAGAAAACCATTCCAGATACTCACATCATGAAGCTGACTGAGAAAGAGTGTGTAAAGCTGTCATTGTATGTGTATACTGAATTAAAATAAGTTATATTCGGCATGTTTAACACTTTTAGTTGATTTATTTATTTAACATAATTCAGTACATTATGTTTATGTCCTCAGTATTAATCTGTGAATGGTAATAAAGAAACGAATTGAATTTGTATGTGTCCAAACTTTAATTGGTCGTGTATAATTGCCAGCTTTGTGAGAAATTTAATAACAAAGCCTTAACAATCACTTCAGCTTGAGAATTGGTCCTACCAATCTCTTGTGCCTTATTTCATCATCAGTACCGGCTGTATGTCACTTTTACTGCAAGATTTGAACTCAGAAACATTCTCCATTGATGTATTGTCTTTATACTGATAATACAAGCAGATAGGTATTGATGTCTACTTCAGTGTGTGTGTCAGAGAACTGTGGTTTACTTTTAACTGATAAGGCTGTATTAAGCCATTAGAAATACTGACATACAACCAAAACAAGAACAGATGAAATAGTAACTTCCTGAGGATCAGGATTTTCACATCTTGTGCAGTCTTGCTTTAAACTTCTCATCTATTAGTCGGGGGGGGGGTGATACTCAGGATGAGTAACACTGATCACTCAAGACATAACTTGGAAACACCCATATCTAGTTAGGTCACTGTGATAAAAGAGTAAAATGTACACTAACATCTCCGCACCAAACTCCAGGTCCAATGTATATCTGTATTATTGAACTCTGAACCCTCCTCTGGATCGGCACTGCAAATTACAGCTCTATCTGGATCAACATTTAACAAGAAAACAGTTTATGAGTCATGCTACAAATACAGAGTGCTACCGTGAGGGGAGGGGTTCTTCAGTAAATTTTTCCCGAGCGGCTTCGCTTCATAGATGGACTTCCAGTCCAGGCTGTTGGGCATCGGTGCGCCCTGCAGACTCCACTCATCCTCACACCTTTTCTTCCATTCAGCAGCAGACATGGTGCTTCCAGGTACTGCGTAGTCTCACACTACAACAATCCAGGAACTCCACAGAGTTCTGTGCAGTCTCCGCCACACCCCGGTGTTGCAATGCAGGCGAGGAAGTGCACTCTGCTCCCCGGCCTCTTAAAGTCACAGTAGTTTAATAATGAGAGGCCAGCACAGTAAGTTATCAGTGAGAAGATTTTATATGTTTTATGATACATGTCATAACATGAAATATATAAATAATAACAAAATAATACAAATAATAAATGAAATATGTCGATATGACAAGAAAAGCGCTTTATAAGTGCTGTCATTTACCATTTACCATTATTCTGTCAGTGTCAGCTGGGACAGGCTCCAGCGCCCCCCGCGACCCTTACGGATAGCGGTATTGATAACGGATGGATGGATGTTTTCCATGATAAAAATAACATATATAATAATAATAATAATAATAATAATAATAATAATAATAATAATATATGTTGGTGTCTTTAAATTTAGTGTAACTGATAGAACATTGAAGAGGAATTTGTAAATCAGTGATTATGGAATCCAAAAACTGACAAAGGCAGTACAAGTTTATTAGACAAAACTAAAATATATCTGAATACATCAATAAATAATGTTGTTAGTTAAATAATCCAGATTCTGCAAAACACACCTTGAGAAATAAAGCTGTGGTAGCCTGTCTGCTAGCTCTAATTGTTTTTTTCCTGTGAATTTGCATGAACTCTGATTCTGGAGTCCTGCTTTTGATACTGTCGCCTGTCTTAGATTAGTTCAGGTCCTATTTGAATGACAGATTATTTTATTTCCATTTGCAACTACAAATGTGAGTAAACTAGCATGACATGTGAGGTACCTCAGGGCTCAGTTCTGGGACCTCTCTTATTGAGCCTCTGTTATGCTGCCACTTGGCCTAATTATGCAAAAGAAGAAACCCATTTATCACAACTATGCATGCAAAACTCAGTTATAGCTCTCTTATCAAGTGACAATATTTCTAAACTCTGTGTCTGTGCATTGACCAAATTAATGACAGGATGTGTCAAAATTTCCTTCAACTAAACAAAGACAAATCAGAGATAACTGTCTTTGGTCCTAAAGAAGGAAGGCTGAAAGTTTTAGCACATCTCAAGTCTCTTTCTTTGAAACCTAAAAAAATCAATCAACCAATCTTGGTGGTATTATAAACTCAGATCAAATTTTTAACAGTCACATCAAGTCTACCTATTATCACCTTTAGAAATGAGAGAATTAAGAATTACAGGATGTATAAACAAGATGAAAAACCTTTCATTACCATTAGGTTAGACTACTGTAATAGTCTTTTCTCAGGCCTTCCCAAAAAGCATTTAGGCAGTTCAAACAAAGACCAGGAAAGCTCAACATATTACACCAGTTCTCAGATTTCTGTATTGGTCATAGAATTGATTTAAAAATACTGTCAGTTGTCTGTAAGTCACTTGATGGTTTAGGGCCAGGCCTGTCTTGCCTTGCCTCTCCCAAGCCCTTTGCCCCTTTACAGGAAAGCAGGAATACTATAGAGACACTAATGGTCTGACCTTTGGACTGCTTCGATGCCTGTATATGTTCACCAGGCAGAGTTGATTGAAAACTCCCACAAACTTAACAGCTATGATGTCATATAATGTCATTGCAGTCTATCATTTTTCTATGCCTTTTTTCTTTTACAGCAGTACTTGAAACATAATGACTTCATGTGAAATGCTTATATTTGTTTTTATATTTCAGTGTTCTCTTCTTTCTTTTGATACATATGTTTAGTATGTCCATATGTTTAATACATCCTATGAATCCTTTATCTATGAAGCCATTAGTTTATTATATACTGTATTTGTGGAAAATCTTTTCAGTGAGTATTTTCTATTAAGAATTGTAAAGACGATGGACAGTACAGTCTCCATCAGCTGTATCATTTTACTGGCCTAACTGACTGGAGATTACTTTACTAACCTAACTGACTGAAAAGCTCCTGTCTTACGGACATACATGTTTTAGACAAACAATTTTTCACAACTCTTGCCTTTCATTCCAACTATTAGTCAGACAATTCAAAAAGGAGTTTCAGAAATGTTCATGAGGAAATGTGTGCCTGATTTGCTCTCTTTTTCTGAAGGCTATTTTACTGGCCTAAGTGAGTATGAAAAGTTTATGTCTTGGTGACACCTGCTTATGAATTTGATCTGCATTGAGTTGACAGTCATGTTGGAAATGGGATGTCTGTGTAAGTGACAGAGCCACAGTGAAGAGCAACGTCAACATACACAGCAAATACTTTACAAATGTCTCCACCTTGTGGATTAATGGTGCACACAGTAGTCAACTCAGCTTCGTACAGCATACATATTGCATATAGGCAGATTTAAAGTCTGAAGGTCTGAATGACAGAACAAATACAATACATTTTCTAGAGTTGGTGACTTCTGTATTTTCAGCATAAAAGCTTTTGTTGCAGCAGTGACAGAGGCAAATGCTAGAATAATCTTCTGGACATTAACAGTTCTTAAGGCATTCCATTCAGTCATACATCATCCTGCAGAGACTTATACTTCTGAGCTGTCCAAATACATCTCTGGTGGATTAATTATAAGGGTATTTCAGCAGTTTTGTATTGCACTTCCAAACCAGTTATTAAATGTTTACACACTCATTGTAAATGCTAAATGGTGGAACCTAAAGGGAAAGTGTGCAACACAATCTCTAGAAGTTCAGCCTTAAGTTTTGGTGTTTCAGCAGTGCACGCAACGCTGACAAATGATGACTTAGACTAAGACTTAGACTAAGACTTAGAAAAACTTTAATGTTCTCTCAGGGGCAATTTGTGTTCACTTTAAGACACAGAAAGAGGACATCAAATAAACTGAGATAACAGTAATCAAACCATGCATAGCATCACAGTCCAGGCAAACATTTAAAGTGTAAATCAATAACTGTACACAAATTATTATAATAAAAACACATAGTAAGTATACATCACATCCCTTTGTATTCATGTATTCACATCCACTAGTCCACTGCATTCCAGATCCACTAGTCCATGTATTATCACAGACTCCACTGGCTGCCACATCTCATTTAATTGAGTTATTGCAAGGGGGATAAATAAAAATTTTGCTCTGTTGGTTCTAATATAAGGGGATCTACACCTCCAACCAGAGGGAAGTTGTTAGAACTCTGCTGGAAGTGGATGGGATGTTACTTGTGTCTTGAGCCATAGTAAGACAAGCAAACAAAAACATAAAGTTCTGGAAAAGAGATATTTCTGTACATATGAAATGTATCTGCAGCAGATGGTGACAGGTACATTTCCACAGAAGTAAAACACACCTGAGCTGACGTTTCACCTTTTAATGCTTTTTTAGTTGAATTATGTTGATGAGATTTATCAGCATGAAAGTTCAGAAACAATAATACCAAAGCAATACATAGAGTTAACTTCATGTAGATTGTAGACACCTTCAATTAGTGTGTGTTTGTCTTACACAGTGTATATTTATGGTTTCCTGAGTATGTGCATGTACCGTATACAAAGGGGGTCATATTACTTTGTCCCTCTTCTCACTGTAAAGGCAAAACATGGACTGTTATTGCACTGAAACAAGTAAGAAATAAAGATGGCTGCAGACTACATTAAGAGTTGGCAGGGTTGACAAAATGCAGTTTTATTTGGCCAGATTGAGGTTATTCATAATATAATATAATATTTCTATGTTGCACATTTGAAGGACTATAAAGTATATAAGCCTATGTGAATGCTTGTCTACTGGCTAAAATGCCGTATATTCTTTAAACACTAGGAAAGCAGGTGGATGTTGAGCATCAGTTGAAAGCAGCAGATAGAACTTATGTTTTCCTATGTCATGGAGGTTAATTTATAGCTCAGCTGCTGATGACATAAGAGAGAGCCAGGGCCAGCAGGGTTTATAGCTGGCAGAGAGCCAGGGAGAGCAACAGCGGTAAGCAGACACTGTGTCTGAAGAAAGAGCTGCTGCAGGGCAACACTGTGCTGTGGTAAAATAGTTCCAAAATGCATATATACTCTTGAACACAAAGCAGTGGCCGATGTAATGTATTTAAATGCAAAGTGTTTGTTCTCTGACTAAGGCCATAAGCTTTGCTGGAAAAGCAGGGCAGCATACTGTAACATTATGTAACAGACACTCTATATGATTGCAGCTGCCACTTGTTAACCGTGTGTTGCTATATAGACAGGTGATGCATGGCAACTGATCATAATGTGTGTTAAAAAAAACAAAACATAGAAGCTCTCCATTTCAGACAAAGAGACACGTAGGCTGGGATAACATCTTCACCTTGTGACGTCCATATACAATCATATGACACCTGTCATCTACCCTTGTGCCCCAGTGCACTGTGGCTTTACTGACCAGTGTGTGTTGCAGGTGAACTCTGGCTGCCTGATAATTCATGAGTTAATCCAGTCAAGTAATGAAGCAGTTGAACAAACAGATCTACTTGCAGAGGAGGGATGATACAGACATTAGCTCTGCTCTTAGTGGATGAAGAAGAATCCTCTCTAATAATAATAGCAGTCTCCTGGTTTAAGCAGGGTTAAAGCAGAAGGCCAATGATTTTACACATATTTAATCTGACAGAGGAGGGTTGGTGCAACACAGCTAATAAGCTCTGTCCCCTTAAAGGTCAGCACTGTCAAGACAGCTTGCTATTCATGAATGGCACAGACTCATGGGTCAAAGTTCACCAAAAGAAGTTGCATTATTAGAACTGTAGAATTCAGTGTTTTTGAAGCATGGCTCATACAGGAGACTGAAGACCAGGATATTTTGCTTTGATTTTGATTAGCCCTTTTGAAATCTGCTTAACTCACACAACTTTATTGAAGTATAAAACTACATTGCTGGAGTACACTTTTAAGAGGTCACTTTCAAGAGCTCATGCAGACAATGAAACAAATAATAAATATGAAAGTGTGTAACACAAACCTATAAATGTGAAACTTGTACACTATATGTATATATATTTTCCCCATGGTCGTGGCACTGAGCCAGGTGTGGATACATATTACATTGCACAGTTCAGCATGTCATTTGCAGTCACATCACATGTGCAGTGATCCGCAGTCACATACTGTACTCAGAGCCTCTGGAATTCCAGCCCTTTATTCATTCAGATGCACTGATACATATTTGTCACACCTAAATAAACATTTTCTAACTAGAGCACATTGTGTTCATGTATTTTGGTCCAGTTAATCCCTCTGACAGGGCCATACCTATTTGTTTAGCCACGGCACCCGAATGACTCACTTGTTAATACTGTGGCGAAGAGACAAGGTGGCCGCATCCCTAATCTCA
The DNA here is from genome assembly GCA_033238685.1 of Lates japonicus. Classification (NCBI taxonomy): domain Eukaryota; kingdom Metazoa; phylum Chordata; class Actinopteri; family Centropomidae; genus Lates; species Lates japonicus. The sequence goes on from BRZM01000003.1 coordinate 9,676,492, forward strand.
CTTAACCTACTGTTTCCTTTACAGCAAAGCGTTTTGGTGTTTTTAGTCTGATGCAAAGTTTCAAAATGTGTATTCAAAGTACACATCGTAGTAATTAGTGCTGCTGAAGAAACTTTGTAATTTGTTTAGCTTCCCTTGCAGCAAATAAGCACAACAGAATTAATTTCTGTAATATTTATGGAAGGTTACATAAATGGGATCTCCTGTTGTGGTGGATTTAGCCAAAGCTTGGAGATATTTGGTCAAGTCTGAGATGGATGGAGAACTGACTCAATGAAATTGAATCAGGGTCCTGGGTGGGTGGGGGCTCCTGTTTGACAGGGTGCAGATGGACCAGCAAGCCTGGTATAATTATAGCCTTCCCCTGACCATACTATGTACACGTGACCCTAGTGGTTTAAGTTTCAATGGAGGAAGACCAACCACCAACACTTCGACAAGCACTGCAACAAATACACCATCTCGGGCCTGCAAAAGATATTTCATCCTGCATAGTGTCCAATTTATGGAATTTACCATCTGTGTAATAATCATTCAAAAGTTTTCTTTGGAGCTGTCATGCAGGGGTTTAAAGGGTTAGGCAGTCAGGTGATAAAACATATTCTTTTATTTACACTCAAACACACCGATACCTTGAAAACACATTTTTAGGATTTTCCCTTAAAATGTATGTTGTGCATTTTGCAACTCCCAGCATGTTCTCTACAGACAGGTGTTGAATTTTATGTGGGAGAGAAGCTTTAAATATAGTCTGCCATAAAGGTGTTATTTATAGAGGCTTGCTACGTCACAGTGTTCGGTTGCCAAGCACATGATGTTACTTTTCCATGTTTCATTGAAATGGTTCCATGACTGAACTGCTGATAAGTCTTATTACTCGTGGCAGAGGTATTGAAATTGCTCCACCATTCCTGACCAATGTGACATAATTTGATTTAACCTAATACTCAAGAGTGTACCACTGGACACAGCTGCAGCTTCACACCACACTATTTTGACACAGGTCAGTGCAGTTGGCATGGATTCCTTTCCAAGGGTCAAGCTGTTTATGTTTCAAAAAAAAAAAAAGTGTCCTGCAAGGCCATGAACTAATGCTCACTTCCTCTGACAAACTCAGAGGGGTAAGAGGACAGAAACAGTTAAAATTCAACACTCAACAAGGTTTCAGAAAAATCTTGATTGTGTACTGACACTGTGCATACTGAAAAGAAATCATTCTACTGTCCACAAAATATTTTAACATGTACAACTATCTTAAAACTTTCACGCCTTCCATTTTATCAGAAAAATACAACTGACCTGTCCTCATTCAAAATATGTCCAAGCTGTGATGGGTGAATATTTCTGTGGCCTGATGGGAGTTTAAGCATCTTGCGAAGCTTGAGGAACAGATGCATCATATCACTGCCCTGTTGCATAACTGTTCTATACTGGCATTATCTAATTGCCCTGGGTGAAATGTCAGCAGGTAGCCACAGTGTCTGAAGTCTCATTTGTGGGTGATACTATGTCTTTCTGGAGAATAAAAGTTCGTGAATATTACTTACATATATACCAGAAATGTTACTAAAATATTGAATCTATTCCCATGCAAAATCCGGGTATTTACAGTAGAAAGTAGAAACCTGCACACAGACTAATTTGGTAACAGGCGGCAGACAGCTGTGTAACAGGAGACGGGGTTTCAATTCAGGGCAAGGGCACTGTGACCAGCCGACACTTCTCTCGCCTATATCTCAGGACTTTGGTAGCATGTAAAGCAGAAGAAGAGGAAAGAGTTTAACAGAATACAACATGAGAACAGTTACAGAACATACAAGCATAGACGGTAGAATGTCTGAGGTGTAGTGAAGTATGCCACAGGGTTGGGTGTTTTATCTGTTGGGGAGGGGGGAGTGTTCTGTGCGCTGGCTGTAAAGGCAGCGGGTGGTAATGATACAGAGGACGGGAAAGAGCAGGTGGGAACCAGTCAGCTGCCAGTCAGAGTTGGCTGGGACATCCCACAGACAGAGTTGCTTGTTGGGATGCCCCCTTTCTTGGAACAGTGCCTGTGATAATGTTCCTATGGATCACCTTTAGTATTTCAGCTCAACAAATTCATGCATTATGACAACACCAAAAATAAAATAATGTAAAGTTAATAAAGTAGATGTAGTTTTTGACTTGTGCCTGTCTTGGTACGGGACTTGTTCATTAATTTGAGAGGGATCACAGGTCCCAAACTTGCATTTTTGAAATTTGGAAGAGGGGGATACTTTTATTTAAGGTCGGATCCCATAATGAGGTTTTAAAATAATAAAGCTCAGCTTAAGTGGAAACCATCAGCCTAAGCAAAAACAAAAGCCCTGATAATACTGCAACTTGCATTAATACAATACAATTTTCTTTCAATTCTTCCAGGCAAAACTTTATTAAAACAATGTATAAAGAAGCTGCAGAGCATTGGTAAAATAGTGCAAGACATTTGAGAGTGTACCGTGTTAAAGAAGGGAGCTAATGGAGCTCATGTCAAAGATGGCATCATCTTTCATCCTCAACATTCCATCTGACAGTCAGTATTCCCATCAAAGATTCAATGTCTGATAATTGGCATATCAATTAGAGCTGGACTGTGACATGGCTGGTTTGAGGTAGTTTCCTCTGCAGGTCAGTGGAGGTCAACATAGCGGGGTTAAACACAAAAACAACAACCTAACGTCCTGTAAAAAAGATATATTTATGAAGTTTTTGATATTCAGTACTATATCAGAGATATGTGGATTCATCTCTATGGCAATTTTTGATGGCAGACCGAACAACATTATGTCAGGAAGTGATTAAGTATAACTATAAGAAGATACATAGTAAGAAAGACTTTGAGACTTTGAAGTCTGGTTATGCAGCCTCTTACAATTACAAAATTCCTCTTCAAGAATATAGTGGCCTCTATATTTCTTGTATTAGAAATACATAAGTGAAAGGATAATGTTGAGGCAAACTTTTCATGAGGGAATTGTGCTTTTGTACAGTTTGGGTGGGGTAGATAAAAGAAATTAGGCTAGTTCCAAGTTCTTTTCTAATTTACATTACAGATATTATATTTCAAATTAAAAACTGGAAGGAACAGCATGCATTCCATTTGATTTTGCCAGAATTTAGCAAGTCTGAAGCCATGCTGGTAGTTTAGTGATACTGTAAAGCACAATGATGCTTTGAGCTAGATGCTAACATTAGCATCCTAACATGCACACAGCTACAAAGATAACATGCTAATGCTAATCATGTATAATATTTACAATACTCGTCATCTCACTTTAGAGTGTTGGTATGCTAACATTTGCTAATTAGCACTAAAAACAAAGTACAACAAAGGCTGACGAGAGTGTTTTACATGTGTTTGGTCACAAACCAAATTATTGGACAAACTGAAATTTTGACCAGAAGATAGGCCATGATTGAACATTAAGGGATCACAAACCGTGATTACACATCATCCAAAAGGGAACATTTATGTGTGTAGAAAATTTTATGGCAATCCATCCAATTGTTCAGACATTTCATTTAAAATCACAAGTCAGACGTTCGCCAAAGTCAGTTGGGTTCATCCTCTAAAACCATCACTGTCTGTGCAAAATTTCATGGCAAGCCATACAGTTGTTACTGAGAAGTGGTGGACTGACCAATAGACCAACACTGCCATCCCTAGAGCAACAATTTACCCTGACAAGCTGCTGCTGTTATACCATGCCCATAGTCCATAGTCCTTCAGAGGGCCACTACTCATTATTAAAGAGGTATCCACCAAATTTTAACCATTTTGTATTATGATACTCAGCATTCCCCTGATCCAGAAAGCAGTCAGAGAAACATCAGACTACCATGTGATGGATAGAATGCTTCTCATTGAGTAAAAAGAATACTAATCCTTTCCAACCTTCACACCTGACACAAAGACTCCTGATCTCTATTGCATGTTTGGCAAAAGTGAAGCTCAGCTTTTTTGAGTTGCTTCAACTCCCCCTAACACACCCCTCACTCACCTTTGTGACCCCCTCTCGGATACTCCCACCATCCAACTGGTGCTATGTATGGGCCAAGGGTGGGTGAGGGGTGGTGAGGGTACAGCTGCAGTACCCGTCTTGGATGACTGAGATGTAAATGCGTCCCTTTCATAAACTGTTCAGAGTATCAGTACAGACACTGTGGCCAATGAGAGTGCAGCAGGCACTAAAATGGCCAAGCCAATGGCTGAGTGTTGCCCGCTATATAAACAGGGAGCAGAGACCTCCAGATTTGGGTGACCCCTATTTTGGCTGTGGTGAACAGGATCTGATCCCAAGGACTGTTACCTCTGTTCTTGTCTGGTGTGCAGGTAAAGAATTATCACAGTGATTATTAGTTTATGGAGTTAAAGAAGGAGGATGAGATATGCGCAGACTGATGTGGATTTGAAGAACCAGCCAAAAATTTAGAATGGCAAAATAACTCTTTTTGGATGCTTTTTCTCTGCAAAGATGGGTTTTGGGCATAAAGTCCACAATGAAACCAAAGGATAAATACAACAATCCTGGGATGTCTGAACCCATATGATGCTTTGAAAAAAGATCCCTAGTGGGTAACAGAGGTCAATGAATTTTGTCAGATTATTTTCAGTTAAGTGAAAAGAGTCATGAGCATGTTGTTTTAGTATAGCAGTATTGCATTGGTGTTGCGCTGTTAACTTGTATTAACATATTCTTGCTCTCTGCAAATGGTTATTTCATTTGGACAGTAATTTATGTGGACAGGTGGTTCACAGTTGGATACATGTGAGAGAGACTGCCTGAAGGCCCTGAATGTCCTGTAACTGATATTAGCCATTTAAGGGTTACACTGTTAAGATGGATTTTTGAGCTTTAAGCTAACAAGACAATTGTTTTTAGCAAAGTGATTACTGCATCAAAAATGTTAGTTTTACAATCCAATATAATGTGACACTGTAGTTCACTACAGATCACATTTCATGTGATGTAACAAGTGTGCCATTCTTTTATTGCTTATGTGAGCCCATCAAGGCAAGATGAAACAAACGTTTAAAAAAAAGTAACATGTCTCTATAGATAGAAGTAAAGGGATCGTGCTGGATTGCGGTGGTTGGAGTGGCTGGAAGCATCTGCAGCTTGTCAGTCAGGAGTTAAGCATAGTGACAACTTTAAGTGATGCAATTAGTATTTGATCCTGTAGAGTGAGCAGTAGTATAAGTGTGGTACAAAGAAGGTGTAGAATGTTTTCAAAGAGCAAATGTATGTAGAACATGACGAGCTTCTTCATATGTATTTATGTGTCAACATGTAAACTGGAGAACTGGGGTTGTGTGAGTGCCAAAAGAATCAAAATGTTACTTGTATATGCTGGGGACATTTTAAAGAAAGGGTTTACAGTCAGATGTGCTGATGCTAAAAATACCCAGCCAACACATGCTCCTCCCCCTACTCTATTTCAGCTGGACATTTGAGCTGCCGAGAATTGAGTGACACTTGTTACCAGGATTCCTCTGCCAACAGCACTTAAAACCTGCAGCTGTCTTGCAGAATATCCAGAATATCTTCAAATGCTGAGGATTTTTTGTGGATATTCAAATCACCTTCACCTACTCTGTCAAATTAGGATGAACTAGTTTTGGATCAGTTGAAGTTTGCTCATACCGTGTTTTCCTCTCTTTGCAGTGTTAGAAAGCAATCATGCCTTTCGGAAACACCCACAACAACTTCAAGCTCAACTACAAGGTTGAGGAGGAGTATCCTGACCTGTCCAAGCACAACAACCATATGGCCAAGGTCCTGACCAAGGAGCTGTATGGCAAGATGAGGGACAAGCAGACACCCAGTGGCTTCACCCTGGATGATGTCATCCAGACTGGTGTTGACAACCCTGGTGAGGCCCTTCAATTTAGACAAAGACATTTTTTTATGATTTATCATTTACACACATCCAGTACTATGAAATTCTAGCTTTGCCTGTGAAGAAAATCACCTAATTATAAATTATTATTAGCTTGTCTCACACCGTACAGAGACTATCATCTTCCTTCCCATCTTATAATTTCTGCTTTCCTATTCGCTCCCTGTCTATAGGTCACCCCTTCATCATGACTGTTGGCTGCGTCGCTGGTGATGAGGAGTCCTATGAGGTCTTCAAGGATCTGTTTGACCCCGTCATCTCTGACCGTCATGGTGGATACAAGCCCACTGACAAGCACAAGACCGACCTGAACTTCGAGAACCTGAAGGTGCAGCACTCTAGTTTTCAACAAAGAGCAAAAAGCATTATGGTTTATTACATGAAGGCCCATAGAAATTACTAGAGAAAAACTGATAAAAGGAACTAATGGTGCATAGTGCTCTAAATTTGTGGACTTTCTTTCACTTTGTAATTGAACTTCATCATTTTATCATCAGGGTGGTGATGACCTGGACCCCAACTATGTTCTGTCTAGCCGTGTTCGTACCGGCCGCAGCATCAAGGGACTCACCCTGCCCCCCCACACCAGCCGTGGCGAGCGCAGACTTATTGAGAGGCTGTCCGTTGAGGGTAAGCTATTAATAACTTGAGTACAAAAGTGTGCAAAAAGTTGAGCAGTAAGCTGGTCCCAAACTATATGCTGTCCTCAAGAAATGGAAACTGTTATTTAAGGATAGGAATATACGCTAATGAACTCAACAAGGAAACACTCCGCCTGTTGATATTATGCTAAATCACTGCTTAATAGTTCCTGTTTGAGGAAGATACAATCTCTTAACAGTACCTCTGTCTCTGCAGCTCTGACCAGCCTGGATGGTGAGTTCAAGGGAAAGTACTACCCCCTGAAGTCCATGACTGATGCCGAGCAGGAGCAGCTGATCAATGATCACTTCCTGTTTGACAAGCCTGTCTCTCCCCTGCTGACCTGCGCTGGAATGGCCCGCGACTGGCCTGATGCCAGAGGCATCTGGTGAGTACAACAAACACTTATCAGCAGACGAGCCGTGGAAACACTTTTTTTAAACTATCAGTATGGATTTAGACTTTCATTATGTTTCTGTATTACCTGTGTGTTTCATGTTGATGCTTTGCATCCAACCCCATCCAGGCACAATGACAACAAGACCTTCCTGGTCTGGGTGAATGAGGAGGATCACCTGCGTGTCATCTCCATGCAGCAGGGTGGCAACATGAGGGAGGTCTTCAGGCGTTTCTGCGTTGGCCTGCAGAGGGTACACAAAAAGCCAAGTGTGAATTTAGTGTGGATTGCTGCTGGATGTTTCTTTGACTCACCTTCTTTCTTTTTTGTCAGATTGAGGAGATTTTCAAGAAGCACAACCACGGCTTCATGTGGAACGAGCATCTTGGCTACATCCTGACCTGCCCCTCCAACCTGGGTACTGGCCTGCGTGGTGGCGTCCATGTCAAGCTGCCTAAGCTGAGCACACACCCCAAGTTTGAGGAGATCCTCACCAGGCTGCGTCTGCAGAAGCGTGGCACAGGTACGCACATACATGCTCTTTTGCTTGTACACCTGTGGATCAGCCTGGCAGGTCTACGAAGATCTCTGTAGAGACTCAACAGCATTATGTGATATTATGTGTAATCTGTACCTGATCTCCTTGGTCTTCTTTAGGTGGTGTGGACACTGCCTCTGTGGGTGGTGTGTTCGACATCTCCAACGCTGACCGTCTGGGCTCCTCTGAGGTGGAACAGGTTCAGCTGGTGGTCGATGGTGTTAAGCTCATGGTTGAGATGGAGAAGAAGCTGGAGAAGGGAGAGGCCATCGACAGCATGATCCCTGCCCAGAAGTAAAGAGGGACAATCCTATGTTTTTCTCGTGACCATTCATGTGCAATCGAGCCAGCTGATGGGCATGCAGAGGAAACAGCTGCTCACCTAGAGACTCTTGACTCTGCCCACCTCTTTTTCTTCCTTCCAGCTTTTTTCTTTTCTCTGTCCTTTGTCTTTTTTTTCAAGTTCTCCTGTGTTGGTTGGTAACATCCTGGGATCAGCCTCCACTGAGCTGGGTTAGCCTAGCTGACGTGGCATCACCTACTTTTTGTTATAAAGAGTAATGATTATTGAAGCTGTTCAATAAAAAAGTGCCCCATGAAACAACTAAATGAACCATTTTGGTCTTTTTTTTGCAGCATGAAAAACTCAAAGTCAAAAAGATCAAAGCCATGAACAACTATACTGAGAACCTAACAAATATAATCTTCACATATTAATACTCACCTTGGTAGATGATCAAAAACTATTGACAAATATTCAGATTGTGTCCCATAACTATGAAAACAAGACGCCAAAATGAGGGAAAAAATGCCAACATCTGTGAATTTTATTAATCTTCAGCTCCATGTTCTCCTTATATACCAGAATCACGCAATCTCAGTTTACAGTTTGTTTCTGAGGGGTGGAATTCAACAGTAGAGCAATGTCAAACTGTATGTTATTCTGTCTCTTTTGCATATAACATCAACTGTTTCCAAAATCAGCTTGGAAATGACAGTGCATGTTAAATACTGAGCCCCCTGGGGTTGTAATACTGTACCATCCACCATCTGAATCAGACCAGTGGCACACAGTCTCTAAGCAGTTACACAAGCATTTACTCAACACTCGAATCAAAAAAACTCTTTTCAAGAATTTTTCACAGTAGATTCCACCTTAAGACAATGTTCATCTTTCTTATGCTAACAGTGAATTGTTTTACATTAAGCTATTTGCTTTTAAGCCTGTTTCATGTCAATAATTTCCACTGAAATGCTTCGCAAACAACTTCATATCTGCAATCAGGAGACACTGACGTAACATTTCTATGGCTTGAATGCAACCTAGGGCTTTCGCCATGTCAGGGACTAATTGGGATCACTGCAAATTCTGGTTAAAATAGAACTGCAGATAAAAATTGCACAATTTATTCCCAATGTCCTAGCCGGATCTAAAACAACATTTTTTGTACACACTGAATGTTGTGGTACATTTCATGGCATATCTAAATACTTCTAAGAACTCAGAAACCCTCTTGAATGTACTGAACCTATCCTCTAGCAAACAAGGCGGAGTAAAGTCACAGTATTTCACCCAAGCCTTTCTGTTTGTTTTTTGTGAAAGGGGGAAAGGACCTGGTGCTACATCTAGCACCATTTTCTTTGTATCAATTCATGTCTAAAAATTGACCGTGTCTGCATTTCACAAAGCTTGCGATCCTACGTGTGCATCATGTTTCATTTTTTACCCTAAAACCCAAACTCTGAAGTCATGCAGGATTGCAGGTTGGTTTTGTTCCCCATTGTCACTGACAGAAACTGCTTTAAACTAGAATTACTTCCCTTGCTCTAGCTATAAATAAACCTTGAGCTCTAAGATATATACTATATTCATATATTTTATATACAGCCATCAACTGACTGATATAAATCCTGTTTTTTAATGATATTATTCTAAAAAATAAATAAAGTACCTGTGCAAATATCCACAAATTGAAGTGTTTCACATTTAAGACATTGGCGCCCTCCAGTGGCTAGTTCTGGGTATTACCTATACAGGTACACTGGAAGGAGCTGATTCAAGTCAAAGCAAAGTGCATTGAGGTCTATATTACCTAATGCTAATATACACCACAATGAGAAACGTCCAGGGAAAGGACAAGGACAGACTCCTGGTGTCCATATTGGTTTCTGCTTCTCACCCTGAGGAGGAGGACAGGTCAAAACTACTCTCCCCCATTGGGCTCCATGAAACAGCACACACCAAACTGGACTGAGAAGATGCCATAAATGGGTCTACAACATGAGAGTGTGGATGATGGCGGAGTGTTTCCCTGTAAGAAAACAGGGTCTCAAACAAAGAGCTGAGGAAAGCCAAACGCTTCTTGTGACAATAGAAAAAAGTTGGTGGTACATACGTATGTGGACAGCTAGGGATGGTGTCCCTGCTAAATTAAGGGAATTGGAGAGTTTATCATGGGTGGGAAAGGAAATGGGGGTTGGGAAGAGGGGGGTGTTTTGGGTCACCATGAGCAAAGCCACAACTGAGAGATAGTATTAACAGTAAATTAGCAGCCAAACAACATGATCTCTGTAGCCTATGTAAATATCACAGTATGTTATTCACTAAAAACAGGGAGGGAGAATAGAAAGCTTTCTCAGTTTTTTCTGTTTCTTTTTTTACATTAAATATGTAGTGTATGAAGGCGCTGGGGGTTTTGTTCACTTTAAAGGCAACGGACTAATCTGAAGAAATTACCATCAACGCTGCTTTCATTGTGCTTTTTCCAGATTCAGAACACTGCCCCCTGATCCCCACAGCCGACAGTCATCAATAATGGACAAACCGTTTATATACTGTGCCACAAGAAGAAGAGGGTGGACACTTGGAGGTGTGTGTTTCTCTGTGAGTGTCAAGGTGAGTGTATAGTCTGAGAGGTTTCGCTGCTTGGCTGATCCACTTTTGTTTCCCATCAGCATACTGACATCATGACTGAGGCGAGATCACATGGCACAAAATAGAACCAAAGAATTGCATTGCACTGAAAATACACCAGTGTCTTTAATATTGTGGTGGGACGACTGACTGCTTTCAAGGGCAAGGTTTGCACGACATCTGTCGCCCACCCTTGCTATAATCACCTGGAAAGATTTGAACACTTGAGGCAAACACACCCTCTGCTCAAAGTTCAAGGTCCTTAGAGATTTGGGTGGCAATGTCTCGAAAAGCTAGCGGTGCCCCCCAGAGTCGTGTGTAGCGCACCCCGTTAGAAGTCTCGGAGTTGCCCGTGGAAAGATGGCACACCTCAGCCTCGAAAGCCACGCGGCCCCCTGCCACGCCGTGGGTACAGGAGAGCAGAAAGGGGCCAGCGTGGTGGACCTGGCAGCCACATCCGAGCGCTGCCTCCCGCAGAGCCAGTACCACCTCTGCAGGGTCCCGCCGCCCACCGCTTCTCAGATCCCAGCCACGTCCGACGGCCCGGGGCTCGGACGCTTTTTGATACCCAGGTAGATGGCAACTAAGGAGAGGAGAGAAACCAGAAAAATGTTCACTGAACCATGGACATTAATGCTGGTCTCATAATCAAAAGAGAATGATAATCCAGTTTATCAGTGCAGTCCATGCAGCTGGACCACATGTACTGACCTTGTGACCGCAAATCTCCTGATTCCCTCAGATTCATTTGTGACCCTGTGAGACAAACAAGCAGAGTAAGAGGTAATCCACTACAGTACTATGAGTAGTATGACCAACCTACAGCTCTCAGATGAGATGGCATTCAGCAGTGGATATTATACAGTGAAACCAAGCAAGCATCAACAAGAAGCATGTGATGTGTAGAACAGTGTGCCCACCCTGAAATGCACTTTCTCCTTTTTTTCACTCAACTTTTAAAGCATGCAGATGTAATGCAATCCTTTGACTATTTATCACTTTTGTGTATGGTACACATTCCCATCCACTGATAACTAACATTTCCCCTTTGTGGGACTAATAAAGGATTTTCTTATCTTAACAAAATATGCAATTAACATTCAATGAGTTTTAACTCATTTCAACCACAAATACAAAGTGAAAACAAAAAACAACATTTCTAAGGGTATATTTAGAATGATAAAAGACATAGCCAATCTCTACTGACAATGACACACTGATCCTGACACTGAAAATTAAAAATTAAAAATAATAAAAATAATGAATTTTCCTTGATTGCAACCATGCTCGAAACCAAGTGTGTGAGATCGTGACACTATGAAGATATTTAAGTCATGCAGACAAGCAATAATTCATAGGTAGGGGAATGAAAAGTTAGGCAGGCATTCATGGACCGAAGCAAATTCCCACGTGACCAGGCAGACAGATGGGGTAGCACAGGAAGACAAGAAAGAAGCGAGAGACATGGGAACTTACTAACTGTTTTTGATCCTTGTGGAAGAGTACAACCCGAGACTGATTTGTTTGAGCCCTGGCGCTTGGATGGGTCAAGGTTGACCCTGATGCCATGACAGGGGAAAGCAGAACAAGATAAAGATGGAGAAAAAGAGGGAATACAGGGTAGGACGAGGGGGTGGGGGGTAAAAGAGAACATAATTGTATCACAGGAGAGCAAGTGGTGAGAAAGAGCGCAGCGCAGGAGCTGATTGGCAAGGATAAAGCTGAGGTTTGATAAGATTAGACATGTGTGATTATGACGACTGGGAGGGAGAGGGGAGCAGAGGATAATCCAGGGCCACAGAAGGGCTTTCCAAAAGGCCTGGGTGAATAAAATGTTTTGATAAGCCCAGGCTGAATGGCAGAGCTTCACAAAAACAATGCTACATGATTTCATATCATATACGGTATTTGATTTAACTTAAAGTTAATCTTATACTCACCCCAATGCCAAAACAAGCCTCAAAAGCTAAATTGCAAAAAAAGTGAGGAATGCAAACATCAGGGCCCTGGTGTCCCAAGGACCATATAAGAGAATGTGGGAACCAGAAATAAAATAAAAGCTGTGCAGAGTGTAGAGAGTTAGGGAGGATTGTAGCAACTGATAATGTAACAATAGCTTCGTAAATTAAGAGCCTGTCTACAGTAAGAAAATTTCAGAAGAAAATGTCTGAAAACCTAAACTTATTCTAAGTCAAGTATAACTATAAACCTAAAATTCTAGCCATGAAAATATGCTCATTCACTGTCTTACTGGGAGTTAGATACGAAGATCAATACCAGTGTCATGTCTAAACATGAAGCTACAGCTAAAAGACTGTTAGCTTAGCTTAGCTCAAAGATTGGAAGCAGAGGGAAACAGTTACCCCAGCTTTGCCTGCAGTGCACAGACTTGAGTGGCATCAATCTTCCCCAGATATACTGAGATCTTGTCTAAATGAAACTTCTTTCCCAGCTAAATAGGTTCAAAGTGTAAAAAATAAACATATGACCATAATATCTTTGCCTAAATAGTTCACCAAATTCCTAATAGCTGTTAGCTTAGCTTAGCATAAAGATTGGAATCAGGGGAAACAGTTAGCCTGGCTCTGTCCAAAGTTCAAAAATATACCAACCAACACCTCTAAGGCTCACTGATTATATATAACACACATAAAATCTCATCAAAGTTACTACTGCTAACTATGCTCAAATGTTAAGCAACCCTGCTAAGAAGTAGTCCAGCAAATAACGCCATTAAACCACAGTTTGTCGTTTTACACTTCAGTTTCTGTATGGATTGAAAGACAACATATAACATGTTAAATATTGAGATTTAATGGTGTATTTTTGAGCTTTTGACAAAGCCAGATTAGTTATTTCCCCCTGTCTCCAGTCTTTATGCTAAGCTTATCGTGTCCTGGCTCCAGCTTCACATTTAATGAATAGCTGTGGGAGTGGTCTCTATCTTCTCATCTAACTTTTGTCAAAGTGAATATTACTGACTTAATGTGATGTTACTATGATGTTACATTTTCATCATATATACACTAAATTATTCTACATTTATTACATTATCAGTGACTTGAGGGTTAGAGAACAAGTAGAGGCAGTAGAGTTTCAGTGAGAGTATTTTTCACTCTGTGAGAAGACTGTTTTCGTTTATCACAAAAACTAATCAAGAACTATACTGCATCAAACACTGGTGTGCTTCTAGTGTTCAGAGACCATGACCAGTTTGCCATTCGTAGGCATGACCTGGGCCTGCCGATGTGGTTTGTGACCTGTAGTGTACATCTACCTGCGAGTGAGTTTCGAGGTCAGCTTGGTGAAGAGGTTGGAGGTTGCCCTGGTGCGGGCGTGGGGCAGGGGGCTGGCGTCGTGATGGGACAGGGTGGGTGATGTGGGTGGGGCAGAGTAAACTGGGGGTCCACGGTCCCTCAGCTGTCCCCCGTGAAAGGTGCTGCGAATTGTGGAGCCTCGGGTCAGACGGCATCGGTCCGAAGAGGAAGAGGAGGCAGCTCCAGCCCCAGCAATACTGAGTGTGGAGGGAGAGGCTGCAGGCATGCGGTGGCCCAAGGAGCTGCAGAGAATAACACAATAGAAAAAATAATTTTGTCTTAAGTTCATAATTTCCTTAGATAAAAACCCCTCAGCATCGGCTGGGTCCGAAGAATACAAAAATCTGTGAAATAACTATGATGCAGCTCCATCAAATATTTGGTACACTCACTTCAAGTAGTAACATACAAGTATGAATACTCAGAATAGTTAAACTTTCAACGCAAAGCAGTACCTGTTGTCTTTGCCGTTCTGTAGAAGAGAGTGTCTATCAGCGCCTGAGCGGTCTGTGCACACATATGTATTCCGGCGTGTCATGGCGCTTCCAGGGATATTATTCTAAGGAGAGAAGAATAAGGTAGAGAAGCAGCAGATATTAGTTCCCTTTGGTGCAGCAAAATCCACAACACATCATTTCAGTGCTACATTCACCAACTGAAGCACTATGTCTGAAAATATTTTTAAAATGACATGATGCTACGATTACTAGCTACTACAGCAGAAACACAAAGCTGTATCAGTATCTATATTTGTTTATCTGTTCACAACTATATCTGCCTTTGAGACTATACCAGAAGTGGATGGGGTCGCATGATCATTATCATAATTTTCTGATCATAAGCATGAATATAAAATTACTCAAATAATAGAGCATGTCCAGTATTTTTACCCTAACTTGAAGAAAAAAAAGGAAAAATGTGTCTAAAATGAATCTACAAAGCTGTGTGACTGTTAATGGTCCAAGTGAAAACGAACAGTGGAAATAGAACTGTAGGTCTAGTCAGAACTGCATGATTTTTCTATAAAAAAGTGGTTGTATGTATACAGAGACAAAGCCCAGAATGTTAAGTTTATATAAACTGTCTGTGATAAGAAAATGATAATTAACAAAATGAGCCACAATAGCTCATTGCACCATATAACATAATTCAAAAAAGAGGTTTTGCATGCCAATGTCAGTTGGTCAATGGGAAAAGAAATGAGGAAGCCATTTCAATGCACTTTTATGACAAGCCCTTACTTGAGCCCGTCAGAATTTGAAGACTATGAGCTGGGATCTGTCCTCTATGGATACTGGATTCTGATATGACTGTACAAGATGAGTTCTGCTGATTACACTGATTACAAAGTGAGTATAACGTCTGCATGTTTCAGTCTGACTGAGCTCTGACTCTGAGAAGTAGTATGATATTTGTAGCAAACTGTCAGGGTTGACAGAGAAAAAGTCAAAATTAATGCAAAAAATCTCATATCTGTTGATGATTATGCTGGGCAGAGTTCAGGAACCCTGGTGGCCCCTTAAGTTTAAAGCCTTACTGTGGTGGCAGTCATGTCTTTGCGGCGATCTGGGATCTCAGACTTATTGGGGTTGTTGGCACTGCTGACCATTGGGCTGGAGGGAGGGAGGCTGTGGCTCCCCATCACACTGCAACTGGCCTTACGCGAAGGCATTCGTCCCTCCCGCAGCTCCCGGTCGCCCGTACTGGTCGGGCTCCGCTTGGGGTGCATGACGGGCATGGAAGGCCCACCTTTGTTGTGGAGGACAGCAGAGCACAGACACACAGAGACTCATATAAGGAGTATTCTGCAAATACAGTGGCTTATGCAAAGTAAAACTAGTCACTTTCCTATCTTATAAACAATAACCTAAATAAAAACTTCTCCAAGTTATGAGACTCCAGCTTTCATGATGTCAACGTTTGAGGTATGAAGACAAAATCTGTTTTTGTACACATAAAAAATACATGTTGACTGAGTAGCAGACAGTGTAACAGGTACTATTTATTTCAGATGAAAACTGCAAAGTTCTAGATTTCCTAAATTCATAACAAGATTTACTGTGGCTCTGATAGCGTTTTATTCCTTATACCCGTAACTGTAGCAGGTTGCGAATTAGGAAGTCAGAGAAGAGACTCACAGAAGTCACTGTGTCGCCGCTGCCTGTGGTAAGTGGAGGCACTGCGCTGGGTCTTGCTATGTGAGGAGGAGGTGGAAGAAGAGGAGGAGCCAGTGGCTGAGGAGTGCTTGTTGGTCCCGTTGGTGATGGGGCTGGGTCGAACCCTTGCCAGGGACAGGCTACTAGCTGTGCGAGCCTCACTGCCCTCCTGTAACACCACATATATATTGGATAGAAAACTGTCAGTGTGAGCCAGTATTTGATAAGCTAAGTATCATAGAGAGAAGGGTGAATGGATGATTTTAGTCTCCCCAAAATGTTTTGAATCACATTTGCAGTAAGTGGGGCTGGGTATTGACCAAAATGTGACTGTAGCACTGTGAATCAAAAACTGTCAAGCACCAAAATTTGGTATTGAACTGGTGTTGGAAGTTTGGTTTTTAAAGTTTTGGTCTCATTCCCTGCAGCTCCTGACTGAGCCCATCTGTCAATATATCTGGACATGCACTACAACCCTGACTGAGCAAAAGAAAACGTGGAGTAGTAAACATTTGGCTGTAGTACATCCAGCTAGCCATTGTTTTCTCTGAGAAATGGTCAAGTTCAAGTTAGAATTAGAGGGTAAGAGCTATCTAAACTGTTGATAATCCATTAAATAAACATGTTAAAGATGAATTACTCTGTATTTCATTTAGACAGCTTTCTTTTATGGTGGTTGGTTTTGAAACAATATTAAACAGTGTTGCATTTCTAAAGTTAGATTTATTTTGTTATATCAAAAGTTAAAATTAAATTTGTCAAAGTAATGTATCAGAGACAGTGCTGCAAGTATTCAAAAAAAGAGACTCCACGCTCTGCATGTACAACTGGTGACTGAGGAAAAGGTCAGAATGTTATTTCACTCATCACATGTCGCTCTGGTATGACAGTCTGCTCAACAGCTACTACGGATGAATAAGTATTAGGTGGATCTATTTAACTCACATCGCCTTTGCGGCCCAGCAGTAAGTAGGTGGCTGTGACCTCATTGTATTTCTGATTGAGCAGAGAGTCCTTGATTTCCTCTGGAGTGAAGCCCATCCCAACCATCACCTCTGAAGAACACAATGAAAGGTCAGGGAGAGACAGTGATATAAGAAAACATCTTGTATCTTGACTACACTGATCAGTTTTGTTATGGTAAAGACCTCTTAATATACTCTTTGAAGTAGAATGGTGGCTGACTTACCAATGCGAGCTGGATCACTGTAGTCCTCAACAGGTTCTATATGGGGCTTCAGCTCATCTCCCTCATACCCTGTATTTATCCACTTGTCCTTCATGACTTGCTGTAGAAACAGAAAAACAGAAAAGCTTCAGCTGTGTTCCACTTTAAATTTTCGTGCTGTTTGGCACTCCTCACCTCTAGGGTGCAGCGTTTGGCGGGGTTGAGCACCAGAAACCGGCGAAGGATCCCCTCACAGTCTGTGGACATATAGAACGGCACGCGGTACTTTCCCCTCAGCACACGCTCTCTCAGCTCCTGTTGGCCACATCAGGAACATGTTACATATACAGAACATTTCACATGCAACTAGCCACACAAACCACTTCAAAACATTTTGAAGATTCTACTAGAAGATGCAACATGAGTCACTTCATATGCTTTTATGTTAAGTTTGAATTGATTAGTTTTGAGATTTTGCATCAGGCAGCAGTCACAGCAAATAATAACAACAAATAATTTAATTCAGAAGAAATCCTGACATTCACAACTGTCACTCCATTCACTGTTTTACTAACATTATATCCAACGGTAAATGGAAGTATCTCACACTCATCTGAAATACTCTGATAAGACCAGTCAGTCTGATGTAATTCTGACTATTGCATAAAAAAGTAAATCCCCAGGTCCCTCACTGCAGGCAGTATGCTGGGGTGCAGTCAGATATGAGAGGGGTTAAATAAACATTTGTCTCCACCCTCTGGTAGAGCTCTAGGGGGGCATTCATTGCCATCTGCTGGATTTTGGATAAAAATGCTATTTTTAGTTTTTTTCTAGCAGCGGGTCCTACTCCATGGTGCAATAACATTACAGAATACAACACCTCTGGTCATCAGTGGGGGTGTATATATAAATATATATATATATATAGTCAATATTAGGTGATGATGTAAACAGGATCATTGAAGTCCCATGATTTTCATCAGGATACACATACAGAACATACTGTGCATACTGTAACTGTACAGTGTGCCACAACTTGTGTTGTGAATTGGCGCTATATAAATAAAATTTGATTTGACTTGACTTGACATAAACATGTATACTGTATCAGTGTATGTGTCAGCTGATAAGTGCAGACCAGTCTGCAGACCAGAAATGCCAAAGATGTATTTATGCAGATAAGAAACACTGAAACTACTGCAAAGTTTGTCCATCACAGAGTATTGATAAGTTTACTGGATTGCATAAAGAAGCTCTACAAACCCACAGCACACTACCTGTGCAGCACCAAACATCAGGCAAACACAGTTAGCGACTAGCTGGTGAGCATAGCGGAGAATGTAGCAGCCAAAGAGCCAATATTTTCTGCAGGAGTTGGTGGAGACCAAAAACCGAGCTAAGAGGAGAAATTATTGGACTTACATTTCCAGAAGCACGGCGCTAAATGAATAATGCTAATGTTGCTATGTGTCTGCTGGATGTGTGTTATATGAAAATGTTTGCAAACATGTTTGCTAACACGCTCACCATATCAATGTAAGTGGTGCAGGCCCCCAAGTGGGAAACATGCAGTTAATGCAAGTTTTAAAAAATATAGGGATACTTGTTAAACAGGGCTGCACGATTCTGGAAAAAATGAGAATCACAATTTTTTTTGCTTAGAATTGAGATCACGATTCTCTCTGTCTTTTTTTCCAACATGTTTTTTGCACTAATGTACCCGATGCACAAGGAAGCAGAACAGAAAATATAATGGTGCCTGATAGGACAGGCCATATCTTAAAGACTACGGTCTAGACCTGCTCTATATGAAAAGTGCCTTGAGATAACTTCTGTTGTGATTCGGCGCTATATAAATAAAACTGAACTGAATTGAATTGAATGTTTGGCTGGTAGTTGATTGAGTCTGTAATTTCCTTGTGTCTATGGGAGCTCGTCACTTATGGTAATAAACTGTGTAAGGTTCTAAGGCTGCCCCCTAAATGTCGACTATTGGATACATTAGTCAGGAGTACCCTGATCTGACTCACAGAGTGTCAGTGGACGAGTTGTATACACTTTTTTTAGCTGCCTCACAGTTCACACACAGAGCACTGCAGGAGCAACAGAGCGACAGGCTGTAAACTTTACAACCACATCTTGTCTTAAAATGACCAAACCACAAAACTAACTTAAATGTGTGTGTATATATACGATTAATCATGCAGCCCTTTTCTTAAATATGTTTGTTAATGTTATGTGTTCATGTTAAAAAATAATATTGATGTTGCCAGGTATATCATTAACAGATATGTAAGACTCGAACTTCCATACCAGCCTAGTAACTTCAGTATCTGTCAGCTCTGGTTTCTTGCTTTCAAATCTCTATTTCATCCACCACTCACAGGCACTTTTTTATGGCAATATATTTTTTATAGAAAACTGCTGTATTTAACAGTAATGTAATGGATAATAAAAATTGTGAACTATCATGTCAGTGAACATCACAAAGCAATCCATATGAACAAAAACTTTTTTTTTCAGGAAGATGCTGGAGAGAATGAGACACAAAGGTCCTGGACCACATTCAGAACCAGAATGCCAAATCTACACATCACACACTGAGTCACCAGGATGCTACTACATCCCTGGATCTGATCCAGACCTTATGCAAAGGCCTGCGCTTTGGGGCCAGTTGGACCAAGCAGAAATTCTCTCATCCGCTATGACTGTCAACAGAACTCATCAAATAATAATAATTAAGATAACACTCAAAGCAAAGAAAACCACGCAGCTGCAGCATGATGCTCAGTAAAGTCCACATTGAAATAACAAGTTTCATATAGCACCACAGAAAGGTTCTTTAGTCATAAAATACAACATATTCATCATACTCAAGGGTTTAACCATGAACTGTATAAAGGTCTTACAGTGCCTGTGAAAACACAAAACAATGTTGTAAAGTACAAACACACACTTGAATATCCAACAAACCGTGCGACATGTTAACACTGTTTCAGTGTTGATCAGATGTCCTCAAATTAAAGTGTGAGTACTGAAAGGGCAAATAACAACCTTTCTTACAAATTACTTCTAAGATGCACTGACATTCAAGACACTAAAAACACAACACTAAGGATGGCTAAGAATAGATTTTTCATGTTAAGATTTTTAAAGTTTTTATGAACTGAACTGCCTCCATTTTTTAGTTGACTTAATCAGATGGATGTTGGAAACTAAGCATTTCAACACATGAAAACCCATTACAGTTACCATATCCCCCTGAGGGACCCCCCCAGCCTCTGAGTGTACTCAGACAGACAGACAGTCCCTCCTCCCATCCACTTGCCTTCAGGTTCTGCCCATCAAAGGGCAGTGAGCCGCTGACCAGCGTGTAGAGGATTACTCCCAGACTCCAGACATCCACCTCAGGCCCATCGTACTTCTTTCCCTGGAAAAGCTCTGGGGCAGCGTAGGGCGGCGAGCCGCAGAACGTGTCCAGCTTGTTGCCCAGTGTGAACTCGTTGCTGAAGCCGAAGTCTGCGATCTTGATGTTGGCGTCGGCATCCAGCAGGAGGTTTTCCGCCTGACTCATACATACATTAATGCAGAAGGGAGAGAGGCGGGGATGGCCAGCCGGGGTGGGGGTGGGGTGCAGAGAGGGGATGTATACAGAGAACAACGCATTGGGGGAAGGACAGGGGAGTGGTGGAGGGAATAGTTGGATGGGGGAGGAGAGAGAGGAATGAGAAAGTAGGTGGGCACAAGAATGGGATTTGTGATGAAGAAAATAAAAGAGCACGACTGAGAGACAGATGGGGAGGAGGGGGTGCTTGTGTGTTGTCCAGCAACATAGATACTGGACATGATTCATACTGTGTATATGTCACTGTGTGTGTTTAAGAATATTATAATCTGTTTTAACAAGAGCCACGCTCTGACTGCATCAAACCCCTCCCAGCTTGATAAAAAAACAGCCTCTCCACTCATCAGTGCTCTACTGTGTGATTAAGATGCTAAAGGGCCCTTTTCACAGACACAGATTAGGACTAGTCCCAGATTATAACTTTCTGTTTAGTGTAATCCATCAGTGAAAGAAATGTCCTAGTCTCGGACTAGCCTTAATCCCTCGTCTCTGAAGACCAAAACATCTTCTGAGCTTTCTCACCTTCAAATCTCTGTGGACAATGTTCTTCGTGTGGCAGTAGTGGACAGCGGATACTATCTGTGAACATGAGGACACAAACAAACCTGAAGTACTGACAATTAAATGTAAGGATTGGTGCAATGTGGGCATCAAGAGGTGTATATTCATACCTGTCGAAATTTGGCTCTGGCTTCAACCTCCTTCATTCTCCCATGAGACACGAGGTAGTCAAACACTTCACCTGTGAGTGAGCAGCAGAAATCGATCGGTTAAGTAATAAAGCCAGAAGCATTATAGCCACACTATTATTTGATTATATGTTGTTGATACACAATTGAATTTCAATCACATCAATTAAGTTATTAATATTTATAAGGTACAAGTGCTGTCAAGGTGTTAACTGCAGCTTTATTCTCCTCAAGAGGAAATCTGTCTTCAAACCAGAGGAAAGAATTAACACTTCCTACTTTAAAAAAAAGCTGAATTCACAAGCACTGAAATCTACCCTTGATCAGTTCATTACACTCTGGGTTTACAGTGACTAATGTTAGCAAAGTTTATGTAGATATTGGTGTGTAACTGACATTACAACGAACCACGAGAGTGGTACCACTCATTTCATCAACGCTCAGCAAGAAAGTGAATAACTGAATTTTCATAATAAATATAATGTAGTTGAGAAAGTGATTAAGATGCTCTCCTGTTCTCCTCAAAATATTTTGATTACACTCCTCCCAAAGATAAAAAATACATAAGTCCTACTCCTTGTTTTAGTATCATTATGTTTCAGTAGCTGCTAGATTTTGGATTTTGGATTAATGGTGCAAAGTGTTGTTGAATATCATATTAAAGATACTGTATATAAAGATGGACATTTCACTCTTAATGGGCATTCAGGCACCACTAGAACTCTTATGTTTTCTTAGGGTCTTTTTATCCGTGACTTAAAAGTAATACAGGCCTAAAAGACGGTCACATCTGAAACTGTGTCTGTGACATTCTCCAAGGTCACAGTGAGCAAATGATATGGCCTGGGCCAGAAAACAGAGAAAATGGATTGGTGACAAGAAACTGACACAAATAGAAACATAAAAGAGACTAATGGAAGCAAAAAGGAAAGGAGACATTAGATGCAACTCATGGCATGACTCCTGAAATTGTGTTAAAAGTCTGTTAAACAGCAACACTATTAATGCACAGGGGCTGCTCAGTTATTTATGCTGTGGTTCAATACTTTATTAAGTTTGAATGTAGCACTGTTTTAAAGGTGCAGAAATTTTCATATAATGATACTGTCTTTCATATCAGATTAACAGAAAAAAACTGCATTTAACTGTACATGGTCTCAATATCTCACAATTCCCAAGCATCACGTTTGGATAGATAAATAAATAGGTAAAATCACTTAAATGAGTCTAATATAGTCTAGAAAAAGTCTAGGTGTAGAATAAGTGATATCAGGAAAATAAATAGTCCATGCTAATGAAATAATTTGTCTCAAGACAACAACTGAATCAAACTGTGACAGCATCAGGAGATTTTAGGTACAATCCTACGACTGTACAGAAATGCAAATCAAAGTCTTATTAAAGTGGACTGAGGTGTAAAATTATATTACTTTACCCAACTGGAAAGGGAATAAAAGTGTAGAACGTATGGGAACACATATGCTTATTGGCATTTTTACGAAGCGTTAAGTGAGAAGATTGATAGCATTCTTATTCTCAGTCCATCAAACATAATGCTCAGCAAGCAGACTGTTAGCTTAGCTAAGCATAAAGACTGGAAACAAGGGGGAACAGCTAGCCTTAAAAAAATCTACATACCAAACACCTCAAAACCTTATAATGAATTATAATGAACATGATACATCCCAGTTGTTTAATCTGTACAGAAACTGTAAGAATATGACGATATTATGTGCTGGACTCATTTTTGGCTGGGAGCAGTGACTTCCTACAGTCTGTGCTTCTTGCTTTACAAACTCACAGAGATGACAAGACTGTAATGGTGAATTTTTTGACCTCTGAACCTCTTGTCTGGTCTGGCATATGCATTTTATTTTAATATTTTAAAAATAAATATGTAAATGTATGGTGGGTGTATACCTCGAAGTTTTGTTTGTACAGTAAATATGTTGTCCATATATACTCTTCTGGTCAAGATAAAAAGAAAAAAAAAGATCTTTGGATATAGATATGAAAGCTGTTTCCCACTGGTTCTAGTCTTTTTGCTAAACTAAGCTAATCTGGCTCTAGATTTATATTTTGTATACGGACACGTAAGTGAGTCAATCATCTCATCTAATAATCGGCAAGTAAGCAAACCAGCGTATTTCCCAAAATGTCAAACTATTGCTTTAAGTTGTTCTTCAATTGTGGCAGAAAAATACAGAATTTAAAAGATGAAGTTCTACCAAATCAAACCCTCTGCATCATTTGCGCTCATAGCATTTCCTGGACATGACGGTCAGTTTACCCACCTCCACTGGCGTACTCCATGATTAGGTAAAGGGTCTTATCTGTCTCAATCACCTCGAACAGCTGCACTGTAACCCAAAACAGAATAAGATTAAAATCAACTATATATATACACAAATCCTGCTCACGTTATAAATAATAGCACAGCCGTCTGCCTGTCTGTCTTAATACCGAGGAACCGACTGTTAATGCTGTGGAGATTTTTGATCCATATGACATTTCAGCTTTAGAAAATCCCACCTCCTGACCTCTGTATGACGCGTGAGACATCGCTCGCTAGAGTCTGGTCAATGAATGCACTGAAGCTTATTCAAAGCATTATACCTCCGTCTGCTCAAGCAAATCACACTCACACACGCGCACACACACACACACACACACACACACACACACACATACACACACACAGTCCATGAAGATGTACATATATATGTGCCTTACCTATGTTAGGGTGATTTAAGCCTTTCATTATTCGTACCTCCCGAAAGAGCTGGGAAAAGAAACATAATTTTAATGCCATGATAATATTGATCATAAATAATATCCAACCCTGCCTTTGAGTGTTAACACTGTCCACCCACACTGCAGTAAATCTGTGCTTTAAATTGTAGCGATGAGGGCATTGATGTTATCATGTTCATAGCTACATATTTAGAATATAGAGCTATGTATGTTCTTGGAGTTGATGATGGGTTTCTCAGCATTTTCTGACTTGCTACCCTGACATTAGTCCCCAACTCAACAGAACTGTCCAGTTATTTAAATGACATAATTTCATAAGATTTTAAGATGCTTATTCTCTTTACTGTCACTGAGAGAATCAAGCCTTTCAATTTGTAAGAAAATGAATTTTTCACACAAATGTTCACTGTTAAGTCAATGTGAATAGTCCTCTAATTGTAAAATGTATCAGTTTAATCCACAGGAGAGGAAATTCAATTGTAGTGCAAATTCTGACATCTATGTAGCCCTTCGTGGACTCAATGTGAAATCGATGATTTAC
Organism: Lates japonicus; assembly: GCA_033238685.1. NCBI lineage: Eukaryota > Metazoa > Chordata > Actinopteri > Centropomidae > Lates > Lates japonicus. The sequence goes on from BRZM01000003.1 coordinate 9,701,152, forward strand.
TCTTTTAAACCTGTAAACCAACTTCTACTGAGTCATTTCAGCAGTGACACTTGTCCTGATTCATTTCTGGAGTTCAATAAGAAGATTAATATGGAAAACAGCATTGTAACCATAGTTGTTAGCATTTTAAAGGACGACTCCACCTGTTTTACACATCAAAGTGTTGGTGAGTATTACTGACTGCGTGAAAAAAGTTGTAATTCCAGAGGGAGTTGCACAAAATCTGGTAAACTGTCTCAAATGATGTCACTAGTAGCTTAAGGCTACATTAGCTGCTATTAGCATAACACAGCTGAATTTCTGACCATTTTGTCAGCAGTGACGTCAGACTGTGGGTACTTTAGGTTTTATTAAGAGAATGAGTGGATTTTTTAAAAATTATTGTCGATACTTTCTGTTTCAGACTGTCCAGTGTGAGTTCCAGAATGTTAAAGGAGTCCAGTGTAAATTGAGTACTCCACAATACACCACTTCATAGATTAGTGAAGAGAGTGATCTGGTTGTTAATACAATCAAGTCTTTTTAGCACGTTAATGTACGATCAGTTCTGCTGGTGAAAAAAAAAGAAGCCATTAGACACTGGAGTTGGACCAGTACAAGCAGACAAATTTATACTTTTGTCCCAAAAATAACAATATCACTTTCTGTGAGAATTTGCGAGGGTGACAACAACCAACAAAACCTCCTCACCATTAAAAACAACAAATGGCCCACACACAAATGTGATGAATCTGCAGCCAAAAACAGACCAACTTCTAGTCTGTGTGAGCTCTCCTCACTGCATGTGATATGTCTACTCTGGGGGATATATTTGTACACTTTGTCAGAGCAGAGCAGGGGATTAAATTTGAGCCAGCCCCCCTGGTTTCATGTATATAACAGTACAGTCCCTCAGTAAAAGGCCATCACTCTCCTCCATGTCGTCAACTCCAACTGAAAAAAAAAAAGATGGTGCGATAAGCTTTTTTATCCTCTTTTCTCAATCCTCCCCCTCTCCTATTTTCCGATGTGTCTCCCTCCATTCCCTCCTCCTTCATCCACTTCCTCTAGCAGTCTTCTCCTCTAGCAGTGCCCCATCATCACTGTTGCCATAGCGACCCAGGTATTAAGACTGGGCTCTTTCCTAGCTTCTCCAGCTGTGCCAGAGGGAATCTTGGGAAACGTAGTGCTGAAATGCCTCATCATCCAGGCATCTCATTAATTCCCTGCTCTTCACTCCGGGGCTTAGCGGCCAGATCCGTCAAAACAATAAACAATCCTCCGGATCCACAACACGTTTGTTGTCATTGTTAATGACCGCAAATAAATGGCAAACCTATAATAAAACTGACAGGGATGGATACACATTCAGTGTGGTCCTAAGGTTCCTGGCTTTCATTCAAATCTAGCAGATAGAAACAAATTGTGCTAAAATGTAGGTTCCATCTTAGACATGTTTTGAGATTAAAATATGCTATTAAAATGGGACAAAATCTAATTTCTGACAGATATTTTGTTTTCAGGTGACCTCCAACACCACAGAGGCCAGTGTAAAAGTCTCCTCCTGTAATCTGCCACTATGTAATCGGTCCTCTCATAAAAATCCTTCTTCATGGATGTTGAGGTTTGATTTTCTCATCTTTGATTTCACTTCCCCCTTTTCCCTCGGCCCCCCGCCTCTTTTACCCACTCCTATACATCTCCCTCTTTCCTTCTCCCCTCTACATACATCACCCTCCAGATTATGCTAATATGGGCTCTTTCATGTCCTCAGTACTAAGGATTTTCTTTAGCCTACGGGTGTGTAAAGAAGCCTGCTATCATCACCAGCCAATTGTAGAGTATTCTCTCCAATCAGTGGCCAATCCAAGAAAAGCACCCAACAGGAGCGATGGGATAACACACAAGTTAGGACTGCCATTCTTGCAAAAAGCGTCTTATATTTTAGCCAGGTGAGATAAAGAAAATTCATTTTCTGTCATAAAATAAGCACAAGCAATATGATGAGTCAAAGTATCCAGATTACAGGAGGCCAGTGATCAAAAGGGCAACAGAAGGCCATGGGAAAAAGAAAAAACAATGAGAACTTGTATTTATGGACTAAATCCTTCATAACACTGTAACAATTCAAGGTCACTGCTATCACTGCACTGTAAATACAAAGATTGAGGAAAAGATTACCTACAAAAAAATGAAAAAAGAAAAGAATCAATTACTATTACTATTACTATTATTATCATTATTTATTTTGGGGAAATTTTAATTGAAAAATAGCAACAATTCTAGGGAGCAACAAAATTTCCACTGGGATACATGACTTGGAATTTGGACTTTAAGCAATATTTTCTTTCATGGGGTCCAGAAATCCTAGCTCTGTCCCTGCCTCTTTAATTCTGCACTCTTTACTAGTGATTCTACCATATGTAGCAGGACATACAGACATCTTCCAGTCAAACAAAATCACACACACATTACGCACATATAAAGCACAATTATTTCAACCCTGATTTGATCCTTCTGGTCTGTTCGCTTCTTGCCCACAGGCAGAGGAGCACAGCGAGGCCGAGGGGGGCAGAGAGAGAAAAGAGAGAGGGAGGGACAGACCTATGGTTAAATGAGGGAGACACTTTAGCCCATATGTGCATATAAGCAGCATTATGAGCACATGTGGGTTTATTGAATGGCGACCTGCAGTCTTTGTTTCTCTAAGCTGTTCACATTTATTTCTTCACCACAACATAGTTCTTTACCTGTGTGATCTAGCTGCATAAAGCACACATGACAAGGCAGAGAAGTTTTTGATTCACATGGTTGAGAGATGAGATCAGTACATCAGATCATGTGATCAACCCTGGTCAAATGGCACTCATGTCAGCCATGTTGTGTCCAGCTGCTGAATCTAAGTGTCTGCAACACTCTGACGTTGCCCTTGATAGCTGGTGAAACCAAAGTGCCCACTGTTCCAACTGTCCCTGACCTTCATGCACAACAAACCTCGAGAGTCCACCATTCAGGCTCAACACTCGACATGTTGATCAGCAGAAGAAAAGAAGGCACTCCATCAAAAACCCTCCCTGTGACATACTGTTCCTACGCCCTTCTAAAGACACGGCTACCAAACAATTACAAAAGCACCTTTGTTATCCACAGAGAGGTATGTTTGGGGAGGACAAATTAAGAACATAAACACCAAAAAAAGAATGGGTAGAGTGACCGTGGTATCCGACATGAGTCATCCCCCTCTCAGGGCAGCGATCAGCTCAGAGAGAGACGAGAGATGATCTCTGGAGCAGAGGTCTCCTCTCGCTCCCATCCAGTCCCTAGCACCTGCCAAACAGCATCACATCCCACGAGCCCTCTCTCTATCAGCTGCTCTCTCGTTCCTGCCCCTTCTGAGGAGAAAACAGCTGAGGAAAAACCTGAACCTCTCCAAGTCCCTGGCGGCACATCAGCATTTTGTTGAATTACATCAGTGTGACCAAATCATCCACATTGTTGACACTTTGCTGCTGTTTACGAAGGCATACAGTATTATGAAGTGCAACGTGTGTTTCATTTTGAACCTGAAGACATGATGCACACATTCCTCAACAAACCATTCATCAGCGTAAAGAGGAAAAACTCACCTTTTGTAGGCTGGTTGGGTTCAACTGAGTTTTGTCAATGATTTTTATTGCAACCTGCAAGAGACATCAACCAAGTTTTTCATGAGCACAGCAACATTTTGCTTATAATCACTTCCTTATATGATGCTATGATATCACTGATCCATTTCCAACAATAATTTCTCAACATCCAAAAACTGCAGATAAATATAATTCAAAGGAGACTATAGGATTGTTTACCAAAGCAGGTGAATGTGGGCTGAGGATGCTGAGGACAGTTAACAACAATGTTGTAGTAAAGGGAATTTGAGTGGTTTTAATCCCTACTGACTTGCCTTGGCACAGCTAACTCATGCTATGATGGTGGTTTGCTGCCAATTTCAGAAAAAAAAACACTGGTTTCAAAGTATTTAAGGCATCATAAGGACATGGCCCAAAATCCTGAAACTAATTAACACCAACATCTACCCTGTTTTAGAGTATACCAGCCCCAGCTCACAACATTACACATAACATCCTTTTTTTTGACCATTTTTAATGTAGCCATGTTTTATAAAGGGATTTTCAATTTAACTAATGGCTTTATGTCTAATAAATCCTTAATTATGCTTTAAAGATCAGATATAAGGCATTTATTATAGCAAATTTTGAGTTGCCAGGTTGTAAAGAACATCTATGCCCAGATGCAGTAACAAACTTGATAATCCATTAAGAAGGCAAAGAATTTTTTTAACAAGCTGGCTTTCCAAAACTTGTTCTTAATGGTTTATAACTGATCTATCAAGTTTTATTTTCTCAAATGGCTTGTAAAACACTTAAAAAGCAATTAGTTACAACCTATAAACCTATAAGTGTACTTATTAGAAAGTGGTACCAATTTATGCTATCATTTAGTATTCAGTGTTTAAATCTCATCATTGTTGAAGTAACTGAACAATGGACTGTAATCATTTCTAATGAGATTACAGAGAAAATTTCTGTTAAAAAAACATGAACAGAGAAATGAAATCATTTTCAGTTTCAGTTCCAGTGAGATTTACATCTTTAAAAATGTGCTGAAAAATCTGATGATGAAAACTCAGTATTGAACTGAATTACATAGTAAGGACACAAGCAACATCATTCTTGCCTTTCCTCTCCCTAAAAACATCATTTTCTCATGGATCATCCACCCATCTGTCTCCATATTCCCTCCTCCCACCCTGGACCTCCACTGCCCCGGGTCTTACCTCCCTGCCCGTCAGGATGTGGCGGGCCAGCTTGACCTTGGCAAAGTTTCCCTTGCCGATGGTCTTGAGCAGACGGTAGTTGCCGATGTGCGGCTGCTCGTCAGAGCAGGAGGCGATAGAGTTCCTGCACCGGGCGCCCAGCGAGCGGCTGGACTGGCTGGTGGCCTTGTCTGCACGGCTCGCCCCCAGCGACACATGCTGGAAAAAAATGAGGGGGAGGAGGGTTAAAGAGAGCAACAGTCTCGCAAAGGACCTCCAGGCCTGCCTGTATCATTGGAGCAATGATGTCTGCAGAAGCAAAATATTCTGGGTGAGCCCTCTCTGTCTCTGTAGAGCTGGTTATGCACTCTGCACACCTAAGAACATGGAGATAATATGCTGATTTCAGGCAGAAACTACACAGTTTTAAGGCACAGGTCCAGGGAACTCCCTGTCACGCTGTGTCATTGTTCACACTGAGTATCTGCTGCATTTGTGGAATTCACAGAGCAGTCACTGGTTTCACAGATAAGCGTACATCTCTGACATAAGCTACACAGGTAAGCATGGTTAAAATAAGCAGCCCAGCTTTATATATAATCTAGTGTTGGACTGAAAAGTAACATATCTTGACAAATGCTAAAAGGAGTGATGCTGGGCTGAGTGAATACATGCCCTTCACCTCTGGGTTAACAGATGTTGTCCAGCTCATGAACACTTGAGCATCATTTTTCCATTTTGCATTCCTCATCATCTTTTTTAGAGCTCTATTACTTGACTGCTTGAAGATGTCCTCATGCAGCATGACAGACTATGAAGGTAATACTTTCACTGCAATATGAGCCTAAACTTTCATATACCTTAAACAGTTGGCTGTGCTGCTGCTTTCCATGTTACTGCCTGATGCTGCTGATCCTGGACCCCAATGCTTCAGAGTATTATTGTGCAGTGATGATAGAGTCCAAAGCTTGAGTCACAGATAATTTTCAGCCAGGAAGCGGAGCAGAAGAGAAAGGGAGGACAACAATGTGCATTTACACAAACAAAGCTTGATGTATTACAGTATGAAGTGGCTTCTTGTCATATGCTGACAAAACAGTGAAAGATACAGAGGAGGAAAGACAGAGAATAGATGGTGGGGGGAGGAAAACAATGGGCCATACCAGGAGATAAAGAGACCAGGATATATGATGGAAAAGGGGTAGAAAAGAGGGAGACAACCAGAGAGAGGACAACTAGTGGAGAGAGATATATAGGCGGAAAAATGTGAGGGGGATGGACTCATTCCGGGCTGTTCGCCTGCCATCAGCTCTTTCCCTGCGCAGACACTCAAGGTTAGCCCATTTTGAAAGAGTCTGTTCTGCTAAAATATCCTTCAGTATAATCTCCAGAGTCCTTTCACCTAATGAGGAAAAACAGCACCATCTGTGACCCCAGTCTGCACAGTGAATAAAGCCAGTGAATGCCGAAAGGCCACGTATATAAGGAGATTTCCGTTTAGGGATGCACGATTTATCTTTTGCATGCACACAAACACAGGCTATAGGCTGTAATTGCACTTACATGGTCTCCAGTACTCCTGTCGTTCCCAGACGGTAATGCAGATCGAGAAGACATGTTGTTTTCTTTCTCCTTTTTCCCTGAGTAAGAATCACGGTGTATTTGCGCGGATGATATTTACAGGCTCCACAGACAGAATAACATCCGCAGATGTGACCCACCGTCCCAAATCAATCTGCCTCTTCTCCAACCGGCTGAGCCGTGGTCGAGAGGAGACCTCTGCCTATCATGGCAGCAATGATTTTCAAGAGAGGGGTGTCCTCAAACAAGCTGCATTTCCACCATGCACTTTGCAAAAATACGGCCGATCAACGATGCAGCAAATGCAATGGAATGCAAATCCCGAGCATCGAATAAGTGCTAAAATGCGGTGATGTTTGGCCGGAGCCCAGCGTCTCTGTGGCGACTCTCCACCCCCTGCCTCATTTCGCCATACAAAACAAACACGGCTCCTTCTGGATGTGTGTCATCTCCGTCTGTCATAATACTGACCGATAGGCTATAATCTTTCACTTCAACCCCGCGACGCCGGTGCAACCCGCTTCGCTTTGCAGCAGCTCGCAGGAAAACACAGCTTACGGTGCAGCAGGAAAAAAGGCCGAAATGTTCAGAAATCGGTATTCCCGGTCGGTGAGATGCGCACAACCATCAAGTCAGGAAGAAGACACAGAGACAGGAGTTCCGGTCGTTGGTTTTGAAGGAAAAGCCTTTAATGGCGATCGCATCATGTAACTTGAAGAAACAATTCATTATCTAAATAATAATAATAATTCATATATGGCTCCCGTCTGTTTTACTTTTCAGTTCTAAAATGATTGAGTATAAATAAATAAATGCAAAACACAGACATTTGGTAATGTAAAATGCTATTTCTATATTTATGTATTTATTTATTTATACATATGTCATTTTTGTCCTTCATATTATCTGTTCTATTTGTTTATTTTACCTTTATGTGTGATACGATATTATGTTATTGTTGAGTATTTTATAAAATGTAAATCTTTGTTGTCGACATGTAATGTGCTGATTTTATTTCATATTGATCTGAGTTGATTTATCTTGTTTTTTCCATGTAAAGCACTTCGCAACTTTGTTGTTTATACTACTTCTACTATTACTATTACTATTATTATTATTATTATTGTTGTTGTTGTTGTTGTTGTTGTTATTATTATGTGTAGAACTATAGGTCTACTGGTTAAAAATGATTGAACAATTATTTAAAAAGCTGAAAATCGAGAGTAAGATGTGCTCTTTTTACAATAGTGACACAAAGCCAGTGTTTTCTTTCACTAATTTCTTCTTAATTGTGTTGTATTTGTCCACAGTCAGATCTCAGTTTTACTTCTGTCTCACTTTCATGTGTAACTACATGTCCATGTACCTTCTAGAAGGGTCATTGTACAATAAAGACAAGTGTTTTCATTCACAGGGTAGCAAAACAATAGTAAAGATGTCTCACGTGAGCACTGGGCTGTTGAAGGGTCCGCGTGTTGCCTGCGTTTCACTCTGCTTACTGGAAGAAGCATCATCATGTCGTAACTCAGTGGAATCAGTGGGAACAGAAGATGGATGGATGGGTGGATCAACGCCCCAGTTCTCCAAAGCGACAGATGTCACCCTTTTATTTTGGAAACCAGATCCTCCAACGTCCTGTCTGATCTGTCTAAACGTATTTGACTTGACGCAGTTGAGATGCGCCACATCAGAGATGCTGACAGGTCCAACACAACACAACCCACTGCCGGTTTTACCAGCGTAGATTTGTGCGTAAATTAGCATAAACTCTCCAAAGATGGCCGAAGTACAGAGCTCCACCATCCAAATCCCTGATTCATTTGAGTGTTTTCTGCTTTTATATGGACTGGTGTTTATGTTGGGTGGTGTGGCAGTGGCCTGCACAGGGAGATGAGTAGTCTGCACTGTGGGTGCCAAGGTTGCTCTCTCAAATAAAGCAAATCATTTAAAAAGACAGAGGTGTTGCTCCACCATCATTTTGCCTGAAAGACTGGGGAAAAAAGATTTGGAAATTAGTTTGAAATTATTAACTTTTCGGTTCAGACTAATATTGTTTATCCAGCCTTCACCCTCTGCAACGGACTGTATGTGCTAACCCTATCCTCTTCTCAGCACATTGAAAACTGCATGTACATGTGCAACCATTTCATGAACCTTTTACTTCACTGATATACAAGAGCAGCAGCATCTCAAATCCCCTCATCCTCATCATTTCCATGGATGGTTTTGTCTTCATTCTGTCCTTGTAATTCCACCTGGTGCACTCCAAATGGCTCATTTTGACTTCCAGGGGCCATCTCTGGGATTTGGCAGAGAGAGATTTTTGGTGTGTGTGCTGCTGTGATGAAGTGGTTGGAAGTAGTTGGTCCAATCTTACTGTGTGATGACACATAGCAATCTTACAACTATATATGTGCAACCTGGGCATGTGGAGGTCTGTGCTTAGACATTTTGGTTGACGGCATGTCTGTTACAGTATCTGTAAGACATGTCTGGGCATTTCCACTGGTCTGTCTGTAGCACTGGGATTTAAGGTCAGTCAGTCAGCCACTCAGCCAGTCAGGTCAGTTAGTCTCAGTGTAATATCCCCACATCCTTGTGTGTTTGCTGAGTTTCATAATTTTAAGAACATCCATGAGGTCCTGGATTTGCAAAAGCTTATTTTGGTATAAAATCTAGCATGTTCTGTGATTTTGTAATGTCATTATCAGTGGTTCTGCTCTGTTGCAGCCTCAACACCATCATTCCACAACAGCTGATCAGGAAGCTGAGCACACTGGGTCTCAACACACCTCTCTGTAATTGGATATTGGACTTTCTTACTGGCAGGCTGCAGTCAGTCAAGATAGCAGGTAAAACCTTAAGGCCCATCACACTGAGCACCAGCTCCCCTCAGGGCTGTGTGCTCAGCAGATGACAGTGGTGGGTCTCATCACGAATAATAATGAAACATATTACAGAGAGGAGCTGAAGCAACTGGCCATGTGGTGCAGCAACAACAACCTCATTTAAAATGTGGTCAAGACCAAGGAGATGGTTTTTGACTTCAGAAAAGGTCACAGCGTGGATGCCCCACTTACCGTCAATAGGACTGTTGAAAGAGTTGACAGCACCAAGTTCCTGGGGGTGCACATTGCTGATGTTTGGAACTGGTCAACACCACAGCCTTCACCAAAAAAGCCCAGCAACGCCTTCACTTCCTGCGGAGACTGAGAAATGTGAACTCCCCTCCATCCATCCTAACAACACTCACAGAGGAACAATAGAGAGTATCCTAACTTACTACATCACTGTCTGATATAGGAACTGTACAGCTGCTGACCACAAGTCCCTGCAGAGACTAGTGAGATCATAGGTGTCTCCCTCCCTTCAATAACAGGCATTTACACAGACCCATGTGTCAGAAAGGCCAAAAACATCCTCCTGACTCCTCCCATCATCTCTTTGCACTCCTGCCATCTGGAAGGACGCTCCAGAGCATCCGGGCTAAAACTACTAGATTGTGAAATAATTTTTACCCCCAAGCCATTAGAACTCTGAACTCCCTCCAAATGGTGCTGCTCACCCGCCCCTCCAACACCAGTTGTACATACAGTACATGCACCTGCACCGTAAAAGTATCCACTGAATGCTTGCTTTTTAAAGATTTTAGTACTAAACAGTATTTCTCATTTTATGTAAACTGCTTTACATTGCACATGCAATTGCATCAGCACTTCACTTCAGAGATGCCCGAGGTTTAAAATGCATATTGTGTTTTTAAAGTACAATATTTAGCTCCTGTATATACCAAGTGTATATATTCAAAGTGACAAATAAATATGATTCTGATTCTGATTTTGATTCATCGTCTTCATCAAGATTTCAGTTTCCAGGTGGACATGGGAGGCAGAGGGGGCTCTCCTTGACCAGAAGGCAAATTCACCAGTGCTTCTCCCACCTGTAATACTTTATTACCCTTCACTGTTGAGATGTATACCTGATAATTCCCCCACAACTGTCTTGCCGTCTAAGCCTTTGCCACCTGCCATGTTTTCCTCTGGGCTCTGTATACCTGACTGGTCATTCTTGTTTTCACTGGATGGAGGCCCTCTGTTGATGCTGATATGCAGACTTAAGATACTGCTTGGTTTACCTTTATGTCTCCTACACGTACACTGCCCACCCATTCCCAAGAAACCCTGGTCTCTCATTTCCACTGACCCTCTAATTGCTACTGTGATCTTCAAAAGGGTAGGCTAATTCTGCTAGGCAGATCCATTCATCACCTTCTCCAGACTTCCTTTAGTTTATGAGGCAGTGGAACCAGTACAACAGCATAATTTCTGGTTAGATGGTGTAGCCCAGGTCTAACTGGTGCTTTCTGTCATCTCCAATAGTATACCTGAGAGGGTGAGAGAGCTTGTATGTCCACAATAACCTCACAGTGACAATGCTAACATTCTGATGTATGTTAGGTTTAATGTTTACCATGTTCAACATTATAGTTTAGCATGTTACCATGCTAACAATAGCTAGCTGAGGCTGATGATGTGGCAACTGTACTCATGCAACTGTCTAATCAACCAATCATTTGACAGTAGTACAGTTCATAAAATCATGCAGATACAAGTCAGGAGCTTCAGTTAATGTTCATATCAAACATCAGAATGGGGGACAACAGCAGAAGGTAATCAGAGACTGCAGTGGGCATAAGCTCACCAAAACTGGACTGGAAAAATGGGCCCTTTAATACCAATCAATCATGGTTTGAATGCCATATCCTGGGTGTTGTTGTTGACCATGTGCATCCCTTTATGGCAACAGTTTACAATCTTCTAATGGCTACTTCCAGCACGATATTACACCATGTCACAAAGCAAACATTCATGAACATGACAGTGAGTTCAGTGTATTTCAGTGCCCTCCACAGTCACCAGATCTGAATCCAATAGAACACCTTTGGGATGTGACAGAATTAGAGATTGTCAGCATGAATGTGCAGCTGACAAATGACGTGACAGAAATGACACAATGGATCCTGTTAATGTGGAGCAAAATCTCAAACGAATATTTCTAACATTTTATGGAATCCATGCCACAAAGAATTGAAGCTGTTGTTGCTGTTGTTAGCAATGGGAGGCCATACCAGTATTAGTATGGTGTTCCTAATAATGTCATCCATGAGGGTACATATGAGCTGAAGAAAACGAATCAATCCCGTTGCCTCAGGTCTTCTGTTTAATCAGTGTTACACAAACTCAAGACCACGGTTACAATTATGAAACATTTGTAACAGTAGTCATGAAATAAAATACAATAAAAGTTTTTTAGATAATGTAACATTGAAAGTTATCGTCACATGTTTTCATTCACATGAACATAGATGTAACCTTTTACAATCTGCCCAAACAGTCCACCATTTTGGTCCAAACTGAAATATCTCAACAATGAAATCCCAGTGGGTTGCAATGAAATATGGTACAGATATCCATGGTCCTCAAAGGATGAATCATACTGACTTTTACTGTCTTTTATCACAGTGACATAATTATTATCAGAATTGGGGAAAATGTCACAACTTAGCCGTGATAAACTAAAGTGATATTTGGCTGTGACAGTCATCAGTTAACATAACATTGTGTATTGTGTTTTTTCCATCAGGCTAAATAATACCAGTTGGACCGGAGTGCAAACACCAACCTCATGGTGTAGTGGAAAAGTCAGAGGATCACCAGAGTCAGCAGGATTCATCCTCTGGGGACCAGGGATATCTGTATCAAAATCTAAGTGGCGGACTGACCAACTGAGGGCTTTGTGACCTCATTTCCCTGTTTGGTTATCATTTGCATGAAAATGTGATCCATGGAAATTCTGAGAGACAAACTAGACAGGGTTGTTCTGCAAAAACAAGTCTTGAGAAAGAAGGAACTGAAGACCACCATCAAAAAACCAAGACAAAATGTTTAAAACTTCCATTCGAACTGAAGTAACTCCATGTTAGTCATTTAATATGGTAACTTCTTCTTAGTGCAGCACTGATTTTGGATTTTGAAACACTTTATATGTAGTCAGAGGATACATCATACAAGCTTGTTTTCTGTACAGATGTTTAATGCTTGAGACCCTGTTCAAGGGGGAAGCCATCAGGTTTATGATGAACACAAGTAAATAAAATCAATTGCAGATGCTGATCTGGTTATTGAATTGGGAGGAACTGAACTTATAACTTGCTACTGCACTGTAACTGGACTATAACTGTATTTCACATCTACTGTTATATATTTATATTTTATTTAATTTTATCACATTTTTGAAAATAATTAATAATTAAAAATTTCCTTTTTGCTGTGGTTTTACATTTAACTGTAAATGTGTTCCTTGGCCACCTGTAAATGACACTGAATTATCCCTGTGTCTGAATGATGCTGTACAATTTAAGTTGCCTTGTAATGCCTTTTCTCTTCAGTTTGGAGAAGGTCTCAGCAGTTTGGTCATGTAATACTTCACAAAGGTCACTAGAGGGAGGTAATAAGTCACTAATCACTAACTGTCTGGACTGGTGAAAGTTAAAAAAAAGTGGCGACATCCCTGAAAATTGAATGTATTGATTATTATGTAATATTTGTTATATGCTCACTTATACTTACTTTCTTTGGTGTCATGGAAGAAGATTTAAAGGTAAAAGCATCTACAAGTTTTTTATTTCTAAAATATAGTATATATTTAAAGAATAACTTAGACACAATATCATACATACATATGATCAGCCAGTATAGTCTTGCTACCTTGTCACGCTATCATTCCTCTAGGTTTCAATGCTGAGCCTCCTGGGTGTGTTTCAGCCCAGCAGGTGCCCCACTGCCCCTCAGTAGATTTCATCCACAGATGTCCATGTTTATGACTTGTTGTGTAACATAGACAGGAGAGAGCATATAATGCTCATACAGATGCACTGATGAATGTCAAAAAGATGAGTAGGTTCATGTGTCAGAGGTCAAACAGACCAATTGTAAAGTGTGAGAGGGCAGGTTCACAGTGCACTGTCAGCAGGAGGGCAGAGAGGATGTGGAGTCATTATGCTCAAACTTTTAGCTCTCTGCTGATGAAAGATGGATGGAGGTTCACAAAGGGGTGAGAGAGGCTACTGAGGCCTCATGTTGCATTCACAACACATTTTGATTGCTAGTGTTTAGAGCTTTTAAATTATTTGAATTCGCTCAGGCTGTAAGAGGAATGTTGATGTTTCTACAGTTTGGTCATTATTATTCTTTTTTATCTCTTCCCAGTAAGATGGAAATGAAAAGACTATATCTGAAGCCTGAAATTATTGTTAAAACATCAGATGGCAGAACTAGTATTCATTTCATGTCTCGTGGCACATCCTACTACCACACCAACACAGTCAGTTATACCCTGCCCTAATCTGAGAGTCCATTTGATCTGAGTGAACAGCAGAATTTCCATTGTACTAACAGCCAGAAGAAATCATCCAACTCTGTGTTTGAATAACATATTTATTCTGTATCTAATGTTCAACTATAGCACTTTTCTAAAATTCTAAAAATTTTGTTTAGTGGAATCCAAAGAGGTAATAGAGGATCAGGGTCCATAGTAATCTCCTGGATTATAATTTTATGCTCTAAAGAACCAAAATAGAGGAAAAGATATTTGATGAAAGTGAATCATAATTTTATCAAGTAACTTATTCATTTAAATCACATGAATACCTTTCAAACTGTCCAAAAATCAGTATATTCTCGGTTATGTGAAATCTTTAATATTTCTGGTAGCAATTACAATGAGAAATAAACAACAAGGTAATATGTTTATGTTACAATAACATACAAACAGGGATGAAATGATGGGAAACTGTCTGAAATGTTATCAGAAAGAAATCAAAGAGGAGCAGGGACAAAAGGTAGTAATGTAGACAGCAAAGATAAATGAAAAATGATTGCATATAAAATCATAACCACCTTTTACTTCTTATTTGACACCCACCCAAAATACTAGAATAACATCTAATCAAATGTGTGTTTGGAAATGACTGCCTATGAGAAACATGAAAGCAGAACCTACAAATAATAGGCTAAACCCATAATATTTTCAATTATACATAAGAGATCATTTGACATATTCTTCATGATTAATGATATACAGTACTGTGATAAAGTTTTAGGCACCAAAAGTAAATTGAGGAGGCCTTAAAAATAACACCATGAATAGTTTTTATTTATCAATTCACTGTGATCACCTTTTGCCTTTTAAACAGCAGCAGTTCTCCTCGGCTCACCTGCACAGCAGACAGTTTTTTGAGGCACTTGGTAGGTAGGTTGTTCCAACAGTTGAATTTTGTCTGTCTCAGTGTCCTCTGTCTCTTCGTGTAATTCTAGATTGACACTACGATGTTGAGATCAGGGCTCTGTGAGGGCTGAACCAGCTGTTGCAGGACTGATAGATGCATTTATTCTTAAATTTGTGAGTAGAGGTAAAAGTGAAGGACTTCTACCTTTATCTTTCACTTGAAAATGTCTTTTGTTTTTTCTATTAAAAAAATACTGAGAAATTTGGAAGAGACAAGGTAATCATGACTAACACCTGTGATATAAACTTCAGTCTCAGTAAATACACAATATTCAGCAGTGTATTATTATTAATAATTTCGCTCTGTAAATGTATTTAACCCCCTGCTGTTTTTATTCTCTTTTTACTGTGTTGTTTGTCTTGCCGTAAGCTGTTTCTGTTGAAGGTTTAATGTGCATCCAAAAAGCAGCTTAATGATAATTGGTATTGCTGGAATTTAACACAATAGACAGGTTATGCTGCAGGTCAGCGCAACCTGCCAACAATGTGGAAACAACACAACCTGCAATCAAATCCAGTGAAGTGAATCTTTGGCTCCCTGTGGGTTCTGGTGCACAGGTCACACGTGTTTACCCTCTCTCTCACCTCCCTCAGTGATCAGATAAGCTCTCTTTTGGGGTCTAATGTTGTGAGTTTACTCTAAATCCTAACTCAGATTTTGGTTTCCTGCAACACCTCTTCCTGATGGGGTACAGAACACAACCTGCTTACGTAAATAAGCCGGGGGAGAAGGCACAAGGAGCCAAAGGTGAGACCCTGTTGCCATATTTCACAAGAGGAACCATTGTTTAGCTTCAGACTTATTCCTTGCCATGCAAAGTAGTTTCCGTTCTTGCAAATGGCCTGAGCCAATAAATTTGTTGTTAACGCTAAGGAATGGACAACTTACTGGCATGTAGGGGAGATCATGACAAAACAAAATGGGTCAGGCTTCTTCGTGAACGCCACAGCTGTTTTTAGTGAGAAAATTGTGCATCACCTGTGTTCACAGGCAGGAACTGACAGAACAAATATGCTGTCATCAGGTAAATATTGCACGATATAAGTGTAAGCAAAGAGAGGCCAAAGATTACTATAATGACTGACTGATTTGTGCATGTATTCATTTATTCAGTTAGTCTTAAAGATTTCTTAATGGAGAGATTTTTTGATTGTAGTACAATCAGTACAATAAGACAGACTTTATGATCCAAAAGTTTCACATTTGATAATGGAAGCCTACTGGTCAAGCATATCAAAACATCAGCTCCTACCCCTTTTTCTTTAGGAGCTGCTATGACCATGTTTGAGTTTGGGGTTACAACAACAGAAATTCCTCCCAGAGAGTAAAGGTGAGGCCTCTAGGACAGGCCGTGGACTTCCCTCACAAATACGCAGCCTTTAAGGATGTCCGTTCGTCCACCCAGTTTTCCATGAAAAGATCTGACAGCACAGTCACTCACTGTCATCCCCACTCTCTCTTCTTTCTTTTGCCTCTCATCTATTTTTAACCTCTTGTTTTTGTGAAGTTATTGTGGGAGCTGCAGAGAGTGCAGTCACCAACAACAAGAAGAGACAAAGTTATTCTAATCATGTTGTTGCTCTGTAAAGCAGTGAGCTTTGATTCCTGTTTTCAAAATAAAATAGTTGTATGTTGAGTTTTTCTGCTCACTGCAAACTTTATAATTTCACAATGTGTTGTATGGTCTATAATTACAGTGCATTTACGAGAATATGACACTCAGCTGAAAGACAGCCAGAGTACTTTGGTGATACACTGCTCATTTTATTGCAAGAAGGAATCACTATCCTGAGGATCAAAGCTGGCTGGAAGGTCACTCAAGGATACCAAGGAAATATAGACCAGCTGCTAAAATTAATGTGGAAATCTTTGTGGGTTAAATGTAAAAGTTATGAAAATAAAAATGGCTGTATATGATTATATTTAATGTAAAATCATAACTTTAGAAGAGTTTGGGGCCATGCTCATGGATGAATGAGTATTGCACAGCAATGCTTTGACATAAATGTTAAAATCAACATGCTAACATTCTCACAGTGACAATGCTAATCGCTTGCATGGTCACTACTCAGTGGTGAAAAGTAACTAAGTATAATTACTTAAGTATTGTACTTAATTACAATGTTTAGGTGCTTTGAGTGATTCTATTTACATACAAAATATAGTAGATTTACCCACTTTAGCATTAAAGTGATACAAACATTAATGCATCAACAACTATAATCAGATATAATGTACCTTGAAATTGTCAATTGTCATTGTGAATAATGAGTACTTATGCTACTCATACATATGGTACCTTTAACAATATTTTGGTGATGACACTTGTGCACTTTTTTTTTTTTTTTACATTTTTTGAATGCAGTTGTAACAGAGTATTTCTACACTGTGGTATTGCTACTTTTAGTTAAGTAAAAGATTGATGTACTTTTATCTTCCACAGCTGTCACTACCTTCATTTAGTGAGTTAGCATGCTAACTTTTTACTAGCACTAAATACAAATTACAGCTGAGGCTGATGGGTATATCATTGGTTTTGTGGTTTATCACATCTCATGGCAATCCATCCAGCAGTTGTTGAGATATTTAAATCTCATCCACAAATTTCAACCTTATGGTGGCACAAGAGAAAAAGGTCAGGGTGTGACCAGAGTCATTAGAATTCACCACCTGAGCGTGCTGGCACAAACTTGGATAGTAATCCACCTAATACACATTTTACCAAAAGTATCCACCTGCTGGCGATCAGTGTAGAGGCAGAGGATGACCAACATCAGACTTCATCTGTACAAAATGTTTAATGTAATCCATCCAGCATCCACTGATTGACAGGCAGACTGACAGATCAACATTGCCCCCGGGCCATGTCATTATCATGGCTGATAAAGCAAACCGGTAGTTTCTGACTATAATTCACTTTGTCTTCTTCTTTTATGATGATCACTGACTGGAGGTCAGAGGTTTTCCATCTTGTTTACTGCCATAGCATCGGTTGATTGCCACTGATGCTGAGCGTCCTGCTGTAATGAGGCCAGGTTTGTGAGGACAGGGGATGTGCTCACATAAATACAGACATCCAGGACCAGCAAAGCCACCCCCTGTTTTTTCTCACTATTATATAGATGTCAAAATAGTTTAAACAAAGGAAAACAAATAACTCCACAGGTTGGGATGTTTACAGTGTAAGTGGCATCAGGCCAGCACAGACCTGAGCAAAATATTTACATCAATACATCCACCCATAACTTTTAGCACATATCAGATATAACGGCATTTCAAGGAAAATAATCTGATTCATGAATGTTTTGTTGACATATTTTAAGAAAGATTTAAGACATAGTCAGAGTTTATTTTAGATTACAGTCCGTGCTTTGAACAAAGGTGAACTTCCTCTGCTCCGCCTGTGGCCAGAGCCTGAGAATCATGATTTAATGTGACTGCTGATAATGAAACAAACAGGTTGTCGTGTCTGCTCCGTCTGACCTGGAGTTGAGCGGGCACCAGGAGGCAGGGCCACGCACCTCCTCATCGCTAAATAAAGATGCACTTGATGGATACACAAGGATAACATAAATCAGGATATCCCATCAAGAGTGACGAAGTGCACCATTGTTTTGGTTCAAGTGGGCAGCCATCCTGACAGACAGTGTACACTGGACATGGGAGAGGACAGGAGGTTCTCTCTATTGAATCTTGCCCTGATGGGTCATGTCAGAACAGGCCGTTTATATGTAGTTACGCAATGTGTTTGCTGTCAGGACCACACCACAACCAAAGCCAGACTAGACTGAGCGAATAAAGCATTTGATAAAGCTGCCACTTATTTGACTGATACTGTAGAGAAATTTCATTAACATGTTTCTGCTAACATGTCTAATTACAGACCAGACAATCAATGCATCAAGCATGATTTCTTAAGAGGCTGTTGGGGCATGTATAAATGTTACCCCTACAATGGAGTTAGTGACAAGAGTTTGCTCAGTACTGTCTGAATAATGCACAATGATGGTAAAAAAGAGTATTTAGAGCTAGATGAAAAGATTAATACCACTCTCAAATCTGTCTGTTGACAAGTTGAGGTTTTACAGGGGAGTTACCTGTGTAGGAAATTTTTTTTTCACAGATTCTCAAACAAGAAATACTCCAGGAAGTCACTGGGCCAGACCATGAAATAGTCCCAACACGTACCTCCTCTAAGAGGGAGGTACAGCTTTTCATATTTACACTCATGTTTGTATACAAATTAAACAAATATGTGTTATTTGTGAACTCAAGAGGTGCGGATGGAAGATTTTCATACCTTTGCACTGAGCCAGACGAGTTGTTTCCCCTTGTCTTGAAGCTAACCTAACCATCTCCTGACTGTAGCCTCACGTGTACAGATAGTATCAATCTTGTCATCTAACTCTGTGCACTGCACGAGGAGCAAACAAACAGAAAAGAGTGGGACCATGAAAAGTGCATGACAGTGTGAACAAAGACAGGGCACGGCTTGCTTCCGAGAACAAACAGTGAATACAACCAGATGGATTTTCCATTGCAGAGCTGTGTTAATGAGAGGAAGCAAGGGAGTGCTTCCCAGGGATTGCATTGTGATACTGTGGACCGGTCCACCTTCAACAGCTTGATCGAGGGAAACCTCCAAGACTTTGGCCCTCTCTTCTACTTGCCCTCCTCATTCAGAGATGGTAATCCCCATCTGGGATACCTGGAAAACAGCCATCCAGCATCCGCCTTCAGCCTACCATATGAGAGGATGTCTGATAATGCTCTCAGATATACATATGACTCAGAAACCACACTGCCAAACTTAACATTTAGCTGATGCCAACTACACTTAATGTTCTTCCTGTCCTGTCCCACAAATTCGTGGAACTTATTAAAAATAAAAACAAGTGCACGGTGCAGTCCTAGGTCAAAGATATCTGTGGCCTATTGTTGGTAACAGGTAAACAGCTTGAAGAGATATTGAAGAACTTTTTTTCTTGGAAATATATGATTCCTTCCTTTTGTGTACATTCATGTTTGCCAAGTTTGCACACTGATCCTTTTTTGTAGCTATAAATCAAACATGTCAATAACAGGAAATCTCTACAGGGCTGAACATGTTGTATTTCAGATGGACAGTCAGAAATGTTTAACCTGTGAAACAAAACAATGAGTTCTTCTTACAATCACAGTCAAAACACACAACTAATCTTTGACAAACAATCATAATTGTCCAGTTATGCACATCTGCAATGGAATCTCTTATCAACATACTATCAGTTTAAAAAATGTAACATGAGTACTTATGCACAAATTAAATAAAATGTATTTACTCAAACTACCTAAAACAGTTTTAGTCTTGCATTGTGCATTGTGATGCATCCAAAGAAGATAAATCTATATAAATCTTCCAAACATGTGTTGTTGGAGTTTTATTAAGGACTCTTATTAGTCTAAACTTACAGGTGACCTTTTCAGTTTTTATTTTATTTTTTTTAATGAGTTACACTCTGCCTTCTGAAGTCAGAGCTCCAAAAAAGGATAATCTGCTCGACAGCTTTGTCTCCGTATTAGCTGCAGCCCAGACAATGCATATTTCAAATATGCTGTCTTCCACTCATGCTATACCAGCCGCCCAATCACTCACACTCCTGATGTGCCTTGGATTCTGTGGCCATGCATACTCTCCTGGCCGGCCTCAATGTGCACTGGCACAGTACCTGTCTGCCTGGATGGTGTGGCAGCTGAGGAGAGTGACATAGAGGTAGGAGGAGTGGATATCTTATGGAGGTCAAAACCTCAAATAAAACCTCTGAAAAGTGTAAAATATGGGACCTCGTACATCACAACCAGTTTGAAGCCAATCATGGCTTGCACAAGTGTGAAACTTGAGTCCTCCAGTGCACATACACTGAACATGGAATTAGGTGAGTTCTTGTGTTCTGTGGTTAATCTCCTAAAACTGTCAATTCATAGATTCTGGATTTTTAAATGAGAGAGAAGAAGTAGATGTAATTTTATGATTCTCTAAATAGGCATTTAAACCTTTTTGAAAAAAATCATCCATCCATCCATTATCTACACCACTTATTCTTACAGGTCGCAGGGGGCTGGAGCTAGCCCCAGCTGACGCTGGGCAAGAAGCAGGATACACCCTGTACGGATCGCCAGTTTATTGCAGGGCTGGAAAAAAATCATATCACACACTAATAATTATACAAAGCGGAACATTTTTATGTGTGAAAACATGTCTTGGTGGGGTCATCTGTTCATTCATTCATTGTAACTAGGTGGTACACTGTAATGGATCAAATATAAATGACTGAGAAAAGCACTTTTTCTGTCTTCTAATGATCTGGTTGTGGCTGGGATTTAAATTAAATATCACTGATGTTAGTTCGGAACACTGATGAAATCTGAATGTACAGATGTAATATATATGTAATATTGATGTACTTATAACCTTTCCTGCCGATCACCAAGATTAGCTGAGCCCCATCAAGTCCTGACTTCTTTACCAGACTGATTTCACTGCTGTGTCATGATGACGTCCACACACCTGACCATGCTCCATGATTTCCAGATAAATATGTGTCAGTGTGTCCAACCACCAGCTGTAAATTCCCACATCTGATGGCTTATTATTTCGACATTTCAAAGCAACCAGCTGGTCATTCAGATTCAGATATAGACCTACTGACTCGGGGAGGTCAGTGTGCAGAATGACCCCTGCTGAGGCTGCCTGACTTTGTTTTGAGAAGCCCACGAGCAGCTCAGACATGAAAAAGCTGTGGCTGCTGCACCTTCACTCTGAGCAGCAGAGGGGAAGTTCCCTCCTAGTGCATAACGTAAACTTGGCTCCAATAAAAGCATCCGTTGGCACCTCAGTGGACAACAGGAAATCTTTGCTTATCGAAAAACATCCCGTTGTTGGCCTCAGGGTGTGTGACCCCTCTTGCACAGGGGCAGACCGTCATATAGTAGCCGTGGTGGAGCCCCATATTTCAAGATCTCAGTTTACTGAACAAAACTGCCATATCCTTAAGATAAACAACAAAGGCATAAAGTATGTGTGTATATGTACTAACAGCATCGGTTCTGCGTCAGATCCTCTGGCCCATGTCTGTTTGTCAAAGTGCTGGTTGGTATGTATTGTTTAACATAGCTCTAGACTTAGTGTCTGACCTGCCCATGTTCAGGGACCACAACACCTAAAGTTAGAAATAGAATAAACAATTGTACAATAGCATATCCATTCAGAGAGCTGACATAACTGTGACAGTATGCAGACAAACACTGTTCCTTCTTGTTTTTCCGCAGAAATACAGAATGTAGTATTTATACCCACAATAACAGAGCTGCTGAATCTGTTTAATCTACCCAGTCAATGGGTTTTTATTACGTTTCCAGCAACAGATCCATTTCATTCACAGTGAGAGCTCAACACATTCCATTTCCATACACTTATTCCTTACATACATATGCACTATATACCAGGGAATGGGTATATATGGTTGGCTAAATACATGTTAAACAGCAAACATAGTAGATCATATTGCATTGCATCTGCTAGCAGTTGTTTCTGCAATGATGTGGAGCAATAAAAGGCTAAAAAGACTGGAGAAGTTACATTTTGAAGATTATTTATACTACTATTTCTGTATTTGTTTAGATCAGAATAAAACAACACAGAGCATAATGAGCTATTACAATACACTTGTCTGTTTCACATTTCCATTAAAAAATGCACATGTGGAGATGGAGAAATGTCAGTAAGTGAGCGTGTACAGTACGAGCAGTACCTGAGGTCAAGTTTTTTTGAAATGGCTGCTAACAATATTTGGTACAGTCTTTGGTCAAGGTGCATGTACATCTCATCAGTATGTTCACAGCATGTCTGTGACTACTCCCCTAACACAAACACCAACAGCTAGTCTTCTCTGTGGAGTTTATCTTCTATATTCTCAGCAGATTGAGGTGTTACGTTTCTGGCACTTGTCCTGTAGTTTCGCCTCGGGCGGTGCTCTGAGAACCAGTTGGACACAGTCATGGCAAGGCGGAGGAGACCCAGGCTGATGCAGTGCACCTCTGAGGTGATGGGAATGTCAGAAAAGAGGGCATGGTCCCGGCACATGAGGGCACTGCTGCATTCAAAGTCTTTGACAATGTTGAGGATCTCTTGGCGCTCGGCCTGTCGCATCATCCCCCGTATGTTCAGCAGGGTGGAGACGTGCTTCTTCCTGTGAGGAGGAAGGATATGAGGAGGAGGATGAGGGGAAGGGAGGTAGACGGGTGTTAATGGAAGTTGGGTCTGTTTGGTGTCGTCAAGGGCTGTCATGAGTTTGAGTAACAGTCACAACCTTTTGAGTCATAATATCTGTTTCTGGGAAAGAACAGATGATTCAGTATCACTTTCTGAAAAGGCACATTTTATAAGAGTTTATCAGCTGTAACTATATCATTGTTTAGCAAATCATTCACTTTATCGTAATAAGAACATTGTGTGTTTATACATGTAAATACAATTTTCATTTTTATATATTTTTATAATTTTGTACATTTGTATCTTTTGCATTTACTTTTTCTAATCCTTATTTATTACACTAGTCATTTGGCACAACTTCAGAAGCATGCCACACGCCATTTCACTACATATTACTTGTGTATGTTACAAACAAACCTTTGAACCCTTGAATCCTCTTTTAGCCAGTTTATGAAAGTCCCTTTGACTGGTGTTTATACTTTCAGTTTGATAATAATGTGTCCATAAATGTTGGTGATACTGGATTTCTGACATTTTAATAAGCCACCAAGTCTAGTTTTTGTCATTTGTTAATTTAATCTCTACTTTAATCTCACTCTTAAAGGCAAATGTCATACTGACACATCTTTCTCAACCCGAGGAGCCAAAGATTGTTCTTATTTCTGGCTTATAACTAAACTACAAAGCAATAGTAAATGATAAATTAGCCATTTATCAAGCCATTATTTCCAGTATATAAACACTATGATGAGTGCCTTAATAGCAAGTGGCACCAAAAGGTTTTAGTTTTTGACAAGTCAACACCTGGCATTTAGATATGCCTGATATGACTGAATAAGGAGGAAAGACTGGAAGGAGGTTGGAAAGACTGACATGTATTCCCATGTGGAGGCACAGTCATGTGTCTATGAATGGACTCAGCTGCTGTTAAAAGAAGCACCCAGAAAACTCAAGGAAGGCCGGCAACCTTTGATCTCTTAAAATACCAGCAGGG
Organism: Lates japonicus; assembly: GCA_033238685.1. Taxonomy (NCBI): domain Eukaryota; kingdom Metazoa; phylum Chordata; class Actinopteri; family Centropomidae; genus Lates; species Lates japonicus. The sequence goes on from BRZM01000003.1 coordinate 9,725,117, forward strand.
GATGCCATGCAGTAAACAAAGGGGTTGAGTCAAGCAGTGAGTTAGCATGTCCCCAGGTCTGAACTACTGTGTTTTACTCTCCTCTTCCACACCTCTCCCTCTTTGATTCTAAGTGTGGCACCAGTCTGTCTCCTGCAGGGTGGCAGGAACAGGAAGTACTCGGCAGCAGCTTCCTGTCTGCTCCGCTGAGGGTTATGCGTCAGACGCGGTCGTGGGTTGCCAACCGTCACCTGAGTCTTAATCTGTGCACAAACAGCGGCTATGCCCCCCCCCCCCCGAGGCCTCTCAGCCTCATCCATTCTCAAAACAGACCCGCGCTCCTCTCCAAAAATAGCAAAGTTAATGTAGATATGTTTCCGCACTCCTTTTCCTTGTTTTGATCCATTGTGACAAAAAAAAAAGAAAAAAAAAGATACATACATAGTCTTACAGTTTCTCTGCTCTGGCTAAGTGCCAAAAACAGCACTCTGAATGTGTAGCAGTAAGCATAAAAGAATATAAGACCTCTGGGGGTACAGTTCAGATATATCTGTTTTTATAGATGCTTCCTGGTTGCAATAGAAACGTTCCAACACTGTTGTTGTTGTTAAAACCCTCACCGAATATCTGGAAACTCTTTCACCAGGACAGCAACTTCCATCTGGATGGAGGGAGTGTCCTCCAGGAGAATGATGTCAGCTAGGTGGCAGATGATGCTGTCCAACCAGGATGAGCTTGATTCCTGAAGCACAGAGAAGACAAAGAGCATAGCAAACTATTTAACTATCATGCAACAGATGTAAGTATTTATTACCATAGAAACATGGAATTGATATTTACACTGGACTTCCTTTTTGAAATGTATTTAAAGGGACTATAGGTAAGTTTTCACTGCTTGGTTTCATGTCAGCAGTGGGTGGTGGTGGTGGTAGTGGCTTACTTCTTCATCCTCTCGTGTTGAACTGAGGGCAGACTGGACACTAAAGTGACTCACTATCAAAAGTGACGAGATTGGTTAGCATGTTGACTTCAGTAGAAGGAAAGAATTGATAATGATAGATGCAAAAAACAGTTAACATTGCTGTTGCTTTCCAGTGCTGGACACAGTTCTTGACGAGTAAAGGAATGAAGTTTGATGCTGCACTTGCAACGTTTTATCTAGACTGGTAAGTACAATAATAGCTGTAAATGCTAGCACTGGCTATGTAGCAATAGCAAAAACTTGCATGTAGCACCTTTAACTGAATGTAAAGTTCACTGTACTTGTTATGTGTTCCAATGAGAAGTGTGTTTTGAAGAAGACGCAGCAGTTGAGTATAGAACCAAACATTCAGAGGAAACACAGAGTAATACCTCTAAAGGCCAGAGGCCAAACATTTAAGTGATTTACTAAGTGAATAACAAAACTCCACCTCTGTTTTTCTAGACCCTGTTTTTCCTTCGAACACTCAGGAAAGAGTTAGCAGAATTCTTTGGCTTGGCATTCACTAAAAATAACGACGTCTGTTTTAGACAGCCATTAAAAACGAATCTGCGCTCACACCTCCACCCCAAGTTCCCAGTTTCCACAGACGCTTCATCTCACTCCTCAGTGAAAAAGGCCATCAAGGCCATCCCAGAGCCACATCAAAGCTGGCCAGCTGACAGGAACAGGAAGTTCCTTCTGAACACAGCGGCTTCCTGTTGTCAGCCGAGGTGACGGACACTTGTTTGAACTCACATACACAAAGGGGGCAAATGCCACACTGACAGGCCTAGTTGTTTTACAACCCCCCGGCAAGTGCTAACGTAAGCCTGGTTCATCCATCTCCATCTCACTGACGGCAGCCATTTTTCAGAGCTCAGTCCTGTATCAACACTGTCTGAGTTATTCCTGACCTAGGAAGTTCGAGGGTCAGGCTCCATTCACAGCCACCAGGCTCTGCATTCCCCTTGCCAGCTCTGCTCAGTGTTTTGAACAATCAGCATTTTGAAATTAGTTGGTGTCTCCTGAAATGTAATAAGTGGTTCTGGTTTAGATGCAGTATATGTCCTTTGCAGGCTATGTCAGTTTAAGTCTATCCTCTTTAATGGCGTTGCCTGATTCATGTAAATAAATATTGCGTGAAGACCAGACTCACCAGATCTCTAAAGAGTCCTTTCAGCTGTTTGGCCTCATCTTGCAGGCGGAAAGCCATCCTCTTCCTCATCTTGGAGGATGTGCAGATGACCCGTCCCCGCATGATGGCTCGGACATACTCCACTAGGACCCGCCGATGCACCTCACCCACCAGCGTCTGTCAGTCATTCATAACATTAATCACTGTTTAGCTACATATGACACAAGCAAATACTGCATTTTACCTAAACATTAAATTAAACATCAACTCTAGTTCATCACACAGATGTTACCTGATATGGGGGCGAGTCCATCCTTCTGAACTTCTTGAAGTGGTGCTTAATACTGGCTTCAATGGCCTCAAAGGCCTCAGTGTTGTTCAGCCATTTTCTCTTTATTAGTTTGTCAAAGAAAGGCTGGAACAACAGATTAAGATCTGATTAACAGAGTACACAAAGTACATTTAAAGTAAAAATATTCAAGTACTGTGTGTACTTCAGTGCAGTTTTGAGGTACTTGTACTTAGCTTGCATATTTCTGTTTTTGATACTTACTATATTTCTGTGCCAGATTTATCTGATAACTGTATCTGCTCATTATTTAGACTAAAATCTTAAATACAAAACATGATCATCCTACGAAATGTGATGAGATTTTAAACTAAAAGCAGCCAAAATTATGCAAACTAGATTCAAGATGCAATTCAAGATAAAATCCTATTTACATGTTTATGAATTAAAAATATAGATATTAAAATACTGAAATAAAACACAGGTCTCATCCAACTGCATAATTTGTACTTTCTCTATACATTTTGCCATTTTACTACTTTTTTTTTTTTGAATTTGTGTTGTGTTGAGAAATTTGAAGAATTTTACCAATGGATCACCTTGGTACATGTGCAATGTTTTCTAACAAGTTTTAATAAAATAACTGTATTGACTGTTTTTACAATTGTGAAAAAAAAATTGTGGGGGTCTTGTCATGAGGAGCATTAAGAACTGAGATGAGACTTGCTAATGTCTTACTCACCCTGATATGCTCGAACAGTCTGTCAGTCAGCACCCTCACTGACTGGTTGATGATCCTGTCCAGGGAGGAGTTGGCTCTCTGCCCTGACTCCTCGCTGCCCTGTGGATCACACTGCCTGCAGCGCTCCACAAAGGATCTGGAGGACATACAGGAGATATGAAGCTGCACTTTTAGCAAATGAAAAATGAATGACATATTTCAGTTGAATAATGTTGCCATAATTGTTCGTGTACCTGAGAGGAGGGCAGCAGTTGACTAGAGCAATGGTCCTGGAAACATATCCATCCCCTCGGTCTCCAAATTCTGCCTGAGTATCATGAAACATCTCCACCTTCCTCTGGAAACTGAACACACAGAGGTTTTATTAGAACATATTGAATGCTAATGTCATCTATAAAATGATAAGCTTGTCCTGAAAAAACACAGGATCCTATCCATAAACCTGAAAATACTGGCACATTCAATAAAGCCCTTTGTTTAGTAAAAAAAAAAAAAAAGAAGAAGAAGAGATAAGAAGAAATAAAGCACTGTTCCAACATCAAATGTTTTTGCAAACTGCCTATCATGCAAGTTAAATCAGGACTTTCATTAAGTTTGCTATAACCCAACTTTAAGATTTGCAGAATGTGTCCCTGACTTTATTCCTTTCTGATAGCAGGTACTCACTTGTAGAGAAAATCAGCCAATCCAATGAGACTACAGCGAGCCACTCTTGCCCCTAGAAACTGGTTCACAGATGTGGATCTGTCCAAATCCACCTTTAGTCTCTGGAATTGTGAGAGACATGAGTGATAAGAAAACAGTATCATAAAAAGACCACAAGACCAAGAGTTCTTTTCACAGTGAAAATGATGTGTGACAGTGTACCTGGATGACAGAACGTGCTAGATGCGACTGATACTCCTCTATGTGCAGAGTCTGGGCCCATCGCCTCTCCTCTTCATCCAGAACCTGAATAAGCTCTGTTGTCACCTTCTCCTGAAAATAACAGCAAAAAATGTAAATGTGTATACCATCAAGATTTTCTAAGAAACAGAAAGGCAAAAATAAAATTCCTTACCCTCACAATACTGATGCAGTCTTGTTCCAGCCTGTCCACTGTATCCTGAGGCAGAATGGGTTCCAGAGGGGTGTAATTGATAGGTGTAGCTGTGCCAATGGTTCCAAGGACATCCCTGGTGGAGAGTGACGAATCATTACTAAACCAGTTCAGCTTTCAGGTTTGTAATCAAAGTCTGAAATGTCATTGCTGCACCCAGGTTCACAGTCTAATGAGGTAGCCTACCTGTTGTAGATATTGTAGAACCAGTCTAGTAGTGAGTAGACGTCTGTAATCTGCAGCGGGCCACTGGTAATAGTCCGAAGACGTTTGGCCACAGCTCGATGGTAACTTTCCACATACACCTGGAAGGCAGCAAACTCCTCTGGGTAAATGGATACAGCGTTCCTCCTTGCTGCATCAAGGTCATCCACCATCCGGCTCCTCAAGCGCTCCAGGTATGAGGCCAGCTGACCTGCCTGGGTATCCACCTGATGTGGCAGGCTCCAGTCTGCAGCCTCTGCGACAGCCTGCCTCCACTTCATCTTCAGTTTCCGGGGACGCTGACTGGGCTGGATCTGCGGACCCTCTCTTTCTGGCTTGGTCTCTTCTCTCAGAGCCCAGGCAGCATCAGCATGCTCCTCTTGTTGGATCACCAGCACCACCAGCCCAAGGTTGGGACCAGCGCTGGGCTGGCGGAGGGACTCCCGCACCACGTCCCACATTTCCTTCTGCAGGGCCTCATACAGGAGCTCCACATCCTTAGCCTTCCTCCGGCTTGAGTCCAGTGTTGCATTGGAGCTGAGGGAGTCATCAATGGAGGAGGATGATAAGGTGATCATGGTGGGAGGGGTGCTGGGAGCAAGAGTTGGAGTACTTGGGGTTGGAAGGAGAGACAGCACCTCACACTCTCGCTCTAACTCCTGAATGTGTGTGTCGGCCAGGAGAAGGTCCCTGTGGTTGACCAACTGTAAGATCTCCAGGACTGTGGGGGGGCAAGAGGAGAAAAATATTTATTTGCAACATTCACAAAACAGAGGGCTGTCCAAGCATATATCTGTTTTTATGGTTATTAGGTAGTTGTGCATGTGCCTGATTGGCAAATTGGGATATGTGTTGCTCACTATGAGCAGTCTGCTATTCTGAGCAAGGTTCCCTGTGGAGTCTGTGAACAGTAGCTTGGTGAACATCTATCTAGAGGAACCTAGGGCAGAAGGAAGTGTGCTCATTTCCTGATTTCACAGCCTGTTGGTGATTGAACCCAGTGACTCAGGGATCTGGGGACCTCTCACCCTCATCAGAGAGTTGACTAGGATCTCAAGGAAGTACTATTGAATCTTGACCTTGAAGAGAAAAGTTCTCTAACACAAGGGAAACTATACAAAGATTCTTCTGGGTCAGTTGATGTGTAAATATAAGTTTGTAATCAGCATTTAGATGTTTTTACACCTTGATTATTACCTGAGAGTGGCTCTCTGGTTTTGACCACCGGTTCCTCCTCCACTGTTTCCTCCTCGGCCTCTTGGGAGGCCTTGTCTGACATGGATTCCCTCTTCAGCTTGCCCAGACTGACCATCCTGAGGAAGGAGGGCCGCCTGGAGGCCTCCGCCTCAGTGACTGCACTCAGGTCCCCACAGGGCAGGCTCTCTCTGCGCTCCTCCTTACGTCGACCTGTAAAGCTGCACAACATCCACAGCAGCAACAAAGAACATGAATGCCTGGTGCAGGGAGTTTGAGTAAGAAGATATGGACTGTATGATTGCGTGACTTGCAGATATAGAAATATGAATGGGAATGACTTTGAGGAGACTTGAGATTTGTATTGTACTGCGCCGTGTGCCCAGAAGCAGCTTCAGCTGGAATGCTACATATTCACACATCTGCTAAACTGTGCTGCTGCTGAGTATGACTGCCTCTGTTAAAAATAGTTCCATTCAGTAAGCACAGTGAGTACACAATATGTCACAGAAAAACAAAAGAGGTTCCGTAGATCAACATGCTGTTATGGCATATTACATAACTCCTCAGGAAATAAGCACATTATATGCTGTTCTATTTCTGACCAGCAAAAGTAACAAGTGATTTTCCATTTTTCACCCTTTTCTCTCAGACTCTAATTCATAATTTCTTGGAACTTGTTCTGCTGTTCAAGAAGGCTTTGACTCTCTGATTTGATTTAATATTATGGGATGTTATTTGCTGTTTATTTCTAGATACTTTATAAAAAATCTTTATTACAAGCTTTATCTATAATTTGATTTTGCTTCATTTGATGGATGCATTGTTGCAGAGCCTTTAAGAAAGGCTTTTCTGTGTAGTGCATTTATTTTTTTCTCTTTTTCCCTTTTTGATCTCAAAACTCATGAGGCTTTTGGTTTATACAGTATACTGTATACCTTATACAGTGTAGATTGTACACTACCAACTACTACTCCCAAAAATGCCATCCACGACTGCTGAAGCATTTATACATTTATGCATTTATGGTCTTGATGTTAAATCACAAATCAAAACAACAGCTAAAATCAGATTTGAACACATCCCTCCCTTCCCTCCTCACCGGAGCAGGGTCATAATTCCCTCTGAGCTTCTGCGTAGTCCCTTCCTTTTCTCCCTCTCTGGGGGGAGTGTATTTGAGTCTCCAGGGCTGTAGTGAGGAGAGTTGTTCCCCCATACATTGCGTCCAGATATGCGGAGCCCTTTCCCCAGTTTTCCAAGGGTTTTGAGGGGTGACACTCCACAGATCCTCTCCAGAGTCCCTCTGAGGGGTTTCCCTTTAGGGTTCCCTGCTCCGTGCCTCTCTGCATTCACCTCATTCTCCTCCTCTTCTCCATCACGGGAGGACCTGAGCTGGAGGTTACCCTTGACCTCCCCCATGATGAGGCCCATGCCACCCTCGTTCCTCTCGTCCTCATCCAGGTCCACGTCCTCAAAGGGGTTCAGGTTCTTGTTCAGATCCTTCAGGTCATTCAGCTCCTTCAGATCATTGAGATCATTCAAGTCCCTGAGGTCCAGGTCCAGGCGGGGCAGGATCAGTTCACCGTTCACTCTGGGGAACTCGTGACAGCTCTTGGACCTTCCCGGGAGCTTCTTCAGAATGGGCATGGTTGCAACTGCGATTTTTAAAAACTGCAAAATAAGAACAGTGTGTATGTTTTTGTGAAAAGGTCAAATATGTGAGCATCTGATTATCAGATCAACTTTAGTATGAACTTTAAAAAAAAAAACATTTATTCAAACACTATCTGGCGTTTGATTTCAAATTGGAGTAAAACAGAACCCATATAACAGAGAATTAATTACCAGGGTATCTTGCAAAATACCTGTTAATTCCCTGTACACATGATTCTATCCTTAGAAAACAGTAAGCTGGAAATGTGTGACCGCAAACTGAACTTATGAAATGTGGAAAACAGTTTTTCTGGTGATATACCAGACAGTTTATATAATCAGAATCAAAAACATCCTTTCACATGCTTGTTATGTAATGCACTTCACTGCGCAAATAGGAAATATGTATTCAAAATATTGCTGCATTTGCATGTGCTGCACTGCAACCTTACATAAATACTATACCACTACGAAACAAATAATTACGTCAAAGAAAGGCTGACCTGCAGCTTGTTGAGAATAAGCAAGATGTGAGTGACAGAAAGGTTATATAAAGAATAAGATTCATTGTGAAGTGAACTTCTGACTATCTATCACTTTGAAATGTTATAGGACCTAGACATTTTGCTATAAGATGAGGGGAAAATAATCTAGTTCCTTGATTGAAATGTATTCTGATCCTGTAAAATCCAGGATCAGAGGTTAAAATGTCTTTCTCCTGTTAATTTGGAGAATCAGTGATATTTTAAATAATTTACAAATCATATAATTTCTCTCTCACTGAGCCTAGTGAGTTACTTTATCAGAATTTTAACTGCTGTTGTTTAGTCAAAGAGGGCGGTTAAAGACGGTTAAAGTTGATTTCAATAAAATCTTATTATACAGAGCTACACTGAAATATTATGTTGTAAATAACTCTGACTTACATTACTGAAACATCTGATTTATACTCTCATATATAATGTCAAGGAGAGCTGATTCATATAAAAGAAATCACCAACTAGTTCCTTGTTGAGTTGAGGCTCAGAAACAACCTCCATATTTTTTTATTTTCTGATTTTTTTTATTTTTTTATTTTTTCATTTTTGTTGTTGTTTCCCCTGTCCATGTTGGCTGCAAAGAGATCACTTCCTAGTTATTTCAGTGTAAGAGATGGTTGGACAAAGTCTACTGTCCTTGCTCTTTGTAATATTTAAGTTCAAATAACTTCAGCAGAGTTAAACAAATTAAATGGGTATTTTCCAGTTGTTGATCTTACAATGAAATTTATAGTAATTTGTGTCACTGTCCTTCCTATTCAGCTCAGCAAAGAAACAATGCCCAGGAAAACGCAAAGAGGGATTTTTATGATAAAGAGACTGTAACTTTAGATGACAGCCAACTCAGACTAATTCATACTCAAGCCTCATTAGTTTTAACTGTACCCTAGAATGCATTTTTCACAGCCAGTATGGAGAGGAGGAACAATTACAGCGATCAAAAACTGTTTCAATGCACACATGGGCATGTAAGTATTGTTTTAAGAAAGACTTAAAGAATGTTAAAGAATGTGAACCTATCCTTTCCACGCTGCTGTTTGTTTGTAGTCACAGCCATCACTGAAACCAGGGGCATTGTTGAAGAAAAAAAAAAGAGTTTTCATAAGCCCTACATCAGTATCATTATTAAAAAATCCTTTGACTTTCACTTTTTTCATGCACAATATTCAGAACATGCAGCCTCAATAGATTTATTTCCAAATAATCTGATCAATAAGACAAATCAAAAGGCTAAGGGTGCTGAGATGCAAATTTGTTCTAAATGGTCATATCTAGATTGAAATAACTTTAGTGCCTTTTTGTAAATCTGGGGGCATCTTAAAAAGTGAAAAATGTTAATGTTATCATTTACAAAGTCAGATACTGATATATTATTAATTTCAAGTCTTTTTTGTACAATCCACATTCATTTTCTCTGTGTCACCTCTGGCCAAGGTGCTCCTATCTTGGCAGTCTATGCACACCTGGAAGCTTCCTTGTGTAAAGTCAGTCTGCAGATTTTTTTAGTGGATTTGAAACGACAATCATCTGATTACAAGCAGACCTCTATACTGAAATCATGCTTACAATTAATGTCTTTAAGTCATTTAGTAACCCTATGGAGAAACTGAAATATGTCAACGAAGAAGAGAAATGACTCTAAATGTATAAAGTGTCCATGTTACTGTCATTACTGGTTCGGATTGTTTGGTAATGGCGGTACTTTCTACTACTCAGGTTTTAAATGAAAATGATCAAATATGACGAATCTATTAAATATAACCATGAGCTCTATATTATATAGTGCTACATATGGGTAAAGAAAGCATAAACTCTGTTTAAACTCTATCTCCATATTTGTCAGCTTTCATGCAATATGCTTTTGTATCATGCATGTGTAGTTTTTCTATGTTTGAACTTGTGTGTAGTGCTGAAGCAACTTAATTACACTTTGATAACCTAACCCTTTTTACTGTTTATCAGCCTGTCACAAGAGCGGAGGACAGGAAAACAACTGGAAAGGATTTTACACCTCCCTCAAAAGCAAAACATTTTCTTGAGAGAACAATAGGCCATATGCATCTGACAGCCAACATCACTAAAGGATCTCCATCAGTCTTAAACAGTTGTAACAATTCAGCCCTCATTAAGATCAAATATAATGTTGTCAACTGAAATCAAACCAGGAGTGATGAGAATCTCCCTCAAATGTGAGTTTGCTCACTATAGCGTGACAAAACCAGTAAGTGAGAGTGATTTCCTCAATTGCAAGATCATCACTGAACAATACAAACAACAGGTTTTATAAATTCTATCAATGAAAATTTCAGTTTAAAACCTATGTCAACAACACAAAAAATGGATGAGCACCAATTATTGACTGGGTAAATAACTAGAAAAACAATGTACAAATACAACATTTTCAACAAAGAAACACAATAATATGAACACTGATATCAATCATGTTTACCACAGAAAGCAGAAAGAAAGACAATTCCCTCACCCAAAACATATGAGAATTAAAGCATCAGAAAATCAGATACTGTGTGAAAGTGCAGAGGATGAGACTTACCTGATGAGTTTGCCTTGCAGTGTTTTAGTACACTGTCATCCTGGAGTGTGCTGGCTGTGCGGGCTGCCAGGCTGTGAAGTGTGTGCATGTGTGTGTGTGTAACTGATGAGTGTGAGAGCGTGTCCGAAAGTATTCGGTGACTCAAGAGAGCAATGTGGCTGCCTGTAGTTTCCTGACGGGCTCTATTGTGGTGGAAGGTGATATGTTTTCCTGAGGAAAGGCCCGTCCCGTCCTTTCTCCCCCTCCTACGCCACTGACCCCCCCCACCCCCGTCCCTCCGTCCCCAACACCCCCACACCCGCACCCTAGGGACTCTTCTAATTACACTAATTGCATTAACTGTACAGTGAAGGAAGATAGAGTTGGACAGAGCATTCCCCTGCAGTGTTTTATGGTTTTTATCAACTCTACACACTCTGCGTGCATGTATGTTTATGTGTACGTGCATGATGTGCCCTGACTGATTTGTAGTAGAAGTAGATAATGAACTATGAGGATGATTCAGAGTCAGTGGCCTTGAGTCTAAATTCCATTCATACACCATCTGCAGTGTATTTTCCCCCAGCGGAAGACTTTAACTGGACAGATCTGAAGTAAAATGACAATCAACACTGCTGCTGCCACAGTGCTTCAAGGTCACTGTAGTCATGATACGGCTCCAATGTCATGAAAAGAACAGAGCTGTAAGAGAAAACAGTTTACAGATATATGAGTGTGTGTGTGAGAGAGAGAGACAGAGAGAGAGAGAGAGAGAGAGAGAGAGAGAGAGCAAATGGCTCAGATTTGTATTGTTCAACTTTAAAAAAATAACCAAGCAAAGCAACATGTCAACAAAGTAAGGTACTCCATGGTTTAACATTTCCTTAACATTGCTGTACTCACTGTGGCTCTATTCTGCCACCCAGTGTACACTCTGAGGTAGGACAAGAGGTAGAGTCCCTTCATACATGACCGCAATGAAGTGGACCTATTAATAATTTAACTGATGAATCATCTTACCAATCCATGTCATTATATGCAGTTTGTCTCACTCAGTCATAGAGCTTCTGTAAATTCCTCCACCCCTGAATGTCATGCAGCCAAACCTGTGGTTCACCATGACCTTCATTGGTATGAATATGCCAGTCTCCATGCATCGTCTTCACAGGGAGCCAATATAGAGAGGCTAACACAGTTTCAGTGACAAGTATAGTTGAGTATCATCTGCGTAACAATGGAAGTTTATTGCATGTTTCCTGATAACACTGCCTAAAGGAAGTATATACAAGATGGATAGAACTAGTCCAGACACAGAACTCCATGTCTAACGTTTGTGTACATGTGTCCTTAACATGTACAACTGAAGCCTATCAGATAGATAGGACTTAAACCAGTTTAGTGTGGTTACTTCAATGCTGATAAAATGCTCCAGTCTTTGTAATAAGATGTATAGGTCAATAGTATCAAATTCAGCACTGAGATCTAAAATCAGAGACAAGTCCATTGTCCGATGCCATTAGAAGGACATTTGTAACTTTCACCAGTGCTGTCTCTGCTATGATGCACTCTAAATCCTGATTGAAAAACATAAAAATTAACTATTGTTCTGTAGAAAGTCATGCAACTGATTTTTGACTGCTTTCTCAAGGATCTTAGAGAAAAGGGGAAGGTTATATATGGGTCTATATTTGGCTAATATGCCTGAATCAAGAGTAGGCTTTTTAAAGAGAAGTTTAATTACAGCTATTTATAGGACTGTGGTACATAGCCTGCTAGTAAAAACAGACTGATCATATCTAGTAAAGAAATGCTAACTAAGGGTAAAACTTCCATAAGGTGCCTAGTTGGGATGAGGTCTAATAGGCAGGTTGATGGTTTAGATGAAGAAATTGTTAAGAGGGGTCAACTTGTTAGTGGTGTACAGGGTCAAGTAGCTTTGTATTATATTTCTTTTTGTATACTTTTGGTTTGGAATTTTGTTTTGTTTTTGTGTATTTATTTTTATTTTTTCAGTGTATGCCATGTACTGCATGCACTAATTTTTGTTGTTGCTGCCCCTGCACAGACCAGTACACTCTCTTATTGGAGATGATGCATCATTGGTACTATGTACTGTAGTGGGCCAAAAGAAGATACACCTGTGACCCATGTTCTATTTTGTGTTAAGATTCAAAACAAACACCTTTCAGCATCCAATACAACATTGTTAACAGCAGCCTTAAGAGTGACCATACAAAGACATGATGTTTGTCCCATCTATTGTCTTGGATGACATGGATTATACAGGCATACCTAATTAAGTGGTATTACTAGTATACTATCTGCCATTATATCCAACATATTTACATAACCCACAAACATAAAACAATGCAAAGAAATTGATTTATTAGCAATTCCTGCAAAGGATGGAGATCTCTTTGCAGAGTCAAAATTCTGTGAATGTACGTCAATACAAAACTGAAAATGTAGTAACAACACAGCTCAAAAAGAGAGGGATGAATGACATAACATTAAAAACTACAGTGTAAGCAATGCAGCAGGATTATTGCCAGTGTTACATTTTACTGGTATGTTGACTCTGTCCATTTCCTGTAATCATGACAATAAATAATTATCATAATTTAACAGATGTTAGTGTGTGCATCTAAGCTGGCAATTTAATCTAAAAAATGGTGCATCTAACATATTTGTGTGTTCAGTGGAAGGAGGAACACACTGTAATTAAAGTTGCTTTAAAGCTTTAAAGTTGAAAATTTCTTTTTCTTTGATGTATTATTGTTGGCCAATTATCCACATATGAGAAAGGTCAGAAAAATCAGTATTTTTATTAATGCTTAAAGAAAGTGTTTGAAAGTTTGGTAAACATGCTTATTTGCTTTCTTGCCAAGAGTTAGATGAGAAGATTGATAACACTCAAACATCTGTCTGTTAAATGTCAGGCTGCAGGCAGCAGAGACTTCAAGCAGGGGAAACAGGTAGCCTATTAGCACCTGAGCGCACTAATTAACATGTGATATCTTGTTTGTCTAATCCTCACAAAAAACAAAGTGCAAAAACTACAAGCTGTGTTTTACAGTGGGTTAATTTTTTGGACTAATGCTTGACTGAGAGCAGAAACTGTGTGTGTGTGTGTGTGTGTGTGTGTGTGTGTGTGTGTGTGTGTGTGTGTGTGTGTGTGGATTGGGTGGATGTCAGAGGGTCTGATTTTGGCCTCCAGCAGTGTGAGTGAAGTGGTGGTGTTGGTGGTGTTGTGGGTTGTTGAAGTGGTAAAGGCTCTGGCGATGAGATGGCTGGCAGATGACTGGATGCTCAATGCCTTCGCTCTGCAGCTACGTCTCCCATAACATGAACTCCTCCGGCTTTCCCACCAGCTCTCTGATGAAGGTCTGTGGAAGTAGACAGTAACCAGGCAGGTGTGAAATAGGGTGAACGTAAATATATATTTTCATTGCATTTCATGATCCTCAGTCACTCATCAGATATCCATATTGAACTTGACATTTAGCATATACAGTATGGACATTAGAGGTAATCTAGTGATATTATCTATGTTTCCATTTGTCAACAAATAATGAATGTATACTAATAACAAATAAAAGCCTGAAATATCTTATTCTTCTGTGCCATAGGCTCTGTTGTTGTCTCAAAAACATCAGTAAGTCACATTGTTGCACTCATACAACGTGTTCCTTCATAAGCCATGAATGCACTCCTGGTTTATTTTGAGTCAGTCTCATTCACCATCCTGTTACTGAAAAACTCACTGGAGCACCAAATGTGGACTAATCAAAATGTAATTTTCTCCTTTTTAGATGTTTTTTCAAATGCCACCACTATTTTAGGAAATTATTTAACTTTCTTAAGAGGCCTGAAAGAAACAATATATTTGTGAGCTGTTTGCATTTTTCTTCCATTGTTACTGAGAATAATGGGCTTTGATGCTGATAGTAGCACTGACTGGGAGACAAAATACTGTGAACTCTTATTACAGAGGAGGGACATGAGCATTTTGAGGAAGCATCTCGCCTCATATGCTATATGGAAACATCACAAAACATCTGGATCACTTGCCGCTGATAGTAACTCCAGATCACTGGTGATAAAACCCATACCCATGCACTAAATGACAAAAACAATATCCACACAGCCAGGTACTATAACATTGAAAGCAAACAGCAGTGTATTGAGAAATAGTGCCAAATAAATTTGAGTGTGTAGTCTTTTCCACCCCTTTCTGAGTATTTTCAGTGTTGTTGTATCCCTTAGGTGGAAGAAAGTATGGCGCAGTTGGCCTCCCGGAGGATGATTTAAAGGCTGATGAGAAGTCACGTTCTGTCTATTCTTTTGTTTTGTGTTGTAAATGTGTTGTTCATGATTACTCATGACCACTGTCAAAATAAGTCACTAAAAATGTTGAAAATATAATAAATCAGTGTGTGATCGTCGATGACACTTTTAAACATAACATTTGGTTCACCTCTTTCTAGCTTACTTTCTATAATGGTGAAATTTTTATGCTGTGAGAGAACACAGTGCCCAGTTGTAGTATGTTATGACAGCAATTATTGATGCAAGGATACGGCCAAAACAATTAACCTGATCCAATATTGACTGTAAGCATTTATTCGGCTCTGTTCATGTGCTTTGTCTTCCTTTTATGAACATTAAGGGGCGGTAGAAAGGTTCAGATCTAGTCTTGGCTGTGGCTGTTTATGTTGGTATTCTGTCTATTAATGTCTTTAGGTACAAACCTGAGTAGCGCTGATCTTGACCAACCTATTTAATTTAGCTCTTGCATATGCTATGTTGGTTTTCGCCATCTCTCTCACATTGGCTTGCAAGAGCTCAACCACTTTTGCGGTCTAAGACAGGATGTTTTCTTCTGTCTCACTTTGCACTGCGGGCAGACTGGGTTTTCAGTGACTCACTATCACAAAGTGGTGTTACAGAGATTGGATGGATAGTGCTAGCCGGTTGTATCTTCCAACTTTAGTGAAAAAGAGTTTCCACTGCTGTAACATGAAGGAATTAAGTTTGATGCTGAACTTTACAGCTTTTCTTCCTGAATATGTGATAAATGGCTGTTAATGCCAACATAGCTGTGCAGCGATGGCAAAACTGACTACTCAAGCAAATGTAAAGGATAGTTCAAAATATATCAGAATCTGTCTTTAAACAATACTCATGTACCCATATGAATAGCAGAAAAACAGGTTTTGCTTGCAGTATTCCTCCTGTCCATACTGGCTGAGACACCTGGCGTAAGTGATGAGGTACTCAGAATCACACAGTCCTATTTCTATGGGCAAAAATCCATCCAGTACAATCATTCAGTTAAAATAAGGCTGCAGTAGTTTGAGCTCAGCACAGACTTGACGCCTCATATCTCAGACAAACTAAAAAATCTAATAAACTGCTGGAACAAGGGCTGTGGATATGATTGCCACTGGAAGCATTTAAAGGATTTCTGTGACTAGCATGCACAGAATAGATGTCCAATGTTGTATTAAAACAGAGTTAGAAAAAAAAATGTAGTATCATGAGTCTGAATAGAAAAAAGAAAAGCTGCTGATCCTCCTATACTGCCTGTGTTTGCATCTCTGTGTGAGCCACAGTGTCCCAGAAAGACTGTTGTTTGAGCATTAAAATGCAAGGAAAGGCAAGAAGGGACACAGAGAAGCCATTGTTGGATCATGTGGAGACAAGTGGATTTGGTGTCAGGTGCCACAACTTCAGTTTGGCTGTGTGTGCGCTTCATGCAGGTATATATTTACGCCATAATGTATGTAATCGCTCGGTAATCTTGTGTTGGAAATGTAAGAGCCAAAAGTTGCTTATACCCCTCTGTTGACCTGCACTTTTGAAGAAGTTCCTGTTCAAAAGAGATAATGTTGTAATAAACCAGTAATAAACACCATATATGAACTCTTTCTAAATATGACTCCCCAACTAAAATAAAGCCATCTTAATGCTGAAACTTGCAAATCATGATGTGAAGTAAGCTGTGACTGATGACAAAACCTTCTCTTCTAATACATAATCAGCTCCTACAATCACTGTTTGAATGAATGCAAGTCCGCGTTACCTGCTTTGACTCTCTCCTCAACGTCATGCAGGTCAACAAGTCATCAATGTTCACCTCCTCCTGTGTCACTCTCCTGAACACACACACACACACACAGCAGTGGGTCAGTGAGAGTTGGTCACCCACTAATTGAGAAAGGTGTGGATTTAAATCTAACTCTGCGATCAGCATGCCCCAGTGCCCTCATTATGCTTCTGTCGATAGTGTATATGTATGTATGTATGTGTTATTAATATAACCTATATATATTATAGTACTAGACCCTGAGCAAACTTAAATATGAATGTGTGTATGAAATGGGTGAATGCTTGTTACTGTACTCTAAAGAGCTTTAAGGTAGTGCGATAAACCAGAATATAAACTATATAAATGCAGTCCTCATTTGCCATTTTCATTCAGGTTTCAATTTATTTAAACGATTTAAAATATATATATTTAAAGATGGTTCAGTTAAAGGGACTTTTACGCATCACAATCTGTTTACAAGTGTTGGGGAATACTATTGCATACAAGTTGTGTGCTGTAAAGCCTTCTATTGCTCCAGAGGGAACTGTGTGAAATCTGATGAATGTCCTAAACCGATGTCACTTGAGTCATTATCATTTGGGTTGAAGCTTGAAAAGTTGAAGAATCTTTGGAGTTAGAAAGTAATGTGCTTACTACACCTCTGTATAGAAGCCCAGTGATCACTCAGTCACACATGTGGTTAATTCCAGGAAACCTTGAGATGCTTGTGACAATGAAAAAACGTTGGGTACTTTAGGAGAAATTCAGGCCAGGTCAGCCTGTGGAACCATTAGAAGAGATAAGAAATACCTCCTCACACATTTCCAATATCTCCAAAATAATCATTTAAGTTTCAAAAGCAACTGAAGGTTTTGGATTCAGCCCACACCCACTGCATGTCCATCATGTTTAGGCTCTGGGGGCTGAAAAGCAACAATGTTCACGTAATACAGTAACAGGGGCCTGCTGTGTGTGAACAAACGACCATTGTACCAGCTGGGTGAAGGGACAGTCCCACCCACCCATCCACAGCACTCTGCCTGTGTAATTAGGCAGAGCCCTTCGAACAAGACTGGAACCCACCAGCTTCATCCCCATACTCTGATACTCACACTGATACTGTAGCTCCCTACAGCTAATTTCCCTACAAATGAAAAATTAGCAAGGGTTTGACTGTGTGCAACAAAGTGATGCTTGTCTGAGTTGTTATGTTTTCACCACAGGCTGCTTTACAACAAAACTGATCAAATCATATTCTAATTGGACCATCCAGGCCACTGGCTCTGGGCAAAAGCCCTTTGTGAGAGCTCAACCCTGTTTGGTCCTTACAGTTCACAGTTTCTTTATCATTGTGAAACTCTGAATTCTGTTTTCTTATAATCAACATATTTGACATTCACAACACATTCCTGCACTCAGTGTCCAAAAATACACTCCTCTCCCCATGTCTCCCCTCAAGAGATTCTAATCTCCTATCAGCTGCCTCAGCAGCCAGATGCAACAGTGTTTATCTCCTCCAGGGACATACAACAGCACTTCCCCTGCTCCATAACCTTCCCCTCTTCCTTTTTCTCATCATTCACCCTTGTCTCAGTTTCCATACTGCCCATGTAAGGCAGAAACCCCCAAGACAGATACAGGTCTCAGAGAGGAGGACAGCAGTGGACCGCACATCTGCAGGACGTTTGGCCTTGTAAGGAGAACCAGGCTGCCCCACCTCTCCCCTCCACTAAACACCTCATACATTATAGGAGCAGGAGCTGAGTTTCAAGACTATGATGCAATCTCAATGTGACATAACAGTCTTGACAAAATACAACTTTCATTTCATTTTTAAAGCTCTCTGCTTCAGTTTTCAGATTTTACTGTGGGGGAAGATACAGATTTTAAAATGTACATGTACATTGTTTTGAGGTTATTTTCTAAAGAGAAGATACTTAATACAAAACTGCAGACCAGCCAAAGCTCTGTCTTTCTTTTCTCTTGGTAACCCACCTGACCCAAGTACAGCCGGTCCAGGCTCTCGTCGATCCACTTCTCCACGTCCAGCCGCCTCTGCAGCTCCTTCCTGTTGTACTTCACGGTAACCCGTGCATGTCTCTTGGGGATACTACACCCGTGATCACCAAACGACCCCAAATCGGATGAATGAACTTCGTCATTTTCCAGAAGCGTCGTCCTGGTCCGACCGCCTGCCATTTCTGGTCTGGACTGGTCTGACTGGTTTCTCGTCTTTCCCCAAGCGCAGGAGGAGAGAGCAGCGCAGGGAGGCGATGACGGCTCACACTGCTGGGCACAAGTGTTTTTTTTTTTTTTTTTTTTTTTTTTTTTTTTTCTTCCTCAGTTGATGTTTATTTACAGTGTGTCCATACAGGCGATTTACATATGAAATCACATTGTCTTGTAAAAAACAAAATAAAAAATCGCTTGCAATAGATTCAAAATGTACACAACAGAGTTAGTCCAAATGACAAAATACAGTTTGTAGAGGTCAGGACAGGAAATATTCAGCTAATTAAACAGGTGTGGCTGCAACATCAGTTTACTGTCACAGCCCCAAACTGTTTGGTAGATAGAACATCAACACATGTCAACACTCAAGTGCTCTCAGTATCAAGTAAACAACTTCACTTCCTTAGAAGCTTTTAACCCACTGTTCAACGAAGGTTTATACCTGCTCATGGCAAATGTCTCATGATGAAGTAACATAAGGATATCCTAGTGTTTACTTCAGTTTTGTTCCAGATATTTGAATTGAATTCTCTATGATCAATGTATGCACAGTGCTGCTCAGCCCCGCTGACTGTTCACCCAATCTGGAAATTAAGCAGAATTCAGTTTTGCCTGTATCAGTCTTACCAAAAGAACATTTGAATACTTTGGGTGTAGGTTTTAGTGGAAGCGAAATATTAAGTGGAGCATTGTTATGAACCTCACTGACTAGATTCCTCGTAACTTTTGACATCTATCATACCTTCATATAGCTGGGTTACAGTATTTATAGTGTGGGTTATATACCTATACTTGTATGGTTATTAATGTCACTACTATTCAGCCATTTTCTGCTAGCTGTTTAATGTTTCAGTTATACATTTCAGGTGACCTGTTGTATGATCACATGTCTTATGTCTTTGATATTACAGGGACTTGTGCAGTATCTCAGCCAAACAGAACTGAAGTCAGATATCCACTAGAGGTCGTATCTGTAGGTGAGATGCACCACAAACTGTATATGATAATTACAACATCTTAAACAGTATAATAACTAATTGAACAAGTTGGCATTGATCACCTAGAGCTGAAATGATTCATTCACGACAAAGTCATTTTTAGAATTTTTGGCATTTTCACCTGATTTATATCATTGTAAACTAAATTTTGGAGGTTTTCCGTAGTTGATCGGACAAAACAAGTAACTTTACCAGAGTTTTTTTTTTTTTTTTTACTATTTTCTGGCATTTCTTGGACCAACTGCCAACTACCATAACACCATAAAAAATACCCTGACAACAAACCAGTTATCTTAATTTCCTTACTGTGTCTGAATGAATAAAGGCACAGGGTTCAAGCATGGGGAACAGATTTAAATCCAGAATCACATCAAAACAAATCTTTTATTCCACATCACAACCACCACATGATGAAATTAAATAATATGAATGAAAACATGTAACATAACACAAACTTTGGCATGAAATCAAAATGGCACATGAAAGAGCAACGTGATCATTAGAATAGAAACTATATATATATAAATTACAGTAATGGCTGACTCTGTGTGATAAAGCACATTTTCCTTATATCCCTGCTCTGAATATCTTTGGGATATTTCACACCAGCCTGCAAAGCCCATGAAACATCCAGGTACAACATCAAGCATCGGTCTTCATTCAGCATCATATAAATATATCTCTACATCTGTGACAATCAAAGTGAAGCTATAAACATAAGTTTTCAAATAAATAAATAATATAAAGAATAAAAATGATGGTACGCACAATAAGGAAATAATGACCAAAGGAAGATTGAAAAGCGAAACAAAAAATTCTGTGTTTAAAAAAATGAGAAACAATTTAAAAAGTGAACATATAACAATAACCCAATAAAACATATTTTTGGGCAGGTTTTCCAAAGGTGGTCAGAGTGTTGTGACTTCCTGTATTTGGTTTGTGTTGTAGGTCCAATGAAAGGTGTATCATATTTTTGTCTCTTTGGGTCTTAAACATGGAAGAGCTTTGCCCTATATACTTTTTCATTAATCTTTGTAGATCATCTACATCAGAATAGTTCATTTGACAATATTGTGTTGCCTATGCTTATATTTTTAAAGGTATAGTATCTCCAGCATGAGCAGAGCAGTTTTCAGCTCATGAATCTGCCCCTGTCCTCACTGTGCATGAAGAGAGAGGCGCAACAAGTGCTAATATTCTTCTTTCCCTGTTTGAACGTCTATGTTTTCTCTCTGTTTCATCTAAGCCCTGCTCCAGAGCCCAGGCTGGCCTCGTCCCTCCACATAAAGTCCTGACGGTCACCTCTGGCCAGGCTGCTCTCCACAGGATTGTGCCTGTACCCAGATCTGCCATCTGGGCAGAGGGAGAGGCTGAGGCGAGCTGTACTGTTGCTGATCTTGAACAGGCCATTAGGACTGAGGAAGGCTTCTCTCTCGCTTCCTCCCAGGTTGTTGACCGTCTCCAAGTCATTATAAACTGCAATGTCACTCAGCTGCTTCCTCCCTTGCAGCCTCCTTCTTCTCCTCAGGAAGATAATGCCTGCCACCAGAACCAGCACCAGAATAGCTAGAATGCAGGAGATGGTGAGGGTGGCAGAGGAAGGCTGGGAGGTTTGGCGCAAGGCTGGCTTGAAACTGGGCTGAAGCGTGAACTCACAACTCGGACCCATGAAGCCCTTGGGACACTGGCATACTGGCCCGGTGAAGTGGGTGAAGCAAGTGCCACCATTCTGGCATGGACGGACACCGCAGGCATCCGAGCGCACACTGCAATTCTTGCCAGTGTAACCCAAGGTGCAGGAGCAGGTGTAGTCATTCACACCATCTTGGCAGGTTCCGGCATTCTGGCAGGGGCTTGAGGCGCAGTCATCAATATTGATCTGGCAGTTGGCACCAGTAAAACCTGCCTGACAGCGGCACAGGATGCTCTGGCCAAGATCCAGACACTCACCACCTGCAGAACGGGAGAAATACTCTGTTCAGCATCCAAGAGATCAGGGACAACCGTTGATTTAACACAGCATGTGTTGGGATTACATTTAACACTGTCTTTGTAGTGTTTAGTGCTGACAGTAACAGATCATCACTAAAACTATTTCATTTTCAGATTTTTAAAAAAAACTGCTGATCTGCACATGCGCCACAAGATGTCGCCAGAGCGGGGCCCTCTCGTGTCCACTCACCGTTCAGACAGGGCCTGTTGCTGCAGCGGTCAAGCTTCTTCTCACAGTTGGAGCCAGTGTAGCTGGGAGGGCAGCGGCAAGTATAGCCACCAGTCATCGTCTCTACACAAGTTCCGCCGTTGAAGCAGGGACCGTCGGCGCACGTCATGGCAATGATCTCGCAGTTCTTACCGTAGAATCCCTGAGGGCAGGTGCATGAGTAGTCGTTCTCCAGGTCCTGTGGTGGAAGAAAAACCTTCATGTTAAAGAGGAAATATCTGGAAACAATTTGAAGTTTGGCAAGGACTGTGAACTTGTTTATTTCTTTGTATATAATAAAGGGATCATTAATGACTAGTATTAGTGCATCTAATTCCATTGTATACTCACGTTGCAGCTGCCTCCGTTCTTGCAGGGGTTACTGTCGCACTCATTGGTCTCCAGTTCACAGTTGGTGCCTCCGAAGCCGGGCCGGCAGGTGCAGGTGTAACTGCCCTGGCCCGTGTTGGTGCAGGTTGCGCCGTTGGCGCAGGGCTTGTGGTTAGTGCAGTAGTTGAGATCCTGGTCGCAGAAGAGACCTCCCCACCCCTCCTGACAGTTACATTGCCACGGCTGGCTGCACGTCTTCTTTAGATCGAAGACAGGTTTCCGACGCGTGAGGGTGACAGAGTGGCAGGTCCTGTAGATCTCGATAGGTCTCATGGCTATTGAGGCCTTCCATGTACTTTGAGCTTGAGAAGGTGGGAGTGAAAGCGTGAGTGTGTTTGTGGGGGGGTGCAGGGTTTGGACTATCATGTTGCCTTTGTCTGGATCTCATACGAACAGCTGTATGGTAATCAACGGCACATGGTCGGCCCTGTGGGGGCTCCAAACCCAGCTATTGTCTCCCCAAAGCGTCTACCCCCAGTACACACACACACACACACACACACACACACACACACACACACACGGACCGCTAACCCCGTATTGATTTAGGAAGGACTCTGGTCGGCTGTCGGTTCCAGCACCTGTCGCCAGCAGGGATGTGGTTCAGGGTAAACACACCTCAACTGTTATTTACACAGCAGAGTTGATCTCAGAAGCTGATATAAAATCCTTCTGTCATGATTTAAAGAACAGCACCGCAGCTTCAAGTAACCCTCCTTGTTATATGAGTTTTTAAATAGCTCTAAAATAAAATGAACAATGATTAATTGACTGTATTGATTTGAGTTTGGTTATTTTCTTTACGGTGACCGTCGCCTAGAGGTGAATTAGTCTGTTTTTCCATCTCAGTACAGTCAGACTGTTCTGATGGAGATGGAATATGTCAGTATGTCGAGGAATAAAAACATTTGGAATAAAGTGACATAAAATCAAAAGATTTCAATATGGTGCTTTCTAGAGATAATCTCACATCATAATGTGTGATAGCTTAGTGTGTTTATAATGGGCATATGGTGATAGTAGGTGGGTGTGGAGCCCATTGATATTATAATGAGGGTGTGACGCGTGCCCAAGTGGCCCCTCATATCCTGCACACGCTTCCCTTAGAACAACATGGACAAAGGAGGGAGGAAAGAAAACACAGAGATGGGGCGGCAAAAGTAAGTGTTGCTGGGTGTCTGTCGGCCCTGCAGTTCTGGTGTTATTACGGTCCACAAACGCGCCAAACTTTGAGCCCTGAACAGTTTCTGGCGGACTGAGGATCAATGAATTTAGGTCCCTTACAAAATGAGGACAATTTTAGTTTGACTACACTTCTTCAAGTTACCCAACTAGAATTAGAACAGAGGGTTTTCGATTAACCGTTCTGTTCACAGATTAGAAATAATATAGAATAATTTAACAGCAAATTAACACCACCACCCTACATCAAATGCCTTGTCTTCTGTGTCTATCTTAGGATCCATGTCTAAAATGGTGCTGAAAAAATATACTGTCTATTACTAAAATAGCGCAGTAGCAATATTATTATTTGGAGGCATGTAAAGGAGAGGGGCTCTTACATCAAGGTTTTAATTATCTGAATGTATTTCTAAGATCATTTTATTGACTTGGCTTGACTTTGAAAGGGTACCAGCAATTTCTTCGTGCATTCTTATTAGCATTATTTATAGTGATTTTGTTCTTTCAGAAAGACAAGACTTGTGGGAGGTCTTGTACAATCCTCTGCTGACTTCTTTATAAAATCAACTAATATTTGAACACTTCATTGACTTGAAAACATTATAATATCCTCCTTCCAATATCTCTAAAATAATACATCTATGTATGATCTGAATGAACTGCTGCTAAATAAAGCTATATAAATAAATAACTGAGGCAGGCACCGACACCAGCTGTAGAATGCTTGGTCTGGAGATTGGCTCAAGTGTTAGATTCCAAATATTACGACAAGATCAGACAAACAAAACGATTTCGATATCATTCTTTTCAGTCAATCCCAAGGAGGAAACAGTGAAAATAAACAAAACCTGGAATGAGAAAACTGACAGACTAGCTCCAGAAATGCGACATTCCCATAAAATGAATCATACCTAGATCAATTTCAGCATCAAATTGTGTGTGTGTGTAAATGTCTCTATACATTATATCATATCTCTTAAATATCTCATACAACCTTCATGTCACACACATAGCTCATACATCATTAGCATCTTTTATTCCATCTACAGTACCTGCTGCATCTCTCTGTGAGGAAGGGTGTGTGTGTGTGTGTGTGTGTCTTGTGACAGAGAGCAGATGGACAGCACCTCCGGCTGCTGTCATCTGTATTACTTGCAGGAGTGTGACATGAGCGTGCCACGGGGCATGGGAACCAAAGAGGAGTCATGTCATCCCCCTAAGACCTCCCATTAGTTTGAGTGGCCTGCATCTGCCTCATCTCCAGCCCACTGCAGCTTGGAGACCCTTCTCCCAGAGGACGTTTGGTAACAGAGAGGGGGGAGCTGCTGCAAATCTGCCCCATGCAGGCCCCCAGGGGAGAAGTCGGCCTGTTGTGGCCACTTCTGCAGCCCCAGCCTGCTGTCTCACTGTGGGACAATAGGAGGTGTGGAATGGGTGTCTGGTGGGTTGTGATGTTCTGTTTGTGTGTGTGTATGTGAGTGTGTACACACAGCCTCAAATTTATGCATGTCATTGGTTGATTGGTTGATCTCATTAAAATGCTGATGCTGGCACTGTAAACAGTCAATGCTCATAGCCCCTGCCACTCCTCCCCACTGAGAAAATGTATGTAGTCTATCGAGGATGAGGTGTCTGGAGCTGCATTCTAAGGAAAATGACTGTCTGTACACATAGACAGAAATACTGTGTCTTATGTCTTTCTGACTGTCCCCTGGGCACGGATCAAACTGCGTTTTGAAACATTTAGGCTATTGTATCTTCGCTTCTCAGGCCATCTAAAGCTACCGCACCCATCTCCCTTTTGATCTCCCTTCAGACTCTTGTGACAGCTGGCATACAGTACTAGAGTAAGAATTACTGTACTTTAATTAATGTCCTTTGTCACGAACATGTAACTTCATCTTTAACTGTTTAACCATTCATTTTTGTTTTTTAATTCACTTTACAGCAGCCTTTCTAGATTAGTCAAGCCAAGTCAATTTATTCACATGTTAAAAATGAACCAATTGACCAAAGTACTTTTAATAAGTAGCACAATCACTGTTTGTCATTGAGGCCACATACTAATCCTGTAAAAATATAACCAAGGATCTTTTATTGACACTGACAGGGTAACATGTTTCACTCAGTGGTTCATCAGGCTCATCAGAGCAAAGTAAAGCCAGTTTGTTAATAACTGTGGAGAATCAAAGAGCAGTTGCAGTATGTAGTCTTATAATATAGTATGAGTCCTATTGAAGTGGCACCATTAAACATTACAGTCTGTCAACTGAACATATTTCCTTCATAATCATTTTTCTCCACATATTCTATCATTATTTAGATTCATTATACGTATATACAGTACATCAACCAGTATTTACCATTCATCACTAATTATCGATCAGCTCTCACCAATATTATCACTATTCCATAGTACTGCAGCACCATATCAGTCAGTTCCCAGCATTTAAATCAAATCAGAGCTGCTTTTTATCTTCTCTGCTGCAGGGTTGTGGTTCTCTGACATGATCAGTAATACTTTCTTTAATGTTGGCATGTTAGGTAATAGAGATATGCAGGCCTAAGGTTCAGATGTGTCTCAGTCCTGTTTCTGCCTGTACAGCAGAGACTGAAACTACAGAAACGACATCCAGCCTTATGACAGCTGGTTAGACAGATAGTTTACTGACTTAAATATGACAATACAATGGTGGTGATCCTTTACTTTTATTAAGTAAAAGTTGTGAGATCACAATGTGAAAATATTATGTTACACATTAACAGTAGTACTTCAGCTTCCTCCTACAGTCCAAAGACATGCAGCTTAGGTTAACTGATAACTCTAAATTGCCCGTTGGTGTGAATGGGAGTGTGACTGGTTGTTTGTCTATATGTGTTGGCCCTGTGATCTGTTCAGGGTGTACTCTGCCTCTCACCCAATGTAGCTGGGATAGGCTCCAGCCAAATATTTTTAGAAACATCCCATCACTGCAATACAAACATATGAATGAATTTGATATTATTAGATTAAAATATTTCCAGATATGTATGACACACAGACTCACGTCTCTGTGCCTATATATAAATAGTGAACTATGATCATTTAAATTATACTCAAATTTTAGTCTATGTGAAGCTAACAGTAACACTATATATATGTTACCTCCATTACTTGAGCCACCTGAATGTTGACATGATTTTGATATCAAGCCAATCTGAGTACATAACCCAACAGATCATCATCCTTGTCAGGTTGATGCTTTATAGGAACATTTTCTCCCATCAAAACCCATGTATGGCTGGTTACTGAGACAACATCTAATTATTGCCTTAACATATGGAACAAGAAATAATCTGTCTCTGAGTCACTGACAAAGTCACAAATCCTCCCTAAAACAAAAGATTATGAGTGAGCAGTGAGATAAATAAAACTGAACTGTTTGGCTTAGCAGCAGATGTATAATTACTCTTTTGTTGGGGCACAAAAGTCGGCATGATAATAATTTAATCTCATCCAAGCTGAGAGACAGATCTGCCTTCCTTCAACCCTACCTTTCCTGCACCAGCCCAGACTCTGTCCTTCAGCAGTTTCAGTGGCAGATGGGAGATGAAAGGGGGAGCTGGGAGGATCGAGGGAATGAGAACAGGTGGGGGTTAAAACTGAAGAAAAGGAAAGGGCACAGGGGTCAACTGGAGCAATAGAAAGGGGGAGGAAACTTACATATAGACTTGCAGAGGGACAGGTCGATGGATAGATTTTTTCCCCTTTATTATTCTTCTTTACATCCATGTCTCTTGCCAGATGTCGACCAACTATTGTTACACACGAAACATTTCTGTGGGTTTGGAGAAAGATGAAGAATTAAGCAAAACTAAACAGCTATATAGACGTTTGGGAAATATTTTGTTCAGTCGAGTGGCACTGTAATCTGCAACGGTATTTAGATATGTACATCATTTGTTTTAACCCAGTTTATTTTCATGTAGTGTATATTATCTGAGTTAGAGTATATTTTCGATCCTGAACATTTCCTTTGATGATGTAGCATTCATTCAACCTCATGGATATAACACATCCTGTGAAATAGTACAGAGAAATGCAGCATATAAAGGCATTTATTAATTGAATTCAGCCAGGAACAGTTTTTGAGTAAATATTCACTTTCTAAGCACAATAGACTAGAGTTGTATGTTATTCTAAAGAGACAGAAGAGAGTTAGAATCAAGTAGAATACAGTTTTATAGGCATTCAAAGTGAATAATAGCCTTTCAGAGAGGCTTAAGTCTCAGGTTTAAGGGCTCCGTAAAGAACTGAAGGTAAAAGACCAGCTCACAATGTGAATACAGCTGCCTATTCAGGACTACAGCCCCCCAGCCAGACACTGATGCTGCCCCCTGCCTTCCAGCTATGGAGGAAGCCCAAGCAGACTGTTGAACTCCTGCTGCATCCCGCCCTCCACCCCTCCCTGCTGCGGCATGCTGGACCAGCCCCAGCAGCTGTTTAACCAACTGAGGCAGAAGGGACTGCAGGGGAACAATGCAGTTTGAGTTAACTCTCCCTCTTTCTCTCTCTCTCTCTCTGTGTGTGTTTGTGTGTGTGCACGCACGCTCGCGTTAGTATTTCATCAAGAGCAGTGCTCTACAGATCAGCAATTCTGATGCTAAAATCCTAACATCCTTAGCTTTATTTATGGTAAAAGATGGAACTACTGTTTTAGAATTACAAGCATTTGAAATAAATCTCCTGTTAAATATCTATAATGCATTTAACAGAATTTTATTTGACATGACTCAGTAGGGACTGTAATAATCCACAATGGTCCACACTTGTTCTCCACAATTAACTTGTCCACCCTCAAATAAATACACCGGAAGATAGGTGCTTTCAGTATTTGGAATGGTAAGGATAAATATGACACATCAAAATGTAATACAGTACAGTCATAACACAACTGATTTTCACTGACGTGGCAGCCAGGAGCATGTGAGTGTCTTCAGTCAATTTCAAGTAACCTGAACTTGTGAATAAAGACTGGCCAACCACATAATTATATCACATTACTACACATGACCTGTTGTGATACTGGTTTATAGTAATGTAAGTGGTTTCCAGTTTAAATTCTTTTTTGTCTTATGTTTTATTAAACACTCATTTAAATGCTTCACTATTTGCCCTCAGATCATTTGAAGGAATGCCACTGACCTATCCATTTTAAAGGCTTGGTTCTTTTACCACTTCATTACTAATGAAACTGACTTATCATGCCAACCTTGAAAAACTGTTTTGATTGTATATTGCATTAGTTGTTTCATCTTGTTTATCAGCTCCGAGTCAGCACAGTCTAGTGTTGCAGAAAGTCTGTGCTGCAGAGCCCCCTACTGCAAACTCCATGAACCTGCCAAACTGGCTGAACATTAAGACCAAAACCAATGTTTTGACTCTAAACTCTGTAACCTCCCTATCCGTCCTGTGGCTCTCAACTCCAAGCTCATTCATTCCTGCTGAAGAATCTCTAAAAATGGGTCACAAATATATAATTTTATCTTTTCTTTATCTTTTTAGAAAACGCTGCTCAAACAGGAGGAAATTGCACACTTGTTATGAACTATTTTAAGCAGTGGATTAATACACATTTGGTACTCCAATGATGGTGAATATTTACAGCAGCAGGACATGGTGCAGGAGATTTTTTTTAACCAAAAACCACTACAATGTTCACATTCATTGTTATGAAGTAACATGTCACCCAGTGCAACAGCGTGGCTCATTAATGTGCTTTTAATAATTTTTTGACAACAACGGATAGGACTATATGGCACAGAGGATACAGGACACAGACAATACTTTGGTATACTAGTTTGGTCTTTTGATGATACTTGATGACAATGAGAAAACTTTGAATATGATCAGATTCATCCTTTCAGCTCTAATTTTCTTCTGTTATCTATTTATTTTTACACTTCTCTCTTTAGTTTAATTGGACAATCAGTCTGTGAAGCAGTCCATGTTTTCAAATTTTAGACTATTTGATTATCTGCAATGCATTATCTTCACTAAAGTCAGATATTATTAATCAACAGGTATTTGTATTAGAACCAATCTAAAGATATCAAGATAGATTTAATTTATAAAACAATAAAGGGGATTTACGCTTTCTAATAACTAGATATCTGAATTATGTCCACTACAGCACTATTCAGACTCTGACTTTTGTTCTGTTTAAATACATGTGGGGTTTATTCCATGTGTTTCAAAAGGAATTATAGAAACTTTCATTCAAGTGTTTATGTTTGTAATGTAAAAAAAACTAAAAGAGACAATCACAAAATATTCAGTTACAGGTATTTTCAAAGTATTTAACACACCTTGTTTAGCTTTCAGATATATGGACCATATAATGGTCAGGTGCAGAAATCCACTTACCATTACAGTACATTTGATAATCTCCAGACATTGATGCAAGAGAAAGCTACAACTTATACGAGGACACACACATGGATTTGACTGACATTTGAAGATTAAAGACTCATTCTTTGCATGTCAACATGAACAGAATGTAAAGGCTTTAAAAGTGGTGTATGCGTAATAAAAAAGTTTTACAATGCGAGTTGTAGGAGTCTCACTTTCAGTAGCAAAAAAATGAAAAAAAACAAAAAAAAAACACCCTCCACATGTTCTTTCCTTATGGCTAACATTGGTTATTTTCTCAAACCATTTTCATGTAACTGTGCAGACAGCAATTCCATCAATACTTTTCCACGAATACAGTTTTAAAATATAGCCACAGAAAATCTGTTGAGTACTATCAAAAAGTACAGTAACCAGTGGTGGAGTCCAAAGGAACTTGAAAGTTCCTGTGCCTGAAGGCCATGTATAAAGTCAGTGATACAACTTAACAACTCTGATGCTTGGTTGCTATAATGCTGGCCGTCCATTAAGTTTGTCATGCATGAGTGCTATGGCTCCACCTGTGAAGTCTCTGAGAACTTGCACTGTCTCCCGCTGGAGTTGCAGCGACTCCCGCACAAACTCCTGTTGAGTCTCTGCCAGCTGTTGCACCGACTCAGACAGCAGCTCCAGGGAGCGTGAAACCGTCTCCAGCAGGATGTTGGTGGCATGTTGCTCTTGAAGGCTCAGTGATGCATTATGCAGCATGCTGTCCCTAGCGTTCTGAGTGGGCTGACCTGGCATCAAAGGTGCAGCTGAAGACGTTGAAGGTCCGGAGGACGTCTGAGGTTGTCCTTGTTTCTGGATGCCATTGTTTCCTTGATGATCCTCTGTTGGTTTTGCTGCCTGAGTGGAAGGAGGCACGTCATCCCTTTGGTCATCGTCCGACTCTCCAAACGCAGCTTCAGTATCTTGAATCAAACAAAAAGGCTCGTCAGTGTTTTCTCATTACTGAAACATGTTACAAAAATTCAAGGTCTTTCCTAATTTATATCCGAAACTTGACAACTCACCTTCTGTCGCAGGTACTTCATACTGCACATCAAAGGCAGGTTGTGAAGAGTCACCTACAACATTCAAAGAATTCAAATTAAATAATATGAATGCATTTCTTCACAATAAGCTTAGTTTAGCTGTTAAAACAGTTAATCTAAGACATCAGTCACCCACATACCATTACTTTATATCTTGTAAGCAAAATGTGTATTTTCTGAGGAAGGTGACATGAAGTAGCTGTAACTTTATGAGTGTTGTGTAGACCTTTCAACTTCAGTGGCATTAAGACTGAAAAGATGGTGAGTTAATATTGATAAAATGTTCAGTTTTGATTTAACTATTCCTTCGGGCACTCGTGAGAAGAACCACTGTTGTTAAATAGAAACTCATTCGCTACCTGACTGTGCAGGTCCACTCATGGCGAAGGAGGCAGGTGGGGGCATAGGCGTCATTTCCAACCCACCATTGGGAGAACTTTGCATTCCTATCATATCCTCCTCTTCCATTTCTTCTTCCTCCTCTGGCACATCATCATCATCTCCCAGAGGGCCAAAGTCACCAATGTTCTGGTCTTCCTCGTCCATCTCCAGGATCTGAAGCACTATTTTCTCTGTCTGATTAAGGTCTCGGGAAAGACGTGAGTTGAGGCCCCTGTTGGGCACTGTCCCTGACCGCATAGCAGCCACTTTCCGCTTGGTGTCACATTTAAGGTCAGACCATTTCTTGATGACCTCAATGACTTCACGTTGGCACTCCCCAATCTCATTGACACGTGCAGTGATCTCTGCCCATGTGCGTTTCTTCATGTCTGTTGGCACGCCACGATTGAATTTGCCTTTGGGGGAAAAAAAAAAATCAGAAATACCTTGTAAGTGCTTGCCTTGAAATATCAGTGGTCATGTCACGTCACTTTCAACAATTTATTAACAAATTTACTGGAATTCCTAGTTTACCCTTATATTCTCAGGCAATGTTATTCCCTCTGCTTAGCCATGTTTGGTTTGTGTTTTTGACTGACAAGATACATCACTCACTCACTTTCTGGAAACCCAGACACAAAACCTCAAAGCTCCATCTCTTCTTTTAGAAGGTGAATGAGATCATTCTGAATGGGACAAGCAGTTGAAGACACATACCAACAACAACCATACGATGCTTCCTCACTTCATCCAACAGTATGTGGACTTCACTGAAAGAGAAGCGAGCTTTTCTTTTCTTGAAGCGAATAACACTGTCTTGGTTGTAGTATATTGGTGAAGACATCCTCCACGCACAGTGTCAGTAGGTGTTCAACCGCTTTGTAGTCTTCTCTGTGGTCTGCTTCAACTTGTCCAGCTGTCTGCCAGGGGCTCAAGAGTCTGATTAACAACAAAGTGAAAAGAGAATGCAAGTTTTAATGGTAAATCTGCGTCACTCTTGTATTTTTTCATAAACTAAATTTTGATCTTTGATGCTGCTGCTCAAACAATTGAATTGATGACAACTGATGAAAGCTAAGATATGCCAAGTAGTATTGATGCAGTGGTAACATTAGTTCAGGCTCAACAGCTGAGCAATGATCGTGTGTACAAGTCCAGCATGATTAGCTAAACAGATAATAAATCAATATTATCAACATTTTATCTGGAACGTAGTAACATGTACAAGGCCTTATTGTTTTCACACAGTTCAGCAGATAGTGTAGATTTAGCGTGATGATAATACTATCAGCGCTAGCACTGAAAGAGTGAATGAACAATGGACGATGCTACAGTCACTTTACACATGCGATAGCATGATTAGCTAGCTATATCTAGAGACCATTCTCAGTTGCGGTCCAATGATACTTTCACCTTTATTGCCCTAATTATTTTAACAGGTATCAGTTGTTTAATTTCCCTCAAACAATGCAACACAGACTTAGTTAGCTATTTTTAGTTTAATGTTAACACAACAACACACACTGGGTTAGCTCTCTTGGCAGCAAGAGGTTAGCTACCTCTACGTTACAGTCAGAAATGGCTATTGAAGCACTTAGATCAGGTAACCTCATTTGATGAGGTGCACGTTAATGGAAGAAATAACTAATGAGATGGTGAACATACCCCCAAGTCAAAGAAGTTGGGATTTGGTCCAAAAACGTAAAGATAAACTTCCTTATCGCCAGAATAGCTACTGTCAAGCTAGCCAGTATGAAGCTAACGCTACACAAAAGATGTCCGGTTAGCGTTTGATAGGTAGCCTGTCTACAGCAGGTAGCTAAAACATTGCTGACAAATGCGATATTAGTATAACGATATTTACCACGTTTTAGAACTAGTTTCACATGTAACTCATAGAAACAACCACGGTAATCTGGTGATAAATTAGTTGCTTTGACTAATTTCTTACATTTTCCCCGTTGCAATGGTGGTTTTATTTTGAAGGAGTACGTCTAACTTCTTGTATCGTTTGCTGGCTTGATCCAACTATTGACAGACAGACACACACACGGAGGAAATGTGGGTGTCCAGCCCAAGAACACCACTGTGGCTTAAGTCTCTCCTCACTCCTGACGCGCTTGGTTCTTGACGAGGCGGGCGTTGGTGTTTGTCCCTTTAGTGCATTAACAGTAAGCATGCTGGAAGTGTCCTGGTCATGCAAAATATAAAAATGTTCGATGTGTCTCAGTGGGTCAGGTTTCCTGTCAGTGGAGGGCACTGTTGTCTTATTTTGCCATTTTCCTTATTAACCCTCATGTTGTGTTCATTTCATGTTAAACAATTTTGTGTTCCCGGTCAAAAATGACCGTTCCATTAAAACTCACCATAACAACCTGTAATAATACATATTATCACTACTTCTTGTGTTAGATTTTTTAATTAAGTTCTTGCGAATATTACAAGTTTTGAACTTCTATATATTCATAGTGGCCCGTGTGCCTCATTGATCTGAGCTTATGTATAAGCATCGATTAATCGAGTTCTAAAAAACATAATTTCTGGATTATTTTGACTATAAGAAATAATCAGATAACACATGGTATTCTGTTAATTACAGAGTACTTTGTGTCAAAGTTACCAAGGACATTTGTTTTGAAACCATTTAAATCTTTTTTATCCCGGTTGTCAAAGCGAATCACCTGTGACAACGTGAAATTTCTGGAGTGACATGGTGGCCCGAAAAATTGTCCGACCAGACTCATCACTTATTTCCTGGTCTGGATTATATACGGTCATCTTCAGCTTCTGACACTTCCTCCTCAAATCCATCCTCACTGTCAGTTTCCTGGCCTCTCCCCTCCTCATCAGTGTGGTGATCATCAAATATGTAATCAAGAGCCTCACGGTATATCGACCTGCCATGGTGCTGCCACACAATGAACTGTGAGCAGAGCCTTCAAAAGTATTATATATCTAAGATACGGGAAAAGTTCTGTGTTATTTAAATTATGTTACAATTTTCTGTGAGAACTGTCAACACAGGTGTTGTTCCGGAGGGAGAGAGACTCTACTGGGCAAAGGTTCCTGCAGTGGTTGTGGTTGTGGTTGTGTTTGTGTGGAGGGGGGGCTGTTATTTGGTAACTTTGAAGCATAACAGAAAAACTTAAATGTAAGTTGGTTCCTTTTAAGTTCAAAATGTAATGTACCATTTCAAATCACTTTTTTGCCAATCTGAATGGTCCAGACACAGATCCCTGTTCAAGCCAAATAAGAATTTATTAGTCACTGACTAATGACTCAAAGGAGCACACCACAAATTGTCAGCAGTGCACCAACAACAAGGCTGACACATTTAAGATACCCTTCCTTTTATTCCAAATATGGCACAGGCATTTATTTTACCAAACATTTTCAGTAACAGTATAATGACTGTGGCTACAACTGCAAGGCTAAAAACCCCTTAATAATGCATCTTACCTATTGGCTGCATGCATTAGTGGCACACACATCTGTTATATATAATCAATTCACACATTGTGCTGGCATTATCTATTTTGAATAAGTACACAGTGATAAGTGGTAAAGTGATCAGAGCAAAGTTGCAGTGCCAGCATTGACACACAATAGCAAAACATGAGCCTGCCCAAATATAACATTGTCTGTAGGGATGTTAATGTACATGACTATTACTGAGAGGACATAAAGCTGGATATAGTGAATATATACATTAACAAATGACCTTTAATATTAGGTCACTTTGAAGAAAGTTTGGGATTTTAGAGTTTCATTGATTGTATTCATGATTATCAGTGGCTGTAGAAAGAATGGGGATTCCTGACCACCATGCATGTACAATAACAGTGCAACTCTGAAGCAGGATAATGGAGTGTACAAATCATTAAACCATGATTTGCTTGTGATAGGCTGTGGTGCAAGTGATACATAATTCATACATCTTCCTAACTTTCCTTTATGCTTTTAACAAAATAATTACTGATCTCACATGTTTCAGTGAACAAGAAGCTAAGCTGTCATCATTGGCCCTGGGCTTGGTTTCACAGAGATACTGTACTGTGTTCTAACAAATACTAAGACTTACAAATGTATGTATATTTTTACAAAGCTGTCTTGTTCTTGACCATCTGAAAGCCTCTGCAAAAACATGGTCCATCTGCAAATTTGCGTACCTATTTTGCCCAATTAGACCACTGCTCATTGCTGTGTGGGTGTGCACAGCTTGGCTGACAGCCATTTCCCCGACACTCCTATTAGCTTTGTTGCAGCTGTTAGGGTGGGACAACGTACACCCTAACAACTCTTATGAGTACATGGGATTTGGTGACCTCAGGTAATTCTCAGAATGGCCTCACCCAGCTGGTTAGTCTTCACGTTGAAACTGGGTGGAGCTTTTCTGAGAATAAATTCCACGTACTAATTTGAATGTTAAAGGTATACACTGTCCTGCCAGCAGCAGAAAAAAATCTAAATGTCGATCATGCAGTCTACACACATCCAAACAGTTCTGAGAGGGATCTAATTAGGCAAAATATGTGACTGCCATTTGAACAACAAAACATAGCAAACCACCTTTAACCTCTGTTCACTCCAGCAGAAAACACATGCCTTGTGGAAGATTTTTACAGTGATGAGTGAAGTAAGTTTTTTTGTTTTTTGTTTGTCAGCAGGTGATACTGAGTTGACAGAAAGTGTAAATGTTAACATGAGGTTAAGGTGAACTGTCCAGTGTCAGCATTTTAGCAGTTTAAGAGAAAGAAAGACTATGATTGGCCTCCACAGACTACTTTAACACATCTTTGTGAAACCAGCCACAGCCACAGAAGAATGGGAGCTTCCTGCTTTCACATTAGGTTTTCACAAACTTATTTCTGTTAAGCATCTTGATGTTGGCCTGCCTCTTCTCATGACTTCTGACTTGAGTTCAGAGGCAGATCAAAAGCAGATGCCAAACAAGCTGACCAAATAACACATATTCAACATCCTATCATTTTTATACACCTGAATCATGTTGGCCACATCCTTTTCCAGAGCACTCAGCGGCATTTATAGTTGACCCTCAGCTATGTGTACCATTGTGAGTGCAGGTTTGTCCTTTTCGTGGTGATTTAATACAGTTTCAATTCTGTCTTGTGAGTATTATGGAAAAAAAGACTTACATTGCATTAGCATTCCAAATAAACCTGCACGCGCAATGGAAAAGAGTCGTTGGGTTGGTCGTTCAAATATTTTGTACTGTGCAGACAAACAAAGTGGTTCCATATAGCAAGCAGGAGAGACATCGTCTGGACTCAAGAGTACATGGTCAACTGAAGCCACTGAAAAGACACAAGAGCAGAGAAGATGACTTTTGAAAACAGTGAACTGTTCCTGTAAGTAGAAAATTAGAATTCTAGTCAAAACCCACTGATATTTAAAATATCTGAGAGATTTTACCTCCTGAATATTGACTTTGATAGTCCCATTGTTATCCTTATCCAGGGTTTTGAAGGCACCTGAATCAGAGCACATATTAAGCTTACTATCCATTCAGTTTATGACATTATATTTCAAGTTAATCACTCTTGCCAAACAGATAAAGCTAGCCAATTGATAAAGAAAACAATTAATCTTAGGAGTGGTCTTTGAAACTTACGGCACATGGCATCCAGCCTCACAAGGCAGCCAATGTAGTTATCAAAATCCATGTTCCCATCTTCATCGCTGTATCTGCGAGTTAACATCTGGAACAGCTGATCATTGAGCGGGAAGCCTGATGAAGAGAAGAACAGAGACACAGATGAAACCACTGTCATTTTACTATCAAAAAGCAATTACAGAGGGCTTTATCTACATGGGCCTAAGACTGTGTTCCTTTACACAAATATATTAAAAAACTGTCATGATATTCAAATCATTAACCCTTCTTACAACAAGGGTGCTTTCATTTTCAGAAGTTTGACTGGCTACCCATGTCTATCAAGATGTTCTGTTTAATGTTGAAATGTCATGATGATAAAACAAAATTATGCTAGCAGAAGCTAAGTAAGACCTAATCTCAACACCTCCACAATGGAGTCAGTGTAGGTTTGTAGATAATGTAGGTTTCTGCCTCCTGAAACAACTATACAGATCCAATTATTTTCTTTGTTTAAAACATGCAGACATATTGTTGATGGTTAATCAAACCCTGCATCTATGGCTATTGCTTTGTCTGTGGTATGAGTAAAGTTTCTTTTGACTGCATTTTTTAAATTGCTGTGCAAACATAAACAACAATTACACACACACATAAAAAACCTACTCACCTGCAGCTCTGAAAGCGTTGGGCAGCTCATCCGCACCAATGAGACCTGAGCCATCTGTGTCATACGACTTGTACACTCCCTAAATAATAACAAGACAAGTATTTCAAACATTTACGGCATCTGCAACTGTTTCCTGGTGAGTTGATTCACAGCCTAGAAAGACTAAAAGAAAAAATCAAAACAAACAGTTGCTCTCTAACAACCCAAATAGCTGCCAATGTAGTTGTAGCAACTAAATGTATCTATTTGAGAAATTCTTAAAAACATTAAAGTAAAACATATAAGTATCTGTATATCTAATTTAAAAACAATGGTGAATGAGTGTTTTTCTTGTACTAGTAAGCTAAAATCAACAAGCACCAAATTAATTGGTGACATATTTGACAGAATAAGTTGTTATTAAGATTTATTTGACAGGAAATTACCTGTTCCACAGTATAGCCAATTTAATATGTGTCCTTCAGTAAACACAGTAAACAGATTTCCCTTTACATAAAACATGGCTGTTAATCTAAATAAGGATGAGTTGGGACACTGTACAATCAAATCAAAGTCCTTTGTAATCATGATCAACAGCTAATACTATATACTTTACTAACTACTGTTTTGTTCTGTATTACCACTACTGCAAACAATTAACACAGACCACAGGAATGTAACTGGGCAACAAGGATGTGTAGGGAAAATAAAACAGGCCTGCTATACTTGCCTGCCATTTCTTTACGTTGTTCCAGAGGTGTTTGAATTCATGAAAGCCAAGTTTTCCAGTGCTGTCACTCTGAAACAGAGTTAAGGACAACAGACAACAATCTTCCACAGCTTTGACAAATGCTTACATTACTTGTAGGCATGTTGTATTTGCTCAAGGCGTACCTTTATGTGTCTTCCTCATTAAAGTGGTACACAACTCACAGCAGGGAATGAATGCTAACATTTTGTCTGACTTGTTCCTAATACTGCAGCTGAGGTTCACACTATATATGACAAGGATCACATTAACTCCATTTTAGCTACACAGTCACACAGTTTTCTAGTTAAATATGCAGTCACTGTTTATTACTAATAGAAATATATAAAGATTTTACTTCCAGCTTACAATACAGAGCAAACCCTATTTCTACCAGCTCAGTGTTTAACCCTCACACATTTCAAGGTCATTAAATTTGACTATACTGTGAAAATCCCTCTTGATGGACAAATCGTGGCAGTAATTTGCCTCAGTATTTCAAATGCATATATTCTCAGCTTAATGAGCTGTGGGTATGATGAACACGTCTATTTTTATAGCCAACTGCCTATGTATTTGTTCTGTCCTGTGTTTTTTTACTGTGCTGTCACTGTCAGCTATATACTGTCATCTGGGTTCCACAACACATAAAGCCTACTAATGATAGACAGGATACATCCATGACTGCCACCATGCTCCTGCAAGACTCAATGCTGAAACCATCTGTCTTCAGATCACCATCTGAAATATAAGAGAAAACAATAATTCACCATTTTGTATATATATCAAATACATACATACAGTACATTACATAGACACAGAAAGGTAGACCAAAAAGAATCATAATATCTACACACAGTGATGTGGAAGAGACAGACTACAAACATGACAAATGCAAACATGTCTTACGCTTTGCAATGATTCTATTTAGGATGTTCATCAGCTCAGCAGGGCTCACTTCCATGTCCTATACGATAAAGATTCAACAGTGCAGACATTGTAAACCATGCAGAAAGCTGTATTGGCAGACAACTTTATGGTGTCATTGGATGATAGAGAAACATTCTTTAAGCAGTTTAGTCCTCTTGTGTGAATTAAATGGAATAAACATTGTGGTTACAACAGAAAACACAGACATTCAAAGATTAATACAGGTAGACATAGCACTCACATCTCCAGCGAGCTGCTGGAAGACTCTGCGGAACTGTTTCTCCTCATCACTCTCATGCTGCTCAGCATATACAGCTGGCCTACGTGGTGGAGGCTGTGGGACAGAGGCACCAGCAAAAACGATCAATTCTGTGATCATCTACAGTCAGCAACACAGTAATGGACAGATAGAGCTAGTAATGTAATGACTGTCACTCACAGGGTCAGATGGCACAAACTGGCCTGGGTCAATGTTACTACAAGGAATGGATCAAAGGTGAAATAACAAGTTAAACCACAATCCACATTTTAGGCTTTAGCAGGGTGTTTGTGCAGATTCTTACCTTATAACATCAATGAAGCCACCGATGAGTCTTTTGGCCATAAACATCTTGTGTCAACTGTGAATGCAAAATGCAAGATAAATCAGGGAAAAGATTTGCACCACAAATACCACAGTCCCTATAATCCCAGGCAAAACCAGAATCCAGTTTTTAATGACAATACGATGGAACAATTAACAATAAGCCTCTGAAAAAAGGAATAGAATGCTTAAAAAAATAAATATAACATACATAGACAATGCAATGTCAATGTCAACCACTACAAACACTACTGTCATGTCAATGCTAGGTTAACCGGTTTAGTGTATGAAGAGTAGTAGAAGAGCAGCAGTACTGGTTAGGATTATTGTAAATCAGGCAATGGCATGTCTTGAATTTTCCTCAATTACACAGGCATATTTGCGGCACACCCATTACCCCCTCTTAAAATGTTTCCTGTTATGGAAAACATTTTATGTCGCACAAGGACTGCGAAAAGCAGATAAAATTAAATTAACTAAAATGCTGTGTTAGTGCATCACGTTTACAAAAAATCCCAATGATAAGTAAAATGTCCCACTGAAACATTACTGCAAAGATTTAGGTAAGCTAAGTTCAGTAACACGACAGCGCTAACGTTACAGTATTAACATTACGCTAGGATGTCAGGTTAGCTCACAATGTTACTGACCCAATCACTTGCAGCTGCTTAATGTCATTAAAACACCATGCAATCTCTTCACAGTCCGGATTTAAGAAAGGGCGTAGTGATGGTACCATGTAGGTTAAAGCAGCTAACTTTAGCGTTGGTTAAGCTAACACTCAGCGAATGTACATGGCTAGGTGCGGTAGCTGTCAAATTCAGCAAAACTCGGAATTACAGTGATTAATAACTATCTAATTCCACAATGGGTTTAAGTTAAACGTTACTTTGTCCATCTAATACTTGACATGTATATTTACCGTAAGGCAACAGCACTCAGAGAAGTTGGCAGCAGAATATGTTGCTTAGCTTGAGCTGAGTTCCACTAAACTCAGTTGGCAGGAGTGTCCGTCAACACGCCCCATCTGACGCTGCAAAGAGGAAGTGGGATGCGAGGGGAGGTCCTACATTTCCGAAATGTTTGCTGCAAGTATCAGCAAAGACAGCTCTTGGTACGATATAATGCTGAACACGTAAATGAGTCTGTTAATACTTAACTGAGTGGTGTCTCGTTGCAGTGACACCCAGGTTGTACTGTGTCCCTAAATAATTTAAATTGTGCAATTGGACATGTTATTATTGTTGAAAATGTAACATTATTTGTCCTTCAGCGTGTCTCATCAAATAACGCCGCCATTCATTTTTGACGAGCATTTTATTTAACAGTTCAAAGATGCAGTTTCCCTTCACGGTTATATCTGTTGTATTTCTCCTTTCTTCTTTTAATCTCTCTAATTGATTTATTTTTGCGCGGTGTGTGAATTCGTTTAAAGGTACCGGAACCGGGTTAGCTATGAATTATCTTAGGCATGTTGTGTGAAGCTACACCGCATATTCTACTACCATGTTTTATACGTGTTTTATGTATTAGCCAATAGGTGTTCAAATAAAATGCTCTAAAAGTTTTTTTGACCTTGTTTGCCTGAGGATACTGTGAAAACAAAACGTGTTTTTACAAAGTGATAGAAGCTGTAAGTCAACACTGCATTGTGTGCTCAGGCAGTATGAACATAGCTAAAGGGGTTGCAATATGAACACTGTTCAACAAAACACTTGTACATTTATTTATAAGATGACTTCAGGGGGAAATTATTAGAGCTGTAAATATCAATAGAATACGGAAATGAAGAGCTGGTTAGCGAAAGAAAACTTGCCTATAAAGAGTATCAGAAATTCAGTTCAGTTCATATGCTGGCATAATATTGTACAATATATTGTAAATGAAATGATATTATGTGTGTAGAAAATATAGAATTGTATATTCCGGTCTGTCTCAGGCATTCCAATCTGAATTGTACTGTTGTGTCTCCTGCAGATATATAACAGAAGTGAGTCCTCTGGTCAGGAAGGTCATGTTTTCACTCCGCTAACCATCACTGAATGCTACAATAGCAACAAAAGAACCACTTCATTTGACTGCTAAGGCTCCACTAGTCCTTCAGCACCGCATTATTTCCTGGTATATAGCTTTCCCTGCTGTAAATCATTTAGCTTTAGTTTGCTGTATCTATAAATGAAAGATTTCTTTGGAAAAGCATATTTTATGGCAGTTAAACAATTTCATAGAGAAACTGGAGCACTGTTAAAAAGCCTAACAATCCCTCAGAAGATTTGCCAGTGGACTTGGGCCATGTTTAAAAATGATAGCACACCACACTGAATAATTAAACAAAGCTTAATGAGAAGGGAGAGAAAATTGTCTTGTCATTTATTTTGACAAAATCCTATTCTCTGATAATTGGATCACATAAGCAGCGATTACTCCAGACTCAGAAGTGATTGTGCCAAACTACCAAAGGAACTTTTTTCTGGTTATTGTTAAGTGATCAGGACTATGCAGAATAACATCAAGAAAAATAGCTTTTGTTTCTACAGATGGTGACGAGCCTGATGTATTCACAGATACAACTGCCAAGTCAAATGTTACATTCTGTCTGCCCTGAGGGCCTCAGGATGTAAGGTGCAGACCATGAACTGCAACATGCCTGGATCGAGTCTTCCTGGGAACCTTTGTTGTGTGTTGTTCCCCATTTCTCTGTCCCATCATTTCCAGTCATCTCTCTACTCTTCTCACTAATAAAAAGACACAAATACCCAAAATGTGATGATATATCAGAAACCAACCCAACACTTGTGTTGAATCTTTCAGCTTTACAGAACATACTGCTGAAATTCCTGACCGACTGGCATGAAAGTGGGTGAATATGAATCATCTGAACATTGGCAGAAATTACGGTTGTAATTGTATGCCCTTCCTGCTGCAAGGCTCATCTGGCTCAACATGGGATTGAACCCAGGTTGAACAGCTGAAGGACAGAAACTGCTTGTACACCATGCTACTTCTGAAATGGTGCCACCACCATTCAAAGATGATAGGCGATGGTCTTCAGACGTGCAGACTTTAATATGAAGGTGTATGTGTGCATGTCAGTGCTGAATAAATCCAGCAGGTGGAGTCAGAGAGCACATGACAGAGCTGAGATATACGGCAAAGAACAGCATCCTCTGTAGTCACCATGCAAATACTCAAGGTACATGCCATTTAAATCACTGTATATCTGTCTACAATTATCTAAATATAACCACTTTTTTCATGGCCAGTGTCACTATTCTCATTTTCATTTGCTGATATTAACATCTCTGTCTGCACTGCTACATTTTAACCAGACCTATAACACTATGTCTAACAATATGTTTGTTTTTATATATAGTAATATGAAGGTGGGATTCAAAACTGATTTTAAACATGACAAGGTTTCTGATGGATCATTTTTAAAAGTCATCAATTCACATGGGGATATCAATGGGCAAAAAACATGTAGTTACCCCGACTAATGTTCCGACTCTCTGACACTCAACAATTGAGTCTTGACTTCAAGGAACTGGCTGAGTTTGTCTCAGTGCTGCTCTGTTTTTATCATAGCTTCATCTCCTCTTAATCCCCTGTGGCCAGTACTATCATAGTTTCCTTGACAGTGCAGACACTTCGCCCGCTCTCTCTGCAACTGATAAGTCTCAGTACTACTATCCTGCTCTCTCACCACACGCAGGGATAGGATTCATAAATACAATGGCAACATGTCAGTGAACAACATATCAATTCATGGCTGCTGCTGCTGCTGCTACTTGCAATAATGTTCAATTTGAAAATCTCTCTCTAGTTTCTGCCCCTCAAAACCTTATGTAGAATCATAAAGAACATGAGTGTTTCTCAGGAAAGTTACTTTTACTGCTATGACAGTGATCATGATACTGATTTAGATTTTTGTTTCCTGACACCAGCTCTGCAATTTTGCTCAAAATGAAAGTCCTTCATTTACTGGTATGTAATCTGCAAAACTATAGGCTTGATTGTCACAATTGCTGTTTACAAGGTTACTAAATTATATATACAGTATGGCCAACCACTGCATCACTGACAGCTGCCTGGATTTTGTGAATGCACCATTGTTTCTGCAAACAAAACATCCCATATGCCAGTGGTTTACTGTGCAGGGTGTTATACTCAGGGATGTCTTCTTATCATCACATGACATATACTCCATGTGAAAAATATGATATTGACAGCGAGATGTTTTGAATGCACAAGTTTCAATGTGTGTGACATGATGTTTAAGATGTGATAATCTATGATGTGCACTGCAGAAACAGTGATATCTATCCTTCAGATCCCACTCCAGCTAAAATTACTCCATCCATGAAAAAGAGGTATCCATGGTTACATCAGGAGCCATGTTAAAGGGTGCCTCAGTGCATCTCTATTCTCTTGCAGTCCCCACCTTTTCCCTCATTCATCATT
The DNA here is from genome assembly GCA_033238685.1 of Lates japonicus. NCBI lineage: Eukaryota > Metazoa > Chordata > Actinopteri > Centropomidae > Lates > Lates japonicus. The sequence goes on from BRZM01000003.1 coordinate 9,769,368, forward strand.
TGAAAGAAATCACTGTGCCACCTCAAGGTATCCGACAGCTATGATTTGGTTTTTGCAAATGAGATTTGCAGTGAATAATTTCAATAATATTGATGAAGATAGACTGACTATTAAATATCTCTGAATTATGAATGCAAACCATATTACATCTGCAGTTACCTGCTCGACTCTCAGGGAGTGAAATGCAGAGCTTGTGTAGAGGCTGCAGGTTGAAATATTGTATAGCAGCATCCCCAATACGACATATTTGCAGCCTTCAGAACAACCTGTTACCTTGACAACGCAATTTTATCATTCAAGCCCATTGCTACCTTCTCTCACAGCAGGAATCAAATGTGCCTTAAATGTATACTGCTGCAGGGTTTTACACCTCAGTTCAAGGTAGAAATGAGACATGGGATGGGCTGTGATGTGCAGAAAATTTTGAGTTATGATTTCACTCTGTCACTGCACAGTGGACAGATGTAAGATGATTTTCCCGCCCTTACAAAATATTAGAAAGGTGCTTTGGGTCTTACATACTTAACAAAAAGCAAACTGGACAGTATGATTAATGATATTATGTCAGTATGATTAAGATAAGATGATTAAGACTGAAAATGCCATTGTTTTCCATATATACACCAAGCAAGATGGTAGATATTTTAAGCATTCCAAATATTTTTGTTATGGCATGGCATTAAGAGGGATAAACTGCAGAGGCTTGGACTGAGGAGTTCATTAATTCAAACTGGTAACAAGTAATTCCCCAAATACCAGTGACCTTAGGGTGGTTACTATTTCCAGTGACTTACTCATGCAGTTATATGCCTAATTGTCAGGGCATCTTTGCAAGTTAGTCATTCTGATAATTGTTATGCAAGATTTCCACAAGGCAAGCCCATCTGCTGTTGTGTCTCAGTTACTGAATTCCACAAGCATCCAGGAAGGAATCAAATGACTTTGACTAAATCAAATTAGTGATAAACGTTTATCTCAAGCTCTCTGGAAATTCACAGCAGTTAGACGAAGGAGGGAAAATAAAGTAACTGTGCTCCTATCAGAAGTGGATATTCATATGACTGAATGTACATAAACACAGGGTGCTATCCAGAATTTTAGAAATACTGAGTTCATGAGTGCAAAATATCAAAACATTTTCTTGGAAGAGCATTTTCGTTTTGAAGGAACCAGTTCCCTGCATGTACTGATGGTCTAAATGTTGCCTCCCAACAGCCCTCTTCACACTGCAAAACTGTAGGAAATAACATTCATGTTGGGAAGAACTGAAAACTTTTATTTTCTCTTTCTCTTGGTCTAAATAGGTCAAATTTAAACTTACTAATCCTAAAAATACAGAGACCAAAGATTCCAATGGTATGTATTGTTTCAATTGCAGAATATAAACAGCATCTCAGGTTGCTAAAAGAGCACAAATCCCCAGAAAAAATACCATGGACATGATCTCAGTATAGCTACAGCCCTGTATATATGTGATGTCACCTTCCTTGCTTGTGTAGCTGAGCCCAAAAGATTAGTAATGTATTTGCTGGATGATGAACAAGGTCAAACAGTGTGGGAGGAATGGCTGTGTCCTGGATTGTTCATGGAAGTCTGAACATGTCAGTCTGACATGTTGCAGAACTTTGAGTTGTCCCCACTAACTTTGAATTATTTTCTTATTTCTATCTTTAGGGGCTAATTTAACTGTTGTTCTGTAGACTGGGACTGTGACAGAGCTTATGCATTCAATGTTATAAAATATAATATGAGCGCCTTACTTGAGCACAGATAATCAAGAGTCAACTTGGTATACATGGGTTAGGTTTATATACCGTAGCCATATTGTCTTGTATTGAATATCAGGTATTGAATATGTTGGTCAGTCATATTATCCACCTCTGACATAACAGAGGTTCCTCTCTGACCACAGCTGCAGGGGATTTTCAAAATTAAATCTAATTTATTCAACGTGATTAAACAGTAAAAGCATATTCAGTCCCACAGTTGCTGTGCTTTTAATAGTGCAGTGTGTCAACCTGCCATAAGCAGTTTTTAACACTGAAAGGTTTTCACTACCCTGCAGGGTTCCAGTGGAGAGCTGTGATGGTCTAAATGTTCACTCAAAGGAAAATACTGGGGCAAACAATAATTCTGCTTTTGTAGCCATGCTAGTGGCTTGAGTATATGAATGGACGACAATGCTAAAATATCTCAACAACTATTGAATTGGTTTCCATCAAAGTAGTGGAGATTTTGATGGATTTTTCTACCAATGCCCCCATGAAGTTGACATTTGTGGTTTTGAGTAAAATGTCTCGACAGTTATTGGATGGATTAGCATGCAATTTGGTATAGTTGTTCATTCACCCCAACATCAGATCAAAATTTCAGTTTGTCCAATACTTTGGTTTATAACCACATACATGTAAATCTGACAGCCTGAGCTGTAATTTATGTTTAGTGCTAATGAACACACATGTGCATACCAACATCATAAGATAAGATGGTGAACTTGGTGAACATTGAACACTGTTAGTATGTTACAATGCTGGTGTTAGCGTTAAGATCAAACTTTGGTGAAAATTAACAAATGTTAGCATGCAGGCACACTAAACTAAGATGGTGCATTGTCATTGTGAGCATGTTAGCATGCATATCACCTCTTTCATGGTTTATACGTGTTTTCTCTTATGTTACCCGACTAGACCTCCTCTCAGGATGTGTAGGCCTATGTGTAGACATCCTCTTGTTAGTTTTGTTGAGTTTGCTGGATAACACCTTTATCAGTCTTATTAGTTTAGCCTAGCTGCACCTCTTTAATCAGCCAAAATAACTGCAAACACCTGTGTGGGTGTGCTGGGCACATAAGCCTAAAATAGTGGACTGGCCTCAGCCTGTAAAATCCCATAATCTTTCAGTTTATTTAGCTGTAAACTGTCTATGTTCAAAATGTGATCACAGAGAAGACAAACATTTGAAGCTATCCCTTGGATGCTTTACAAAATGAAACAAAATGTTCATGTTTGTAGATGGGCTCTGACCAAAGTCACTGCGGCTCTGAAGCAACAAAACAAGCTTTTTAACCTCAACAGCACAGTGAGGAAATGTAGTATGCCCTCAGTGAACAAACCCAACTGCCAAATAAATCCATGCAAACCAGATGTGAAATGCTGCTTTTCTTCACATAATTGTTGCACCTCAGTCAGATTCCTCATTAATATGAGCATTGTGTCCATGAAAACATAGCAACTGTTCCCATTTAATATGTGCTCAGATTCAGCACTCCAGAAATCGATCTATTCATAGAACGTGTTGGTTGCAATTATATAAACTCTCAATCTTTCACTCAAGTGGGACAGAGAAGAGGGCCGAGGTGGAGAATAAAAGGAACAGAAGACAAGTGATGTTAAAATGAACATTTATAATGACTCTTTGTTGCCGTCGCAAAAATAATCTTTAAAAAACAATTCAATTATTAACACTGAAATGCTGACTTCACTGGTAGTCCACGAGTCATAAAACACAACTCACTGAATTTCTTTTACAAACACAGTACTACAGTTACATTAAATAGTCATTACCGTTAAATCTATTAATGAATAATGTTCAAATAAACTAATAATAAAAACAATGACACTTTTAAAATCCTCTCATTCCCTCACCATAGTGGCTGTTGTCTTTTTATCAACAGTGTATCATTTAGAAAATATACTGCTTCTGAGATGTTTCTCTGACAAAAGCAGAAAACAGACTGGCAGCATAACAATAATGGTACATGAGCTCAAACGTCGTACAATTAGGGTGATGTTTTCCAAGGGGAGTGGAAATGGGACGTAACCATTCCTGTGATCTAACATTTAGTTATGTAGGCTGGCTGCCTTTTGGCTCAGTATGGAATTATTTGGCACTCTTGCTGACAAATATTTGCCATTAAAAGCTTTCACACTTTTTCTAAAATGGCACAAGAAGGCATTTTCCTCTAATTTCTGAACATATTCAGAGGACTTTTTCTTTTTAAAAGACATATAAATGCTGTCCTAGAAAGCCCTTTAGGTAGTTAACACTGTGGACTTTCACAGATTCTCCTCATAACAAACGAAAGACAGAACCACTGTCATTAATATCCAAGAGAGATGTACCCAATCAACAAAACATCACTTTGCTTAGGTTGGAATATATGATCTTATGCTGTCAGTCCATTTTTTTCTGAGATGGAAAGAACAGAGGTTAAATGAATCGAACCCCAAAAGAAAATTTACAGTGACATGAAAATGTTTGCAAGGTACTGGCATGCTTTCTTCAGTTTACACTTAAGCAAGTGTTCCACCCTGCAGAATTGTCCAGATAACCAGAAAACAAATAGAACAGCCTCACAGACTTTGACAGTAAAAGAGGTGTAAAATCCAACACATACATGAGTTCTTGGGGGATGGAGAAGATCAGCTATGTTCATGGGAGGTTCAGAGGGTCAAAGACAAAAATGGCCTCATGTCTGGTTGGCAAGAATCCTGTATTTTCTCAGACGAAAGGGCTCAGAAATACCTTAATCCGTTTAAAGGGCGGACACAGTAGCAGGTGCTCGTTGTAATGAAACACAAATTGTGATATCGTGTAGGCTGAGAGAGTGAGACTCAGGTAGAAGAGGTTTTAAGAGAGGAGCAAGCAGCTTTAGCCAGTTTGTAGGGATTAAAACCAGTCCTAGCCTTCTTGTGAAAGGGCTCCGTGGGGAGGATGAACGTCCAGAATACATTTGGAGTGAAAATAAAAGCAAACATGACAACTTTTGGAATGATACTATAGTTCGTTTGGCATTCAGATGTGAAGCAGTAAATGCAACAACAGGGGTCTGTAACATAAAGAAATGAGACAGAAATTTCATTCATGTCACTAGGCCTTTCAAAGTCTAATAGGTCTCCTCTGTGATTTTCAATATGTTGAGGGGGCAGAGGCAATCTTCATTTTGCTGGTGCCGATTATGTCTCTCAGGTCTGACTGTTAATATCAGCCAGACTTCGAGCTCCCATCCCTCAGTACCTTAACCCCAGTGCTTCAATCCCAATTTGCTGGAGAAATGAAAACCATTTTCCAATTTGTAATTTAAAGCAAAAGACGATGCAAAAAGGACAAAAGCGTCCAGATCCCTCCTGGTTTCACACGTTAGTTAAAAACAAAGCACTCACTGACTGACACAAACCTCTGCTGAAGGGAATGTGAAGGAGAAGCCTTCAAGTGGGGAAACAGGTGCTACTTTTCTATTTTGTCTGAGACTCCAGCCCTTTCCATCATTCATGAGACCCAACAGGATCAGTGAATAAATAAATAAAAATAACATCAGTGTAACAGCAAAGAATGGCAAAAAAAAAAAATCAACTGTTGAAAGCCAACATGGTTTGCTTCATTTCACACCCAATATGACCACTGATCAGTAAAGTGCATTTATGCAACACCAAACAAACAAGATAATGTTGACAGCGAATCGGAAGTTGTGTTAAAACATATCTGGTTCATGACTATGGCCGTGTGAGGCCTACCTGACTATAGCTGAAATCTGTTATTGACATAGATAGTAACTCTACATGTATTTGACATTCCTGCCCTGAATTTACATTAAAGACCAATAACATTCAACAGAAATAAAAATAAAAAAAGAGAGTAAATGGGTACATTCATAGATTAGATCTGGGCTTTCAAGCTGTGACATAAAAAAAACTCTAAAAAACATTATGGGACAGGTTATATGAGGTTCAACCTGTCTGTAAAATAAATGCATGCCTGATATCCTTTAAAAAAAAACCTAAACACAAGGAGCCAATGCACTGAATAACATTTTCACGTTTGCTTGTTTCACATTTTTAATACTCCTCACTGCACCTAGAAATCAACATATCTTCTCTGATGATGTGTAGAGAGATGAACTTGACTGATGAGAATTTGATCTGAGATGTGTGTGTGTGTGTGCGTACGTGTGTGTCTGTGTCTTTTTTTTTTTAGGGCCAACATGACAATAATGAGCTCCCTCCCAACTCACAACGTAAAAAACAACTTTTTTTTAAAAACATGAGGCGAGTAAACTTAAGTGCTTTACATTTGACTGCATGCAGTGTTATGTCTCTGAATGTTGCGAGACACCTCGCAAATTTTTGTAATTTTTTTTCCTCCATAATTTTACTTTGATACCATGCAATAGAAGACGTGCAAAAAGATAACACCTAACTCCACAAACACATTTTTGATTGTTAATGGCTATGTTATGAATGCTTATAACATGTTATGCTTAGTCCATGCTGGCCTATAGAGACATTTGTGAGAAAACAGCAGTACTTAAGCCACAGGTCAAACAAACACACAAGGGATGCATGGAGTGTAAAACAACATGGATCCATAAAAATCACAATCTTTAACTCTTATTCTATGTACCTATGGGATAAAACAATGCACAAAAAGTTCTTTGTCCTTTGTTTTCTTAAGTCATGTATTTGATTATCTTTTCTTAACTTAAAAGACAGTGTTTGATTGGCACTTGATCAGCACTTCTAAACAAGTTATTGATATCTAACATTTGATCGCACATCTACAATTTCAGAAGCTGCAGAGGTCTAGTTTGGCACAGGTTGTACTATGGAGTCTATTATTACTTTTACTATCTTACCAATACTGTATAGTATTCTATACACCTCGTTTTATGCTCCAGCCTTTTAGAGCATGTTTCTAATCAACAGACCAGACATCTTTTCAACTAAAATATTTTGTATAGTTTACTTATCAAATAGCAGCATTTTTATAACTTACAAAAAGTACATGTAAACCTATTCATTCAAAATCTTAGTAATTTCAAAGGTTCATACAACAGACATAAAACACAAAACAGGACAACATGCTACTATATTGCTTCCAATATTCTTTACATTTTCTTACTGTCAAACTAAATCATCAATGACAGAAATATGGACACCACCGGTTGATGATGAGTCATCATAATGCACAAACAAATCGCGAAGCTAATCTTAATCAGGCTTAGTTGGCACTCTCATCATCCACACAAATATAACATAGTTCACATTGTATCGACAACGCTGGACTGCATTTGGACTACAAACTAGAATAGCTACAATAAAGTACATATAGATCATATGACATGACATATTGTATTCCACAGAAATGAATTCTAGTCATTTTCAGATAAGAGGATATGCATAAAGGATGTCATTGTTTCGGCTTGAGGTCACAAACAAGTTCCCACTTTACTCTCGCTATCTTATGCATTCTGTCCTTACTATGCTTTGTTTATAGGCTGAAACTTAAGCTCCGTTTGTTCAGCCAACGGATGAATATTTATTCAACCAAGATTTGCCTTCTTTTGGAAAAAAAAAACAACACTTTCTCTTCCCTTAAAAGGCCATAGTTCACAGTCTAAACCTTTCTATATCCTACTTGTTCTTCTTATAGAGGGAATTTGATACTTTGAGCTGATGTTGCTGGTTGGTCTTGTGGGTGTCACAGTTTTGGAGGCAGGTGTTTTCTGTGCATTTTAGCCTTGTGAACTCTACGGCCTGGGAAAATATTTTCATACCCTTACAACCTATAGTGCATAACTCCCACCAGCAGCACACCCGACACACCGCCCATGAGAAGACAAGACAGGAGGAAGGAGAAAGAGGGGGAGAGCACAGTGTAGGAAGAAGCACAGACAGGGATTGGGACACAGGAGGAATTCTCAGAACAGTGAGAAACAGCAACATGCAGGGGAATAAAATGTTGAGAGAAAGAGGAAAGTTAATGAGGGGCAGAGAGAAATAGTATTTGGCACAATGTATTGATCAGAGAGCTTTGAAGGAGAACTCTCTGCAGGCAAGCAGTCCAGTTGCATTGATAAAACATCCCCTTGTTTTGTGCTTGTATCTTATTATATGCTAAAATCTTGGGCAGTAAAAGGTTATCTTAAGCTATGGTTTCACTAGTGGCCAGATTGTAGTTATGGATGACTGTGAAGCCTTCCAGACACATAGTGAAAGGAAAGATTTCAGTTAGGAAGAAAGGCTCACTGTTGCAATTGCCACGCATAATGTTCAGACACAACGAGTTGTTTCAAACACTTTCAAATCCATTTACTTTCAAACATGAATTATGAAAATGAAAAGAGAAAAGGCTATTCATCAAATTTTCCAAAAAACGGGAGTGGCTCTGATTTTCTTGGACACTACTCAGCACCAACCCTCACAGCCGTGTATTCAGGAAGCTGATCATAGAGCTTGGGTTGATGAGGGGGGGACAATCGAAAGATGTCTTTAGAGTGGGGAAGTGGACGTCATAGGACTGGAGAGTACAGTGCAGGAAAATGTGGAGGGAATAATTTGTGGTTTGCTGATCAGAAAATGTCCGCTAATTTTAAGTGCAGTGCATTGGTACTGGTAAACAGAAACATCACAAGTATAAATGCTCTTGTGGAGATATCCCTTCTGTCAGTATCGGTAGGTTTTGTGTATGTGACATAGATGTGCACATTAAAATATAATCACATCCCAAGCAGGGACAGACACACTTTACATTGTGTTCTTAATGTCTCACAGTGCAGTCTTCAGAGACCCAGTGTACCCAGGATGAACACCATGGATAGCAGCACAGAAGGAAGCCAAGGTAATATTCGAGTGCTTGTAAATGCTCTAGACAATTAGCCTCCCTGCATTAGACAAACAATTGCCCATAAAAGACAATGATGCCAAAACATTTTGTTATGTTTTATTACGTGCTTCACTTGAAGTTAGTGAGCGTTAACATGTTTTGGGAACAATAACAGGCTGCCTGGATGAACTACACAATTTTTTTTTTTGTCTTGATGCAAATTGGGAAGGATGGCTCACAGAAAAAGTGAGTCCAAACCTTCTTTTCAAGTGTCAGTCTACTTCCCTTTCATTAGTGTATGTCTCTTGACTATTTGGTACCCTTAATGTAAAGGCAATAGTTTCTTTGTTCACAGATATTGGTTCATACAGCTTTTCTTATCAAAATGCTTTTGTAGTGCTTTGTTCCCTTTGCGAACTGAACTGGTTAGACACTGCTTCAAGGTAGTCTGAGCTTTAAGTTATTTCTTGGGAGTTACAAATGTGTGACTAAGGCAAAAATATTGTCAGGTAAAATCTAGAGTATGGCCAATTTTTGGAAAAAAGAAAAAAAAAGACCTGCATTTGAAGTGAAGATGGACTTGAAATATTAAGACTGGATTGCTTTTCATCATGAAATGCTGAAATCAGTCCTTTTTTATTAGGTGAGAGGCTGGGTTAGATCCAATGGGCTACTAATGGCTGGACGACACACCAGCTTTTTTAAATCAAGTAAAGAGATTAGTCGCCAGAGAGATTCTGATTTCATGGTAAAGGAGATATAAATCTAATCCTATAGCACCAAGAAAGGGTTAAACAACAAACATATTTCTGTGTGTTTGTAGCTGTGACTGAATATGCAAATATGTTTCAGTGTTTGTGCGTTTGTGGGAGCATTATCTATGTATGTCCATGTAAAATATATTTATACATTCCTGTGTGTCTCCTCTATCCTCTCACATTGATTATTTAACCCCTGAACTATTCTTGCAGACAGCAACAGTGAAGTTCAGACTGGGTTTGAGTTATACATTTCTTTCACTGCAACACAATATTTGATCCCTGTAAATAAAAAATAGCAATAGGCTAATATTGTTTTTACATTCAGATCAACCTGCATTCACAGGTTTAAATAATCTATTTGTGTTTGAATGAGACCATGTCAATAAATAAAGGATGAAAATATAAAATACCCAAATTTAGAAACTTCAATTATGATATGAGCCAGAATTCAACATATGTCAAAATAGATATGATTTCTTTAAAGAAATTATACTCAGATTGCTTCCCCATAGACTGAGATGACCTCAGGTGCTTGTCATTAAACCTCTCCCCTGTTAACAATGCCTTCTGCATTGTGTACAAAGAGCAAGGTTTTTAGAACAGCTCTATAAGCTGGCTGGAACTTCATCTGACACGCTCAACTCACCGGGAGCTGAGGTTTGCAACTGAAATTAAAAACAAAAAACAAAAACAGAAAAAAACAGGAAAAAAAACAAAAGAAAACAAAAACAAGAAATAAAAATAAAACAGCTATGAGGTTTTGGAGGAGGGTGAAACCCTGCGGCCTCACCCTTGAATCTGCAGCTTGGCAGTGGACCAGTTCAGCTTACTCTGATCACCATCGTCAAAAGGACTCGACACAAACTTTTAAAAAACATCAGGACGTCAGTCCTAAAAACACATTCACATATCACACACACTTATCTTGGTTGTCTCCCCCACCTCCTCCTTTGTGATTCTCTCATTTGATACTGAAATATTGAACAGATATTTGGACATTTCTTTTTTCTATTCATCGTGACCCTCTCATTTCCCTTCTATCTCTGTCTTCATCCTTTCCTTCTTTCCTCTTCTTTTTCCTTTTAGCCCACCTTTTGTGGGTTGGTAGCACGCACACCCTGCTCGTAAGTGATCCGCTGGCTGATCAGATACTGCGCTGCTTGAGTAGCGGCTGGCGACCCTGTTATGGTAACTTTACGGTTCCGAGTACCAGGAATGAACTCTCCCTTTTTGGAGATCTGGATGCGGGCTCCTGTTAGCTCCTGGTACTCTACCAGCGTTTTCCCTCCTTTCCCCAAAATGGCACCAACCAGATTCTCCGGAACAGCAATCTCAACCACGTCCTTGGCCCCATCCGCCAGCTTCTCTGTTGCCAATAGGGAGGAGGCCATCAGTGGGGATGAAGCATTTAGGTAACCATTGGAAGCCCCTGTAGCAGCTGCTAGAGAACCCAGGGAGAACCCACCAAGGCCCGTAGCAGGGTGGCCAGCACTGCTGGAGGCATCGCTCGCGTAGGATGCCAGCAGGTTAGCTGCAGCAGCAGCAGCTGGGTTAGCACTAGCTGCTACTGCAGCAAGGACCCCAGATGCAGCTGCAGGGTTGAGGCCTAGGCCCAGGGTGTTAGTGTTGTAGCCATAGCTGGCCAGTGTATTCAGGGCTGAGGTGATGGCCAGCAGATCATTGCCAGAGAAGCTGGACATGGCGGCGGGGAAGGCGCCCATCCCTGTCAAGCCGGCCTGGCCCAGAAGGCTGGAGGCAGTGGCAGCTGCTGCGGCTGCGTTGGGCAGCACCTCGGCCGTATTAGCATAGGGGGAGCCTGTGGGGTTAGAGTTGGCCACTGGGCCCGAGACGTTAGAATAGCTGATGTTGAGACAGCTGCTGCTCTGAGGGTCCTCCTGGATCTTCTGTACTATGATTTCAACAGCCTTGCGGTTCTGCTCAGGCTCCCCACTGATGGTTACTACTCGCTCCTGCAGGTTGATGCCCTCTGGCTTCTGGGAGAGCTGCACCCAAGCCCCTGACTGCTCCATTACTGCTTTCACTGTGGCTCCGCCCTTGCCAATGATCAGCCCAGCTGTGCTATTGGGCACGATCAATTTGGCCTGTAGAGAAATAGAAAGATTGAAGTAGCAATAAAAGGTAACAAGAGACAGATTTAACAACATAAATGGTCGACAGAAAGAGGGATATCTCTCACTGAGTCAGAGTACTATACCAGCCCCCGCTTTACTCAGCGATTTGTTAATCCCAGGGGTTTAGGCTGCAGCTGCCACATGGCTCTGTCTAGCTATGAAAGACTGTAGGTAAAAATAACCACATACCCTCACATTTTCCTGACCCTACCAGACTGTGGGTCATGGCCCAGAGAACAAATAAGACTGACAACTAATAAACAAGGTGTCCTGGAAGTGAACTGTTCCTGCCACACAGTGACCACACACACCCTCAGAACAATTGACTGTATAGTATCTCACCTGTTTGACGCGGTCAGGGTTGACAGTGGTCTGTGGCTGCAGTATGCTGACTGGTTCGGGTTTCTGTGCGCTCTGGGGCATCTCGCGGACTTTCTCCGCGATGAAGTTGTGAACACCATTGAGGGCTTCGACTGTACCCTGTATCAGACAGACGCGTTCTGTTGTTCCTGTGAGGACAAACACAAGTGATCGGTTACTCTAATGTGCTCTGAGTTCGTACTGGACGAGCAGATTTGAGGGATTTGCTCTTTGGGCTGGATCAAAATCTACATTTATATTAAGACATCTTGGCAATGAAAAATGTTCCTTGACATTTCACAAAGAGACACAATTACTAAGCTATTCCTCGCTTCTTGCATTTACAAAATCAACAGAGAAACAGCTGAAAGAAAGAACCGCACTTGGTTAGTGGGCCACAGGGGAGGGGGGGTTGGGGGTGTTCATTCCTTGTCAATGATGTAACTCTTTCAGTGCTGTAATGCTGAGCCTGTCCTTGCCTAGCAGCTCTAATAGACCAAACACACACTTGTTCCTCCTCTAGCCTTCTCTCTACACCCACATTGACGACCCAACCGGCATTCCGTTGCCATGGCAAAGGGGCCGAGCCGTGGAAACAGGTGATGCAACAGCAAGTCTTTTATACTTGCTTGCGAGATTTTTGAAACACTCTCCCTTTTGTATCAACCTTCCTGCCTTGCTCTCTAACATTTGCCTGTTCTTTGGTTGGTTTTCTTATGATTTAATGATTTAATGAGATGACATAATCAAATCTGACTAAAATCACATCTGAATAAGGCAGATAATTTAGTGAATGAAAGTGTCACATCATTCTCAATGATTGGGTAAAATTTGTAAATGGCAAAGACCGGCTAATAAGGTGAATTTGTGTCTGAGCAGCACTGCTCTACTTCATTGTTGGCATTTCCGTCTGTAATTCAGTTGAATCCCAAATTATAAGATTGGGTGAGACACACATCTGCATGTGTCCTCTGACCACTTATCAGCACTCAGGAAATGCTAAAATGAATCCAGTGAAATTGGTCAAAGTCAGACCAGATTGGCTTTATGTCACAGACATGTCTAACAATGCATTTAAATAACCAATAGGTCAGTTCAAGCTTATCAGGGAAAGCAGTAGAAAACTTTAATTGGGCAAAATGGGGAAAAGGGCATCTGACCTGTAGCTGACTTTATTTTCTTAAGTTCTTGATAATAGCCATACATTACTACATAATGCACAGAACCTCAAATAAAATTGACAATGGCCCTGCACATTTGCCACATTCCTGACTGTCAACTTGTGTGGCCAAAATAAATCAAGATAGAATTCTATCTATTGACAGACAAACAAACAGGCTATAAATGAAAGTCTGCAGAGCTTCTGAGAGAAGCACAGTTGGCACCTCTTGGTGTTACTGTGCTGCACCTGCCTGTCACTCTGAAGCATGTGAGTACAGGCATTTGACCTGTTGTGGATGCATTCACGCATGCATTCACCAGTGAATATTATTAATAATATTTCAAAATGATAATACTGATGATTTTTTTTTTGAGACACTGCTTGCAGTGGACATTTTCATATATATCTAAAATCTAGGGTGAGTTGTTTAAAATGAATCAGACAAGATAAACAATGGATGTCCTATCCATTCCTATTAAAGTTAAGTTTGTTGGAGGAAATGGTAAAAGAATATAAATTATTGTGTATGAAAAGCTCTTGCATATACAACGAAGATACAAACAATAGATACAAAACATAAAATATGAGGACATTTTAAAAAAAAAACGTGAGCAAAACTTAATTACACACACACACAAAAGGAGACAGTGATGTCACATTATTCTGACTTATTGGAATTTACTTAGACCAACCTCTTTGTTTGTCCTAACCTTAGATGGAATATTTCCCAAAGTAATCTTTGCCTTCTCTTCACTTTTTAAACTTTCATCATGGATGAAGATATCCCTCAACTCTGCTTGGCACGGAAGCCTAAATTTAAACATCTCTGCATCTAGAATGGTCTTCAAACAGTGGCAGTGTATCTACCAGGTCAGTACAATAGTTTACCCTCAGGCGGAGACCATGATGTATGACTATAACATTTGTCACTGATGAGACACTGTAAAGAGGACATGAAACTATCTGAATTGTAGATTTTTATTCTCCACCCTTTTCACTTCCTGAATTGCTTGCATCAGCTTTTGCCTTCTGTCTCTCTTTGAGGGTGATGAATTTCATAATAAGAGCTGGGGCTTTGAGTTGTGGTACGAGTTAGCTCGTTCTCCTGTTGGCAGGAGGGGAGAGAAATCTGTCGGTGCCCCAGAGAGCACACATCTCAGCCTTCAGCTTTCCCCAAGAGACCAATGACTCTCAGGTCTTCTCTCTTGATCCTGAAGTAAGAAAGATCTAACACTCATGTCTAGTTGCTTGAGCTTTTCTGTGTTTAGAATCTACCTCTGCCTTAGCTTGGCCAAATCCTTTGTCTCATTTATTCAGACTGTTGTAATAATAAAGTATTATTCACACTACAAATCAAGCTGAAATGTTTTTGTTGGAATTCTTACATTATTCATCATGCCACGTTGTTGCCATGTGGCATGCTTTTCCACAATGTAAACACTGATGTTAATTGTGGGGATGTTTTGTACCATGCCATTTCTTCCAGTAAATCAGAAACAGTCTCTTAGAAAACTTTTACATGATACCATATCCTGACCAAAAGTTCCCAACAGTCACTGTTGCTGTATTTTGAAACACACTGTGCTTATTACAGATTTGTTTTAGTGCAGAGAAATAAGCCATTAAATCACAGACTGGCTTGTTTTATGTAGCTGGTTCTAATAAGCTGTAAGACAGACTTGAAATGCTTCTTAAATTGTAAATGAAGTCAGAAACATAATACTGTGGGAGACACCATCATTTGGTGATGTAGGATGCAGTAATGTGGGATCTGATGTCTGTGTCACATTCAAATACACCAGGGATTTTACTGCTAGAAGTAACACAAAGTGCAGAATTTCAGACTTTGATCAGAGCTTAAAAACTGCAGCTGTTTGACATTACATGTAATCTTAAGGTTAAGGCTGGCGATGGTCTATATTTTTCTTATTGTAAACAAATCTCATGAAAAGACCAAAACCACCAACACTTTAGTCAATTGCTTAATACCTCAGTACCTTGCTTGTCTGTGGCTTGCAGCCCCAAGCCCACTGGATCCTATTGAAGAAAAACATCTTTGAAAATACGTAATTTCACTTTGAAAATATCCCAGAGTATCCCAAAACAGGTGGTCACTGTAGTTTTCAGCAAACATTACCCAAACTGGGGAAATACTGCACTTTTTGGCACCCTGGTGAGTATTTACAGCAGGACTGTCTTGATTGACTCAAAATAAATTACAGTGCCCATGTTCATGATGATGAAGTGACATGTCACCCAGTGCAACTGATGTGTTGTTAATTGTTTTTGACAACAATGAAGCTTTATAGCACAGAGGAATAAGATCAGGCTGTAAATACACAGGTAATACTAGGACACATTTATTTGATGAGACTTTTCAATAATATCAGTTAGAAAGTTCAGCTCCATACTAATTCTAACTGGAACAATATGTCCAGGCTAAAAGAGCTAGATGTGTGGTGATGATGGACACCATGTACCATGATGCAATTCACAATATAAATGGAGGACAATTTGTAGAGGTGGTGTGATGGCTCCAGGGACATTCTGGGACACAAACCAAAAAAAGAAAAAAAAGAAACAAATGGAAAAATAGCTTCACTCACTAACGGTGACAGTCTGAAATGTGACATTGACTGTATTTTACAGTCACAGTTACTGATGCTAAGTGGTGTACATCTTGTCATATATTAATTGCTAGGTTATTCACTGCCAACTGTCAAAATAAGTTTCAGTGTATACCTGGCTGGTAGCTTTACTCTATATTATGGAATTGCAACACACTTGCAGTAATAGAAATAAATAAAAAGCCAAACAGGGATTTAGTTTGGTTCCAACCAGTAAACCATGGAAACCATCAAAATTTGATTTAATTTGCAGTGTAGTGTACTGTCAGCATTACGCAACTGACATAGGCAAAAAGATTACATAGTGACTCAGAATAGTGACTGGGTTTAATGAGCAGGCAAGAGAGGTACAAAAAGTGAGACTGAAAAAATGAACCCACAGGTGACGTGGCATAAAGAGCAGCACACTCCTTGTTAGGTGGAGGTTCAGGTGGATGGGTGGAACAAACAAGGCTTTGACACAGGAGACTGCTGTTGATTCCCCATGTGAAACCAATAGTCATCATTGTTTCTCGTAACTGTTCTACTACCTGAACTGCATGTCTATGACTGTAACCATGATGCTGAAGTTCCTTTAACCTTTAAATTAAGTACTTATTTTAACCCAAACCAAGATCTTTATCTTAACCTGACTAAGTAGTTTTTGTGCCTAAACCTAACCAAATCATGACCATTCTACAAGCTTATTACTGTTACCATGAATACAATGAATTTCCGGTATGCTGCTGCTGGTACACTCTGCATGTTTAATATTGTAACCATGCTGACAAACCACCCCTATGGTAGTTCAGGTTTGAGGACTTGTTGCCCAGGTTGGACAC
This sequence comes from Lates japonicus, assembly GCA_033238685.1. Lineage (NCBI taxonomy): Eukaryota > Metazoa > Chordata > Actinopteri > Centropomidae > Lates > Lates japonicus. The sequence goes on from BRZM01000003.1 coordinate 9,785,832, forward strand.
CAGCAGGGAGTAGGAGCTAAAGTTGGGCAATATGGAAACATTTTCCAACCAGTCACCATGTGTCCAACAACTGGCAATTGCCAATACATTGGAGCAAGTGTATGTGCAGCATGTGCCCAAAAAGACAGGTTGAACAGCTGTCCAATGCTATTTGAAAGAGTCAGATGGCGTCAGATGAAGGACGCCTCTGCCTGCAACTTCCAAATGAAGAAAAAAGTGGAGAAAACATACTCTATTACATGATTAGGGTTTATGAATTGACATTGCTTTTCAGCACCAATCAATCACTGAGTAACCATTAGAAATGGCTTAATTGTCATTTAGTCACTGCCCCATTTTGTGAAAGACAAAGTCAAATTCTGAAAGGTGGCATAATAAAATGCCAAAAAGTGCCTAAAAAAGACCAGCCAGTGATGGATTCAGCCAATAGCCGAAATACATTTGTCCAATTGCACAAAACTAGTAGGAACCCGGGACTGTATCTCATTTGTTGCATCCTCTCTATTTTTTCAGTTTTATTTAATGCATCCAAGATTCCTTAAGATTAATTGAGGAGTTGGAGCATAAAGGAATTAAATCACTATGTTTGCATACAGCTTTGATGTAGGCTATCATTTGCAGACTTGTGGCCACTAAAAGTGGCTAGCATAGTTGCTAATGGTAAGTAGTTAGCATGGGAAGATCTTGATCATTTAAGGAGCTATCCCAGAAAGTATTTCACTTCCATAAATATGGGGGACTTGCAAGAGCCAGATTCAAAACAGAATGGTCACTTTCAAAGCAGCTTATGCCAAGAAATTCCTTTCTTTTAGTCCTCTTTGTGGGGCCAAGCTTTAAAATTGCTGGATAGCACCTTTCATCAGACCCTCCCTGCCTGCTAACTGCCCACATTGCCAGTTTGTAACACAAGCTTTCTGTCAAAAATGTGGAGTGTCCATGCTGTAAGCACAAGCCAACACAACACTGATGACGTCGTCACAGCTATTTTGTCAGACTTTGGAAAGGTCCCTCTAGAGCCACTGAAGAGAGTATTCAGCTCTTTTCACTGGCTGACAAGTTGTCCTCATGATGAGTAAACCTTATGTATAAAATTGATAGAGTGCCTCTTTAATTAATTGACCTCTCCTAATCACAAAGATTCTGCTGTTGTTTGGTTGTTGTGCTTGCAGGTGTTCTCTTGGTCTCGAACCATGTTAGCACCATAAAGCAGGAATATTTCAGAGTACAGTGTAACAACTGGTCCTGGTTGAAGCTGAGAAGAGTCAGCAGGATGAGTTGCTGTTCACTGGAGGCACAGACATGAATCTGGAGTAAGAAAAGGCTGCAGTCCTTGATGTCATGCCCATGATGTCATGCTAGTGCTAAGTGATACTGTCCTATGGGGAGTATGAATGACTGGGTATATACTGCATATGGAGATACAGTTGAAGAACAACAAAGTGTTCCTTTGCCGTAGTTTCTTTGTCTTTTCTTTTTTCAAAGAAATACCTCAACTTATACTCTGCGGAATAGTAGTGTTTTCCAGTATGAGGTCACATAATGTGATTGATATTTTAATGATCTGATAATGGAAAACATACTCCCAGTGTTTCTATGACATCACAACAACCTCATGTGTTCGTGCTGTACGAAGTAACTCAATACATGTACTTGGCTGGAGGCCGGCTGCACAAAGCAAAGGGCTTCAAGTTTTGTTTCTAAGTTTATGTTCAAATCATGTACTCCCACGGCTCTCTTTGCAGCTGCTTAAATACGCAGATGTGTGTAAGTAGGTGTGAGTAGGTGTGTGTATGTGCTGAATGCACAGTACAAGTGGGTGAATGTATAGCATGCTGTGAAGGCTCAAGTAATTCAGTCATGCAGCAGTTCAGATGGGTTCAAACCAAATAATAAAAACAAAAAAAGTCAGTGCCCATGTGTTACAAGGCAAGCATGCAAACAAAATTTTAAGAGAAGTGTGATGTAATCTTATCTGGCCTGAACTCTCCTAACTACCAGGAACCAAATCTGAGAGAAACAGTGAGTGGGGAGAAGGAAAGAGGAAACTTGGCGTGTGTTGGAGCAGCTTGAGTACAGCTGGGAGAGGGGTCATGTCCACAGAGAGGGATTGAAACAGGCTATTTCTGGGCCTGCCCCCCTGTCCCCTCGCTCACATACAATCATGCATCATCCACACCCTTCACTATCTCTGCTCATCCATCTCAGTCCGCCACAGCAGGGCCCAGTTGTACAATTCCCATCAAGACCACTGAATTCATGGTTTCATGTCTTACACTGACGGATGGGAAATGTGAGGTGGGTGGGAGTCTCAGACTGAGCCATCAAACAGAGGATTGCAGAAGAAAATGGCTGCATCGGTTGTTGTCCCTTGATTTCTCTAGTGTGTGATTGTGCTGTAGTTGGAGTGTGCTCAGGCTGCCGCAGGATGAGAGATGGGGGCGTGAACTGTGTGAAATGGTATTAGCATGCTATATTAGCCCAAATCACACCTGATTCAACACAGAAGGAAGGTAAAACAGACGTAGCTGTTAAAGCATGACATGTGGAGTTGCTTGCCTCTAAAATTTGGGGCCAGTTTATTCATTGCGTTATACATGTTGCTGTTGCATGTTGTTGTTACAAACTTTACCAAGTTGATCATACTTAAAACAGCTAGAGGTTTAGCCTCCACTGACCTGTCAGAAAGCAGCACTAGCTATTGTGCAGTGTATGCTAGCAGTCGTTTCATTTTACTTGTGGGCCAGAACAACCACCCAATCAAATCTTTGCCAGCACCCTCTCCCTGAACTCCTCTTCTCACTCATCACGATAATGAGTAGGGGGATGGGCAGAGCAGGTGGTGGCCTATGAACACATCCACAATCCAAAGAGAGAAATAAAGATACATATCACACTCCTTTCATTTGTTCCTATGCCAGTGCAGTAGCCATAATTCATTCCCTAAAATGTAGCTGGCCTTGTGTGTGGAGAATTTCGAGCAATGCCCTCTGAACAGACGCCCTTTCGGCTAAAAGAGACATGATGGAAGAAAAAGTCCAGGAAAATATTTGCTAGCACATCCTTCTTTCCCTCTCCCCCAGGTGCTCAGTAATTCTTTGCCATGGCTCAGTTAGTCTAATATATCAGATGTAACTCCCAACTGAACAGGTTAAAATCAAACATGAAGTGCATTTTTCTGTCTGTTACATCTTGTTTCTGCATAAAAGTAAACTAAGAACTCTTTTCAGCTGATACAACAGAGATCACAGGACAGATCCAGTCATCAAAGTAACCATTATCATAGAAAATTGAGTTTTTTATTTTTATTTTAGTAGTATCTTGAAACAACTGTGAACCCTATAATTTAAAAACAACTGTAGTGTTTCTCACATTTTATTTCAAAGGTCATGTGCACTGCTACCTATTTCCTATCTAAAGAGGTAATAATATATTCTAAATATGTAGACCGTAAAAAGTATACTACTACACAGGGATCATTTGCTTGCATGAGTTATCACAGAAAACATCTGGACCTAATAAGCAGCAAGACACTCAGCACCTGTTATTTTTCACCAGGTTGAGGAATCCTCTGAGGCATGAAGGACAAACACCCAGACTCCTCTACAACCAAATGCGTTCGTGTTTGGAGGATAAGATGGTTCAGCTTTGACCTCCATGTGATAGGGGTCACCGGGCTGCACGAGCATCCCACTCCTGTTGCCATTTTTGAATCAGACTCTTGAGAACAGTTAGTGCTTTTAATGTACACTACATGTCCTCTGTATCACAGAATATGCATTTGTTTTTGGTGGCAATAAAATGGCAGCCGTGCACAATCCTTCCAGAAAAGCGAGATAGTTCTTGTATTGCACTGACATGGAACCATAGACACTAAAAACAAAAAGGAACCCTGTTATGATGAGTGCGACCTGCTAGCCACGCGACTTCATTGAAACTAAAATTGCCTGCAGACTTGAACGCATCATCTGACAGAAGTAACATCTACATGCATGTTTAGTCCCTTAAGCACATAAGGATGATCAAGTTCAAAGTGTTTACGACTGGTGTGTGATTAAAATGAAATGCAATTATTCATGGGAAGCCAAATGAAGAGGAAATATCAGATGTTCTCTCACACTGAACCATCACTTCTTCAGCTGGGTGATGAGTCAGACTCCTCATATTTATAAGACTCTATGCTCATCGATTTTAATTACCGAGCATTCATTCTTACCTGGGTAGAAGTCTTTGGATTTGGACAGCTTAATGGTGGCACCCGTCTCTTTCTGCAGTTGTACGATGGTCTGGCCGCCCTTGCCAATTATAGAGCCGGCTGCATAGCTGGGGATCAGCACCTTCAGGAAGTACTCACCCTCCTCTGGGGGAGAGACACACAAAGTGGGAAAGGGTCACATCTTGTAAAGTAGCTCTACTCATCATCACAAATACCATACTGGTATCCAACCCCAAAATCCTGAACAAGCAAAAACTCACGATGGGAACATGCAGCTTTGACGTGTATGGGGGAAATGCAATAACATAATCTTGTGTCTGTATTCATCCAGTGAAGGGAAGGTATCTGGAAGGCAATTTTGCCTTTTGAGTTCTTTGTAGTTTTCAGCACATTCACATTTTATTGGAGATTGGTGACATGTTCTCTGTCCTGTCCCAGATTTCTTGTAGAGTAAATGATGACCTCCTTTCCAGTTTGCAGAGGTCTAATTTTAACTGTTTTCAAGGAGTTTTAGCAACCTCTGACTAAATACAAAGCCAAGTCCAGTGTTACTAATCACTGTTCACACATTAATAAAAGGGATGTAGAATTAACAGTTCAATCTGAATGTGAAACATATCCTGCATTCCCTCAAAAACAAAGTTACACACAGAGGACTCAATGCAAACACACAAAGTAATTATCCATGCAGTTCATGAATGCCAATACAAAGTGATCCTTCGTAATTAACAGACGTGAGGAGAACATATGGGAACCAATCCCACAGATTTGTTCACAGGGTATACTGCCAAGATGGTCTAAATCTCCTCCATTTTGGAAGGGGCTTCTGTAGCTTACCGTGGCTTGTACAAGTTAGTGATTGACAGCATGTCAGTTTGAAGAATTTGCAGCCAAACATGTTCCCTTCCCTCCCTTTCAGTAGAGGAAGTTCCTTTTCCTACAATTCTAATTAAGAATTAATCATCATCAGAGTAGATGAAGTATCTGTCCAAGAAAACCCTGATCACATTGAGTGCACTAATCAAGTAAAGGCAATCAACCACATATTGAGCTTAGACCCAAATACAAGCAAAGAACCTGCCAACAAGACATCAAAAATATTATATTTATAGATGTGGAACAGCCGTGATTCCCCAATGAATTCCAAATAATAAATCAATGACGTCATAGTAAACACCGGGTACAGGTGCGTACTTACTATACCAAAGCACTGATACAAATAATCTCTGCATGCTGATTTCGATGCAATGACGTCATGTTCGATCCATTTCAGCTGCCTCAAGGGTGACGTCACTGGAGCGGGCAGAGATGTAAAAAGGCACTGTCCACCTTTGTATGATGAGATTTCTAATACGTTTATCAGTGTCGAATAAATTGGGTTTTTGCTTGCGGATGCAAAAGGCACAGGGTCTGTCACCGTGTCGCTGCATCCTATGTGTTGTGGAGGGTATCGAATGTTGGGGCTTGACTGGCATGGTGGGGAGGAAAGACCGATGAATGGAAGAGGACCACCCTGCATTGAAACCAACCTGTTGCCTCAGTAATGCACTCATTAGATTCAGATGTGAATGAACATGGCACTGTGACATTAAAGAATTTCACAGCCCACAAGTTAGCTCTTCTCCTTATTGCATTAATATGCCCCTCATGTTCCATTCAGACACAGGCTTTTTTTCATGCACATCACCCATAACCAATGGCTCTGACAAATATACAGACAATGACATGATTATTAATGGATTTTCACTTCTGATTTAGATTAATTAGCCTCGGTTGTGGAAACAATCTCAAATCCCAGAACATATTATGGCCACATTACGAGAAAGCACAAAATCTACTCCACCATCGAAAGCTAGTATATATGTCAGGTGCAGGTCAATATGTCATTTTTCTGTGAACATCCTAATGAAAGAAATAAGAGATAAACCTTTACATGTACAGCTGGAATCATCTGTGGCCATTGTCTGGTCTTTGGATTTTCATGCTATATTGCAGTCAGCTCTCCGCTTTTCTCACAACGAATAACAATAAAATGACCTTGGTGAAAAAATAAAGATCATGCATGACTGACATGGTTGCCATAAAGCTTTGGAGCCCTGCCTCCTATCACAAGATATCTGATACCATAGCCACATAGAGAATTTCATTTGAATTATGCTGATTGCAGGATCAAAACATCCAAAGACCTGTTGTTGACAGACAAGCCCAAACCCACTGCGTAACTTTCTGCTTGTCTTCAACCAGAGTAAACCCAGCAGGGGAGGAAGCCACTAAGATTCTCTCCATCACCCTCAGAGCCACGTTTGCTGTCATTACTCAATAATTAATTCTGTCCTAGTGTCTGAGATCACAGTAACAGGTTTTAATGGCGTCATGTGGTAGAGTAAACATGGCAATCTGTTGCTGCAATCCGCCAGGGAACGGGAGCAGTGGGGCACATTGGGAAGCTGAGCCAGTGGGGTGTTAGTTCAAACCCCTGCTTCCAATACTGGAAGGATGGCTTGGAGGAGAGACACAGACGCTGAGCCAAATGTGTTTAGTTAAGTCACTCAAGGGGGGTGGGTCAGGAGGAAATGCCTTGTGACCGTCCTCCCTCCTTCTCACTACCCTTCCAAGTACCCATTCTGCATTTCAATGGACTAACCTGCTGCTGACAGGCAGCAAGGACGATGGAACAAAAATGAGCAATAATGGACAAATGAGCTTTAGGTGTATGAAATTACACGTAGTTTAGCATGATGGATAAATTCAACAAGTCAGACAAAAAGAGTTTGAGGCTTACCCATTCTGAGATCTGCTGCTTCTCAAGTCCTCTGTCAGATCGCCATCAATGCCGGGGCACAATCTCTAAAGGGGATCTTAACATTAGCCTAGGCATAGGTGCAATGGTAGTGTTGAGGAATGCGGCCAGTCGACCTTTTTCACCGAGGTTTAATTCATCAGTGGGTGCAGAAAAAGAGATTTCACCGCAGCATCCGAGCCATGCCTGCAGCTGGCCAGAGCCTCAATTGTCTGAGAAAATGCTAATGCAGGCTCTCAGTGTTTTCAGTGAAAGACGGCACGCATTGTTCAAGCCTGCATCGGTTTGAAGGGGGGGGTCTTCCCTGCCGCATCACCCTTTTCACTGCTCTCATCCATATTCATCGAGTGGCCTGTCCGTCTGCAGCAGCACGCAGGACTGACACCTCGCTCGGCCAATGGGTTGCCTCCTCCCTCCAGTACGTCATGTCCCCACCTCCCGATGCCGGTCCCAAAAAATTGAATTTTCTCCTCTACTCCGCCTCTTTTGACGCAGCACTATAAAGTATGGCAGACCATTCACTCACTTTTTTTTGTGGAAAGTGACAAAGGTGAAGTGGCTGAGTGAGCGGGCTTCAACAGTGAATGGGGAAGCATGTAGAGTGACCTTCAACAGTGGCTGAAGAGGTGTATGGATAACATAAGCAGATGATGAAGGAGGTGGAGGAGGAGTGATCTGAGACAGCGTGCCTTACGCCACCCACCCTCCTTTCCTCCTTTCCCCCACCCCCAATCCCTTAGACGGCCATGTTTGAGAGGGCGGAGGGGCTCATCAACCATTGCAAATGGCAGTGCCGCAGAATGGTGGAGGGGGGTGATGAAGCCAATCACTACGCCTATAAATCTTACACCGAGAGGTATCTTGAGTGACTGAATGTGTGTAAAAACTGCAATGTGCATGTGTGTCAGTGTCTGTGCGTGGACACGGGGGGATTCATCTTCGTTTAATAGTGCCTTCTAGGGAACCTGTAAAAAAGGGACTCCTTTTTTCCTGGCTGCTGATTACTTTCATCCGCAAATCAAACCCTAACACCGTGGCCCATTTTGTTTTGGAGCGAATGCCTTCCAGAAAATTCTACCAGTCTCATTCACTGTGAGATGCTCTAGTATATAGACACAGCCTCCCTGTAGACTCCACTCCCGCTCACGGTCTATCTATCTCTCCTTTTCTCTCCATTCTTCTCATTCTCTCTTTCACTGCCACCTGGCAAATTCACAGTCCGCTCACGTCACATCACTCTGCAAGGGCACCTGTGTCCTTCCCACCAAAAATTAAAAAAATAAATAAAAATACAGCTCACATTCCTGTGCCAACCTTTCCATTAGCAACATTACGAGATCATACCTAATCCCTGAGCCACACAACCTTTTGGAAGGCACATGCTTGCCAGCAACATGGGCTCAGAGTATGGGTAATTAGAAAGAGAAATGAATGAAAGATGCTCAGTCTGAGGAGAGAGGGGCAATGCTGATAAAAGAGGAGTAATTTCCCTCATTCAGTGTCCACAGCTCTTAATGCACAATGAGGGGCTCAGCTTTGAAAGAGCACAGGCTTTCTTCTCTTTGTTGTAACTGCCAGTCATGTTAATGATCAGTTCGGTAGGAATAACATGATCAATATCAGACGTAGCCAAGGGGTTGGTGATTACAGGGACAGCTAAGGATTATCACACTGTCTACCACTATCGCCAGACAGGCTGTGTGTCAGCAATGTATGTAGATCACATGAAATGGAAGGTGATGCAAAAACACATTACAGACAGCACTGGCTGAGAATATATTCATGGAACATCAGTTTTGTGTAGGAGTCATTATAAATCATTTAAATGTGCATTTCATGTAAACATTAACAACAAGTCTCTGCTCCTGAGCTCAGCCTGTGGGACTGTGGTCCAAATTAACCTCAGAGATCTACCCTTTTAGATATTTATCAGGATGACTGTTAGATTGACTGCCATTTCACCTCTGTAAATCTAAATTTGGTGAACTGCTGCATATGCTAACACTCTGGAGAGAATGCTAAGCTAACCTGTGCAACTGAAATATCAACTGTTTTAGAATTAATTTAGAATAAAATGCCTTAAATGCATTTACAGTAATTTTGGAGAAAAATATAGGACCTATAATTTCTTATTACGTGATATGAGTGACCACGCATGGATGCTGCTTCCCTCAACTGTTCAAGTCAAGATATACATTTAATAACCAGGGCCTTACAAAACTAATTATGCTTGCATATGTTCAGTTCTTTCAGTATGTCTCAGAGTCTGTGATACAGTGATGCCTTAAAAGAAGATGGAGTCAGGCTGGTAAAATGGTTTGTAATAACACCAAAAAAATGACAGCTGTAAAAAGTGGGAACTGTCTGTGTGAATTGAACATTTTTAGAGTCTATTAAGACTTTCCAAATGCAATTTCACAACATCTAGACATTCATATCACCTTGATATTGGATGGGAAAATCATGGTGAAGTCTCTGTACTACGACTGAATGGTGAAGTCACCCAGAAGCAGGAACGCCATGTGACTTTTCTGTTCTACAGTGGTTTTAGGAGTGCTAATGGAGGACATATGGAGGCTGAATCTGCTCTAAAATACTGTCTGATGGTGCGAGGGTCCTTCCGTGCCTTGCTGAAATAACAATTCTGAGGTGCAGTGAGGTGCAGCAAAGATGCACTCATGCTGTTAGAAATAGGATATAATGCTGCTATCACTGAATGGCGGGGTGTCTGGGACACAGAGACTGACAAATTTCAGTAACATATGGTGAAGAAACTGCCTGGTCTCTGTGGACGTCTAATTAACATTAAGTTGAATAAGTGGTCCCTGTGAGCTGTGCAGACCATAACAATTACAAGCTGAAATAAGATGTACAGTAGCTGGCATACTGAATCAGCCATCATCCTCCCTGCTGCACTCCGACATCTTACTGATGACTAATAAAGCAAGCATGCACACACCTCCTTGTTGGTTCTTTATTGGCCGCCACCGTTTCTCCTCCACGAAAAGTAATTGTGGTCATTTTGCTGAAATGGTGCTGCAGTGTGTCTGTAGTCTTTTACCTCCACTGAGTAGTTCTCACTATCCTCATTTCTCACTGAATTTTTGTGAAGTGCCTGTAATGTCATCTTTTAATTTAAATGTGCTTTTAAACTTTTATGCAGGGCTATCCTAAATCCTATCCAGCCCTACTTGTTGAGCACTTATATTTTTTAATTAGCATTCTAGTATTTCGTAATTGTAATTTTACCATCACACAGTGTGCTAACACTAGAGACTCTCTACTGGCAAACGTCATGACGGGCTAACAAAAGGCTAACAAAGACCCCAAACAGATGCAGAGATCCCCTGCAACCTATAAATAACTTGCATTTGATAGAAATCTAGGCTGCGAGTGGTGATGAGTGCGTACCCCTATTTGTTCAGGGCTGTGGGGTTTTCACCTGTTGGTTTTTCTGCTTGGCTCACCTCAAAGTTAGTACTTAAAATGCACACTTAACTCATGACATTGTCAACTCCAAATCAGCGGGGGGGATATCCCCCTGCAGTCTCCCAGATGGCTGACAGTAAATCTACAAACTCAACCATACATCACAACTGACCACAAGAGCTCTGCTGTCTCTGTCCATTTCTTGTCAGTGTTCACAAATCAACACTGAAATGTCCAGTATCAAAGGTAGTTGTATTGTTGTATTCAGGGTTACTAGGCCATTGTGGTATCATAAAGCTAAGGTCTACTATTTCAGTGGGAGGCATAGTTGTACTGGACTTTATATGGAAGTGGTTCCCAAAGTAGAGGATCCAGGACTCACAGACAGTAAGATGTTTGACTTTACCAATGATGCACAAGGAAGCATGAGGGAATCCTGGTCTGAGAGGACACCACAACAGTGATAAACAGAGGGGTTAGTGTAATGTTAAAGCCTAAGCACACAAATCATCACTTCCCCACTGTATGAAAGGCTCCACAGCAAACCGCCAGATGTGGAGCCAGGAGGTGACTGGGTTCAGATTCAAAGCTGACCTGAGCTGAGGAGGTCACTCACTCAGTCAGACTGTCTGCTCTCCCTGCTGGGATATGCGGTGTATGAAGTAACAGCCACATACACAGTCAGTGTTTCAAAGTGCCAAGTGCACAGGTGCTGCATGTTACAGCCTGATACGGGGCCCAGATCTGCTTCTATGCTGCATGTGGTTTCTTTGCATGCAGTGTGCGGTGATACTGAAGGCAGTGTTTAACACTTGAACCGGTGCATGCAAAGGCTTGTACAACAACAGATTTGACTTCATGTGGAGGAGACACGGTGGATGAGCTGGTTCTTGTGTATCTCTCTTACCTCCAGTGTTGGTACGCTTGGTACAGCCGGCCTCCTCCGTCGGAGTTTCCAGCGGTCGTTTGCGGGAGTCCGGGTTATCAGCCTCCATGTGAGGCTGCTGTAAACTGTGGAGGTTAGGATTTGAGTATATCCCGTTATGGTCCACGGCTGCTCCGCCACCACCGGCCATCATCATCTTTTTTCCCCTGGAGCTGTAGATAAATTTGCGCTATTCCCCTCTCTCTCTCTCTCTCTCTCTCTCTCTCTCTCTCTCTCTCTCTCACACACACACACACACACACACACACAGCGCCCTCACCACCACATAGCCTGATAACGAACAGCGCGATAAGAGGACGACAAGTTTTGAGGGTCTCGAAACGGTCTCAAAAGGATCAAAATGTCAGACAACACCGGGATCGGGGTCTCCTCTTTCCGCTGCCCTGCTGCTCTTCCAGTGCGTCTCACAGAGCTAAATATAAAATCCCATTGAGTGAAATGCGCTCATTTAACGCGCTCACCGTCGCTCCGGCAGCATGGTCCTTATTGTTGACGCGCAAAAACAGCCCCGCGCCTTAAAATAAAGCTGCACAACAGTCTGAGAAAAGATCAGCCATTAAAACAAGTGCAACAGCTTCGCGGGAGAAAGGCGCTGGAAATAAAGAGGAAGACAGATTTCTGAAGTCATCTTCACGCCATGTTTCCCCGTGAAGTCCTCAGTGTGATAAGTGCAGCTGTTGTTATTGTTGCCTTTGTAGTGCAAGAAGAGAGAAATATAGTTTGAGAGCTCCACAGAGGACTACAGTGCCACTGACCGGCCAAAAGACGAGGCCAGTACAGCGAAGATCCATCTGATGTGAGGCAAGTACATTATCCAGTCATTTCACTCTCCCAGGAAAATATTTCACACTGATTTCCCTTTATAGTCTAACTACGTGTTTTTTACATTACTTTAGTACTACACCTCAGGTTAAATGATAAGAGCTGTGTGGGTCCTTTAGGATTATGTAATAGTATTTAATAGTAACACTGCAGTAAATATTTGCGTTACGTCGTCTGGTGTCATGTTAAGTTTCTATTTTGTTGTTATTACTTATACCGAAAAAATTAACTGACAACTTGTTTAATAATCAAGTAATAGTTCAAATCTTTTTTAAAAATCTAAATCTGTTTTTTTTTTTTTTAGCTTTTCAGTTAAGATTTTCTGCTCTGCTTTTCTCTGGTTAATATCACTTTAAAAAGACTATCTTGGGTTTTAACTGTTGGTCAGACAAATAAATGAATAAAAATTGTGACCATGTCAGCTTGGGCCACAGGTAATTGTGACAGGCTTTTATCATTATTTCCTGACATTTTTTGGAGCAAAGAAATAACTGATTGATAACATAGTGGAGAACACATGGTGCCTAAATTGCAAAGGTTCAAAAGAAAAGTTTGACACTACTAAATACCATAAATGTTTCTTGGGAAGCTGTGTGTTGTTTCAACTTTTGCTTGTGGAGCTCACACATGGCTCAGAGTTAATTGAGAGTTGTCCCTTTAAATGGAGGGGTAAATAAGATGAGTAAAGAGATAACCATATAAGTGAAGATGATAAAAATGGGGCTAAAAAAGCAGCAAAAAAATCACTATCACTGAGATCTCACAGGTAGTTATTTTGCCAAAATCAACAGTTCAGCACATTGTAAAAAAAATCCCTTCATGACTGCACAGCCAGTTAAGAACATTCCTCAGGATGTAGGTGGACATGTTGACTTCACTTCAACACCTGATAAACTTCAAAAACAGGAAGGTCAGGCTCCAGTTCACAAAAACATCCAAAATAAAACAGGAGCTCTGGAACAAATTTCTATGGACTGAAGAAACAATCAACTGCTGTCAAAACGATGGAAAGAGGAACGTGTGGAGAGAAAAAAAGGTCATGACCTAAAGCCACCACCTCATCTGTCAAACATTAGGATTCTGATATGGTTTACGCATGTATGGCAGAGAACTGGAACTTTAATGTAGCACCATTATTTTATTTCAAGTTGAATGTGCTGAAGCTCAGAGCCTGAAGAACAAAAAGTGTTCAAAGACTTACAGTCTGGATTATTAATGTTAGCTCCAGCCCTATAAAAATACAACAAAGGTGTTAACCTGTTCACTTGTTTCCAGTGCAGTTTCACTGGATTCTGAAATGTTTTGTAAGAGGTATCACTAGAAACACACCTAAGTCTAAGAAAGATGAAATAAAGAGGAGGTTTGAATCAGAGGAGTGAAATGATTCCACTCCGTTGGCATCTGTGTGGACTTGCTAAAAGTAACATTCTATAATTAAATACTAAATCAAATTAACTGCACAAAGTAAGAATCAACAAGAAAAACATCCAACAAAAACAGTTAAAGAGCATAGACCCTAATGTGACATTTATTATCTGCATATTACTGTACACTATCTACAGCACATCATCTCATAGTCTAGAATATCATTACATAATTCCAGTAAACTGCATTAATCGGGTTTAATTTGAACTCTTTTTTTCCCATCGTCAACATTCAGTGTGAAAGCACAAAGCACTGCTGTAAATGGCAAATGTGATTTCTACTGTGTGTCTGTCATCACAACTAAATTTCATTCCTCAGGAATACACACCCCTGAGAGAACACTGCACCTTTAAATAAGGTAAGTACTTCAGTCTGATCCATTGAGTCTTCCACATGGAAACAAAATGCACTGTCTTGGTTAATTTGATGGCGTGTGAGCTGCACACTCCTCTTTCTTAGATGGAGCATCCTTCTCCTCAGTGTCTTGAGCTTTGGCTGACTCCAGCTCAGAGCCAGCTGTCAGTGCTGACACCCTCTGGGTGAGCCGCTCCAGAACCAAATCAGCAGTGGAGGTAAGGCTATGCTGAAAAGACAGAGCAAAGTAAAATAACACAACATCAAATGAAATACACAGTTTGTAAGAGAGATTTGAGGAGAGATGTTGGATTCACTCGTTCAAAAAGAAATATCAGCTCTGAGTGTTGCTTTAAAAATGGTGCAGCTGTGTTGTGTTATGCTGCTTAAACCACATTTTAATGAAGAAAAGAAAATTTAAATTGGAATTTATTGTCTTTGTCAAGTACAGGTCACCACAGATAAAGGGAACAGAGGAGTAAAGACAGGTAAATGCTTGTAATATCAGTTCTGCTGTAATTTCTGCTGGTGGCCCATAGAGGTCAGCAGTTATTTGTTAGTTGTTTCATTTCACCTCTCTAGTAGAAATAAAACTCTTGGTTCAAGACTGAGTCTCTGTGTTGCCATGTTGTTAGCAGCCAGATGAGCTAGTTGTTATGCTGAAATTCAGAACAACAGCAGAGAGGCCCTGACCCCGAGAGGAAGCTACAGTCACTTTGATTAGCATCATGGATCTCTGTGACACAGTTTTCTGATACACACCTGTAAGATGTGCAGTCCCTTTAATGTGAGAACAGCCAGCTCTTTCAAACCATCCCCAGTCAAGTCTAAGTAGATGATGGACAGCAGAGGACTCTTGAAGCTCCGCCTCCACTGCAGCTGAAACTGTCCGCTCCCTGCCGGATGGAATTTGTAACACAGAAGTTCCTACATGGAAGACAGGTAAAAAACACTGTTATGATTAAGGTCTCATCACATCAATGAGCCATTCTTACCAGATGCCTGAAAAGTGACAACAAACATCTCCTATTCTGTCACATTCCATCATTTTTAATTCCTCTGGACCTACTGCATGCCATTTTACTTCAGGTATAAGGCTGGTGATACTCCTTATTTTTCTTATTGTTGACAAATCCCATGAAAAGACCAAAACCAACGATCATCGTCTCCAACTAACAAGTTCTGTGTGTGCGTCTTAAGTCTGACATATCTTATTCCTCTGTGCCATAGTTTTACTGACATTAAAACATAGAACAGGATAAACAGCTTTATTGTATAAAGTACTATTAATAAAGTCCATTAGTAAAGAAGCACTCTGACCTGCCCATATGTTCCCAACAGCACCTCCTTCTGCCCATCAAAATCCAGGTCAATAACAAGAGCACAAAGCACTGCATCCCACTGGTCACTTTCTGAGAGGTACATGGAGCGAGACAAACCACACTCCTGGACATCCCTGAGAGAGCGCAGACCCACAAATAAAACACTAAATTCACGTTGTCTTATAAACATCAAACTGCACAGTGGTTATTCCCCTGAAACCTTTATAAGGCTGTCTGGTTCTGACCTGTAGACAACTGCCATCTCAATGGTGCTGGTTACCAGAAGGTTGTAGCCTTTCATTTCCACACCTGAAAAAGAAAAGCAACAATGTTGAGGTATGCTGCAGATTCAAAAAGAGTACAATGAAACTACAACAGACCAGTAACATACTTGTCTCTCCACTGGGCTGATGAGGCTCAGTTTGGCAGCTCAGAGGGAACAGCAGCACTGTAGAGATTGGACTGTCGAACTGGACCCGCCAGCTCTGCAAAACCTCTGAAAAAAAATACACAATATTCTTAAAACACACTGAGGAATAGCCTACAGTATAATAATGCTGCTTGCTGCATCTTGTATTCATTTACTGTAGTACAAAATCAAGATGGAGAAAAATGCCAGTAATCATAACAGATATCATCTTGAAAGCTCCCTTCAGAGAACCAGTTTTCAAACTCAGATTTAATAACAACAAAATAAGATGATAAGCTGTCGACATTTATTTGTCCACTACAGTGTAAGATGTGACACTGCTGATCACTGTATATACAAATATTCATACAGCACAGATGCAATATTGTGATTATAATTATTAACACCATTGGTTAGTGTGCAGATGGGGTCCATTTGTTAGGTTAATGAAATGATACAAGATATAGATTGACCTCAACCATAACATTATATGTGCTGTAATTAAATATTTACTTTTACACTATACTTTTACATATTTTTAAAGGCCCTACTCAGTCACGCTACATCTACACACAGGTGATTGTAATTATTGTGGCTAATTAGACCTCAGCTGTGTCCAGAAATATTTACTACATTTATATCTATATAATTAACTATATAGAGCAGTAAATTTACCGTTTCCCATTTTATTGTCAGAATGTGTGAAATGAATGCACTATACAGTGTTCTCAAAATTTCCCACAATAGAATGACACCAGGAAAGTTCATGACTTGTTCACAACTCTATACTAGAGATCCCACAATGCAATGGGTCAAATTTTATGGAGGCTGTGTGTGAAATCACTCTCTCATTCACTCATTCACTACTCCCTATATAACCAGTCATTTACTGTAGAGTGAGCAGTTCATTGAGATTTTGGACACATTAATCACTGTCATGCCACACTGGCATTCTATCGTTTAAACCGTTATTATGAGCAGCCGAGTGGGAAAAACCATCCACGTCAGCCTCCAACTTGTGATTCCAAGTCAGAGATATCAGGACATCGATGATATCTCCCACTCAGTGAAAAGAACTACAGACATATCAACAAACTGTTGGCTAAAAATGGACCACTATTGGCAGTTACATTAAAATAAAATCCAATGAAACTAAACTAATACAACTGATTAAGCTGATTTTACAGGAGCTATACACTTTGTTTATATCCAGTTTCACTTGGTAGTGAACTCACCTTGAAATAAGTTATCAGGACAGGTGCATTGCATTGTGGGATTGTTAACAGAGAATACATGCCATGGACACTACTGTTTTTATTCTACTGTGGGAATAGTTTAGGGAACTATACAGGGCATTTCCAACAGGGAATATAGTGTAAACTGGGAGTGATTTGGGACACAGATTGAATGTCTGTTATATAAGGGGTAGGTCTTTTTCACCGAAGACAGGTGACAAGTGTGTGGAAAGCGCAGGTGTGAATAATAAACTGGGTCCTGGTATTGTGCATGCTGGCTCACAGTCAGACTATGACAAGCCAAAATGTCTGCTGTGAAAAAGGACTACAGTGAAGGGGAGTGATTTCAGACACACACAACACTCACACAGAGAGAAGAACAAGAAAACCTCTATTTATTATTCTGACTTGGGAGTGTTTATGAATTATTTCAAGATGGTTACCCCCATTTCTAACCTTGTAGTCACATCATTTAGCTAAAAAAAAATTTTTTTTAGCAGTAGTTCATTCACTAGTAAAACCGGAGACAAAAAACCCTGTGTAGCTCCTTTTAAATGGCCTGAATCTATTGTGTTGGTGTTAATTGGATTGGATTTCATTTAGATATAACTGAGAATGATGGAGGCTTTGCAGTCATTTTACCACAGGTTTGTTGACACTTTTATGGTTCCTATTTACAAAGTAGAATCTGTGTATCGCAGAGAGACATTATTCTGTCTTTGTTTGGCTCACCTGGTCCAGTCTGGTTTACCAGAGCCAGTCCAACACAGCCGTTCTGACAGCCGAATGCAGAGAGTCGCCGGCTGCCAGCTAAACTAAGCATATCCAACCACAGCACACTGCATGAGGGAGACACAACATGAAGTCATACATAGAGATAATTGTTTGTATGATTGCTGACTGACAATGTGTTACTGCCACAATGACAAGAAAGTATTTGCTTTTGTTACAATGACAAGTGGTTGTTTGAACATTTGAACACATTTTTAACAGTATATCATAAAATAGGTTTGTATGGTGTTATATACAAAACATCCTGTCAGTACCTTATATAAGATAAACCAATCTAGTAACATGATTTATCATGTAACTGTAGAAAATCATACAGTAGGTCATAAGCGACTGGGCTTAACTCAGCACAGTGCATACAGTGTTGACTACCAGAGCACAGATGTTACCTGCACAAAAACAGACATGATCTCCCACCCTCCTGACAGCATGAGCAGTGCCCACAATGAGCTGACATTAGAAATGCTACACATTCAGCCTCTTTCTCATCAGAAAACTGGATCATGTATCCACTGCCAGGTATGTTGTCTCTTTATCTTATTGAGAAAATTGCTGACTTATTACCAATTTCTTTGTCTGTTGCAATTTATTTTGCTGCTAACCTCTGTTCCTTTCATTTTTCTATCTGTAACAGCAGTGTTTTAAATGAAATGAAAGGAAAATTGAATGAGTCAGAATAAGACCGAAATTAAAAGTGACTAACAAGTTACTGATGGTCTCAGTCACCCAAGCCCTCACCACACACCACCACACAAACACAGCTAGCAGAGGTAAAGTGCACACAGACTAACTTGCTGGGCAGCTGCTGTAGTTCAGGAAAGAGTCTTTCCACCGGCTGCTCTTCAAACTGGTGGAGGGAGGCGTTCTGTAGGAGACAGGTGAGTCAGGCTGAATGATGCTCTGATGTTTGCATGCTGAATCAAATCACCTCCTACAATTTGCAAAGGTCATCACTCTCACAGCTTATCTTTTGTGCTGGGAAAAAGCCTTCCTAAAGTTTTTATCTCTGTTAATCTATGAATCTTCAATTTGACAGAACTATGAAACTTATTGTTGTCAGCTGGTGTTTTCTGTGGTCAACGATGAACTTTGACACTAAACTTTTAAGCCAATGTGGACATGGCTTAAGATGAACATCTACATTTCCAACAACTGGGCAAACTCATCAGGATCATATGATGTGATTGAAAGCTGGCTCTTTGAAATATTTAATTGTAAAATGCCTAAAAGACAAAGGATAGGTTTTTTATGTTCCAATTTCCATTCTATATCTCCACAGAAAAAGACAGTTTGATTTTAGAAAATCAGCATTTTTAAATAAATAAATGTAATTACAGGATATGATAAAAATATGTTGTAATAAAATAAATATAATTATTTAAATTAATTACATGATTAAACTTCTGAAAAGAGGTAGTGAAGGTGTTAAAAAAATCTGTTTTCATCAAAAGCTCATCTGTCTGTCTCTCTCTCTCTCTCTCTCTCTTTCTCTCTCTCACCCACACACTCATCCAGAGCTGACCTCCTTGTAGAGGTGGATCCTCTGGTCATGGCCACTGAGCAGAAACACCGTCTCACTGCCTCCATCATCACACTGCACCCTGACAGGGAGATAAAAGGTTGCTGACATTTATTATGCAGACACACTCTGTCATGTTTTCAGTCAGGTACTGTCAGGAAGCAGCTGACAGATGTGATGTGACCCCATTAAGGACACGAATACTCATTGAGGAATACTTGTAAAAACTCTCAGAAAAATGTCACAGGTTAGTCAGAGGAGTTCTTATAAGAATTTCATATAAGATGAAACTGTGATAACAGTGAAGACAAAGGGTAGTAGTAACAACTTCTAGAAACAGGTCCAGAACAGTATATTAACTGAGATGAGATAAAAATATTGATCCCAGCTGGGAAATCTATCAATTAATTGTACTTTAATGTTAGTCTAGTATTTTGTCCATTCTGGATCCTGTAGGAATAGCTATCTTTCTGAGACTGAAAAACCAGGAGTAACAACAAAGTTAGCTGTCTGCCTCTGCATTTAGCACATGTTGCTTCTGGTTCACAGGGTATCACAGCTCTGCCGCAAGCAAACTTACTCTGTGTGGTACAGCTGGAAGGGCGTGAACTGCAGCTCCAGATTCAAACAACTTTCTGTTCAGAGAGACACACTAACATTAGCATGTGCAACATCTGTTAGAGTGAGGATCATACACATCTGGACACTGCTTCACTCACGTGCAATAGACTCCAGGTTGAACTCTGAGCCAGGTTCATAGTCACAGTAGATATTCAGGAATGGAGTGGCTTTGTCACCAGAGTCCTGTGCAGGAGATCATTATAGGTAAAAATGCTGCTATCATTATCATTATACAAAGTACTTACAACACTCACAGTAACTACACACATGCTATGACTGCTGAGTTTTAATATGAAAATACCTTTATGAATGTGATGCCCACCACCAGGCCTCTGTTGGGTGGAGACTTGTTGAAGGCATCAATTGATACAATTTCTGCATCAACTAGAAAAAGAGGGCAGGATCAGCATTAACCAACAACCAGCATACAGGGGGGACAACACAGCTGCAGCACAAGTACACTGTCACATGTTGGTTTAGTCAGATTATTTGAGAAAATACATTTTCATTGAAATTTGCAGTTTTTCATACTACAACCTTATAAGTAATTACTGTGGAAGGAATTTGAAAAATGTCTACTTGTGAACTGATGAGCCTCCCATTCACATTTCATCATGTAGAATATGTTTTAGTTTAGTTTGGTGCAGATTAGGAATAGAGGGAAGTATGGGAGTTCAGGACAGGAGCTGATACTGATTTTTTTTTGCTGGCAAAAAAAAAAAAAAAGAAAGAAAAAAAAAACTGAACACATGAACATGCATTATGTTATCATCAGTGCCCCACTGTGGCATGAACAAGGGTTCTGATGGATGGTCTCAATTGTTCTCTTGTTGGTTTCATTTTGGTTTATAATTAGAGAAACTGTCTTTGGTCTTGGCACAGCATGATTGCTTATAATACAGCATTATACAATACCAAAGTATATAGCAAATACTTGAAACCCTTATAAGCACATCATAACTTTTAATTTTGTATTAGTATCATGTTTTAAGTACTTCTGAGAATGAAGAATTTCTGATTTCGTGTTAATCTCTGGTTCTTTCAATTATATTTAATATGTACTGTATGTGTATGTGTAGTATGTGTAGTGAGAAAATAATTTCACTTGGATGTTGGAACTTCACTGTGCAGAATGATTGTGCAGAGTTTGACACTAGCAGCTGTTTAATCATTCGTCTGCTGAAGGGTAGAGTTTAACATGTGGACATTCAAGCAGGATTTTATGACATCACAATCTGCTTGGAGCAAATGATGGTCTGTGCAAATTACATACTGGAAGTGAAAACTTAAGGCCTTCAGTGCCCATACAGCATGGACTTCTCAGTGAAATAGGAAACAACTTTTGTCCAGAATTAAACTTTTGAAATGAAGAATATTTGCATATTCACAGATTTCAAACAAGATGGCGCCGCGGATGGCTGCCTCAGTGTGCTGGTGCGCATTGTGTTTTGTTATTTTGTTTGTTAGTTTGCTTCATTCATACTGGTTGGTGTTTACATCCCACCGCAGGCCAACGTGCAGGAGGCACAGTGCGTGCTTGCCGACCAGATTCTGTGTGTGGAGCGGACAAACCCAGACTCCTTAGTTATTGTCCTTGGTAACTTTAACAAAGCCAACCTCACCCATGAACTCCCCAAATACAGACAGTTAATTAAATGCCCGACCAGAGAGGAGAACATTCTGGATCACTGTTACACCACAGTAAACAACGCCTATCACGCCGTCCCCGCGCTGCACTGGGTCACTCTGACCACGTCATAGTCCACCTGATTCCTGCATACAGGCAGAAATTAAAGCTCTCTAAACCTGTTGTGAGGACATCAAAGAAGTGGACCAGTGGGGCTGTGGAGGATCTCCAGGCGTGCTTGGACTGTACAGACTGGGATGTATTCAGGACTGCCACCAACAGTCTGGATGCGTATACAGAGGCTGTGACCTCATACATCAGCTTCTGTGAGGACTGCTGTATACCAACACGCACCAGGGTGAGTTATAACAACGACAAACCCTGGTTCACAGCCAAACTCAGACAGCTGAGGCTGGAGAAGGAGGAGGCGTTCAGGAGTGGGGACAGAGACAGGCTGAGGGAGTCAAAGTACAGATTCAGCAAGGCGGTGAAAGAAGCCAAACGCCTGTACTCTGAGAAACTACAACACCAGTTCTCAGCCGGTGACTCTGCTTCTGTCTGGAGAGGGCTCAGACGCCTGGCCAACAGCCTGAATGAGTTCTACTGCCGCTTTGAAAGACAGTGCGACAGTCCTGACACCATCCACCAGTCCCACCACATCAGCCTCTCACACAGCAGGGGTCAGGGCCTCTCCAAAGCTTCACACCTTAGAGGCCCCTCCCCCCTCTCTCCATCCTGGAGAGAGACGTCAACAGACTCTTTAAGAGACAGAACCCCCGCAAGGCAGCCGGGCCAGACTCTGTCTCTCCATCCACCCTGAAGCACTGCGCTGATCAGCTGTCTCCAGTGTTCACAGACATCTTTAACACCTCACTGGAGACATGCCATGTACCAGCCTGCTTCAAGGCCTCCGCTGTCATCCCTGTCCCCAAAAAACCATGGATTACAGGACTTAATAACTACTGTCGCCCTGACCTCTGTGGTAATGAAGCCATTTGAGCACCTTGTGCTGTCCCACTTCAAATCCATCACCGACCCACTCCTGGATCCCCTGCAGTTCGCCTACAGAGCCAACAGGTCTGTAGACGATGCAGTCAACATGGCCCTCCACTTCATCCTGCAGCACCTGGACTCCCCAGGAACCTACGCCAGGATCCTGTTTGTGGACTTCAGCTCTGCCTTTAAACACCATCATTCCAGCACTGCTACAGGACAAGCTCTCCCAGCTGAGCGTGCCTGACTCCATCTGCAGGTGGATCACAGACTTCCTGTCAGACAGGAGGCAGCATGTGAGGCTGGGAAAACACATCTCTGACTCTCGGACCATCAGCACCGGCTCCCCTCAAGGCTGTGTTCTTTCCCCTCTACTCTTCTCCCTGTATACCAACTGCTGCACCTCCAGTCACCAGTCTGTCAAACTCCTGAAATTTGCTGACGACACCACCCTCATTGGGCTCATCTCTGGCGGGGATGAGTCTGCCTACAGGAGGGAGATTGATCAGTTGGTCATGTGGTGCAGTGAGAGCAACCTGGAGCTCAACGTTGTGAAGACAGTGGAGATAGTTGTCGACTTCAGGAAGAACACAGCTTCACCCTCCCCCATCATCCTGTGTGACTCCCCAGTCAGAACTGTGGAGTCCTTCCGTTTCCTGGGGACCATCATCACCCAGGACCTCTAGTGGGAGCTAAACATCAGCTCCCTGATCAAGAAGGCCCAGCAGAGGATGTACTTCCTGCGGCAGCTGAAGAAGTTCAACCTGCCAAGGACAATGATGGTGCACTTCTACACCTCCATCATTGAGTCCGTCCTCACCTCCTCCATCACAATCTGGTACACTGCTGCAACTTCCAGGGACAGTGACAGTGGTCACAAACTCTTTAGGTCACTCCCTTCTGGCAGGAGGTTGCGGTCCATCAAAACCAAGACCTCACGCCACAAGAACAGTCCCTTTCGTTTGCAACTGGGCTCCTCAACAAGACATAGCCCCCCCCCCCCCCCCCCCCCCACCACCCCCCCCCCCTCCTTCCCCCCGCCCCCCCCCCCACCCACACCCCCCCCCCCCCCCCCCCCCCCCAAACACACACACACACAGACCGTCACAGACTATAATCCCCCCACCCCCCACCACTCACTACACGTTACATTAACGTACATCTATGCGTTACATTAACGCACATCTCCCCGGACAATCACTGCCACCTTCAAACATTGCACTCTACACTTTACACTTTAATTTAATTATGTATATTTATGCTCCTTTACTTATTGTCACCCTCTTCAAATAATTGCCTACGTCATTTTTTTACAAAAATGATTTTTTTTCCTAAATCATCTCCTCATGATGCTGGCCACCTCTGGTAAAATTGCCTACATCCTCAGTTAAACAGATCGTGCCATTCTACCCCTTTAGTATAATTGCCTATGTCAAGAGTGTGACTTTTTTAGTTTTAATTTGCCTAAGTTATTTAATTCTCTCATGTTCCATGTTTGACTGACCTTCTGGTTTGTATGTCAATAGGCATCTGTTGTTATAACTGTTTTGATTAAAATTGTTAGTAAATATCATATATTCAACAAGTGGTTCAGTTTTTTGTGTTTCCTGAAAAATCTGAAAAAATGACTTAGGCAATTATTTTAAGAGGGTGACGTTATGTTCCTTGTAAATATAGTTTTTGCTTTTTGCTCTTTTCTTTTTATTATAATTGTCCTTTAGCACCAATATACCAAGACAAATTCCTTGTATGTGCAAACTTACTTGGCAATAAAGTCTGATTCTGATTCTGGATAATAACTGAGTGAAAAGTACAGATGCTTTTAATAATTTGAAGTAGTCTGTTTAACTTTTTCTGTGTGGAAAAACCACAAAATTATTTCATTAATCAAACTACTTTTATGTTCTGAATCATATATGAATGGGAGCTTTAATAAAAGAAGCAACAGAACAGTGTAAAAATACTCCATTAAATACTCCAGCAATGAAAATGTTACTGTAGTAAAGGTGTGCCAATAATATCAGCAAAATGCACTTAATATAAAAGGTGTAAGTAGTCTTTTGCATTGTTGAATAATTATTACTGATGTATTAATGTGAATGTAGCACTTTACTCTTGTAGTCAGTTGCAGTGGAGCTGATTGTAAATCCTCTTATATACTCTACTATATACTATGGATAGTTTAATCTATAGCAATGCAACGCCTTTATAAGCTTACTGTGCTTTCAGTAAACCTTCAGTTTTCTGGTGAGTACCTGGTATGTAGGTGAACTGAACCTCTTTGGCCACAGGTCTGATTTTCTGCTGCAGCTCCTGGTATCTGAAACACACCACCTTCCCTTTGAGAGTGGCCGCTAACAGCTCCTGTTCCCCGGCCTGACACAGCCCGTAAATGTTACTCTGCGACGGGAAGCGACTGAAACTGTCCTCCACGAAGGGGTACAACTCACGGAGCATCCTGCAGAATGAAACTGAACTCAATGACCAGAAATGTCAGGAAATTAAAACGGTCATGGTCGTTTCTCGGCTGCTCTGCTCCCTGACTCTATTCAAGATAGCGTCAAGCTAGCACAACTGAGAAAAGGAACTTTCGGTCCGGTTAAACTACAGCTAACGACAAACACCAGGTTTACTGTAACGGCTGACTCGACAATAATGATTGCTATATTTTGAAAACAAAATGTTTTATCTTCGGTATGCTTCTGCTTGATTCTAAATGACTTAACGCCTATGAACTATCCACAGGGGGAGCAAAACATCCGGGGTTGAGCTCAGCTACGTTCATGACCATCGGATATATTGAATTCAGCGGTCTTAAATGATCCAATGAGGTGAAAAATAAGGGGTTTTCAAGAGGTGCGTTCAGATTGAGGAATGCACCCTCCATTTCCTTCTATCATTTTAAAAAGCGTTTTAAAGTTTTGTTTTGGACAAACAGCAACATTTGCACGATACCTTCATTCTTTCACTAAAAATCAGCTCCTTTTCATTTGAATCTAAGCAAACCGTTCTGACAAAGAGTGGATTTGAGTGAATTCTCTTTTCAAGCTATAAAGTATTTGATTTTGTGACAATGAATGGTACTGGACCTCCTGTTAAAGTCATGGCTGTATTATGGTTAAACTATACAGTCCGCCGGGGCTCTGTAAGGCAGCCATGGATACATCCCTGAAGGCAGCACACAGTTTTGCTATTTCATGTTGCAAATTGATGACAGAGTCGACGTATCACTTGAATACTACTGCCACCCAGCGGCTACTTTACTTCCTTCTTTCTTTCTTTCTTTCTTTGTTCATGAAAGTGATTCCTGCCATCAGTAAGTTGTTGATATCAGTATTTTCTGGTTGCATCTGTGTCTGCTCACTTATTTTCTTCTTTGATGCATTTTAGTTAGTCATTCATGACCTTGTCAAGCTTTATCCAAATTAAGAGCATCATATTTACAGCAACAAACATGAATTAATGAATTACATAGCTTACTACATCAACTGTTTTGATATGAGAGTCAACATGATAATTCTACCGTGTGTGATAAAATGATATATTTGAATGAAACATATCATCATATGTTTTAGATTAATGAGAGATTATATCTCAATACCATAGATGCACTCATATGTGCATAAAGAAATATAATTAGAGGAATGAATGTTTTCATTGAGGCTGCATGTCCAGCAGTATTTATATTCCCATTCTCCTGTATATATTTTAAAGACTTTCTTAGTATTTATAGTTCTTACTTTTTTTTCCTTTTTTTTAAAACATTTTTTAATGTTTGTTGTTATCTATTGTTGCTGTCTCTTACTGTCTCTGCTGCTGTAACACAACAATTTCCCTCACTGGATTAATAAAGTACATCTATCTATCTATCTATCTATCTATCTATCTATCTATCATTTCTCCACCAGATGTCACTGGAAACTCAATCATCAAGCTGAACTGACTGCAGAGGAAAGCTGCATGTCATCCTGCTGTTGGTCAGTTTCAGTCCTATGGAGATACAGGTTGGCCCAAGTTGAGCAACAGCCCAGCTTAAAGGTTGCTGGATTTTTACTGATGCAAAGCAAATTTACATGTCCAGTCCAGAAAAAAAATGATCTATTTGAAAAAACCTTCCTCTTGAGCTGAAAACTGCTGTGATGTCCTTGAGAAAAGATATGGTCCAAACTGTATGACAGGCAGCTCTGTGCTATGACCTAAACAAATACTAATAAAATATTTCTTCTTATCTGTTTGGCTCTCTATCCACCCTGTTTTAAGTAAATGAGCAAAACAATGTCTCAGAATATTTTGGGAGAAACCTAAACTCCAAGTCAGTCTTTACCTAAACTAAACTTTACCTAATGTGCACCTCATCAGCCAGTGCCACATTTCATCTTTCAAATTATACTTGTTTGTTTCTTCACATGAATCTCACATCCTCATCAGAACAGTTCAGAATTCACTGAAAGAATAAGACTGTGTAACATGCAAAACTTACAATCATTGAGAAACACCATGTGAATTACATGAAATTCAGGTGCAAACAAGGTAAAGATGAAGCAAATAGACCTTTATTCCACTGGATCCATTACTAACCTGATATCAAATAAACATTAAGGACAGTGTAAACAGAGACCAGGCTTAGCTCGCTGACAAAACAGCTGGCTCTTCTTCTATCATTCTATCATCTTCTTCTTCTTCTATCAAAAATACTGTATCGATTTGAAATTTGATTGGTATCTACCTTTAAACTTTACCAGTGCAAAGCGAACAGATAAACATTCTGGCAGTGTATAGGGGCCTATACTTGGTTGTAGTATGGTTGGTATATTTTACTCACTCTATCCTCTGAGGTGATTACTGTTTACTTTATACTCAGGACATTTGCCCAGACAGCTACAGGTATTTCACTGAAGTTCTTGAGTTAAAATGGCCCAGAAACTGACCAAACTCAACTCAACTGAATGTATAAAATCAAATATTTACCTTTATCTATAGTGGTCACTAACATACATTTTATACCTGTTATTATTGGAGTAGATGCACAGTGTAAAAGATTGTTTAAGGTCAGAAAAGATTATAGCATCAGACTGTAATTCCTAACCAGGTCCTTATATCACTATCAAAACAAATAATTTCATACTTCATGTAGATTTATCAGTAACATCTACAACTACAATACATATTACAGAGTCATAGTTTACAGTAGTGAATATAGACAATGGTCACTGTCATAAGGTCATATTGAAAATGAGTGACATGGCACAGGAATATCACTGCCAACAGGTGATAAACTTTAGATTTTTGTGCTTTAACTTTAATCATTGGGTTTAACAAAATATTTTCAAAAGTAAGAAGATATACCAATAAGGTGTGATCATCATCAAACTTAAAACAACACTTGGTTTGTATTGATTTTGACCCTGCAACAACAACAGCAGCAGCAGCCTTGTTGTAATATTAATATTAACTTCAGGTATCATAACTATTCACCAGTTGTTGTTGTCTCAAAATTCCACAGTGTGTGTTACAATGTCCAGTGTGAGCTGCTGAGGTGGAACAGAAGGAGGTCCTGAGAGCTGCTGCTCCATATTGTGACAGTTCAGAGGTGGCAGTGTGCTACACCCCCACCTCTCCTAATACTACCTGCTAATCCATCTGCAGGATTACTGTCCACTGTAATCACTCATCCTCCACACTGACACACCTCACCTCACACTGCAACTCCTGACTCATTACACACACACACACACACACACACACACACACACACACACACACAAACGTATCTTGTATAAGAAGTGGCTGTAGTTTTATATGGAATTTGAAATCAAGTTTATCATTATTTCTCCAGTTGTCAGTTATTACCTTTATTCAGACATTCTCTTCACTGATACAATAATAATAATAATAATAATAATAATAATAATAATAATAAAATAATAATAATAATAATAATAATAATAATAATAATAATAAAACAATAACAATAGAACATGGGAGAACATTCCACAGTGTGGGTGCATAAAAACAAGGAGCAGTGGAGGATCTGACAGTTCTAGTTGGAACATAAAATGAAAGGCAGTAGCTCATACATGATGTTGCCTATATTAGTGTAACAATCATATAGCATGTGCTCTCTCTTTTTCTTTTCTTTTTTTTTTGAAAAAGACATAATCCTGAATCATTCTGAATTAACTATTATTTGCTTATAGACTACTGAGGGAGCCTGATATAAAGAGAACTGCCACAACTTAGGTGGCATGCAATAGAGGCATGTCTGTATCAGCACGGACACATGATGGGAGAAAAGATGTTTTCATGTTGAATAAAATTTTGATCTGGGTGTCAAATCACTCCCAGATCTATCACTCATGTCCTCATCGGTTTGGGAGGAGCCAGACATTAAGTGCAGTATCTTTCTACTTTTATATCCTATATTTACCATCTTTGTTTTCTGCTCCTAGTTTTCAAGTGTTTTACTCATCTGAGTTGTTGTTGTTGTCTGGTGAAACAGAAATGTAAAGTTGTGAAGTTGTATCTCACGCTGTGATGACTAAGTTGCATGGAGCATGTAGAAAGAAAATATATTATCTAATAGTCATATGAGACAATACAAACAGGCCAAGTGTTTTGGACTTGGATTTCTATTTTAGTCATAACTCAACATTTTTCTCTGTGATGTAATTTTCCAGCAGGGTCACTGCAGTTCTAAGATGATATAAGAAGATATAATGAGAAAGAATAGACTTCTCAGAGCTGTATTGATCTAAAAGCAAAACTTTGTTCTGAAACAGGTTTGTGAAAGGGCTGAATATTTTATTCTTTTGAGGGAAAAATCCTTTATGAGATCATAAGACATGACATTAAAAATTAAAAACAATTAATAAATATAAGAAAAAATAAAGACATAAACTAGCTTAAAGAAAATTTAGGGTAGTTTGCGTTCCTGTCAAGAGCGAGATGACATGATCAGTACCATTCTCATGCATCTGCTAAAAAGATGTACGATACTCTGTTTGGAATAATAATGTGATTCTGATATGGGCTTTTATGAGGTCAGTTACCTCTTTATCTTCTCCCTGCTCATTGAAAAATCCAGAATCTATGAATGTGGAACTATTGTAGTACTGTTGCCTTACAGCAAGAGGGTCCTGGGTTTGAATCCCAGGTCACTCAGGGCTTTATTATGTGGAGTTTGCATGTTCTCCCTGTGCCTGCATGGTTCTCTCTGGGTACTCTGGCTTCCTCCCACAGTCCAAAGACATGCAAAGCAAGTTAACTGACCACTCTAATATTGCCAGTGGATGTGAATAGTTTGTTTGTCTCTATATGTCAGCCATTTGATAGACTGGCAACCTGTTCAGGTCGTACCCTGTGTGATCACTTGCAGGTGTGCATTTGTGATTTCACCATAGAGCAGAGGCAACACAGTGTTGAAGTTTGTGAGGACCTTCTTGTCAAGGAACATCACAAGAGTTGGGTCTATGACTGAAGGAGGTGTGTCAGGTCAGGAGCACGACAGAGAGCATGCTGGCGATTCAAACATGTGTGACACAGGTCTAGATGTTGCTCGCATGATGTAAAGTGGAATCATGACTCACAAAAGTTATTGCTGCTGCATGTGCATTACCACACTGTGCCCCATTCATCTGCAGCAGGAACAGTCTCTGAACTTACTGATCACACTTTTAAACCTGTCTCTGTTCAAAGGTAACAAAATCCACCAACCAGCACCTTTAAAGCTCACTACTTTAACACTTTATGTCTAGTTTGTTAAATGTGTACAAAAGCCAATGTGTAAAAACAACAGTTTGTGGTTTTATGGGTTGGTATGTGTGTAATTTGTCGCCTAGAGCTGTGGCTTCCTGGAGTCTCCAAATCTTACAATTATTTATTATTATTATTATCCAGTCATTAATTCTTTATATTGCTCCCTCAGTCTACAAATATTGCTGTTACCTGATACAGCTGACATGACAGTGGTAGAGAGGTATTACTTACTGCAGATCAAAACACATTTTTTTCTACAGTGCAGTAGTAGAGGATCCTGTCTGGAACCTCTGAATGTCTCACAACCAGAAACCAAAGACGTTTACAGGTGTTCAGCTGCACCTTCCTCCCTCAGACAGTCAGATTCATTGACGCAGGACATGTTAAATCTGAAGGTCATATTGGGCTTTATGATGACTCAGCAGGCTGAAAGTGCGAACATATTCACTCTGTCATGGGTCTGAATCTCACTGTGGACCAGTGCGGCGCCTGTTAGCTCTCACTCTGTCTGTAGGTTGTCTCATAAATCAGGAAAGGACATGAAAGTTATTTTGAAACCACAATATAACTGAACACTGAATATGGTTGAATAGACCTGTGTGTGTGTGTGTGTGTGTGTGTGTGTCCAGTTGGACAGTACAGAGCTCCAACTGGTGAGCTCTAACTGGACTGGAGGGGGGGGGGTTGGTGGGGTGGTTAGTGCCGGTCTGTGCTGAGCTGCTGGTGGCACCTGGTTTGCACAGAGGAGATTATTACAGAGTGCGTGTGCATGTGTGTGTGTGTGTGTGTGTGCGCGCGTGTGCATGGTGAGTGATTGGGGTTGACAGCAGCCTCTGTACTGCTGGCTGGCCTGCAGATTTAGCCGACCTGTTTTAGACACTGTAATCTGGATTAACTGCAGCAGTGTGTCAGTGGGGACGAGGACTGGATCCTCCCCCACCCTCTGCCCCTTCACCTGCTTCTCCCCCATCCCTCTCACATCCCCCTCCCTCCCTCTGTGTTCCCTCCTCTCTTCCTCCCCCTCTGTCTACCTGACTTACATCCACTTGCTCTCTTTCTTATTTCCCATCTTTCTAAATGTTCAGGCCTCATTCAGTGTGTGTTCAGTGTGTTGAACACTAACTCTGCTCAGGCTTAAAATATAACCCTCACTTGCATCATTCTGGATGTTTCTCTATGAGTCCAGCTTTAGGGGGAAGGGCAATCGGGCAGGGATTATATCAGATCAGTCCTCTTCCCTATTTCCCTATTTACTGCTGCAGCTGCAAGATGAGCTGTTCCACTGTTGGTGAAGATTGGATCGCCATCATCAAAATCAAGTTGATAACATTTATGGTCTTTTCTCTTTTCTTGTATAAAATAAGTCACAAAAAGTTGGTACTTGGCACAATTTTAAAAAGATTCCACCTCACAATCCACATTTTGGCCAATGATTACAATGGTTCATCTGAAAATTATCGTTATAATACTTCATTATAACAGACTACCTTAATAAAATGGAAAAGCCAGCTGTAAACACAACTCAATAACAGAAGCCACAAAGTGAAGAAAACATATTTTGGATCAAATAAAAGCATCATAATTTAAAAAGTGTCGAATTGAATTAGTTTTTAAAAAAAAAAAAAGGTTTTCAGATCATGGTGTAAACCTAGAGTGTGTACAAAATGAATGGACATTCACAGAGTTCCCTCTTAGTCACAACACATGCACACACGTTGCATCTCAATCAATCATAGCAATATTCTCTCGGCACTGACAACACTGTAGTCCAGGAAAACAATGTGGGTATCGTAGGTTTCCCATATGTAAAACTGATGTTTCGAGTTGTAGGTTTCCATTAGGAGCAGCTGCTGTCTCCTCACTCTGAATCCTCAGTCCAGGTTGCTGTTTCCTTCCTCCTTCCACCTTAGATTCTTCCTGTCGCTGTATCCTCTATCTCCTGCCTTTTTCTTGTCTTTCTTTTTTTCCAAGTCTACACACCGACATGTCTGTTTCCCACTTTGTGAGGCTATAGTTCTCTCCAGCCTCCTTTCCTGCTGCACCACTGAACGGATTGCTCTGTCTTTCCTCCCTTTATCTGGAGATAAGATACTTACTTTTCAGATAAAGCATATTATGATAAATCAAATGAGCTTTGTCGGTTTTGTGCATCTGGGTGTTTGTGTGCATGTGTGTGTGTGTGTGTGATTGCAGCATGTGTGTATGCAGCTGTTTTGGAGATAAATGTAATCTGTTAATTATGTGTGTATGTATGAACTGCAGCAGATGTGCAGCAGGTAAACTGATCACTGGAAGGAAAAAGGGAAAGGAAAGAGGGATTTGAGGGAGGATAAAATGAGAACTGAAGGGAAACTGGCATTTTCAAAAACAGAATGACTTCTGTCGTTTTTATTTTCTGAACTTTAACAGTTAGAAGAAGAAGAAAAACTATTTCAAATTAATGTTTTATTGGAGGTATACAATACACGTTTAAAATGTGGAATACACAAATTCAAAATCAACATCCAAAACAATTTTTGTCATGTAGTTTGTATTTTTAAATGAATGTTATTCCCGAATCTTTGTGCATAATTTATATTTGAACTTCTTTCTTTTAAAACTGGGTATTAATCCAAATGATAAAGTTTATTCATGTCAGAGACATTACAACCTGATCAACACTGTAAAAACAACGTAGTATATAGCCTGTTGCGTTGGATATTTCACCGTGTGTGTGCGTGCGTGTGTGCGCGCGAGTGGTGGGAGGGGTTTGCTGGAGCCACTTGCTCCCTCTAATTAGCAGCGTGTGCCGGTAAAGAAACTCAGTGGAGCGACATCTCCAAGGCGCAAAGGCATCCGAGGGCCACTTCACCTGTGTGATGACCTAACAGTGTGAGGTCTGACCTGGAGAAACAGTTTGGATGCTCAGCGCGCTGCAGTGTGCTCTGCTGCTAAGCTGACTGACAGTAAAAGCTGAAAGTGCAGTTTGGTGGGGGTGAAAAAGAAGGAAAAAAAAAAAGCACTTCAGGTTTCTGTGGTGAACTCCGGTGCGTCCCGCTTCTGTCTGCAGCGGGTTGGTTCCGACGCACCGACTTGTTGCCCCAGCTGAGCTCAGAGGGGCCCTCGGCTGTTGTGTTGCGTGTCCGACCTACAAGTCAGCGACAGGACTTAAAAGCCTGCTGTAAGGATGATGTCCTACATAAAGCAACCCCATTACACCATGAACGGGTTAAATTTGCCTGGACCCGGAATGGACGTGCTTCACACGACCGTCGCTTATCCATGTAAGTATAAACTGGTATATACATATATGTGGATAAATACGTTTTTCTTTTACTTTTTTTGTTGTTACTTTTACGCACTCCTTTAACACTTTAAACCAGAAATTCCGCTCCATTTGATGCGTAAAAACGCGCAGACTGACGCGTAACGCTTTAGCCAAACGAAAGATAAATTTGAGTTTTCAATTTATTTCGTACTGATAAAAATGTTGGATAATAATGATGAGACACTAAGATGCAGCATATTCTATAATTATGACTGTTTCATTAATGTGAAGAAAGTGTTTGGGGGCAGGTTTGGTTATGGGGGCTGATCTGATGAAAAGTTTATCTTTTAATTTCCACGTTACGCTGCTGTCGTAGATGTAGCGTATTAGTACAGATACGTTTTTAATAAGCAGGTACATTCAGTCTGTTTCGATGTTGAAACGCAGATAATCTGCGCTCGCTCCTGAGTTCAGTGTCAGAAATGACACAACGATTTGACGTGTGTATTTTTTTTTTCTTTTATGTTTTTCACTGTCCCCCGAGGAGTGTGAAATGTTCTCACGCCGCTGACACTCAGATAAATATAGCCCGACTGTAGATGGAGACACTTAATGTGCTAAATGCCAAATTCCCGTGACTAAATTTAATTCATCGCTATAGCTGAAACAAATACAACGAGGTATTTGGCTGTGTTGAAGGTAGACATATGACTTTGTACAAACTATAGTTAAATGAATAAAATAACTGTTTCTCCTCCTTTGAGAAAACTATACCTCTGTAAAGAACCAGTGACTCTTATAATCCTTTTATATTAAATTAACAAATCATTTTTGTCTCTAAAAGAAAAAAACAGTCAGGGTCACAAACAGTGTCACAGTGTACTGGGAGGTTTCCATCCGTATTTGTATTTGTGTTTATCCTCACACGCATTGCAGGAAAACAACAAACCTACAGAGATGATCACTTAAATAAATAACTTAAATAACTGCCTTTCAAAATAAGATGCGTATCATTCACATTCACTCTGAGCTGTGCTCATAACTCATGTCATCTCTCTGTGGCTGCCAGTAAGATAATCCCCTCTCTGCGTCTCCTGCGTTTGCAGCCACACCCCGGAAGCAGCGTAGGGAGCGCACCACCTTCACCCGGACGCAGCTGGACATCCTGGAGGCGCTGTTCTCCAAGACCCGCTACCCAGACATCTTTATGAGGGAGGAGGTGGCCCTCAAGATCAATCTGCCTGAGTCACGCGTGCAGGTACTGGAGAAGTGGGCTATGGTCATGATGGAGGCCATGTTGTTCAGTGTTTGTGGGGTACATATAGTGAGACTAATCACATGAAGAACTTTAAAGACAGCAAACGTCTTCTGCAAGTGGGAGTACAGCAGTATATTTACCCATCTCTCCTCTGTGCCCCACACCTCTAATTATTCTCATCTTTGCATCTCCAGGTTTGGTTTAAAAACCGCCGTGCCAAGTGCCGTCAGCAGCAGCAGCAGAGCAGTGGCCAGTCCAAGCCCCGCCCCCCTAAGAAGAAGGCCTCTCCAGTGCAGGAGCCCAGCGCCCCTGATCCTGTTCCTAACCCATCTAGCTCCTACAGCCCCTCTACTGCCCAGTCAGGCCCCAGCCTGGCGCCAAGCTCCAGCACCGGGAACACTGCTGTGTCCATCTGGAGCCCAGCCATCTCGCCCCTCCCTGACCCTCTGGCCTCCTCCTCGGCCCCCTGCATGCAGCGGCCATCACCTTACCCCATGAGCTACGGCCAGCCGTCGGCTTACACCCAAGGCTACGCCAGCACCACCTCCTACTTCACCGGTTTGGACTGCAGCGCCTACCTGTCCCCCATGCACTCGCAGCTGTCAGGCACTGGGGGCGCTCTCAGCCCCATCACTGTGCCCTCAATGGGGGGATCCTTAAGTCAGTCCCCAGCCTCACTGTCCTCACAGGGCTACAGCACAGCCTCCTCCCTGGGCTTCACCTCTGTTGACTGCCTGGACTACAAGGACCAGCAGGCCTGGAAACTGGGCTTCACCACAATGGACTGCCTGGACCACAAAGACCAAAACTCCTGGAAGTTCCAGGTGCTCTAGAGAGCGAGAAACAGTGGCGTTCATGTCTGTCAACATGTCATATGTGTCAGTGAGTCCCATGTGAGATAGTGTGAGGCAGTTCTGCCAGAGGACTTGTTTGATTCTCAGTTTCTTGTTTGTAAGATTTTGTTTGATTTTCTAAAAGGTGACCTCTGTAGAAACGTATTTAATTTGAAAGACTTTGGAGATGAGAGGACTGTGAGTGACAGTGACTGTCATTAATGCTGCCTGACTGCAAGTCATGTCTGTTGTCCTTTTCATGCTACGTTAAATAAGAGAACAAAAGCCTTTAAAGAGTTTTTCAGAAAAGACTGGAGTCCTACGTATGGAAACACTGAGCCATCTCTCCTTTTGACATGACTGCGTGACTCAGCCACATGAACACTACACTTGTTCATTTTGTTTTAAACCTGCATTACCATATAGTGAAAGGAGAACTGCTTTAACATGAGAGGGCTCCCAAGTCCTGTAGGTCACTTCCTGTTTCAGGGTTGAATTATTTTAAGCTATTTATTATTATGTTATTCTACTCTTAATTATGTAATTTGGTTGCATTTAGATCTTTTTGAGCATTTGTGTTGCGTATTACAGTGTTAGACCTTAGTGTTATCATTCTGATCTGTTTATGGAAAAATTAGACCCTCTGTTTTAGTTGTGTGACATATTAAAGTGATTTATTCTTTATATTTTTGTGCAGTGATGATCATTGAGATTCTGTGCTTTGAAATGCATTATACTTTGTGTCTGTTAGGGATTTGGCTGACTCTGATACAGTTATAACCTGATCCACAATGACAGGTCAGTATGAAGACAGTGGATGTAAAGTGGCCATGTTGTGGTCAGGTCTGGACCCGTCATGTTTGTCATATGGCCCGCATGGCTCTCACTGGCCCATCTTGGTTATTTTAGCTTATCTGATTCTGGGAGTGTCCCAATCCTCTTAGCCTCCCTTCAGCAATGCCCTAAGTGAATTAGTTAGGATTATTGCCCTATCCCCCTCTGTCTCTCTCTGTCTCTCACCCATCTCACCCACCTCGGCCTCTTCCTCCCCTACCTTTCCTGGCTCTCGCCTCGCTTTTTCCCCCTCCATCTTTTCTATCTCTGCCCATCTTTCTGTACTCTGTCTCTCCATATCTGCAGTATCTTTTTTCTCTACCTCTACCTGTTTTCTCTCCTCAGGTCGTCCACCTTTCACCTCACTTTGTTTGAATCCCACATGTCCCGTGCTCCCCCGACATAACATAACACTGGTGTTTATTAAAGACTTTTTCCTACTGTCATTTTCATTCACTGTTCAGTTTCTCAGATCTCTGTCTGTCAGCTCAGTGGTTCTCCTCCTCGGAACCCGCCCTGCACCCCCCCCCCCCCCCCCCCCCCCTCTCCCCCACTCCTCTGACAACTTGGTAATCCTCACATGACCTGATTACTGCCATGCAAACTTAACTATGGCATCAAATATGTGGCACTAAGAAATGTTTTTATTGACGTGTGTATTTTGTGCGTTGTGGGAACAAGGACAGTAAAGAGGATTGATTTGCTGTTACTTAACAAATGCTGCCTTTCCAACACAACAAAGACATCTGACCAACCTCTAATGATTTCCATGACATATTTTACCATGTTTTTAAAGCTAAATTGAATTGTAAGTTTGTAATTCTAGCTCAATTATCATAAGATTATCAATAAATCCAACCTAAAGTCTTGATTGTTCGAGAGGATCAGTTTAAACTAAACTGCTATAAAGTGATATGAATGCTTCATAACAGCAAAATTAATATGAAGGACTTCATGAAGTATCACTCCTGAGATGAGATGACACAAAGAAAAATGCTATCTAAATCATATCTGATTTCTGTCTATAACATTTTTATTATAATGTAAGATCTATTGCACTGAGAGGAGTGAACGGGTAGCCAGAGACATTTCAAAGCATTTTTCTGCACTCAACACTGACCTAATCCCACTCTGTGCTGGGTTTAATCCCTCTGCCCTCCCTCTCTGTGGTGTGATTGGTTAATCCCTGCGTCTGTGCGCCCTGGTTGGTTAACCTCTCTTCCAGGGTACAGAGCACTTGTAATCTTCCCCCTCAGCACTGAGAGTTTCAGACAGACATTTGTGCTGTAATCCCAGAGAGGAGCAGATGTGATGGGGGATGGACGGCACTGAGCAGACCTTGAGGAAGGTGAACGCAGGAAAAAAAACAAAAAACCCCAGAACAAAACAGAAAACAACAACTAACAGTTCCTTGTTTCTTGAACTAATAATCATTGTTTACAACAGGAAATTGAAGAGAGAAAAGCACGGACACTGGTTGATAGCTTGTTATTATTGTCAGAGCAGTGAAAAATAGCTGTAACAGAGAGGAGCAACAGATGCCTTACATTTTCAAATTTAACACTAGGGCAATTCTCCACCTATACAGGAAGTGATGAATAATATGAGTGAAACTGACTGATATTTTGAACACACTGTGGAAAGTTCATTTGAAAGATCAGCAGAATATCAAATTAACATAACAAACAAGCAGAACTGGCCCACTGGGTAATTTTCACGACGCTATCAGCTGTCATAGGTAGATTAGCAATAAATAGCATAAAACATGCCTTTTATGTTTTTTTTAACCCCGTTAGAAATTTAAGTCTTGAATCCAAATTTCTTTTACAGTAATAGTACAGAAGAACAATCAAAAAATATATAAGTAGAAGTACTCACCATGCAGTCAAAATGCCCTCTGTA
This sequence comes from Lates japonicus, assembly GCA_033238685.1. Lineage (NCBI taxonomy): Eukaryota > Metazoa > Chordata > Actinopteri > Centropomidae > Lates > Lates japonicus. Next base: position 9,824,165 of record BRZM01000003.1, read on the forward strand.
AGTATTATTATAACTGATGCATTATTATGTAAGAGTGGAGCTAATTTTACACATTTGTTACAGTAATGAGTTTTTGGTTGTATTTATTTTAACAATACAATTAACATTATGTTGGAATTTATATACCCATCGTAGTGGAGTAAAAAGTACAAAAGTAAAGTGCAAGTACCTCAGTACTGAAGTACAGTGCATGAGTAAACAGCTGCTGTCATCAACAAAACGTCTTACAGTTCTTTTTATAATAGTGGAAACTTTTTGAAAAAACAAGTGATGTGAGTTTAATCATTTTTCACTGGTCAGTGTGTGTGCATGTGTGGTCTGCTGTTAGAAATCCATCCACCAGAGGGTGCTGACGACCCTCTTCATATCTGAGCTTCCTCTGAAGAAATTTCAGCATCAGTGTAAGTCAAGAAGAAACTGACAGTGACAGTGCAACTAGTCATTTCTTTCTTGCTAGAAGTTGTCAATGAAAACTACAGAAATACATTTCAAATATACTAAAAAAAAAGAGAGAGAGCTTTAATATATAATCTACACCATAGCCTTTGAAACATTTCACCATAAAAGAGAACTCTGTGAGCTCTGTTTATTCTCTAGTGCACAATCCTAATAACATGATTTTGAAAATGTAATTATCATGGTGAGTCATAGTGTTGCTGTGACATAGTAGAATACACAGTATACATGCCAAAGACCTCAAAGAAATATTTCTAGTTTTATTTATAGTATGAGCACCAGGTTTATTTATTTGTTGATTTGTAAATAGGTTTCAGATCATTCTGACTCAGTTTGGCCTGTGCCCTGGCTTTAAAGTCACATTAGCTAAGCAGGGTGGAACTGTGTGGAGAACTGTCAGTGTCAGTGTCTTATTAGTGTTAAATCATTCTTTGACTTGCCAGCCAGCTATAGATACAGTATACTGATTAAAAGAAAAAAGTGTGGTTTAGATTATCTTTTAGTTCAGCACTGACAGAACACAAATAATGTATAAATCCAACAGCAGTTTCCAGTGATTTACTTCAGAGAGGACAGATGGAGTCTGTGTTGTGTCTGTGGTTTTAGACCTTGTTAAAGGTTTCCCCCATGCGGCAGGTCTCACACACTGAAAAAAAGTGCAATATGCAACTTTTTTTTTTTTTTTGGAAAGCAACTGTAGTGAATCAACGCCTCAGAGAAACTACAATAAGTAAATAAATCACACCAACTAGCATCACTTTATTTTAACACCTATTTATTACCACCATAATATGAGAAATTTGGAAAATACAAAGATCAGCTTATTTATACGTCTGAAAATCTTGAGGAATAAGAAAAATATAAAAGAAAACAAATATGAGGTTATATTGTGTATCACAAATTTTGAGAAAGGGACAGATTATATGCTCAGATCTAGAGAGTGCAAGAGACACAGACCCTAAACATGCAGAGTGTAACTTTCACTATAATGTCAATTCATACTGTTGTGATAAATCCATCTGTGGTGATAAAGATAGAGAAAGAGAGAGAGAGGTAGGGAGGGGAGAGAGAGTAGAGAGAGAGAGGGAAATACACTTAATGTGTGATGACTGATCTACAGTGAACAATTGAATAGACGAGGAGATGGTAAACCATCGCCCCCGTGTGGCTGCCATTAGAATAGAAGTTGCCTTGGAAAACAAAGAAGCCCTTCCTGATTTTCTATAACAAATCAGATCACTGTAAAAAAAAAAAAAAAAGAGAGAGTGAGAGAGAGAGAGAGAGAGAGAGAGAAAGAAAAAAAAAGAAAAAAAGCCTGACAACCATGTTGACAATATCAATTGCTTTTTCTCTTATTTTGATGATTTTGGAAGTGGTAAAGGAAGAGATGCTCATCCATGATTTATACGTGTAAAAAAAATAGACACCATATCCACAACAATAATCAATATTCTTATGCAACCAAGAAATTCTTGTTTGTTGAGTACAAGGGGTTTGGAAGATCAGAGCTGACACATCCACACAAACAGACCAACAGACCACCATCCTCTCCCAGTGCAGATCACAGAGGTGAAGGAGGTGGACCAAAGAGGTACAGCAAGCCATCCGGCTGCAGCTGCAGAGAGGGGAGTTGGGGTGTAGAGGGACGGACTGGGTAGGAGGGGAGGAGGGTGTTCAGATGGGCTGAGGCCTCAGGACTAGTTTTAATAGCACCCTGCTGTGGAAGTTGCAGCTCCCCTTAAGCAGACTAGTCCCTCGGCCATGCCCCTCTGCTTCGGCTCTGTTTGCCACACAAACTGCACCTGCTGGCCTCCCACCCTGAAAAAATCCAGGTAAGCTCAAGAGTGGGCTGTTTTGAACCCAAACCAAGTGATGCCTGTTTGAGTATGTGTGCATGTGTGTGTCTGATCTGCTAAACCTTTTACATGCACGAAAAGGTACCCTAAAACATTTGGTGAAGACAAAAAACCTATGAGAGACCAGACTTCAACATATTTCTATCTCTTCATAATCAGGATTACTCTAAAGTCTACTGAGAAGCTGGGCAAACTGGGGAGAGACCGTGACGGGGATGGGAGGTGGATGGGAGGTGGGTGGGTGGGGCAGAATGAAGGAAGGTGGGAAGGGACAGGAGTAGAAAAGCAGGACAGAGGTGAAATATTAAGGAGGCTGTCTAAGCACGCTCTCCACGGATGCGGCGTGCCAGCTGGATGTCTTTGGGCATGATGGTGACACGCTTGGCATGGATGGCACACAGGTTAGTGTCCTCGAACAGACCCACCAGGTATGCCTCACTGGCCTCCTGCGGGGAGGAGGGACAACACACATTAACAGGACACCTGTGTCAGTTTTAGAATTTTCTAAGTCACACTATTGTGTCTTTATTAATATATTTTGCACACTCTCACACACTCTCTCACACACACACACACACACCTGCAGAGCTCCGATGGCAGCGCTCTGGAAACGCAGGTCAGTCTTGAAGTCCTGAGCAATCTCCCTCACCAGGCGCTGGAATGGCAGCTTACGGATCAGCAGCTCAGTGGACTTCTGGTACCGACGAATCTCTCTCAAAGCCACGGTACCAGGCCTGAGACACACAACCAATCTCTAACTCAATACACCACTGTGACTTTTAACTGTGCACATGCTACACTACATGAATACATTTGTGCAACTGAGAGGTTTTAGTTAAAATTGTATCAAGACATAGAGCTGAATTCAAGACTTTATTGGACATTTTCATATCACCATCACATCTTGATAATGATAACTCAGCAGTCATTTATCTGACTCACTGTCAGATAAATAGAAATGCAGGTATTACCTGTAACGATGGGGCTTCTTCACACCACCGGTGGAGGGGGCGCTCTTTCGGGCAGCCTTGGTGGCCAGCTGCTTACGAGGAGCTTTTCCTCCAGTGGATTTACGAGCAGTCTGCTTGGTACGAGCCATTACGACAAAGTATCACCTGAAGGGAATATTGAAAAAAACAAACATACATCATACTGTTCACACTATGCTTTAACACTCATACTTTTTTTCTCCCAGGCCTTAGCAAGTTTTAGAACTGCTTTTATTATTATATGCACTAATAACTGTTCATTCATTCATAGCTTTCTACTCATTGACTTGCATAGAAATCTATCGGTTCACTGTGGTGTTAAATAATCAGCATTATTGTGGTCACTATAATGTTATGAGGTTAAAATATGCACCAGTTTTATCATCTGCACAATTATAAACAAGGACAAATGCTCCTCCAGTTCAGTGACCTCTCAGTGTAAATGTAACACTTCCATGTACAGAACATTTTGCCTGAACATGAGCCCAGAAACTGACAAAAAGCAGTAAAAGGTTTTTAGACAAGAAAGAAAAACTTAATACATCAATAAATAACACTGTTTGATAAATAATTCAAATGAAATGTGACAAACAAATATAAAATGTAATACTTTTAAAACACAAATTACAACTTAATGCGATTCTTCTAGTTATCACTGACAAGCTCATTTTATTTTTCAACTGATTAGTCCTCCTTTTCTCTTCTTTTTTTTTTTGGCCTCAGCACACATTTAAAAAATGATTACTATTTTTTCCCCAAGAAACACTGTTCTGCCTAACTGGCCCAAGCCAGGCCTCAAGTTTGGTATTTCCTTTTACATTCCATTTTAATTGTACCTCTAACAGTATCGTTTATGATTACATTCAGTTATATGTTTGACTCATCTGATAAACTTAATGGGTATGGGGGCTCCATATATAGGTTTTGGTGGTGCATGATATTAAATCAAGGTTTTAGAGAATTTTGCTCGCTGCCTATTCTCATCATGATGATTCCCTACAATGACCCATATATCTGCATTAGGATGACTTAGGTCTCCTCTTCATTTTCGGTTTTCATTTAATCAGCAGGGGAAGTGTTTTGTTTTCCCCATCTGGTTCAAAGTCTCTAATGTTCAATCGCACTTGGCCGCCTGGGAAAACTTTTCCTCCGCTTTGGCAGCTGCACAAACACACCGCATCGAGCCAATCCAGACATTTGTGGGTTCGCAACCATACCAATCACACTGTGGAATAGGTCATCGTTCTGAAATGAACCAATCAGCTGCGTCACTGTCGTCTTTAAGAACCAATGGTATTTTATTCTGCAGGGTTTTAGGGCGGGACGAGCAACGTTAACCCCGCCTCATACCGCAAGATTATGGCCGCAGACCCTAAATGAAGCTACCAACACAGAGGCAGCGAGCGGGACGTAAACTTTTACATTTTCCTTCAAAAGCACAAAACGTGTGCACACAAGACTATCAACAAAACGTAGAACACAAGTGTAGCTATCAGAAAACCGTCATATGCACGTGAAACGATGTTGTATTAAGGCGAAGCAGCGAGGTAGAAACCGTCACTGAAAGTGGAACAGATATTTGGGCAGTAGAAGTACTGAGCCGTTCTTCTCTCTGCCTGGGCATCGGGGCAGCTGCTTTTTCTCCTCTCTACAGCGTCGAAATAACACGCGATTTCACAACAAAAACAACTTCGTCTCCGTAATTTTCTATACAAAATGGTGCATAGTATTCTATGGTATTAAAAAGTAAAAGAACATGTAACTTACCGAGGGTGAATTTAACGCCTTTTCTTCGCGAGGATACAAGTGTGTTGTGCTTGTCTGGCAGTGTCAGATATTTACTATCTCTCACACAATGGAAGCAGAGAGAGCAGAAGCAAAATGGCGGCCGTGTCAATCATCTGTCTCCCATAATGCAACTGCCAACAATTTGTAAACACTGTAACTTTACTTCTTCAGCTGGGACGTTTAGTTCCAACCGTTGTTAGACTGCAGTGTGACATTATCGTACTCATACAAACTATGATTTTATCATTCTTACGTAATTATTTTAGATTAGCCTGTTGCAATTTTTGACGACCATGTTTACGTTTTTCACCATTTATTAAGCTATGCAGATAAAAATTACACAAGGAATAAAAATTAATTTTAATACGATGTGCTCTACAAAAAGAAAAGAATGATAAGGAGCAAGGCAAAGCAAAAAATAAATAGGATAATCAAGAACCAAATAACTTAAAGATACATAAGTGAGACAATGAAAATACAAAGTATTTTGACCAGTGGAGAAACGTAACTGCAGTTTGCAGGTAACAGCGCTTTGTTTCAGCAGTTTAATTTCTCTATATGCTACTTTATACTTATTTTAGTTTTAGTACTTTCAGCTCCCAATTAAAAAGAAAACTTTGTTGTACACACACACACACACAAATGCAATGCCATGCAATGCAAAATATAATAAACAATTAAATGATATTGTATAATTATAAAGTGCCCAGCATTATGTAGTTAAATTTAGCTCTTTTCTTACCAGCTCAAACATTTAAGTGATGCGTACATTAATGCATCAATAATTATAATACTTAGATTTTCACAGCCCATATTTTTCTGAAATGAACTATTTTGCATGAAGATTAACTAAATATTGGTACTTTGTCTACTGTGGTATTGCTACTTTTAGTCAAGTAAAAAAAAGCACTTCTTCCACCGCTGATTTTGACATACATCACTATAACTTTTTAATCTAATTTTATGTAATGTTTAATATTAATTTTAGGCCACCCCAAAAAAGTAGAATATAAAGGTAAATTAGCAAGATCAAGTCAACAAGATTCAGCAAGTGGGTTTCTAGATAATTTTTTGAAAAAGACCTTTTCATTGTTACTTTTTCCAATTTGAACACCCAGTTGTCTTTTCAAATTTCATGTGTGTGTACAAACTGAAAGAAAAAATGCACAACTTTCCATCAAAGAGGAACAGAAATTACAAGGATCCATATTTATTTACTGGATAAATACATATTAGAGTGGGTTTCCTTTATGTTTGGAGCAACCACTTTTTACTGATTTGCCTCTTGCCTTGTTTGAATTTATAGAGCACATGCCCATGTTTTAGTATTGTTGGTTTGAATATTGTTACATATCTTACTTACATCATTTTATTTGGTTTACATTTTTTTAATGTTTGGTTTTTTAAAATCCTTTAGGTAAAGATACAATCATATGTGCTAAAAGCTGTTTTAATATACAGATCCCATTTTGAGTCTTAGATGTGTCACAAATATCATGAGTATGATGTAACAGTATGACAAATTCTGATATTTATCAAGGGCACTGGTATTTTACCTGCCTGATCACCTCATTGGCTGTGATATAAAACAACAGGGAAAGTAAGCATATTCAGTTAATGATCTCAGACCTGTGTGTCAAAGTCACGATCAAAGGTTATATTTTATCTGTGATTGTCATCATGTCTACACATATTCCACTTCATGTGTGAGATTTAAGCATACATGCTTTAATCAGTCATTCTGATATGAAGGTTATGGCCAAGATCCACACTGATGCTGAAAACCTACTTTGATTCATAACCAACTTTCATGTTTTGATTATTGTTTGACCCTTGGAACAGTCAGAGCATATTTCTTATCATTTGTAAGGCCTTAGAGCAATGAGGTGTGTGTTTAGTTAGTAATAAAAAGCTCTGCTGCTGTACATGCTTCTACTGGTTGGTTTGAAAACATTTAGCATGTTTGCTCTTGAGCATCAGACATTATACTATTCATTTCCTTTTCTTGGTTTGAGACATTTTTCCTTCAGGTCTGAGAAACTGAATGTTACTCTGTCCTTTACTTAGTAATAAACATTAACGTTAAACAGCTTCCTCTTCCATTGGTTGGTACAACAGGATGTCAGTCAAAAGGTCCCTCAAATATGTTGTGAATCATTTATTGCCTTAAAAGGAGAATTCCACCAGAATGCATTTAGATAATGTAATAAATTATTGACTGATCCCTATAGAAAACTTTTCTTCTCACTTTGGTCGCAGCTCCGAGTCAGCAGCCATGGTGTAGTAAGAATTCAGCGTTCTGCTCAAGCAATCTTCAGCAGGATGAATGTTTGAAACAGGAGCATCATTTAGGGACCATCCAGCTGAAATGCTGTATCTTCACAGGAATAACATGCATGCTTGCAGATGTTCCTCTTACCAGCAGACTCTCTTTCCTCTCTCTCTCTCTTTTTTAAAACAGAATGAATAAGTTAGCAGTTATGCAGGGAAGGCAAGTTGAAACTGGTGAGTTTTGGATGAGATCAAGGGAGCTAGTGGAGGCAATGGAGAACTGGAGAGATGGTGGTCAGTTGTGACTTCAATGAGGACTGCTTCAGTGCTGTGCTTTGGGACAGAATCCAGATTGAAATGGTTCATAAAGGTTGATCTGATCCCATAATCTATAATTCTTATTAATACACACAAAGATGTGTCAGCATATCTTTCCACAGATTCAGCCTGGGCAGAGGAAGGATCTTCAAGTTAACTTGTTTTGCGTTTTATTTTCTTGCACTCCAGGATTCATGTCCCTCTACTGTGACTCTGCACTCTGAATCAAAGATATTTCAAAGAAAATACTTTTTGACCTCCTTTGTAGCTGAGTCAGAGCCCTTCATAAAGCTGAGCACACACAAGGCCACTCTGTTACACTTCAAAAGTTCCAAAGGCTCAATGATAACTTTTCATTTACATCTCCTCCAGGGGATTTTTTTTGTCACTTTTTAATTGTGTCCTTCAAGGAACTGTCAGACTGAACCAAGCAGAGGTGCATTAGAAACATCATGCACATATTAAAAGACATGGATTATAGCTATTCCTGAACAGTTTTATTTATTTCATATCTAACTTTAGATACCTCTAGTTTGAGACAAGAGTGTTTTCACATTCAAGTACACAGAGCCTTACTTCAACGCCCCCCCACCCCGCTGAAAAGGTAGAGGCTTTAGATAAGGCAAGAGGAGCAAAACCTGCAAGCGATATAGAAGAACAGTTACAGAGTACAACCTGGATTTAGACATATTTGAAACATTGTAATCCTTCCATTACCGTGAACCAAAAGGGCATGTAGTATAATACCAGATGAATGTACTATACATTGATTTCCAGCCTGAAAAAAATGGCCCCAGATATATTTAAAAAACACGTCCCTCATTGTTTTAAATTCAGAACCAGTGAGGCGATACAAAACTAAATAACCCCAGCATGTCACCTGTCAACCCTGAACTGTGAAGAATCATCAAAAGTGATCTTAAATCTATCACAATGTTTGTGCAGTATGACAATGGGCTTGTATGACAATGATAGTAAACAAAATAAGGTCTATAGGAGCAAAATTTAAGGCTCATCACCGAGTTGTTTTTTTTTCTGCCACAAAGCAGCAGCAACATGTTTCTCACCACGCTGTTTGAGAGGACACTGTTTTAGGGCTTTGTTCAGTTAGTCCAGTTCATGAATGTACCGCGAATGTGATGAAAAAAGGAAAATAAAAACAACCTCTTACACGTCTAAAACTACAACACACATTCATCCATCTTCCCCTCTGCATCCCGTTATGTGCAACAACTGCGCCAAGTCATTTGGTCCCTCTTCCACTGAAGAACAGACAAGTACCAAAACATTCCATTAGAAGTCATTGAAATCCATTTATAGCAAAGTTACATAAAGATGGCACAGTCACAGAGAAAATTAGACATTGATAACCACTATATTAACTGAAAGTAAACCACTGCAGGTCCTTATCAAACCTCACACTCAGCTGGATTCTTCAAGACAAACATGGACACACTGTGCCGCCTACTTATGTAAATATTAGCAGAGGGAGGGCGTAATGACCTACATGTTTCCTCCTTTAATAACTTGTGCTGTAACATCCAGAAAGAACGCAATGGATAGTGAACTACACAGAACTGTTCTGTAAGAGATAAGAGAGTGCATGCATTTCTAAAATGCAAACCTTAATCCCAGTTGATGCTCATACCCAGCGCCACACCTAAAAAAAAGAAACAAAATACAACAAAAAATCCCTTTTCACTACTGGTTCTACATATATATATATATAGACATACATATATACATATATATATATGTATATATGTATATATATATTTAACATATTTGTGGTTCCTGTTGAAAGTACCTTACGTCTTTCATATCATATACATTTATGACTGGCTACTGTCTCAATCAGTCGTGATAATATGACCTCTTGGACAGTAATTTCAGGTACATTCAGGACTTTCTGTAAAAAGTCATACAATTTTCTTTACAATTCATTAAAAATACAGAGGAGCAAAAATATTGGTGATACGACAGTCCACTGTCCTGCAGAGGCTGCTCAACCGTAGCTCACTTAAGTCTTTCTTCAACACAGCTAAAGATAATTTCACACGTCTCCCCCCGAAATGCTTCATTCTGTACGTATCTCTGTCTCTGGCCTCTGCAAGGCCAGTTCAGTCTGGATAAAGGCTCCCTGGCCCAGTGCTGTGGAGTATGCTCTGTTGCTGTGGCTCACTGAGAATCCTGGGGCGGGATAGGAGCCGGAGCCGGAGCCTCCACGTTTTTGAACAGGGGCCTGAGGTTGAGGTACTGGGTGGTAATCGTCCAAGTTATCATAGTGGGACTGCACTGTTTTAGTGCTGTGTTTCTGATACGAGTAGTCTCTGTCCGGGTCAGGTTTGCCCTGGTTGTAGTGCTGCTGCTCTCGGACGCTGTGTGATCGCTCTGGTTTGGAGCGGGGGTGTTGTTCCCTGGGAGCTGATGGCTGGTCGTCTGTACTGTGGTAGCCGCTCGATGTTTTCGCTTTACTCGGGTGGTGGTCAGAATCAGGACACTCGTACCGTGGTTGGAAGTTCCTCTTGTTGGGATACTCCTGCTGCCAGTGTTTTGACCTGCTGCCGTCTCCAGCCAGCTTGTCATCTCCAGTCTCATACTTGGCCTCGTGTCGGCTGCTCTCCTGCTGATGGGAGAGACTGTGGCTCAGAGAAGCAGGAAGGGAGTGAGAGGATTGGCATTTTTTGGAACTACTTTGCTTGGCAAGTCCGTCGGACTTGTCACTCACTACGCTGCCCTGGACATGCTTGTCAGTCTCCATGTACATGAGGACGTCAGGGTCTGACACCATGTGTCTGGGGAGGTAGCGCCCATCTTTGCTCTCGGCTGCAACCAGCACAGCTTTACCTGGGTCAGATTTACTGCGCAGATGTAGGGTTTCATAGCCTGATATATCTGCTGGTGTGAACAAGCCGACATTGTCATACTGAGAGAGGACAGGGCCTTTAATCCTCTGTCTGGCCCTGCTCTCCCTGCGGATGGAGTGCATGCGGAGCCTCTCTGACTCCTCAGGGTCCCAAGAGAGGTAAGCAGCGGCTTCCTTGCTCCCATGGCTGGGGGGCATGTCCCTGCTCACAAAGCTGTGCTCCTTCCCAGGTGGGAGAACATGGCGAGCGAGGTAGTGGTACCCGGTTGCTTTTCCACCTGGACGACCAGCAGCAGCTCCTGGATCTCGGCTCCCGTACGAGTGGACATGCCGGATTCGAATGGTGCCGTAAGGATCGATGTCATAGTAAGGTGCCTCCAAAGGGCTTGAACCAGAGTACGGACTATAGCGATACTGGACCCGTCCGTTCTCAAAGTAAGGCTGCAGCTGAGTGACGTGGTAGTCGGCTTGTGAGGACTGCTGCGGAGGCTGCTGGTAGGCTTTACACTGATACACGGGCCGATGGTAGAAGAACATGTCATCATCCGGGGGAACCTCAGTCCTCTGGATGGGCACTGAGCGGATAGTGGAAGGAACGTGAAGCGAGTGCACTCTGCGGATGGTGGGATAGCCGTGGGTTCTGTCGTGGCTATAACCCTGATGCCCTGGCCCTGGAGACACAAACATGCTCCGGGGGTTTCCTCTGGACTTGATAGAGTGGTGGTAGGATCTAGGGCCTAAAGTGCTGTATCTATTGTCTACTCTGGCACTGTAAGGTATCTGAGGCTCAGACTTGGACACATAGGAGAGGTGTGGGGGGACACTGTCTGGCCGGTAATGGTGTGGAATGGATTGCGGGCCCAGAGGAACAGGCCTCTGGTGGTAGTACGCCGCTCCCGGAGGTTCAATTAGAACTGGCTCTCCTTTAGCGTGGTACAGGTAGGCTGGCTGGTGCATGGAAGATTTACGAGGAGAGGGAGGATGGTGAGGCAGAGCATCCTCCATATGGCCCGGTGCAGGGCTCTCACCCAGGATGTGATAGGAGGCTTCACTTTGGCTAAGCACTGCAGTAGCCAGTTTGCTCTCGATGGTGCGGACGGGAGGGGCTGGAGGTTTGGGTCCATAGGAGTCGTGGTATTTTGCAGACTCTGTACAGGGCTGGACTGGTTTAATGGCCTCCCAGGGCTTCTCAAGAGGCTCAGCAGAGGTGGGAGCCACTCTTGCACTTGCCTTTGAGAGCGGCTGAGATTGGGGTTGGACTTGCGTCTGAGAGGGCGTGTGGGGCTGTGGCTGGGGCTGCAGGTGAGGCTGCAGATGAGGCTGTGTCTGAGGCTGAGGCTGTATTTGAGGTTGTGTTTGATGCTGGGGCAGTGACACAGCCTGCTTTCTGGGTTTTTGAGCTGGCGGAGGCAGCTGCTCTGATGGTTTTGGAAGGACTGGGGGTGGTGCAGTGTCCTCTGATATGACCTGAGAAAAACATAACAACATAACAGGCTGTTATTTAGTGAGGAAATTTACAGTTAATGAGTTGAGCAGTGCTGCAGACATGAGAATGGTACTGACCTTCTCATCTCAGAGCTAGATATTTCCCAGTGTCAAACACCTTTATTACTCACAGTTGCTATATTATCAATTATCAATCAATCTGGATCATGCTCACAGCAGGACAATAGCAGTATATAATCACCCTTAATAATTTATAATAACCAAGCCACATCATGAAACTGGTAGGATATGACACTTACCTCAGGAACAGGCTGCGGTAAGACCCCAGTGTCTTTACAGCTGCCACCGGGGGTGGTAGCTGGAGTGGAACTTGACGAGCTGGTATGGACCGGGACCTGTCCTGCAACAGGCTGCTGTCTTTCTGGACTTCTCCTAGTTGGAGAAGTCAGGCTGTTTGAACTGGAGAGTGGGGCACACTTGTAAAGAGGAGTGTCTGGTGGGGTGGAGTCTATACGTGGCTGCGTTCCAGGTGGACTTCTAGGGGACTTGGCGCTGTCTGCTGGCTTGATAATGGTGCTGGTTAACTCTGGTGGCTGCGGTTTGATTAGAGGACTGGAAGCGGAGGGGTAAGACGAGGACGTGGTGAAGGTCGGAGTGGTGCCGTTCGGTGGCGGGGAACTTCCTCGTTCAGCTCCCTCATCGGAGGAAGTTTGGAAATGTGGGACAAGCGGATGCAGCACGTCCTGGAAGTTAGAGGCCTCCTGTGACTGCACAGAGGACAGTGGCGTTGGAGGCTCAGAGGACCGTGACTGAGATTGGATGGAGACCTGCTGGGCAGACTCAGCGAGGGCCAGGGCCAACATGCGGGCAGCATTTTTGGGAGGGGGGGGAGGAGGGGCAGAAGTGGGAGCTGTAGAGCTGAGGGAATAAGGGGTGAGGTCCTTTGACGAGTCCGGAGTTACGACTCCTATCAGGGACACAAAAACACAAGGGATCTATAGTTGAAGAATGAATAAGAGCAGTGGGTGAAGAAGTGACGACAGGCAGGCAGGTTTTAAGGTGCTTCAAGGACAGAGGGGAAACGTTAAGTGTGGAGCTCAGGAATCACGTAAAACATTGATTTAAAGATGAAATCCTTTGAAAACTGGGAAACCTAAACCTAACCTGAACTAAGGCTGCACGATTCTGGAAAAAACGTGAATCACAATTTTCTAGATTAGAATTGGTTAGAATTGAGACCATGATTCTCTCTCATGGTTTTTTTCAATATGTTTATTACACTCATTTACCAGATATACGAGGAAACTGAGCAGAAAATATAATGGTGCCTGATATAGACAGGCACATCAACTTTCAACAACAAAAGCGGAGTGCCCCTGTTTTTAATTTGAACAGCCATGAGCCTGGCACTGAACTTAAAAACAATCACCTTCATTCTCTTGTCTTCTCTTAGTTACACAACCTTTGAACTAATATTTTCCTGGGGGTTTTCCGTGTGTAAGATGACAAGGATGGTAGGGGTGCTTCTTAAAATGTAAACCACAATTGTTAACTTTGCTTTGGTAACATTTAAGGCGACTGTATAGATTTATGGTGTTAATCATTAGTGCTGCTACTATGGCAAAACACTGCAAGTATGTGATTTTAACTTGTGTCTGAAACTGAAATACCACACCACAGAATGTGAATCTGTGGGCACAGTAGGGGTGGTTAGATTCCTCATCTCGTTTTTACCACCATCAGTGGGGTTTTCTTCTGGATTCTTTTAGCCATTTCCATTTGTCCTAACACAACTTCTGGCTCACACTGTCATTAGCCGATGTCACTCGCTACACTGGCTCGTTGTCATTTAGAAATGAGATCGCATAGAGCTATGAATCAAGATTGTAATTTTAATCTGATTAATCGTGCAGCTCTATCCTAAACCTAGAAATGCATTTAAATAGTTAACTGCATTTTTCCACATTATTTTCTTAAACTACATTATACAAAAAACTACACTTCAAAAAGGTCATTCTCTGCTCCTTACCTTGGTGCTCTTGGCTGCTGGCAGCTGGTGCCTGCTGTACGCTGTCCTCTCCCTTCAGCTCTCGACTGTCCTCGCTGTCAAAGGCTGCCAGCTTTGAGTGTAGCTCCATTTGGAAAGCTTCACTTAGTGACGGCTCGGCTGCCCTCAGCAGCACACTGCCCATCAGGGGAGGAGAGTCCTTGGGTATTACAGGAGGAGATAATAGTTGTGGAGGGGCAGTCTGTCCAGTTGTATTCTTGTCAGGCGTCTCAGTAGAGAAAAGCTCTGAAGTGGAAAAAGGTGTCAAACTAGTGGCTTTTCCACATTTAATTGGTGACACAGCCTGTGTGGGTTTATCAGTGTATGAATAGGAAGTGGTCAATTTCCTGCTTTCTGTGTTCTCTCCAGCAGCTGGACTGAATTCTGTGGACAACAAGGGGGAGGTCAAGCTGCCCAGGAAGGAGGCAGAGAAGTCAGAGCCGTTAGTTTTGCCACAGATGCTGCCAGGGCTTCTCTTTAACATGGAGGCCTCGGCACCGGCTGGTGAGTCATCTAGGGGAAAGGCGTAGGAGGTGTCAGGGAGACTGCACTGGAAAGACATGGGGTCAAAGTCCAAGGAGGCCATGCCAATATCTGGCGGGCTGAGGTCCACATCCTCCCCTGCTGAGCGGGGAGGTGAGATGAGAGCAGGCACACAGATGGGCCCATCGTCTCCGTCGCTGTCCTCTGTGGCGTCCAGGTTGTCGTAGGAGTTGCAGTGCTGCCGGCTGTCTAGCAGCTCGCCGTTAAAAGAGGCTGACAGGGCATCGCTGCTGGAGCGTGGCCTCCGAGGACGGTACACCTTAGACTCTCCTGACGAAGGAAAAAATGATAATCAGTCACAATTCACTTAAAAAGGCCCTATGTGTAACTGTAGGTTACACTGTAGAAAAAGCAGCACACTTTTGGTAGCATAGAGTGACTGAACTTATTACACTGTGTCAAAGTGAACTGGAGGACACAAATAATTACCTTCAACATTATGCAGTGAACTCAGTGACTCTTCACTTTTGGCTGATCTTAAAGTTGCTGTATCCCCTCTGCCTCCTGAGACATGATGATTAACAGGCATAAGTATTCTCGTCTAGTCAGTTAAACTCTTCTCATTGCATAAGTTGTTTTTCGTTTCATTTATGAAGGAAGGACTCACCAGCAAGAGCCATAGCTTTTAGCTCATTAGGCTCACTGGGATTGCGGTGAAGCTTACGCTTGGACATGGAGGAAGACTTGCCCAGGTTGAAGAAAGAACGCCAACTACCCACAGGAGACTTCTTGGATTTAATCGGAGGCCTCTTCCTATGATTAAAAAAATGCAGGAATCAGTTAGATTCACTTAATTAACGTACAAACAAAATAATCAGTTACATTTCTGTGTTTAAACTGCTTTTTAAAGCTCTTTGTGAGTAAAATCAGATCATCTGCATCTTTAAGATATCTTTATCTATGAAACTAGAGGAGTCCAGCCTGTAATGACAAAGCAAGCAAAATGAGTCTGCCTGCAGTGTTCCCAGCAACCAGCAGATGGAGACACATTCCAGCATTATTATTTCCAACTAACATTAAAATGCATACTTTCTTCAACAAACTTCACAGTAAATATGGCTGTTAAATATCAGTGTCTCCATTTGTGTGCCTAAATATATGCCTTATGAAAATGCCCTGTCATCAGGAAGAAGAGCTGACAAACCTCTCAGTGGGAAACTCGATGACGGTGTGGAACTTGCCCTGCAGGGCAGCTGGACCTTCGCCCACCTCAATGTACTTGCTGTCTTCAGTGACTGGAGAGTTGATCTGAGCCTGAGTCCTGGCCTGGGCCTCCTCCAGACTCAGGAGTTTTGTGGAGGGTGATGAAACCAGCAGGGACTTGGGCCGTGACAATGAGTTGTGACCTGGTAATGGAGCACAACAATCATTGGCAAAGTAGAAGGAGCAGTGAGTAGCAGAAAGACTATTTGTTTGCATGGGGTCTTTGACAATTTAATGTGTGTACGTACCTGCTCCCTCTCGTATTAGTGAGCTGAGTTTAGTGCTAAAGAGAACATCCACGTGGTTGAGGATGAACTCCACCACCACCGACTGGATTCTGACTTCCATGAAGGCTGCTGTGCCGCTGAAGCACGCAGATTCAATCTGTTTTGACCTGAGACAACCATGGAAAAACAATATTAAAAAAGGGAAGAGGTTAAGTTAAGTCTGATTTAATAATGGAGTCAGCTTTAAAAAAAAGTCTACAATTTCAAGGAAATTAATCAAATTCTGTCCACCTGATTATTTTTAAGTGGGTAGATTCTAAGTTATATCATTTATACCAAATGACTTTGAGATGTTTTTCCAGCATTTGATGTTGTGTGGTGCATGGGTCTGCTTTAATCCCTCCACTCAAGAGAGAATGACTCATTTAAAGCAGGTACTTTCTGCTGCACAGAGCCCATTATCACAGCTGATTCAAGTCTGAGAAATTGCTTCTGTGAGTAGTATAAATAAATAACAAAAAACCACAGAAACTTGATTACAAATACAGCTAACTGAGCAGATCACCAGAATGACTCTGTTATAAAAGAATCACTGAAGTAAATAACAAGGACTATAAAAAAATATAAAGCCAATCACGACAGCTTTTAAAAGATGGCTTAGACAGTGAAAAACATGCATACAAAGAACATTCTATAAAGCAGGATGGCATCTTACCTCAGCAGGTTGGGAGCCCAGACGATGGCCAGGTTCTTGCTGTGCATGTTGGTGATGTAGCTGAACGTTGCCAGGTGGGAAAGGTGTCTCATGAGGAACTCCAGGGTCCTAGGAATCAAATATTAATTTATTCAGATTTAATTGGTTCCCGCTAGTGATGTGCAGACTAATGACCAACTAATGACTGATGGGGCCAGTTCCTCAGAGCATCAATATTTCAATCTGTGCTGAAAATCGCATTGGATTGTCCCTTGGAAATTAGCATTTATATGCCTTCAAAAAGGACTGGAAGAATGAGTTCATCATCAGCAATATAAAGGTCATCTGTGACCTGTTAATTGATTCCATTCTATGCAGTGTGGCGCTACAAAAACCCTTGATTTTAACACTAACAGACACACACACACACACACAAATGAATGAAATGTGAATGCACAACACAGCCATAATCTGGCAGTTATTAGGTCTTCCATTGGGGGGCAGTGTGCCTCCACACTGACCTGTAATGCGGCGGAGGAAGCTGCTGGATGACATCATGGATTTTGATGAGCCGTTCTTCGTCCGTTGCTGCTGATACAGCCTCCTTCAGTCAAAACAGAGCAAGAGATGGTGCGATAAGGAGAGGGACATATATAGCGGGGTGTATGGCTGCATCAACGTTAAGCTCATTCACTTGTCATTCCAGGTTCACACTGCTACATGGAACATGGAGGGGACATCAGACCCTCCCTCCCTCCTCTCCCCAGCTGCCATAACAACCAGCAAACATTTACTTCATCCTCAGAGACAGCTCTGTTGTGCTTGGAGAAGGTTTTTATTCCAAGTCACACAGAGAGTGGTTTGCTGCATTTTTAATGACAGGGTGTGTCAAGTACAATGCTATTATTTTAGGGGTGTCAGTGACTCAAAGCTAAGACAAATTTCAAGAATTCCTACAAAACAAATCTGAGGAATTTACTTTCTTTCCTATAGAGCACAATATTTCAATCAATGCTGTCAGTCGCACACCCATTCAATGTCCTTTGGGGCATCTGTAAGCAAAGCCTAAAAAGTCGTGAGCTGTGATAGTTTAGATACTTGTATGGACACATTGAATTGGTGTGTGAGAAGTGTTAAGTCCAGCAAGGGCTTTGCTTAGAGAGAATTTCTCATAGAGCTGGTAGGTGAGCAGGGGGTTGGGCAGCTCTCTGAAGTGGAAGCTTACACAGCGAGCCAACACAGTGGATGTCCTGGATGTAAACATCTTTGGTCAGGTCGGGGATCTGCTCAGAGTCAAACTCATGCCTGATGAAAGAGAGAGAGGGCAAGAAACCACGGTCAACAAACTGGTTCTAACTAACTTTGAGGGAAAAATACATCAATGAGCGGCTGCTGTGTAGTTTGATGGATGGATACAAGATGAAAAAAAAGAATCATGCATTTCCTCCAAGTACATTTATTTCAAGGAGACAGCTGGACCATCGAGGAGACACTACCTAGAAGATCTTAGTGAGACCTGGTAGTAAAACATACTACAAATAAGACACGCTGCATGGTCATCTCCACATAAGCTGCCACAGTCCTTCTATTCAAAATCTTTCCCGTATAAACACTAAATTACACTCATCTTCACTCTAACATGTCCACAACACATACGCTGCTTTTAATACAACTGCTGCAAAGCTCAGATTACCAAAGTCCTTATCCTGGTATGACAACATTAGATAGTAAAAACTGCTGATGAGTAACAACTGTTACACTGAAAGTCCTCATGGTTTTTCATTTATACAGATGCCAATAATTTCACATGGGTTTCTGTTATCAGCTGTTGGAAAAAGGCTACAGTCGGATAAAATTCAAGAGCACCTTCTGTGAAAAGTTGTCTCTGTAGGTAGTGTGTACAGATAAGTGATAAGCATTTTATTCAAGCGTGTGTGTGTGTGTGTGTCTCCTACCGCAACTGGATATTTGAGGCGATTCCAGAAGCGGTGATGCCGATCCCGCCACACCGTGTTTCTCGATGAACTCGGTGCAGCTCTTGAGGACCTGGGGCACTGTGAACAGAAAGCGGTGTGTCATCACATAACCATCTCTCTCAGTCAATATTTGTCCAGTCTTCACTGGGCACAGGGTCAAGAATAGGGTGGCTTTCCTTTTTTGAAGTATGTGTGTGTGGTCAGGTTAGGTTCAGGGCTTTTGGACTGAGCTACAGGCACTGAAGGGTGCAGGTGTGAAGAACTAACTTTTCTTTTGGAAGGAAAAGATGAAGTGGAAACATTTGAACCTTGTAAAGTGTGAGAAAATATGTCATGAGAGCTTCTGTTGTTTGGCGCTAACCTATTTTCTAAACCGATGCAGTTTTCTGGATGAAGCGATAGTGAGATAACATGTTGTTGTCTGTGGTGAGGCAGCCAATCACACGGACAAAAAAAGAAAACCTCAGAAAAACACAGCCTTCGATTTCTCCTTCAGCAACCATGAATCATAGAGGCATGTTATTTATCTGTGTGAGGTGTGTGGCGAAGATAAGGGTAGGGGGTAAGTGTTCAAGGAGGTTCTTAGCCCCACAGCCACAATATCATTCAGATGATGACAGAGAGTGACACTGCCGAAGCAGCTGTTCAGACACCTGCACACAGCCAAAAAAGAAAAGAAGGCAAGATCTGAGGAAACTAGTTGATCATTGTGCGTTCCAGTTGTTACTCAAAAGTAAATCTGAAGATTCTTTCTATAGGTACACAATATTTCAATCAATAATGCTGATGCACACCCATTCAATCCTTTATGGGGCATCTGTAAAAACCCTAAAAGTGCATCAGCGATGGTTAGATATGGACACGTGAATTGGTGTGTGAAAGTGTTAAGTCAACAAGAGGCACAACACGGTGTTCTCATGAGCTGGTGGGTGAGCAGGGGTTGGGCAGCTCTCAGTAGAGCTTGCACAGCGAGCCAACACAGTGGATATCCTGGATATAGCTTGTCTTTGGTCGGTCGGGATCACTCGGTGAAACTCATGCCTGATGGCGAGAGGGCACAGTCAGCAAACTAGTTCTAACTAACTGGAAAAATACATGTGGTGGCTGCTGTGGTGGATCTAAGATAATAATGCATTCCTCAAAATTACATTTATTTCCAGGAACTAGCTGGACCATCCGGAGCACTACTAGAGATCTTAGTAGGACTGAAAAAGTAAACTACAAACAAGACGCTGCAGCTATTTGGTCATCTCCACCGCCATACTGCAATCTTTTACTATTAAATCTTTTCGTAAATACTAAATTACTCTCATCTTCACTCCCTGGCACATGTCCACAACATACGCTGCTTTGCAAGCCACAACTGCTAGCTCAGATTTTCCAAAGTCATATCCACCTGTGACAACATTAGTCGTCATTGCTGATGATACTTTGTTACACTGAAATCCCTCGCTGGTTTTTTTTCATTTTTAGCAGATGCGTAATTTCCATGGGTTTCTGTTATCAGCTGTGGAAAAAGGCCACGATCGGATTCATTCAGAGCACCTTCTTAGAAAAGAACATCTCTGTGGAAACAGTGTGTACAGATCATTGATAAACATTCAGCGTGTGTGTGTGTCTCTACCGCAACTGGATATTGAGCGGCGTTCGAAGGCGGTGGTGTATCCTACATTTCGATGAACAGTTGCAGCTCTTGAGCCTGGGGCACCAATTTAGAAAGCGGTGTGTCATCACCTGCTATCTCGATCAATGTTGGCTGTGTGGCCAGTGTTCACTGGGCGCAGGGTAAAACTGATTAGCTTTCACACAGAGTATGTGTACAGCGGTCAGGTTAGGTTCAGGGCTTTTGGACACCCAACCACAGGCACTGAAGGTGCAGTATGAAAGACCTTCTTTTGTACTGGAAGGAAAAGATGAGGTAAAATTGTTGAACCTTGTAAAGTGTGAGAAGTATATCTGAGCTTCTGTTGTTTTGGCCTTTAACCTGTTTTCTAAACCATTAAGTTTTCTGGATGAAGCAAATAGTGAATAACATGTTGTTGTCTGTGGTGGGGTAGCCAATCACACGGATAAAAAACCTCGAAAAACACAGCTACTTCATTCTCAGCAACCATGAATCATAGGGGGCATGTTATCTAATAACGTGAGTGCTTGTATGGAAGAATAGGGTGGTGGGTGAAAAGTGTCACAAGGAGGTTCCCAGGCCTCCGCTCACATCGTAGATGATGACAGGGGGTGGGACACTCATGAAGCATTGTTCAGATGAATTCTGCACACAGCAAAAGAAAGAGGCAAAGATCTCTGAAACTGGTTGGCATTCTCCAGCACAGGCGAGACAGTGAGGACGGATAAACCTCAGAGTCCTTCGTAGGAGGAGCTTTAGTGAGGTTCTCTTATCACAAGGGCTACAACACATGGTTTGAGTATGGGCGTTTTCGACACACAACAATTTGTCCTCTTGATTCTAGTCAAACAACAACAGTGAAAATATTGCTACAATGCAGTTTAGTGATAGTTTAATCACACAAAAGCCAAGCCTTCAGTGGAGAAGAAATAAAATCTTGGCATTGTCTATAGATGAGTCTGGTGATGAGTCCACTGAACACATTCAGACTGACAATGAAAGCAGATATGTGTGAGCTGGGTGGTTGGTCTACCTCTTTTGACAGATATTGATGATCGGATGAGACCTATGTTTCAAAGCATTGGTTGTTTAGTTACACAGGACTGGGCTTTCAGAAGAAAAAAAAAAAAACGACATAGCGTTCTGACCTCCATGTTGACGAGTGCTATGAGATTCTCAATAACTACACACAGCGGGGTGTTACCTATGATTTCATCAATTCATGTATTGTAATCGGAAATGCATCTCTTGATAAAGAAGTCTGAAATACAATAATATTAGCAAGGTGGAATTTTGACAATCAGCACAGAGCAGGTATGCAGGAGGGTACGGCAGCTCTCCATCATTACATGCAGGCAGATCACTGAATCTTTAGCAGTCTAATCAGCATGATTTCGTATAAGGTTTAATGGAGTTAATAGTAAAATTTATTTTATGGAGCAGATGTATGTTTTGCCTTCCATTTTTCCCCAAAGTCTCAGTTTCTGGAGGAACAATGATAACTTTTGCAATGAGAGAGGTCAACCATCTGTTCTGGTCTAAACTGTGTTTTGTGAATTTAAATTTTATTTTCCCAGCAATGACAATATTTTAAACATACTCAATTTTGATGTCTCTGACAGATTTCTTGGCAAAAGCATACAAAGTGAAATTCTTTTCACATGACTATACAGTACATTACCGGTTTAAATGTGGGCGCACTAATGATCAACCACAGTATTCTTGGCTTCATCTGGGCAGCTGGAAGTTCTGTAATCCTCCACAAACTGATGATAATTATTAACTGTGTGGTTCTTTTACTCACAGATCAGAGTTATCTTTTTATTCATATGAGTCACTGCAGCAGGCGAGTGAAAAGCATCTCTTCTTAAAAGTGAGCCAGGTTACAGAGGTCAGGATCGCTCCTTCACCAGCAGGGGTGTGATGCAGAGCATCCCGGCACGCGATGTGACCAGATGTTTGTGCGTGGACTCATGCAATGTCTACTAGTCAAACGTGATCCATTAACACATGAGTAAATGGGTTTTCAGTTGTCAGCATGAACTGATTAAGTTGACAGTCGAACTCAACAGCAGGAAACATCATTACAGTGGTTGGGCTATTTACGATAATGGGACACCATTGTCTCGCCACATCACTGAGACCATCACGTGGCTCTTGCCAGACGCAGGCAGCAGTCAGAAAATCCAATGTGGCCGCAGATAAATCAGTTCCGGCTAATATCTTAATTATATCACAAAGGGTACAGCAGAGCTGGTGATTGCCGCCATTAAGGTCCGATGAATTTCATCTGAAATTAGCTCCTCAAAGTTACAAAGGGCGCGATTGTATTTCCAATAAAAATACAAACAAAAGTTATGTTAAAGGATCCTAATAGCAAACAACATGAAAATTACGGCTTTTTTTTTTTTTTTAATACGATAAATTCTCATATATAGCTAGTAGTATTTACAGAATATATCAAATATCAAGGAATTTTTATTGTCTGTGGAGCCATGGTATTGTCAATGTGTATGAGGCTCAGGAGATGCCGCTTAGCAGAAAATAGCCAACCAACCTCAATAAAACCACAAATAGTTTGGACAATTTCGCTGCAAACAAACAGACGCATGTGTGGTGAAGGCTTTAGAGGTGCTGCTAGGCAGATTTTGCTGCCTTTGGACAGAGCCAGGCTAGCTGTTTTCCAGTCTTTAGACTAAGCTAAGCTAACCTGCTGCTGTGGCTTCATAATTAACAGACAGACATAACAGTATCAATCTGAAAATCTAACTCTCTGTAAGAAAGTGAGTAACTATATATCCCAAAATGTCAAACTATTCATTTAAACTGCTGAGCACCCAGGAAGACCTTTACATTTCTAATGTATTTAATTGTTGACAAAATGGAACAGCTGGAAAAGCTGCTGTGGATTTGACATAATGATGAATTTATCAAGACAACAGGAAAACATGGAGGGTATTTTGAGTTTGCATTAAGCAAGGAAAAGACTTAATAAGAATGAAAGCCTATTGCAAATAAATGCCTGCTAAATCAAGGTTCTGGTCACAATTTGAGAATTTATGGTGTTAAGAAAAAAAAATCATAACTCTGAGAAATACCACTACTCTTGGTGTGTGTGTGTGTGTGTGTGTGTGTGTGTGAGTGTTTCTCACCATCATGTCCTGAGTTGAGGAGGTGTTCTCCCAGGTCACAACCGAACACCCTCTCCCGGAGGATGCCCCTCTGCTTCAGCTTCTGCTTGGTGGGCCTGGACTTCATGAAGGAGCGCAAGAAGGTGATCAGCTTCCCGTGCTTCTTAGACACTGAGGAACGGCGAGAGGAAGGCAGGACACATCTTAGATCCCTTCCACAGATGTTTACTACACTACAGTAAGTGTGGGTTTGACACTGGCTCAGCTTTCACACAAGCTCTATCCATGCACTAGAGTGAAATCCCATACAAGGTGCTCAACGTTGTCCCATTGTGCATTTCAGCTTCATTCTAATGCAAACCCTTCCTTTATGCATGTCTAGTTTCCTTGAAGCGAAAGCTTCATTCTTAAATACCACCTCCCAGGCAACTACAAAGGAATCCCCCACATCCAATACCAGTATCCTCTGTTCCTCTTCAAAACAAGACAAAAAAAGGAGCGGACCTACTTAAAAAACCCAACCCGCATTAATCAGATACCATGCCTGGGAAAGGGTCGTAAGCTTCTTAAACTACACACCAGTTATTTTCTCTGCTTTAGAGTGATGTGGAAAGGCTATCAAGTGAATCAAACAATCTGCATTTTTGGAGGAAGGAACAATGGAGCTGGCCTCCACTCCAGACATTTGTTCAAAAAATCCTCTCTGAAAAATCCCACACTGTCTGTCAGCCACTGGTGAGGTGACAGTAGCAGAGTGCTTTTCCACTCTGGGGTCAGTTTACTTGACTCAACTGTGCAGATGAAATGAACTTGTCTCATGAAAGTATCAATTTTCTTTTAACTGAATAGTCAGTCTCTCAGTCTTGCTTAAACAAACACTGGTTAGAATATTTTCTGATCTGAAAGAACAGAATATAAACCAGTTACAAAATAAGCATCATACTTCATCTAACACATTGTTTCTCAATGACAGCAGGTTCACTGATGCCTCTCAGTCTAATGTCAGGGGAGATGTTACATAGAAGTACTGCTGCTCTTTGAAGAATATTGAACAAAAGATTAATCACAAGGTTGTTAACCCTGTACTTACAAAGTTCAATGTTTATATATATTCAAATAACAAATCATCACATTAACAGGATCTTTTCTAGACGAACTCTTTAAAACTCTTAAAGCAGCATCAGCTGCCCCCTTTTTCTGTTCTCCATACCTTATCCGCACTGTAAAGCTTTTGATGTTGGACCTAAAGCATCACAAAGACTGTCACAATGTCTTCCAATCCTCTCTCATCTTTTCTGTCTCTCTGTTCTCGTACTGGTGTCAGTGGTCCACCCTCAGCACCTGTCACTGCTTCAGTGAAGACATTCTTGTCCTGGATCTCACCTTTATTTCTACTGGTGTCTCTCTTATCCTCTGTGGACACTTACATCCTGCCACCCCTCACGTTCACTTTGACCAACGACTCTTCCCACTATTCAGTCACTCAATAATCTTCTGCAGTACAGCTAGCCTTTCTGAATCTTAGAGACCAGTTAAAGAATGTGGAGCACTGAGCAGCCACATGGTCAACGCTCCTGACATCTTAAGACGTTTAGAATGACAGTGCAGATGGTCTCACTCAGGAAAAAACAAGAAGAGGACAGTATTAAATGTCCACTACCTATCCTATCTATGATCACTGTGTTCTTTCAGCCACACAGCATCTGGAACTTCACTAAATCTCTCAAAGCAGAGTGATCTCACCAACATCTCCTGTCTGAGGTGCTCTGGGCTTAAGTGGAAAAACTGCTGTGTCGCATCAGTTTTTATTTCTATTCCAGGGTCTGATTTTAAACACAGTCACGACCACAGCCCTTCCTCTTTCCTCATGTGTTTCACAGACTTGACATCATATTCATTTTACCTGCTCTGGACTTCAGACCAAGATAAACAAACCGACTGCAGTTTAAAGACAAAAGTATTTACGATTCAATCACATAAATAAGTAATCTTTGGAGAGATACAGTTACTCTTTGTTGCCAAGCTGAGCTCTGCTTTGACTGGAATACAACTCAAAGTAGGCCACTTCTTACCAAACCCAATCTCCAGAAAGAAAACAAGCCTAGAACAAAGAAACAGCTGCATTGTGTGTTTGGGGTAACAAGAATACAATTACAGTGTTGAGGCAGGATCTTTACTCACTGCTCTTTTAGAGATAATTTGTCCTAAATGATTACACTATGATGAATTTAACTAAGAGACATATATCATAAAGTGCATGTGCTGTTATGAATAATATTACTACAAAGCATTATTCCAAAACAGCCAGTGTGTGAGACTCGCCTCCTTTGCCCAGAGGCCATTAGGTAAAAATTAATGAGAGGCAGCCTGTTTTGCAGCAGACTTAATTGACAGTCTAATCGAGTACACTTCGAATAAAACCATCAAGACTGCAGTAAAACTAATAAGCTGATGGGAATGGAAAGTTACTTTGTAGCTGAATTAGATTTCTCATCGTGTTTGTAGAATACTAATAAAAACATATGCAAACAGAGACAGCGCATGAAACCATGATTCAGTAATACTGTGGCAGTGACACTCATTACTTATCATTCATTTGCTCCTGTAAATCAAACACATGGCACTGAGCAGCAGGAACTGCAACAAAGCTAAATCTCCCAATTCACTGTTAAACATGCGGCTGATAAAAACTGAACTGCTGAAGGCAATTTTATTGAAATGAGGTTCAGACTTGGTATCAGTTCTTGGCATTTCTGTTTCTTCCCACTAACCAGTCTGTAAGATCCTTTATTCACACTGTGTGACACACTTCACTACATTCCATACTAGATTTTAATTTTTGGAGATGGTCATCTTATCTATTCCATCACTTAGTGTCCTCTGAAGTTAAATTCATCTGGCTGATGTACAAAACATGCACTAGTATCTCAAAGTAAACAGTTCCTTACCAAAACAGTTTTATAACCGCCTAACTAAATAAATAAGTCTCTATTGTGTGCCATTTTAATGAAGCAGCACAGTCAATTCTGAATCAACAGCTGGCCTCTGAGCCAGCATCTGCAAACAAGACCCAGCGTTTCATTTCAGGGAAAAGTGGAGCTACAGTTCAGCCCTCCGGGAGAAATTCCTTCTGCGCCGCTGTACCCAGAGACAAAACCGCTGAGGCAGCTTTGTTTACTCACTGTTGAGGCATCAAAAAAGGGCTTTCAGTATCATGTAGGGGAGGGGGCGGGGTGGGATGGGGGGGGCTGACTGTGCAACTGTGTTGGCTTACACTGACAAGTCGCTTTTATTTAAGAACCCTACTGACTGTAAGGTGTGAGGAAGAGCAGTGCAATGACAAGCATGGCTCTCCAGAGCATGGACAGAGACTCCCATCTGCTTACTGTAAGGCAGATGATAGCCTGAGGGGCTAACAGCTCTTCAAGCATGCTCAGCACAAAACGGTCTCTGACACACTCACTGCTGAAATCCAGCTGGGTAAAAGGCATTTCATTCAAGATGAGTGGGAATGATAGAGCTGCTTTCTGTGACATTAATTACAAGATTCATAGCTTGGGGGTACCCCAATAACTTGGTTTGGCACTTTGGGAGAATGTGGGAGTCTTGCAAGCTTGCCCATGGCCTTCAAACAGTTTGTAATGTTGTATTGTAATGTAGGCTTTCTATTATCAGTTTCCCTTTCAAACCCACCAACCTGATGACATCACTATGACATTAGGTTATTTTTGGCTGGACCATCAGTGGGGCCAGCCCTGTAAATGTCAATATCTGTGACTGAGTGAGTGACAGAGCTGGCTGGGTGTTTGATTTACACCATTGGTCTGTCAGCTGTTGGACTTTTTCTTATGGCCATCGCTCTAAATGATTTGGTGTGAACAATTTCTGTTACATCATTAGGGAGTGTAGCTTGTTGTCGTTTGTCTTTTCTGACACTCTCAGCTCCGGTGCCAGGTGTTTACAGATTTCCACCTGCCTGCCTAGAACTGTATGCCTGTTGCTGGAACACTCACAGCTAAAGCAGAAACTACCAGTGAAGTGCTGGCTGACAACGCTGTCAGCAGCCCAGCAGGAGAGACACTGTGGTGCAGTAGGATTTCACAATTCTGCACGCCCATATGCGTCCAGCCATATACAAGGTTTTTACATCGTTTATCTTGTTTCAGACTTGACAAAGCTCCTCCAGAGATACAAATTACATCATACAAGTGATTTCACTGCTGAGTGGGACTAATCATGATAAGTAAACTAATCTTCACACGTAAAATTGGTGAACTGACCCTTTAACAGAAACAGCTGACAACTGTTTCTGTAGAATATGTCTGGATATTTACAAAAATCATAATATCTGATGGTATATCTTTGAAATGTGGCACTTGAAAAGACGGTGAAGGCTGAGACATTTACTAAAGAAATGAGACACCAGCCTGTAACAGATAAGATCCAGACAGGACAAAGTTAAACACAGAAGAGGATGGTTATTGCCTGTTGAACACCGACAGGTTTTAGTTGCGGCTCTGAATGGACTGTGTTTCTATGACGAGGCTTTTCCCTCAGCAATCCCAGGGCGAGGTGAGGTGAGGAGAGGAGGCCAAGCATTACAGCAGGAACAATTACAGACGTAATGGCAAACATCATGCTCTCTTTCCCCCGCTCCAACCCCTAAACGGACCACCTTATTCCATTCAGTTAGCAAGGAGCTTTTAAAGGCACGCAGATTGGAGGAAAATTCCAACTTCACAGCAACACTTCCTAAAGTAGAGCAGTGACACCATGGAGCCAATCAGCAGACTCTAGCCAGAGTTATTTGATACGACTACTCTGCGTGTCAGTGTTCCCTGAATACACATGCACCAG
The DNA here is from genome assembly GCA_033238685.1 of Lates japonicus. Lineage (NCBI taxonomy): Eukaryota > Metazoa > Chordata > Actinopteri > Centropomidae > Lates > Lates japonicus. The sequence goes on from BRZM01000003.1 coordinate 9,852,457, forward strand.
AAGGCGTGACCGCAGCTCCTTGGGGCTTCACAATGTTCTCATCACGGCTCAGCTCAGCCTTTTCACTTCAGCCAGCACCCCCTCGAGACTCAGCAGTCACACACACCCACATGGGTGGCGGAGCGGGAAATTCAAACTGCCCTCATCTTTGCTGTTGTCGTTTAATGAAATCACTATGTGAGTGGGTTGGATATGATTACATCGTCAGTCTCAAAAATCATCCTGCTGTGAGAAGGGTTTTGGCTGGAATGGGTTTCATGGATGTGTCAAGGGCATTTTTTTTTTTACAATCATGTAAGTCAATATTGGGAGTCTAAGAATGTCTACAATTTTTTCATGATGAAACTGATGAGGTACAAAGGCCTTTCAATACATTCCTTTTGCCACAATTAATCTGGACAGACAAGTTTGAGTGAGTTTCCCAGAGTAGTTTTCTTTTACAACCACTTAAGGAACCAAACAAGCCAAAGTAATCACCATTATTAGTATCACTTCCTGATCACTGCTGATGAAAAAAGGACATTTGTCCATTAAAAGGCAACCACCACAGAGATAATGTTGTAAACACTGAGAGACCCTGTGTTTACGGCCACCAACACATCTCCTGCTGGTGTTTCTGGACAGCCGTTCTCTGAGTGAACAACAGAGCCGTCTTCCTAAAAGGCAACCATGAGTGACTGTGACCTCTGACATAAGACATAAGAGCCTAAGTGTGCAAAGACAGTCGGAGCAAAATGCCTTATTGTTCCATCTCTCAATGCACTAATGAACACATTTTCAGTAGAGAGAAGAGAGGACACAGGGAGGGTGTCAGCTGGGCCTTGTGTACACCACATTGAAAATCAAAGAATTGTCATGAAAGTACAATTAATATCAGCATCAGTACCAGGAGCATTTTTCACACCTCTGACAATGAGCAATGAGCAAAACTCCTCTGTAGCCAATTTGAGAAGCCACTCCATTACACGGAATAAATGCTTATTCAGATGTTTCACAGCTGAATAAAGTGTAACAATATATTTCAAATGTGTTTCCTTGACAAGTTATTCCAAAGTGCATATCATATTTTAAGTCTTTTCAAGTTACCAGTCTTTATTCTAATACAGTGTGACATATGAAAATGATAAGACTAGTAAGGAAGGTGAATATTATTCTCAAAAATGTAAATACATGTAAAAAGAGACAAACTGGAAAAATCTGGAGTAATACGGGGAAGGACCAGTATTTTCCACATTTCTCTGAGATCTACGTTAGAATCTCCCTCCATCATTGAAAGTGCAGTCTCTTCACCCAGTTTATGAATCATGAAACACGATCCATGTAACAAAGGGTTAACTGTTAACACTGTCCAAAGCTATCTCTGAAAAAGTATAGGAAATTCCCGAGGGGGTACTGTGGCGAATAGAAACAAAATAAACTCCACACAATTCAAACGGATTTTCTTACCTTCGCTCCATTACGCTTTACTTTATAACAAGGATTTTAAAAAGAGACTCCAAAGTTCAACTGTCCTCTTATCTTCGTCTTTCGCTAATCGGACATCCGTACAATATCGGTGAAATGTGAAGCTTCATCTGAAAGCGGCGAGGTCTCTTTAAGCAAAGTGAGAGAGATAATAAAAGTTTAGAGCTCTGACACAGGGAGCAGAGGAGCGCCGCAGACTTCCCTCTCTGCTCTGTCAGCTACTATCCTTCAACGGATTGGTTTACAACCAGCCGGCTGATGCGTTCAAGTGCTCCAAGAAATATGAAAACTACCAGCTGTTGATCCCATTCTAAGAAAATTGAGGGTACAAATGAGGCACATTTTATATTTCGTAAATATAGGGAGTGGGTAGGCCTAAACAACAACTCTTAGTTGACATATTAAAGCAGAAATACTTGACGCAATGCTTGCACTGTTTACTGATTTCTGCAAACCGCAACCAAAACTAGATAACATTAAATTCAAACAGAATCTAACTGCCATGCTTAGCTCCCCTACTCTCCAAAAAGACGAAACACCTTACAGCTACTTCGTGCTGCAGTATTACAAGGTGATGACTCAGTGGGCTTCATGGGCTGTCAAGATCTCTTCCTATTAGAAAGTTACACCCCTGCCTCCTATTGTTGGCCTCTCCATGTACTGAATTACAACATTTCCGACAGCACTTGAAGGAGGCACAGGAATCCAGCAGCCAAGAGGCAAGCTGGTGGTTTAACACAGTGGAAAATGCTCTTTTAGACTGCTCTCTCACACATGCTCCTAATAAGCAGCATATGACATATAGGATGGCCTAGCATTGACTTGGAATCAGGTCTTCCCTCTGAAGGGCCCCCTGAAAGCATTATCTAATTAATTCTTTAACTAGCTTAGTCCCTAAGCAGACATGTTGAGTCAAAATAAAGTCAAACTAATTTGTTGTTGATCCAGAATCACAAGACTGCAGTCAGACTCTTCCACTGCATGTGATCGCTTCAACTTATCAAGCATTAAAAAAGTTACAAAGACATTTCTCTGGGCTACAAGACATTTACTCAACTACTGCACTTGAGTACAACTTTAAGGTACTTGCATTGTATTGTGTATTTCCATTTTATGCTACTTTATATTCCACTACAATTCAGTGGGGAAATATTGTATTTTGTAGTATCTGTAGTATTTTGACCCCACAAAAAAGCAGTGTGTGACTGTCATGTTGCAGAGGTCTGTGAATTGTTAGCAGTTCATCCAAAGACTGATTTCCTCTTTACACCTCCCAGATTTTGATGATAAGTTTGAGGCCCAAACACATTTAAAAACATTCTTCAAGGTCTCTAAAGAGTGCAAAGATTCAGTCCAAATCCAAATAATGAATAAGCGGGAGGTGTAATAAACAGCACGGGGCTGAGTAAACAAGATGCTGTGAATGAGGAGTATTCTTTCTCTCTCTTTGTCTATTTATATACAATATTCAGTGTTTTTTTGTTTTTGTTTTTGTTTTTTTTTACTTACTTTGTCATATGATCCCCTTAAAATTAAATCATTCTAACTGAACACTGGTGGCACTGGAACAGTGGGAGACATTTTAGTTGTCTCCCTTAGAGCTAGTAAAGCAGCAGGTGGTGGTTGCTTTTGGGACAAGCAAAGCACCAGTCACCTGTACAGGAAATAGCGAGCTGCTATCCTGACGCTACATAACATATAACAGGATGAGAGCTTTATGTTAGATGAAGTTATCTTACAGCTGCTGTTTTGCATGGATCTGAATCATGTGTTTCACACCTAGGATGTGGAAAGAATTAGGAAGTGTATTTTGCAGCTGCATGCCACGTTCAATGTACAGGGGGAACAGAACACCATGATGTAAATTTGAATTTGTACCTGCTGACTAAATGCCTATCAGCTTTGCAACAAAACATTTGACATGATAATTTATTTAATGTTTAATTTAATGGCGTGCTAAAGCAATGGATCTCAATAATGATGCAGTAACTCTGTGTAATGCAGCTGTGATCAGTCTACTGAGGGGAGCGAAGGTGTAAAAACTAATCTTTGTGCTTTACACACTCACTCACTTTACAACATAGTTAGTCAGTATGTAATCAAATGCAGCCTCCCCCAAACAAAGGTGCGGTCTACAACAACAGCCTCTTATTGAAGCTCCAGAGCAACACGTTACACAAGGGACCTCGCATAGTTTCACAGCACCAGGAAATGACTGGAGATCCTCAGGAACAGGGGGACAAATCTTACTCTGTCTCGCACATTCTCTCCCCATTCCCCTTCCTCTCTCCTTCATTTAACCAGCTGTCTTGGCTCATATATGCTCACAGCTGCCCAAATCTCTGGTCCCCAGACATGACGGAGGCCTGCGCTGAGGAGGGAAAGAGGAGGGGGCTCTACATCTGGGTCACTAACTGGTAGGTCTACTGGGCTGTCTGGGGAGGAAAGAAGACCGACTGTCATTTTTTTTCAAAGCTCACAACTCTTTCTTTTCAAACTGATGTTGATAAAAGAGTATTTTTACTGTGAAGAGAATAAACTCTGTTCCCAGCTTCAACTACGAGACAACATGAGAACATGGATTGAAGGACTGATGACTTCTAGTTTTGGCCTTTCTTTTAACTGGAGCAGTGCAGCATGTTAACAATTTCCATGGTTTTACTGGGAAGCAGCAAAGGTTAGTGGTGAGCAGAGTGGATCTAAGCAGAGCAAGAATATTTTTCCAATGCTGTGTGGCTCCCTGCAGGAATGTGCTCTTTCAGTCACCATGGAGAGGGAGACAGAGATTCTTACTGTTGCAGGACAAAGCTTAACGCTCAATGGATGGGTTTACAGGCCCCCTCATTGTAAAAGGATTAAATAAATCAAGGCTGGTCGAGACCTAGCACCACGGCACCCCTGCCGCGGCCTTTCAGCCTCAACCAAACAGACACACACAAACACAGCTGGCCCTCATCCACACACACGGTGCATTCAGAAGCTTTGAGAAATGCTGTAGTAACCTGGCTCACCCCTGAAGTCATTTGCATACACCTTGAGGAGGCCACAATGAAAAACAGAACAGGGGGCTGAAGGAGTGTGATTGTTCTATTTTGAAAGCATGCTCTGAAAAGCATTGTAACCCCACCACTCCCAAAACTTTTGTATACTGTATTTTTTTTCTTTTACAGACAGATGCCATGCAAGATGGACTGAAATTCACTCTGACAAATCTGAACCATGTCCATAATACAGGAGTATGAAAAGAAGAATCTTATAGTGAAAAAAGAATCTGAAGTAGCAAACATGTAAGGAAATATGACCATTATTTGCATCACACACACAACAATTCAAGTGAAGCAAACACACAAACACACACACATACTGCACAACCAGATATGTCTTAAGGCTTACCAACAGAGTATAGAGATAATGTAGATAAATGTGTTAAAGGTCTCAGACAGGACAGTATATTTAGTTTGTGAAAGGTTCTCTTCTTGTAATGTGACACCAAAACGTGCACAAGATTGTTATTGTGTGAAGAGTGAAGCTATAATCCAAGCTATACTCCCAATTTAAAGCTACTGTGACAGGTACACAGACTAGACTAGTCATATTAGAGTCACACAGTGCAAATACATCACTCTGGATTGTGGGGTTAGTTTTTGATTAGGGGGTGGCAGTGCAACACACCAAGGGGCTTTTGTCTACCTGAACTTAGGCTGTAGTGGTTTAGCGGGTCGGCCACCCATGCACTGTCCTGTATTACACTCTCCATCTCCAAGTCTGCATGCGGCCCGATGGACAGATGGACCAACAGACAGGTGAATGGATGGATGATGGAGACATGGGAGAATCAGCAGAGGGAGAGAAGCAGTTCAAGTTAGAGAACAGAGCAATTGTGTACTTTGGGACTGTGAGGTCAGAGGCTTTGCATCGAAATGATACTTTGATGCTAGAGCAATAAACTGCCAGTGTACAGATAAAAAATATGGAAATGAAGCAAACCCAATTATAGAAACATTGCATACATTGGTTTAAAAAAAAGTCTTTTTAAAATGAGAAAACCTAAAATGACACTTTTTAGTTATAATCCTTAAGATTTTAAATCCCCATTGTTACTATTTATGGTCTGTATTTTTCTAAGCAATAGTCATTTGATACATTTACATCTGCAATTACCTCTCAGTATAGTAGTTTGCATTGTCAGTGGCAGACTCTATCATTCCCATGTGGAATTCAAATTGCCTGTGTGAGCATAAGGGGTAGACAGGAAGCGATGTAGCATGTAATCCAGTGTTATGGTTTCTAATTAATGCTAACTGTGGCTGCAACGTGTCTCCAAAAGAAGACTGCGGTCATTTTGGCCACTTTTATATATGTCATGGAGTAATGTTATAAGAAGGAGCAGGCACAGTGAGCTGCAGGTGAGAGGATGCACACCTCCACCTTCTGAGCATGATAACAAACTCCTGCATTCTGCTGTGGTGTGGAAAACTATTTGCACTGTGTATGCAGCATAAAATCAGATGGCGGTTGCTCATGGCATGATGGGAAAAGGCAAATTATCAACACAACTTTGTTTGGCTGCACTGTAAACGTATACCAGATAAACTCTTCTGTTGTATTTATGACAGATTTAACTGAATTGTGGAACTGCAGTACTAAACCACGTTTGCTGTGACCAGCAGGAGCCACTGGTGTCACCAAATCAACCAGGACTAAAATCAAAAGGATTATAACTTCAGCTAAAATCATCAAAACTCTGATGTACAAACTGTGATGTGTTTGTGTGTGGGTGAGTGAGGGTGGGGTGAGTGAACGGGGTGGGATGAAGTGTGTATACCAACACGCACAGGGAGGGAAGAGACTCCAAGAAGCAGGCTGCAGGCCCGAGCAGGGGGAGGCTGAGGCAGAGGAGTCACAGTCAAATGCAACAAATCAAGACACATGCTAACACAACTGTAAGTCCCTGTGCAGTGAAACAGTAACAGTGTTAAAGATGCACTCAGGCAGTGGAGAACAAGCAGTGCAGTTCTGACACAGAAACATGCAGGTTTAAACAGCATTACACGCAGTTATTTGTTCTGCCACTGATAATGAACTCAAACCAGAATCTGCTCATTTAGAGTCATGTTAATATGACTGATAACAGGGCATCTGCAGGTTCAGAAAACATGATATCACACAATGGTTATTATTTAATAAAATATAAGCCAGAACTTTTATTTCTGATTGTATATAACTGATTAAACATGAATAATGATATTAAAAATGGGCAGTTCAAGAGAAAAAGAATATCTGTTAGCTGTATTCAGGGTATTTAGATAATACTCTTGACCTGCGGATACTCTGCTAAAAATATAGGACAATCAACAAATAAGGACACATGCAAAAAACCAAACAAAAAAAAAAACAGCAACAAGCATTTAAACATTGCTTCAGAGTAGGGCAGTGGGCAGGTAGATTGAGTCAAGCCTTGTACAGTGGAGTGCATCGTGCGTGCACTGCAACAGTTAACTCTGCACCGCGAGATGCATCTCTGATCAGTCGCAGTCTGAAAGGCTCAAACACTTGACTGGCATGTCAGATAACATGGGCGTCCAACAGTACCCGAAAACCCTGCACATATAATGATACCCCCCTCCCCCCAATAATTGTGGATCTTGTGGGGTTGGTGCTTTTTTTCACTGTGTCATCACTTAATCCAGACCCTGGAGTCTCAGAGGCATTTCAGTGGTTAGGAATCCTGGCTCTGCACGCCCACCCCAAAGCTGTGACAGTGACTCACACTGGTTCAATTGGTCTTTGAATTGGGAAGATGTGATGTGGATTCACACAAGACACTGAAGTCTGATCAAAGGGGCTCACTTATAGCTTACTGCTTATTTCAGTGACAGCTGTAGTGAGAAGTTCAAGTTTAGCTCAAGTCTGCACCACAGCCGCTAAATGTTGTTAAGTGTTTTCTTTGATTCCAAGAGGGTTTGTGTTATACATCCATCTATGACACTCTCGGGAGCGTGCTTAAGAGCTTATCTGTTTGCTCTGGACAGCAATAGATTAGCACAGTTATTTGCAGTGGATTTGCATAGTGCTGAGTCAATATAACATGATTAGAGGGCTATTTCAGGGGATGACGTGTTAGAATTATGGGTTTTCCTTCACTGTAACATGCTCATAAGTTGAAGTTATGCTATCTTTACACTGATGATTATATATTATAATTCAGGTCGAAAAGAGGTAGAGACCTCTAACAGGGCTCTATTATTATACTAGAAATCCACTACAGAGTGGATCCACATACACACACACACACACACATCTATCACAGACCTAACCACTTCCTGAAAATATAGTCATATCAGTGAGACATTAACAGCCATCAGTGATAGCTTCTTTCCAACATATTTCCTGTGAATGGTTTAAGAGGAGGAGGAGTACCTGGTTTTGGCACCGAGTTGGTCATGGACTGCGGCACTTTATCATTTATGAGCTCCACGCACTCGCTGGGAAAGAAGCCAACCTGGATAGAGTACAGCATTGAGACAGGCAGGTGAGGTGGGAGGACGTACAATCAGATTTAGGTAATAAAATGAAGACTGAGAACAAGACAACACAGTATCTACACCAAGCTGTGGATGCCACATTAGTCATGTGATTTTGGGATTAGCTAAGCACTGTGACAAAGATGCCATTGGGGACTTGGATTGACAAGTACTGATCAGACGGTATGGAAATGCCCACATCACTGGAATGTGTTTGCATGTGTTTGGCTCTTCCTCTAAAATGAGCTTTTTTAGTCTCATTTTAGTGTGTTTTAGTCAACATTTATCAGAGAATGACAGCCTCTCCAAGTCTCCACATGTTCAGAAAGAGAGGCTCTGTAGATCCAGAGGAGGGCAGTGGTCTCCAGCCACTGAGAACGTGTCTGAAATACAACTGATGTGATCAGTAAGTGCCTGTTGGCTGCCACACTGCCAGTGAGCCTGAATGACAGGAAGACTTCTTGTAGGAAGAGAGCCAAAACACACAGGGGGAGAGAGGGCAGTGTGGAGAGGGGACAGGAGGTCAGAGAAGGTTCAGCCAGACATGAGCTGCAAAACCCAGCTTTGTTGTTGCACTGAGAAAGATTCTGATTGTAACTAACAGAATCTCTGCAGTGAAGTTTAGGTTTGAAGACTGAAAAATGCCTTAAAAACAAACAAAAGTATGTTGTTTGTTTGACCACAATTTAGAGACTTGTAGCCCCACTCTACATTTATTTAGCTCCTGGTTTACCGAGGGAGCAGCTTATTACGCAGTCAGCTCCTGGGACTGATGGGATCTGTCTGAAAACATTTCCTTCAGCCACAATTTAAATTCACCTGACACTGTAACTATGTCACAAAATATTACTCCTAAAAGTAAAATATTATAATCTTTATGTCCAATTATTATTGCATTAGAATTTAGAGGAAACAAAAAAGACAGTGCCTTGTCAGAACCGAACTGACTGAATCAAGTCAAGTTGGTAGAATTCCCTCTTTGTCCTCCCAGACAGTGTTTCCACGTTGAGCTACTGTGCAGGGATAATAACACATGACTTGATTTGTGTAACTCAGACTGCTGAGGCCTCATATAATGATAAACTTTTGATTTTTGATTTCCAACACTTTCACTTTACTCATGTTAGGAAGGGATTTCCTAATAGTCATTATGAACTGGAGGGATGATTTCCACTGTGGGCATGTGAGTATTATTTTAAGACAGACCAGTTTTTAATACTAAATACATACAAGTAACTTTAGCTCTGTGAAGTGGTCCTCTCAATCATTTAATGGAGCCAGGGTCATCCAGCAAAAAAGCTGCATGTGACTCAACTAACGCTGCACTGTGAATCAGCAAGGCGCTGCGTTGGCTAATCACACATATACAAGCCCACATTTCTGGTTAATGACATTGTAATGTGAACACTGTTTTTCAGCTGTTTACCTGGTGAGCGTTATGACCAAGAATAAAATTGTTACAGCTGTGATAACTTTCCAGGGCTGTAAAATCCTTTCTGCGAGTGTTTTAAACCTCTGTGCAGCATTCTGGCATCTGACGAGCCTTTAAAAGCATTAATGTGGTACTCCAACTGGATCTTCTGTCGTGTTTCATTGTCTCACAGGTACTTTAAACATCACATTCCACCACTGCAGTCCCCTGCGTTCATTTAATGCAGGGCTGTTTTCTGTCTGAATGCCTGCTTGGTAAATCTGGCCCACAGTATCTTAAACATATTTAACATATCACCTACACACACACACACACACACATAATGTGGACATACTGTTTGGCTCCATTATTATTAATGCCCATTTCAAAATTACTTGGATTATTGGGAGAATTTAGATGAACTGTAACTAAAGTCCTGAACAGCACAAGTTTCAGTGTGACACAGGAAGGTAAGTGAAGACCACGTAGGAATAGTTCAGCAAACACCCTGTAATCTGCTCAAAAGCCTCACAAAAAAGAGGATTTATATCTTGCTTTGTCTTTCAGCACACTCAGAGTATTTGAAAACTGCAGTACAGAGCAGCATTCTCTTCTTGTCCTTGAAATACCTCAAGTACACCCTAATCAAAAGTTTATAGCTTAAGGAAAAGACAGAGACCGAAAACGTGTGTGCATATGTGTGTGTCTTTGCCCTCGGGCAGTGAGGTGTATTGTGAGCTGCATACCTGAAAGCCATGCTTCCCCCTCCACCATGTGGTGTCTTCTTTAGGGGGCATGTCAATCACTGACACAATGTCGCCAACCTGCAGAGAGCAACAAAGGCAGGAAAGAGAGAACATTAAAGATGTGCCTGATTGTCCCTTTACCTCTGGTCGATAGAAGACATCAGTGGTTGCTACAATTGACAGGGACGCTTTAGCTTTCAATTGCAAAAGCATAAATTCAGAAAGAATTGTTCTGAGCAAGGAGATTTGTACAGACTTTGACGTCTAAAAACTCATTCAGCAACATATTCATCTGCTCACAGTGAACACTTGTACTGGAAAAGACAGCTTTATTGCTCCTTCAGTTCTTTTTCTCCTTTTGTGTCTTATTGTCTGTCAAGTTCAATGTTACAAACTCTGTATGCAGCGAGCAACAACAGATGAGGAAAGTATCTGTGAGGAATTCTAATGGAATCTCTGAATATCTAGAGACACAGAGGGGCAGGGAGAGACAGTGTGCATGTTGATGTTGCTGTTGTCACCTCGAAGGACAGCTCGTCTGAGGCCTGCGCGATGTAACGCTTGATGACGTGGGCGGCAGCAATAGCTGGCACATTGATGGACGACTCTTCATGGACCAACAGATGATTTCCCTTATTGTCAACCTAATACACACACACAGACAACACTTACACGTCATTTCAACAGTGGCAGCCATTGGCTAGAAAATTACTGAGGGTTAGACAAACTACAGAACATGAGTATGAATGAGTGTAATCATCCTGCAATAAAGAACTATTTTGGTGAAGTGCATAATACAATGTTTTTATTGAGGCTGTCAGATATTGTATAAAGTTGACAGTTATTTCTGAGGTTGTTTTAAGTGCTGTTAAATAAATGCTTGAATGACACAACATAATAGACACAAAGTCAACCCATGTTTGACCTTTCAAACAGGACACAGGTCATATAATCATACACAGATCCAGGACTGCATCTATAGCTCCACTAACATCACTGTTAAACTACTGAATAATATCAGTCTCTGTATAGATCTGTGTGCTGCATTTAGTTTACTAGGATGGGTTGCTGTAATGTTTACACAAAATTGTATTAAATATGTTCAGACTGAAAACAAATGTGGAGCACCTGCAGGATTTCTTTTCTTTCCTTAGTTACCATAGAAAAAGTAAATTCAGCACAACTCTTTTTAAAAGTATTTTTGCAGTGGAGAGGAATGAATTAACAGCTAGGAAATGCTGCCAGTATCTACTATAAGGTTCTGGTAATCTTACAGTAATACCATATTATTATTATTTTATTTCTAGGTATCCCGTAGCCATAGAAACCTTTATTAATCTTTAACAGAAAAGTATAGCACTGTATGGCCCCAGGTCCACGTTTTAGTTTGCAGGGAATCTCTCTGTCATTGTTTGTCTTGTTTGCTGATCCAATTATAGATCCTGTTTGCAATATGTCAATGAGATTTTTTAGACATCTCTCCTGTGCAGAAGCATTAATGAATATCTTTTTTTTTTTAATGACTGTTTCTTCTGTAGGTAAAACCATTCTATGGCAAAATCCTGACAAATCTGAAGTGATACCACCCACATTTTATAAACAACCTTTCAGATCCCCTCATTAAAGCATTCTTTACAACTGAAATGTGAAGAAACATTTTTTCAGTGTACCCCTTAAACACAGGACCTTACCTCCATCCATGTGAGGGCAGGCCCACAGTTGATCTTGTTGTCAGCAATGGCTGAGAGCCGGGAGAGGTACGCTAACAACATCTGGGAAACTGACTAAACATGGAACAAAACACACACACACACAGGCCAGTTAGAGTCATTACATTGACTTCAGATTTAGTATCCATTATTATACTATTATTACAGTATTATTATCAATTTAGTACCATGATCATTCACTACTAATGCACTGAATATTAAACGTAGCTGTTAAAAGGGAGTAATTTCAGTTAAAGATGCCTTCCAGCTGTGTTAGTCATTACTATTAAAAGTCTCTGTCTCCTTTTTTTGTGTTTGTAAAAGGAAAGGATGATAATGAAGCAGCTTCAGAGTATTATATGGCGGTAAAGCACCTGAGATGACATTTGCAGATACTGACTTCATATTACAAGGGAAATTTAGTTTTATAGTTTCTGGTGCCACACATCTGCACATTTGAGCTAATGCTGACATTAAAACTTTACTGAGAAGAAGAGGTAGGATTTAAACTTCAGCTCATGTGGCTGAGATCTTCTTGTCTAAACCTGCAGTTACATCACCGTACATGAATCCCAAAACTCAGCTCAAACAATGAATCCTATAAATGTAGCTACTGGTGAAAGTGAAATAGTGCACTGCAGGCAGCTTTGTAAAGCTATTATCCTAACACATACAATACCCCTCAGTAATAAACCGGTTTTACCAGTTTGGTTTGATACCTCTGCATTCTTTTTAAAGCCTCAATCTGACTGTAAAGGTTTCACTTGGCTCTGAATACCTTTCGCAGGCAGTCTGAGGAGGAAATAACTGGCAAAATATCAAATGGTGCATTCCCAAGAAATACGCCACGCCAATCATGTTGGATATCAAAGCACAGCAAAGGGAATAGCTTTTATCTAGAAAACTGATACCATGTTATCTTGCATTTTAAAAGTATATAGGCTATTTGTCTTTTTAAAAGCCTGTATGGATGGATGGATAGGATGCTTTAGTTTGTAGTTAAAAACAGATGTGTGTTTTCAGTGCTTACCTCTGACTGATCAGTCAGACTGTCCAATCGAGGCAGCTCAGGCAGCTGTGAGAAGCGTCGGTCATAGATGCAGAGGTGCAGGTGTTTGTCCAAGACACGGAAATCCTCATAGCTGCGCTTCACAATCCAGCTGCGACCCTTCAAAATGACAACAAACATGTGAGTGCAACCAGCAAGCAAGACAGAGAACACAGTGGCTGATTAAAGAGCTGAATGAGATGAATGTTTTCCATTCAACTGCAGCAAGGCTGAAGAAGACGTTTGGATTGTCACATGCTGTTTGCACGGTTTATTGAAAATCTAATGCTTGTTTGGATGCAAGAATAAAAAAAGGAGAAATCGATAAAAACATCTCTTAAACTAAACAACCAATGTATCATAAAAATCAAAGAATACAACAGAAAAAATAGGAAATAATAGACAGGCAATTCAAACATTCCTAATAGGCACCTTACAAATGGGAGTGATAGCGTATACGACGTTACACGACGTTACAATTTCAGCTGAGTGAGAGAGACATTAATAAGGACTACGCTGAGTACACACTACAAATTGTGTGTTTCTAAAGAACATATTAATATTTAAGCTTGATGAATGTATTTCCCCATCTTCCTGGCAGTAATTAGTTTCCATTCATTTCTGCACATATTATAATCAACTTAGTATTATCAAACTGCGTCTGTGTGGGACAATTTTTAAGACTTTTCTGGGTTGGTGTGTTCAGGTGCTAATGGAAGGGTCCAACATTTGAGTATCTTGAGGCAGACTGCACAGCAGCAACTGTTTAAATGCAAGAAGGTCCCATATTTATAAGATCCTTTCACAACATTTATATTTGCTTATAGTTTGTCTTTTGGCTTAGATATTACAATCATTTTTCTATTTGGAGAGACAAGGTGTGTGTGTATGTACGGCTGAAGGGATAAACAGTCCTGCAACACTATTCTCATGATGTGCAGGTGGCTGTGATGTGCCAAGACATTCAGCGACGCACCACCAAAGGCAGTAAAGAACACAGGATTTAAAATACTTAAAAATGGCTTTGCAAATGTTTCATGGGGAGGGAAGTGCATTTAGCACCTTGAGCACATCTCAAAGATGATACGCACAGTGTGTGTTTTACACTCAACGCTCAATGCAGGCTTTTTTTGTTTGTTTGTTTGTTTACAAGAAAACTCTATTGGAACTTTCAAGGTCAACTACTGAGGAAGAAGAATTAAAGCCAAGTAATAACTGATCTAACTGAAAAAGTTATGTTATGACTCACTGCAAAAACATATATTCAAATCTGTTTAACAGAGCCTTCTCTGTTGTAACAGCAGAGTTGTGTTCATCTCTAGGTCAGCTGAAGTGTGGAGTCCCCCAAGGATCCATACTTGGCCCACTGTTTTTTTTTCTGTTTAAATACTTCTGCTAGTGCAGGTGATGCAAAGCCATTATGTCATATTCTATTTTTTTCAAAAATGACACACAGTTATATGTTTCACCAGAATCCAACAATTCCAGCAATCTAATCTTTTTTGCTTGACTTACAGCACTATAATCAATATTCTTACATTAAAAGTGGATCACGTGACTATTACGAGGCAGATAATTATCATCCAACTCTGCAGTTCAGCACTACAGAGCATTTTAGTCAGTTCATTGTTTTGGTTTTACAACTTAACTGTTTTAGTTCACTCTCTGCACTTTTACCAGCATAACTGTGAGCTGTAGCAGACAGCTGTTTTTAGTGAAGTCTGCAACTAGCTGGTGAACACAGTGGAGCATTTAGTGGCTAAAGTTGGTGGAGGCCAAAACCTGAACTAAACAGAGTGAATATTGGATTTACATCCATCAAGTAAGTAGAGCCCACAACTCCAAACTAATGCTAATGTTGCCCTGTAACTGCTGAATGTCTCAACAGGCAAATGTTAAAAAGTCCACCATATATCAGTGATATGTTTTATGTCCCCAAATTTCTTAAATTTAATGATCATAAAACTGAGGTCACACGAAATGGACCAGAAATTTCTGGACTAAGTTAGGCTTATGTTAAGTCATTTCTGTCTCTTGCTAATTTAGACAAAGTTGTACATGCTTTAGTTTTTTCATGCGTGGAATGACAGTAATGGAATTTATACTGGTGTCATTCAGAGCTCCTCACCACCAACTTCAATTCGTGCAAATCACACAGCTTTTAAAAGAAAGCCTTTGTGAATGTGTGATGTGTTTCTTCTGTTTCTACAGCTCTACTTCTACTTCTTTAGTCTAATTTTATCAGTTTTATTTTATTTATTTAGTGTTTTTTTTTTTTTTTCCATTTTCCATGGAAATCTCTTTGCAACTTAATAAAAGTGCTATATAAATTCATTCTAATCTCATCTAAAACTCAAGGTCACAACCAAAGATTTTGTTTCCAGTAGTTGAACTTTGTGGATATCATTTTAAAATGTGCCACAAGCCTCTGTCAGCACAAAGAAAGCCTCACTAAAACCTTTATCAAACCACACTGCTGTGATTCTTCTGTCTTTCATTTTTTTCTCTGGTATTGTCTCTAGTTTTCTCCCCACAGACACTGTTCTTTTAATGCAATGGCACTGTCTGAAAAAATGGAAAATAAAAAAGGCAATCAAGTTTCCCATGGACTCATATACTCTGATATTGGAAATGACTTTGTAAACAAAGACCATCAACAGCTTGTTCAGCCCTTCCCAGTAAAATGCAGTGATTAAATGCCAACGGTGCAAGTGCAAACCAAGAGAATTTTGCCTTAAATCCACCACATTAAATGTAGCTTTGCTTTAAAAAAAATCTAAGAGTGATTCCATGGATTTGTTGTTTCTTTTTCATCCAGTAAGACGAGGCTCCAAACCTCAAAACCCCACTGAGAGAAACTAGTGGTGGAAAAAGTCTTTGCTTTGATTTGGCCTAGAAAGATCCGTCTGTACCAAGGCCAGGGCTTGTGCGACTGGGACTGCAGTGCACCACTCAGCCCACTGATTCTAGTGCTATTTGAAAAGTGCTGGCTGGGAGAGACGCCGCTGGGAGGGCTCTGTGGGCTCGGGGAACTCTTTATGCTTTCCTGTCCCACTTTCAGATGGTGCTTCTACTCACCCCACCCCCCAACCCCCCACCTTTCTGGGTTTGTGGAACTGAACCAATCTCACTGTGCTGTGCTACTTTCTCTGTTTAAAGCTCTGAGTGCAGAACTCAAGGCCAACTCTTGCCAGTTTTTTTTTTTTTGTCCTTTTACAAATAGAACTGGTGTAGATTTAGCAGTTTTCCAATGAATTTCCAAGTACACAGCCACATACTTGTGTGGCATTGCCAAGGTCATGCAAATGGAATATGATCTGTAGAGGGATATGCATGAAACCAGAATCAAAAATGTCACTGGAGGAGGCTGGGGTAAAGCTTCTGAGCAGCTGGTGTGCATGTGTGTGTTCTACTCAAAGGCTTTTCCCAAATTCCATTTATTCAAATTTCTTGCAAAACTTTGTGTATGATGTCATCATAAATAATTTGGCTATTACTTTACTCTGACATCCCTACTTAAAAAGGAATTTTGAAGATGACTAAGCCAACTTTTCTACTTCGACAGGACCTCTGCTTTAAAACTAAACAAGGAATGCACAACTAGCTGTAAGAAGTAGACGGACAGAGAAACAGCAATGCAGTAAGTAAAAGCTCAAGGTTTGAGGATGTCACACTGCGAAGCCCTTTCTCTCCGGCATTCTTCAGCATTGCTCACCCATCCTGGCACACATCCACATTTCTTTTCAATTCAGCTCCAAATTCCCACATAACTTGGATTTTTGAAACAATAACTTAGGTGTTTCAGAAATGTCTGAATTTGAGCCAGAGCTCTGCTCACAGGGATGAGCGTGCTAGATACTGAACAGGTTGTACTGAACCTTCATTTGTGGGTTGGAAATGACTTCTGACAAGTTTTTAGAGAAAAGTTAAAAGCATGAATACATTTTTACAAATGTGCGGGTGTGTGTGTTTTCAGATGAAGTGGAGCCTGTGTGGGAGCTCATATATAATTACATTTAAGTATATACATGTTTGTGGGCGGTTAAGTATGTGTCCGTATTTCTGCACGACTGCACCATCAGATGCAGTAACGTCAGCTGTCTTACCTGGCAGTAAATATGAACTAAGTACACCAGCTCCTTAGATTCATAGCCGTTCCGTGTCACTTCACACTGTTCATCCCCAAGGGACAACTGAAAGACAAAGACATAGAAAGGGGCTGGAGCATTAAACAAGCATTGTCCAAGAAAAGAGACAGAGTCAAGGAACGGTGACTAAGAAAACAGTTAATTATAATAACCTTTAAAAAATTTATTATCATGTCTAGTGTGGTGCAGCAGGGACAGTCCATTCAGACCTCCACATCTTCAACCACACAAAGCCCTCGACAGGTCCATTATTACAAACTCATGGGTGGACCAACACTAGAGTCTGCATAAAACCCATAAAGCTTCAATTGAAATTCTACTCATGATCCCATATTTGCCAAACATGTCAGACAGGGAGATGTGCATAAAATGAAGCAAGCTCAAAAAAGAAACAAAGATTTTTTCATTTCATTTAATGATGCGGCCACAGTTGTGTCAATCATTGGTGTAATATGGTGTAACTTTAATGAAGTGCTGGCACAAGATAAAATAAACATGAGCTGCTGTCAGGCAGTGTAGGAAAAGTTTGTTACCTCTGAAGCAATATAGGGAATATTAGGGTTCGCTCTCTCAGTATTGTTTCTACTTTGGGTGTCCATTATATTATTACTCAACGGAAACGTCACAAAAACCTGAATTTTCCATTCTGACATCACTTTCAAGTCCACAGAGTTAAAGCAAGGGTGAAAGGTAGTTTTTAATCACAGCACAAGAGACAGACAACACAACTAACATAACTGAAAGGAGAGGGGGATGCATTCAAACTCAATCCACTGACAGGAAGCTTCTGAAAATAGGTGGACGTTGTATAAGATGATTATGCTCATGATGTGAACAGCGCTGACCGCCCACATTTTGATGAAATATAGATGAGGAAACAAGCAAGAAGCTGGGAGGGCTGGCACAGACAGCATCTGTTAAGTAGAGAGCACAATCAGCTGTGTTAAGGAAGAGGCTGCTGGCAGGTGTCCTCTTTACCAGCTCCATCTTTACAACCTCAACTATTTTGTGAGACAGATCTCAGGTATGCCCTCCTCTGAAAGAAAAGTCTAACTTTCTCATGATAAATGAATACAAATCTAATTTCTCTCAAAAACAACAAAATAACTTACATTTTGCCATTACAGTTATGCTTTTCTATAATGTAGCATTTTATGTATACAATCCAGACACCAACAAAAAATATAAAGCTTAATTAAATTACATTAAAATATTGTGAATGCAAATGATCTCATTAACATCCCTTTTCCCCTTGCCTCTCTAATATTCTTTATTACCATTGCTAGAGATAATATGAGCTCTTGCTTCTTTTGCTACATTTTCCTTCAAATCCCTTCTGCAATACTTAGATTCAATCTCTTATTTTGAATCAAACCACACAACATTTTGGAACATTTTATTCCTGTTTGCATAAAATCACAAGATGCAAAATACTTCTCCATCTCCAAATATAATTGAGCCCCCGGTGTTACTCCATTTCCATCTTCTCAAAGGATGAATATGCCTTAAAAATGAGTAAAAACACCTTCCTTAACCCACTGAGCTCTGCTCAGGAGGTGATACTTAATCTGAGTTTAGGGAAAAGAAATGCAACCGACACACTCACTTGCAACTCAGCAAACACCACAATTAACAAAGTA
The DNA here is from genome assembly GCA_033238685.1 of Lates japonicus. Taxonomy (NCBI): domain Eukaryota; kingdom Metazoa; phylum Chordata; class Actinopteri; family Centropomidae; genus Lates; species Lates japonicus. The sequence continues at coordinate 9,871,147 of BRZM01000003.1, forward strand.
GAACATGTGTTTAGACTGGTACTAAAACAATGTGTGTTTCAATATACAGGCAATATTCTGTTTCAGGATATCTAATGTGTGTTTAACTGCACTGTTATGCATTTATCAGTGAACACTGTAGGCTGTTTACACTGCGTTGGGGAGGATGCTATTACTTTAATTACAGTTCTCAGTGAAGCTGTACTGTGGTCTCTCTTTGCTCCATTCTATCAACCTTCCTGCTGCGGGTGGGGGCCTTTTTTCAATTTACTTAAAATGTGAGAGGAGATCTGTATTAGTACCACTTTTTTCCTATCGTGTCTGTTCCACTGAACTTCACTCACCTATCAAACAGCACATGATAATGAAGATGTCTGTCCTGGTGTGCAAAGCAATGTGACCATGCCATATACCGTATATTTAACATTCTAGTTTGTAAAACACAGTGGGAAAGCGAGGCCAAAACCTTAGGGGTTCTTAAAAGTTACAGTTATGAGTCCTTAAGTTGCTGTACTAGGAAAAAGTTAATGGGCCATCACATGCCTCTCTCACTTGTATGTACAGAAGAAGAAGAGGAAGATACGAAGATATGATGTAGCCCATCACCCAGCCAGATGGGGTCAGGTCTTTGCATATATGCCGTTAGTTTTAGGTTGGGGGGAGTTTCCATTAGAAACTGCTTAATGCCACTGAAAGTCAGCTTGGCAGCAACTGCTGTTCAGGATCTGCTTTCTCATTGTCCATCTCTGAAAGTGTCTCTCTGTTTTTCAGAGCCCCTTAGGCCTCTACATGTTCATTATATCTGAGTCACCTCTCTTCCACATCTGCAAGAACAACATTTTCTTTCCCTTTTCTATTTTCTTCATCTCCTTAGATTGAATCTGCATCTGTTTGTTAAGACAAAAAAAAAAAAAAAAAACACTTTCTGCTTTCACAAAAACAAGCATTAAAAAGTCTGAAGGTATTTATGTGCTCTGAATGTCCACTAAGCAGATTTGTCTAAACAATGTCATGGTGCCAGTGAGGGGAGAAAAACACATGGAAGTGTTTTTGTTCCCATTAAAGCGGGTCTGATTTAAAGACAGTTGTTAATGGAGGGGCAGCAGTAAATGGAGCCTTCACAGAACAACAGTGTTCTTTTCTGTGACTGTGTCTCCTTTCAGAGACACAAACTAGTATGACATCAAATGACCTAATTACCTCTCTGTTGTTCTGAATCAGCAGTGAACAACCCAGAAATGTTTTGCACTCGATGCACAAGCAAAAGCCATTCTCATGACAGAGCAGCCAGCAAAAACTATAAAAACAAACTTTAGGAGCAAACCCATTGAGGTATACAGAGTGCAAAAAGGCTTTCTCCCATTTCACTGGAAGAGTTTATGGGTTTGGACCTACAGTATACTTTAGGAAATAGAACAGCTGCTCAATGACCAACTGCGACTGAGGACAGAGGAGTAATTGTTCTGATTGACTGGGATCACTGCAAAAAACTGATACATCATCAACAAAGCTTTGCTGTTTTAAAATACAAAGCAATAAACCGGTGCAATGAGACCAGCTAAGAAAAGCATTTGAAAGCAATACTTGACATGTTCATGCTGTGCAATGTCTTTGCACTGGAACATTACGTTATCTTCAAATTTTCTCCCAACATTCTTGCACATTAGTTGCTGTCAAATTTTAACATGGATTTTATTACTGTTTGTTGGTTAACTGACTTATTTGAGAGACTTGTTCTGTCCCCACATCTTTGTGTGTCAGAGTGCCCATCATAGATATGACTCAGCAATAGTCAGCTTTTTGTACAATGACAAATCAGTCATTTGTTTTTCCTATGACTAAACCAGTCAAAGAATGAGGAGACCAAAAAGGCATTCACCGACTTCGGTCAACTTCTTTTAGCAAATCTAAGAGTACAGCCATGCTAGCATCTGATTTAGGCACAGAGATGCTTTGAGCTAATACTAACGACAGAATGCTAACATGCTCACACTGACAATGCTAACATTCTGAGGTCTAGCAGCTGAATGTTAAATATGTTCCTCATGTTTGTTTGTGTGTTAGCATGATAATAAAGCACAGCCAGGGCTGATGGGAAAGGCATTAGCTTTGCAGGTATTTGGTCATAAATCTAAGTACTGAACAATTTCAAATTCTGACCTGATGATGGCCCCAGATGAAAAGTCAGAGGATCACAAGTCATGGGTTCAGGGGGAAGCTCAGGGATTCCTGAGGGGAACAGGCATGTCTGAACCAAATTTCCTGCCAATCCACCCAATCACTATTGGAAAATTTCACGGAAACACAAATGTGCATGTGTACCTCATAGTGTTGCTGGAGGTGAAGTTAGGTCAGAGTCATTAGGGCTCTTGCTCTGGAATGAATGTCTGTTCATGGCAATACATTTGATCCATTATTTGATACTCATTTAGATATTTCAGTCTGGACCAACACACCAACCATCAGATAAGCACTGGCATGGAGCCAGGTCACTAGTATGATTTAAAAAAACAAACCAAATAAGCTTATAATGTTGATAAATCTTGATCTTTTGAATCTGAAAAACAAGAAACCTTCTGGGAAAATTAAATGAACGCGTGGTGTAAAGTCACTGCTGTGACTGAAAAACTCAGGTCGTCTTACTGGACTCTGAAGATCCTTTACACAGTGAGTTTAATTCAATTCCATCAGGACGGAGGTTTTACCTCCCTGCAAGTGGCAACGGATATTTAAGGTCATACTTCATCTTATCTAGTTCTATAACACTTGTCCTGTCTTACCCTTTGTTTTAGGGACAGTTATGTGACTGTTATTGTCAGTATCTGTGCTATAATGTTATTTCTTTCCAATAAAAAAAGATACAAGGTCTTTTATTCCATCAGCTACTGGCTTTTATACAAAATGTGATTTGGCTGGTTTCTGGCTTCTCTAATCTGCTTTCCCAAGATGGTTGTTGTGATGTGACAGTGATAACTGTGGAACTGGAGTTAACCTGTGCACTGCGTCTTGTATTTACTGCTGTTTTTCATTCATCTCTGTAGTTACGCCTCTATTCATTATTACCAACTGCGGAATGGAAACCAAACATAAAAGCTTCACTCTGCTCTTCTCTTAGGCAAGTGGAAGTGGTGTGTATGTGTGTTTATGATGATGTATAACAGTGGTCAGTGTCACTAATCAATTAGATGAAAAGTCATATAGGAGGATAGCATCTGACACATGCAGTCGCACTGAGAAATCTTGGAAATGTTACATGCTGCGGTCATGTGTCAAAAAGAGCATTAAGTCAACACTGTGGAACAGTGAATAATCTGTGCAATTACTGAGTCTGCCTTTGTGATGCGAGCTGCAGGACCCCAGAGTCCAGCACACAAAAGGCTCAGCAGTGTTTCTGTAATACACATTCATGTGGACAAGTAACAAGAGAGTCTGGGATGAAACAATCCTGTCTGTGATTTTCTGGCTACACTTGAAGTTTAGTTCTAGAAAATATCAGAGAATCTGACAGACAGACAGTAACAAGTAGCTTCATTAGCTGATCTGACATTATCTAACAGGAAATGATGTCTTCCATCAGACACCTTGAACATCAGCAAATTTGGGATCACCATGGCCAGTATGATGAAAATAGACAGCAGCTAATAATATGATTGGAGAGTCCACTAAGGCCTTTTGGAAAGACAACACAGGAATTGCATGGATTTAGTGTGTGACAGGGTAAACCCCTGTAAACATGAACCTGTCCAAACAATGAAAACATATTTATTGTTTTGGGACAATAATGAATATCTATCAAATATATTTACTCCACACATTCTTCTTCCTTGTCAAAACCTGGTGCTTATACTGCCCACAGTACAACTCGACTGCTGACAGCTGGGTCAGAGATTCAGGTGTGTTATGCTAGCAGCAGCTAATGTAGCATGGAGCCTCTGGCCTGCAGCAGAGATGAGGAGCTGCAGACGTTTGGTAAGTTCACATCTTTCAAACTCCACGCCTCCAAATCTTTTCAATTTTCAAACTTGTAGTCTTCAGACGCAACTGATGCTGACTCACATGACATCGGTTGAGGATATTTATCAGACTTCACCCAGCTTCTGGACACACAAAAGACTTTTACTTTCACATATGGAGGAGTACTCCCTAAGACCTGAAAACAGACTTTACTAAGACTGCTAGAGTTCTCCTTGTAGTGAGCAAAATGTTTGCATAGCAAAATAAGTTTGGTAAAGAGGTTCTGCAAACACGAGTAAAAAACTATGGTTAACTAAACTATGGGGTTTGTGGGTAAAACAGGAGTGATATTCAAACCAGAGGCTCTACTTTCTTGGGAAACTTGAAACAACTTCTTGTGAGCAACAACATATTTAGAGTCGCAGTATGTACACACACTGTAAAATAGTTGAGCACTGTATCTCAAGTCTCCTTCTGCAGTTCCTTACACTGGACCACACAGTAACCCTTCAACACAACCACCAGACGGCGACATGACAAGAATACAGATAGTCCTTTCTAGGGCTTTTAAAGATTAACTGTTTAGCTCAGTAGTCTACACCTTACAAAATTCACAGTGTGTGAACAGAGTACCAACATGCACATCTTTACAGGAAGACACATCTCATTTCATGAACATAAGACATACTGTATATCTGTACATCTGCTGACAGAGCTTTCAGAGCTCTTTTACTAAAAATTGGCTCCCAGGCTGAATCATAAGAGAACTGTGCAAAACATTTCTTAAGCTACTCCACAGTTTGTACTTGCAGAGACATTTTTCAGTGATGCGGAAGACTATAAAAACAAAGAGCAGTGCCGCCTCAACACAACAGATTCACCACTTCAGCAAGTGCTTCTGCTTTTAGCCAAATTACAACTTACGAGACGTGATCCAGAGCCAGGGCCAGATCCTCTGCATCCAACTGAGTGGCATGCTAGACAGGTTGTCTACCACTCTAGGCCTGCTTTCTGCAATGCATGCAACACGCCACAATATAATTTGATTTCAGTCCAACCTGCACTGCACTAGCACACGTCGTCCCCGTAGCACCAACAAAGGTGACTGCAATCTTACCAGTCCTGAGCAAACTGGATTTACTTAACCATGAGCACCAAAATAATGAAGTGAGAACAAGCTGCCTTTCAAAATGTAATACTAAGTGTTAAAGAAAGAGTTATTCTGAATGTAGTGAATGCAAGTTCATACTCTATGTTTTGGTAACATCAGAAAGATACATCAGACCACTGTGATATGTAGGAAAATCACTTGATTTATTAGAATTATACAATATTAAATATTAGAATTCCAAAATCATAACTGTGTCCCAGTCCTCAAGCTGTTTATGGTCATATTGGAAACAGATACACATCTATGGGTGGTCTGTGCTTTCTTCTCGTTTACATCATTGTAAGAGCAGGCTCCTAAAATTAACAGCAAGAGAAATACCATCCGTGGTGGTCATTTTCCAAAGAGAAGAGGTCAGCAGTGAAGTTGCACTGTCATAACAAAGGTTTCTGCAGAGGAAAAGAGCTTAATCCACCAGCCATATTTTGGACACAAGCAATTTTGATGAGTCCTGCAGGAACACAAAGACAAGGGGGAAGCACTTCTCTGATAACTGCAGAGCAGCTGCAGGAAAATGACATAAAAGAACAAAGTGAAAAAGACAGAGAGACACTTTGTACTCACGGCAGTTTAACTCTGGTTTTCCCTCGTCCCTTCTTTTAGCTCCTACACTTTCCTTCCCTTCGCGCCGTGGAGCTTCATGCTCAGTTTGTCCCTCCTTAACACTCCAACACCTGTCCCCAGTCTCTATTTCTCAGTGCGAGTGTGTGTTTCTAGAGTGTGAGAATGTGCATCCCGTCTCGCAGAGTCCTGTTTCACGTGTCTGGAACACAATTCCCCTCAGCAGGACGTAAATGTCAGCTCTCCACTTTCTTTCACATACAGTGTAAGCTCTCCTGGTGTGGGATTCAGAGACAGGGGGAGGCGACAATATTAGCAGCAGCAGTAGTATTGAAGCTTGAGAGGTAGTGGCTGTGGTTTGGAGGATTCCTCAATGGGATAGCTTTCATCTCCTCCATTTTGCCCTCTCACAGCTCAACAGTTCCATATAATATTTTAGTATACATCAGCCCTAAGTTTATAGTTGCATTTTGATACTTCAGCTACAGAGGTCTCAGTATGGTGCTGAAATTGCAAATTAAGCTTTACTGTCTACTGCTTCACAACATAATTTGCGAGCTATGGATGCAGTGATCCAACTTTTTCTCTCCTGATAGCGATTCCAATATCACAACCCTGGGTATTTGCTGTGTGTGTAGTGCATAAATTGTTGTTTGAAGCAGCACATTCAACTTTATTTTTCAACTTTACACATTAACCACCAATGGAAAGTTATGAAGTTATCATTGGCCGTTCATTAGCGTTTATGCTGAGACATCATATGATCAAACCAGTATTTGAGGTTCATTATAGTGAGTGTTTGGTCAGGTCATCCCACTCCCATAGGTTCATGAATAATCAGCCATCTCCCTGGTTGCCTGGCGTTCCTTAACAAACCCACTCACTTGCCGTACGGCTAAATTAGACTGAAAATCTAATGCAGCTGTGGTCAACTCGAAACATTAACAGAGCCTGGGAATCTATTTCAGTGCAAGTGGTTTTGTCAGTGGATGTATTCATTGTGGAAATTTTCATCTCAGTAATCTAACAGGAGGTTGGTGGGGAAGCCATAGAACAAAAGTAACTTTAAAATAAAGGCAGGAAAAAAGATTAAGTGCTACAAAACATTTAGGGAAAGGTAACAGTAAAACTCTATGAAACAAAAATGGATCTGTAAAAAACTGCACAAAAGAGCAGCTGGCCGTGTGACACAAATAAGATAAAGTGAAGCTGGACAGAGCTCTGAAGCGTTTAGTGCATTTAGCTTGTGACTCCACAGCCAGATGGTCAGTGGCCAAGGTGGTATGCAGATGAGGTCAGGGTTTTAAGACCGCACAGTCACCACCACCTATGTCCAAAGTGTTAACTGGACAAGAGAGGTGGTTGTAGGACAGCAGTTGTTGTTTGGACATGTAAGCCATTTAATTCATATACAGTAGACCTGCAACAGTTAGTTAATAAATCACTTGACAGAGAAACAGTTGGTAACTACTTTGTTAATCAATTCATCAGAAGTCATTTTCAGGCAAAAATGCCAAACTTTCTCTGGTTCCAGCTTCTCATTTCTGAGGATTTGCTGCCTTATTCTGTTTTAAATCATAATAAAATCTTTGGATCATTTTGACATGCCATGGACTAAACAATGAAAATGATTTGGGTTAGGGTTTGCTGATGATTGATAGTTACACCTAATATAAAACTTGTCACTGGAGTGTGTGGACAGTTGTGAGAACCAAGCTGAGTCTTAAACCATCGTAATCAGGGCATTTCTGCATTGTGAGGGTCATTTTGCCCAGTCATCACTATTTCAAACAGTTTGAAGGTTAAAACTTAGTTATAAGGTTCAGGTTGAACTTTGGTTTAAGTTGGAAAAACTTGGGATAGGGGTTGCAGAGGGTAGGCATTTACTGTAGTTGTGATGGTTAGGGTCATGGTTAGAAATGCATTTGTCAAGGATCCTCACAATGTGAACCAGGTATGTGTATATAAACTGGAACATTCCAAATGACAGTTGTGTTTTCTGACTGTGGCTCAATAATTACTGAGTAAGATGTTATTGTTCATTTTTATCATTACATTGCAGAGGATTTGGGCATGTTTTGTTCCATTATCTTGCTCTGCAGTTAGGCGCAGAATATTATCTATCCACAAAGTGCAGCAGGGCGTTGGTGTGACAGCTTACACTAAGTTTCTTAAGCGCTTCTCATCACCTCTTCAAACCACGGTACATAATGCGTACTTTCTCCAGTATAGGGAGTCCCCTCATTGTCAAATATTGAACAAAGAATAGCAGACATGCAGTATTAAAAAGCCCACCTCTGTTATCAATATTCATTGGCCTGGTGGATGTTGTTTCTCTTCTCTCTCTTGCCCGCTCGAAGTAAGCACTTGCGATAGGAGGGCTCCAACCTGCCAACGCCCGACACGGGTGGCTTCGGCATGTTACCATGGAGCGGCCTCATTTCAGCGTGCTGTTGATGCAATAACCAGACCCGAACCAAAGATGGGGAGGAAAGGAAATAATGAATGATGCTGTCTGGTGAATGGGAATCCAATATGGAAGGTGGGTTGAAAAGCAGATGACACATGAGCATTACACAGATGGCAGGTAGATGACTATCTATGCAAAGAGTTTTAGATGAAGTAGCTTCAGGGGCCAACAGTCATGTGCATTAATCATGAACGATATTGATACTGTTTCAGGGAGCAGAGGACACAGTTTCAATGGGAGAGAAAGGCTGTAATCAATCCACTGGGTTAAAAACAATTCTAAAGAGGTGACAGGCAGCAAACAACCTGATCAGTGTGGTGTTATCAGTGGAATCTGACATGTCAGGAATGACACTCAGAGCTTCAGTTGACCCAGGATGAGAGCAGGACATTGATGAATGCAGTGCATGTATTCAGAACAGTGACCATCGCATACCTGTAGAAAATGTATGCAAAAGAGAGATCACTACAGTGACCATGTGTGCTGTTGTGTGTGTCTCACCATGGCACTGATGGTCTCCTCCCAGTCAGGTCTTTCTCTGGGGTGGATGTGAGCCAGTTCAGGCACAATATCGTCCTCCTCCAGGTGACGTCCAGGCCTCAGACCCCTATAACAAACAAACACACACACACAAATACACAAGCTTAGAACTAAACGTATTACATTTCACTTGGGTGATATTTAACTTTGGGGCTGCAACTAATGATTATTTTCATCACTGATCACTTAAAACAGAAAAAAGGAAAAGTGTGTATCACAATTTCCAAGTGCCCACAGTGACAGTGACAGAAAGAAATTGAATTTCCTCCTTATTTTCAGCTTTTTTAAAAGTGAAGATTTGCTTCTTTTCTCTAACAGATAAGTGTAAGATGAATTGGATTTTGGAGTTTTGGTCAGAGAAAACAAGCAATTTGACAACATCATATAGGGCTACAGAAAAATGTGGCAGGTATTTTTCACTATTTTTGACATTTTATACAGACTGATAATGACAATAATCTTTAGTTGTAGCCCTACTGTGAAATATGATTTTAAGTGATTCATTCTGAGTGATCAGCTTTTTGGATTTCAACATAAGAGCTGCAGTCTATGTGAAGAGACAGTAAGGATTCTGTAAGGAAAACACTGAATGTTTCTAGTAGCTGCAGGGCCCAGTTCATGACATTCTGAATGTGTTCAGCATCCAGAGAACAACAAAGGAAATGAAATAGGGCACAGACATTGGATAATTTGATGAAGATAAATTTGAGTTAGCATTGCCTTCACAGGAAAACTTCAAGTTGATGAGACGTCTGTCTACACAGTCGTTTCATCTACTTCAAAGACTGCTCTTGTTTCCAGAGAGGCTGAGAGAGGAAGAGGATGGGGATGGAAATGAAACAGATTTGCACAGCAGCATTTCATAAAGTGACTAGTGACGCACAGAGTGCATATACACTGCACTTCCAGCCACACACACATACAGAGAATATCTCAAGGATGATTTTTAACCATCATCCTGAATGCAGCAGTGATGCAACAACTACATGAGTCTAACAAACTAGAGTAGACACCAGAGGAAACCGAGAGAGGACAAGAGCTCTGTTTTGGGGAAGATGGGACAGTCTGTAGCGACTGCAAGATGACAGCGCCCAGCAAACACTGACACAACATCTCTGTATTGAGATAATTGGACTTAAGGGCCGGGGACTCTGAGTTAAGATGCAGTGAAGTCATGAGTAATTCTCTGTACTCCCTTCTCTCTAAAACCCTCTTCCATGACTTCTCACTGAACCTACTTCATCATTCAGTCAAATTATGCCACTATTATTCAGCTTTTATATTTTATGTAAACATTTCTACCCAGAGGTTCAAAAAGCAGGACTTAAAGCTACAAAAGGAGGTTTTGCAGCAGTTCTCAAAAGAAAAAAAGATGGGAAAAAATACACAAAGATGAATCATGTTTTAATTATGGATTGCAAAAGGCAGAAACTTAGCCCATGACCTTTTAATCAAAATGTTTAAAACCATCACCTTGACTTTTCCCAAAAGATCCCTCGATTAAAAGATGACTCTCAAAAAATGAAGGCATACATTCAAAGCCCATTAAAAGGTAACATACTGCTCACCCAAACATCATTATGGAAAACATTTTTTAAAAAGCTATTACCTAGGTTGAATTCGTTCTATTCCTGCTTCAAATCCTGAACAAGGTACTCAACACACACACATACTTCCTGTATATATAAAGCCTGCCTCCCAATGGACCCTGTTAAAGGCAGTGAGGTTGAAAAAGATCACTGAAATTGTGCAGACACTTCACAGCTTTGGGACCAAAAAGGTCATTAACAGAACTTTGATTAGTAATAATGCAACAAGAGGTCAGGGAGAAAATAAGTGAGGGCAAAGAAATGCCAGGAAGACAAACGTTCATTAATATGAATTCATATTTAAAAAGTGGACTTTGAAATCCCACAATCTGAAATGACTCTTCAAGTGATACTCAAAATCTTGAAGGATGCAGTTTGGTCATTTGTGGAGGGCACTGGCTGCAGTCAGCTTGGACTCGTGGTGTTTGCACCATGACACCTCTGCAGCAGTGTCAAAAGAAGGTATTGGTTACTAGTGATGTGATGTTGATATGATGTTGATATATTATAGCTTTATGTTAAGTGTTACTTTGGTACTGACTGGAGCGTTAACTGTAGGGGCAGTTCTCTCATTTTACCATATCCAAAGGACAATAAATACAGTATGTAGCATCTATTTCTATTTGCTGTTAGTAATTTTTAATTACAAATGATTAACTATAGCAGATGTTGTTTATGGAATTATATTTGAGTCTCACCTCTGAGTCCACAATGGTGTGTTTAGAGCACAGAAAAATATCAGTTATATTTTGTGTAGAAATTATCATCACACAAAAAACTATTTGATTTGAACAAAGAAAGGGAAGCAGGAAAGTGCTGGGAGAATGGTAATGGTTGGCTAATTCAATGAAGTTTTTTAAAGGATACATCAATGAAACCAGCAATTATCAATTTTAGCCACCTAGCTTCGTTACAGCTATTATCTGCATAAAAGTAGCAGATGGAAATGACCATTACTTTACGTTTTCTTTTGCCAATTTGGTTAAAATTTGCACTATGTTTGGACAGAAACCTGGATATTGTAACACTGGGTTCAGCGAGTGTGGGAAAAAACTTGAGTGGACTCAACAGATGTTTAAAGATTAAGAGAGACAGTGAGCAGAGCAGGGCAGAAGAATGTGTAAACTGAATAAGAGAGGTTAATAGTGTGCATTTATGTGGAGGACAGCAAACATGCAATTGTATTTAAACACAAAAATAGATTTTTATTTGTTCAAATTAAATCATTCTCTAAAAAATATGTAACTTGTGTGCTTGCAAAAAATGCAGGGCACAATTTTAATTCCATAACTGTCAGCTGTTCATCCTATAACATGAGAAAACAGTCATCTTCAAAGCTTTAGATTCTCTGTCATGTGGTAAGCGACGAGAAATAACTTCCAGAATTTCTAGTCCACTGACTGACATTCTTTAGCCACAATCACCCTAATGACATGCTTTAAGCACCACTCAGCAGGGACGGCTTGAGAACTACTGTCAGTGTGAAGCACTTTCAGACACTGAACATAAAGGCCAAGCTTCAACAGTGCATTTCACTTTCCAAGTATCACCTTCTCTGCTCAGAAATGTGGTGCACTCCAGCATTCCCAGCATTCCTTGGTGAGGAGGCACGCAAGGAAAGGAAAGGAACTGCTCCTTCCAGCACCTGCTCCAAACACAGTGCAGCAAGAAAACGACCCTTTAACCTGGTGTTAAGCAGCACTCCTGCCTGCTTCCCGCCCACCCTCTCCCCTTGTACAAAACCAGATAAGAGGAGACGCTGACAGAGAATGTCTCTCTCTCCAGCTCTGTAAAAAAACAATAGAAAGAACCTTCCATTTAAAATGGTGTGAATGCTTCAATCTTGACTATTTTCCAAACATTTCCAACACCCTCTCAACATGGTGCATAAAAGCAACAGCAGCTCCATTTTGCTCTGAAAATGAAAGCCATGAATGTCTCACTGCATTTATCCTCAGCCACCACTTTCTCTTCTCTCTGCTATTAGGCTTTGTCGTCACCAAATGTCTGACTCAACATATGCTCAACTCCAAACAGAAATCCTGTGGGTTTTATGTACTAATATTTTAACACAGTTGTCACAGCCAGTTAAGCACGTGTCTTTTCCCTAACATAGACAAACAGGTTTGAGGGTTGATGAGATACACCTCTGTCACAGCTACACAACAGCATTTACACAACTGCCTGTCCAACTGCTTGTTTGTCCAAAACAAGGCTGAAGACAAGTACTGTGCACTAATAATTTCAGATTCTTACTTTGAAGAGGACACTTCAATTTGTGCAGCCTGTGGACTGGGTTTATCACAGAGGAGCCAAACAGCAAATCAAGTAGAACCATTTTCAGCTACTGAAAATGTCATTTGCAGTGCAACTAATAACTGTCAAACAGCACCTTTATATTAGCATACAGTAGTAAGCTATTGTGGAAGTAGTTTAAGTGTTTGACAGTTTTTCAGACTCATTTAACTGCCAGGTTGTGCAGTTATAGACCGCATCAATATTACTGCAGGGCTGTAACCATTATTTCATGATCAATCTATCTGTTGATTATTTTCTCTAACTTTAACTGATCAAATGTTTAGTCATCACAGTTTCAAAGAGTCATGAGTGCTTTGTCCAACCAACAGATCTTCCTTTTACTATAACGTGAGACACAGGAAAACAACAAATACTCAGAGCTGAAGCTGGACCAAGGTATGTTTGGAATTAAAAACAATTGAAACAATCACTGTTCTTCAGTCTCTGTAAAACACTTTCAACACAAACGGAACATGATGACCCTCATGAAGTAGGATTTATTACAGGACTGTTACATTAGACTGCATTAGTTTTAGCTAGGGGCTGGTGAGTAACCAAGCTTCATAAGTCCTTTCTAGCACCACGCAGGTTGACACTGCATTCATAACTTGTGTTTGTGTGCGTTTGTGTTCCTGGTGACAGGTCATTGATCTGACAACCACAAAGACTGAGCCCAGGATCGCAGCTGAAAGGGAAAATTAAAATATTTTTCATCCTTACAATTATAACAGGACAAAGACAGAAATATGTCGTGTTACAAGCTTCAATCTGCAACTCCCAATCAGTCATTTTAAACCTAATAAATAGCAGAAATACAAGATATGAATAAAACCAGCCAAATGAAGACAACAAGTGGTGCCAGTTTGGGTGGCCGTGATCAATGTTTATAAGAGCAACTCTTAAGAGCATAGCATGTTTTCTGTACTGGACTGAACACACATGGATGCATGCCACTTTTAGAACTGCCAATAATACCCACCAGAGAATATCATGGCACTGGTCTGATGAAAGAGATATCCAGTGAGTGGTGACTGAGGGCTGAGGAAGTATAGAGCCTCATGTTGGGTTCCACAAGAATTAAACTGTGTTTTGGTTTAGGTGAAATTGTTTTCTGTAGTCAGTAATTTATTCACAGGGAACAAACTGCTGAATGACTCTCTCCTTCTCTTTGAATTGGCTGTTTGAAGATTGAAACTATTAACATTACAAGTGCAATTCAGCTAAAATAAAGCATCTGTAATGTATCAGTTATGTAAAGTGTATTATATAGTAAAGTGATAATATCGCTTCTCATATGCATGTTACAGAACAGCTTATCCTGTTTCTTTTTGTGATTTGGAACAATGAGAAGCAAGATGATGTAAGATATGTTTAATCTTTGTTAGTTTTGACAGTTTGACATCAATGATCTTTGAGTCCTTGACAAGTGAAGCAACAGTGTCACATTTTGTTTCATTTCTAATTTTGTGAAAAAATGTTCAAACAGCTATCACTTGTGTCGATTCTGTATATCTAATTCACTTATTGTGAACATGAATCCTCATAACTCTGCTGGATTTCTCCTCTGCTGACATTCAATGACATTCTGACTTCATAGCCTCACAGAATGTTTGGGCTTTTAACTAGATATGATATGTACTTCAAAATAGTTATCTGAGCCAGCAATCTAAGATTTCTAAGCCAGCAAAAAATATTCCTCAACCAATAACAAGCTACCTATCATCTTGAATAGAGCAGCTCCAAAAAGCACCACTTAACAACCTAAGTCTTTTTTCTTGTTCAAAGACATACACTAGTAGCAGTAGAGCAGTAGAAAATCTAGGCCAAGCTATCCAATATCACAAGAATGACCAGTAAAACTTATTTAAGGGGGATGTTGCTGTAATGTGACCAAGTTTCTACTAGCTGCCTCTGGCTGAAGCTATGACAGCATATTTGAGGGTGAAATTCTAGCTTGGTTTCGTGGTCGCTAAAGACACTCAATCAATGACAGGGAATGGTCCTGCTGTCCTAGTTGAAATAAGCAAGAGCATAAGGTTTCTGCAGGGTTTTAAAGACTTTTAAAGACCTTCTTAATACCACATAGAATCCAAATTGACATTTCACAATCACACCTAAATACAAAATATTGTATATATAAGTATGATGGAAAACCACAGAAAAGCAGGCATAATTCTTCATTCACATATCATATACTTTTCATTACTTCCCAGCAGAATATAATAATTATTACTAATGATGCAGTCAGTTACACTAAAGGGGTTATTTTTAAGTTTACCCTGCCATCGTACATGTTTTTTGTCAGGGGCGGGTGATGGTGATGGTAGCATGCTAAGACCTTGCGTTTACAATGCAAAAAGTTAGAATACACCCTCTGACCTGCATAAAGTCTTCAGGGCAGCCTGGACAGGCCAGGGCTAACTGGGTAGCATGTTAACTTCAGTAGAAGAAAAGAAGTGATAGAGCTAGATGCTTAACATTGGTGTTGCCTTCCACCACGACAGCTCTTGGTGGGTAAAGGAATGAAGTCTGATGCTGACTTTCTTATAGACTGTTAAGTAAACTTCTGTTTAATGCTAACATTGGTTATGTAGCAATAGCAAAACCTGACCTTGGCCTGCATAAGCAGGAGAAAATGGGTAGACGGACTGACTAATTTAAAAAATGATTCATTACTTTAAGTTTATATAGGCTTTTGCTAAAATCAATACTTGCCTATTCTGAGCTGTTGATCTTCCTAGCTACTCTATCTTACAGTACTGACAGTGTTTGCTACAGATCTGATGGTGCTGACTGAACCAGCCTCCTGCAGCACAATCCAGTCACAACAACCACACTTGTAGTTCACAGGTGTATAATGTCTCCTGACAGCCCACAGTCAGACACAAAAACATTTTATAACATTACTGCCTATGTCAGGCATGAAAAAATAGACTTTTCAGACATCTTAATACTTAAAAAATACTTACATACTTAATACTTTATAAGGCCTTTTTAGGAGAAAATAAACTCAGTGTTTTTGAGACTTTACAAGACCTACAAATACCCTGAAGCAAAGCACAGAGATTCTTCAGGCCTTTCACTGTCTGAAATATCTTGGTGAAAGGCAGATATTTGTTACCCTGTCTACATCGGCCAAGCAGCAAAACCAACATGTCAGCAGCACTACAGCTAGACCTCTGTTAGTGTTTACACTCTGTTTGGCCAAAGTCAAGAGTCAAAACTGTGGCTAAACGATGAATTGTGCTTAATATCACAGTTTCAAAGAACGCAATTATCAAATTGCGAGAGATGCACTTTTAATTATGACTTACATAATTAACAGTGTCTAACAAGTTAAAGTTTAAGGCAATAACCAGTGATTTCACTAGCTATAATGACAATCATCACCAGTAAATTTACTGAGTTAATCAACATTAATTCTGAGAGTTGGTGAAACAGCATAAAAAGAGTCTTGGCTGTTGCCTGGTTATTACCCTCAACTTTGATTGCTGGTGTCTGCATATTGGTAAAAGATGGTTTTGTGTAAAAAGGGATGCCACTCTGTATCATTGATGATGTTAGCTGTTTGTGATAATGTTCACAACTGATCAGAAAAATGGTGATTAGTTGTTTTCCTGCAATAATTCAACCCTACTATAAACCTAAGACTAAATGGTTTGAGTCTGAGTAACATATGACTCATCAGAGTGCCTCTAAAGATACACACTATGAGTTCATTGTAGCCTGTCCTGAATATATAATCAAAAGTCTAATCTATTGTGGAACCTGGACGTGGTTTATTTCCACTGCAAAAGAAAAAGCGTTGGAAAGCAACAAACAGCAATAAACAGAGACAGAGTCTTATTGCTGCTGATTCTGGCCACATGAGCATCCTAGTACTCCTGGACCTCTCTGCTGCATTCGACACAGTTTCCCACACCATCCTCCTCAATCGCCTCTCCACGCACCTTGGCCTCACTGGTACAGCTCTCTCCTGCCATACCACATAAGTGCCAAGTACCGCATCATCTACAAACTCCTCCTGCTTGTCTATAAATCGCTCCACAACCTCGCTCCACAGTACCTTTTGGACCTCCTCCACCAGCATACCCCTTCACCAAACCTGCGGTCCTCTGACTCAGGCCTTCTATCTATTCCCCAGACTAAAACGCGATCCTTTGGGGATAGAGCCTTCAGTGTGGCAGCCCCCACCCTCTAGAACTCTAGAACTTTGCCATGCTACATCTTTGGTTACTTGTAAGTCTGCTCTGAAAAGTCACTTATTCACCCAGGCCTTTGGCACTTAGTCTTATTTGTTTGTTTTTTGTGATATTGCAAAGCATCCTTGTCCGCGGCAAAGGCGGTAATGGCGACATACAAGCGGAGCGACAGACATAAAGAAAGCAGAAGGAGGAAGCTATTAGTAGGCAATGTACCCAGATTTCAACCTTAGTGTGTGCTCTGGATCTCGTCCACCGGCTGGAAGTCTCGGCAAGCCAGCGGCCTCCATCCCTACCGCAGCTTGAGCCTGTCCCACATATGGCACAGCAGACAAGGCTGTATGATTGTTAAGTCTGTCTACTTTCCTTCCATCATGGCTTAGTTAGAGAGTTTACACCAGAACCGAAAAGAACTATGATGTCCATCATAAAATTGCATAAAGGATATCTTCCCGCAGAACTCAGGCATGGAACTCATGATGAAGCCAGTTAGTAACCATTCATTGAACAGCAGTATTTGAAAGATCCTCACTGATTTCAAGAAAACTAAAAACAGAAGAGCCAGCGTGCTAAATATGAACAAATCTCTATGAGGTACATGGGAACGAGAAATATTGATGGATAGGGTGGCTGTGGCTATTATGAAATTCAAGAAGGCAATCACTATAGGCAAAATGCACAACAGATAAAACTAAAGAATATTTTTCTGAAGAAATGTAATGGTAGTTTGCAGTATTCAGGACCCCATTCACCTTGTACGCTGCCTGTGAAATAAATTTGGTTGTAAATTTGATAAAATCACTCTCAGCCAAGCCCCTGTGCCCACAGACTGCAGCACAGTAATGTCAAACTCACAAACAAGTTTCCTATGGTATGACGAAGTTTTATTACAGCAGACACCTCTGTCTGCTCAGCCACAATATGATAAAGCTCAAAAAGAAGTAGGACATGAAGGCATCATGTTTAGAAGCAAAAGATAATGTCATGGAAATTCGGACAAAACGAGGTTTCCAAAAGCTAATGAGCGTGACTTCAAAGAGTAGTCCAGCACAGAAAAGAGTTTTTAAAAACAGCACCACCAGTGCCAGAGGAATGGTGTAGTGAATAAAACAGCTTTACAAGCTACCAGGATTACTGGCGCGGTTCACTCCACACAGGTGAGCCTCAAGTGATCCTAGTTGGCAGGAATGCTTGAGTTAATATGGAGGTACAAATTATTCATTCAGAAATAAACACCTGTTGAATTGTTTAGAGCCAGGCCAAACCCAGTATTGGGCGAGATTTTGAACACTACTGCATGAATGTGAATACGACATTACCGCGGCAAAAAACTGGCAGGGCGTACATGGTAACATGCACTACCAGCTTCCACAGGATATATACAAAGTATTAACTTAATGTCAAACGGCGTTATTAGTTGAATGATAAACTGCGATCACGCGTGTGTTCTAGATCATGCCAAGATAACTTGTATGTCTGAAGAAGTACCACTTGATGTTTGAAGCACAACACAATCTAAATAGATGAGAATGGCATGTGTATCTTCATCAGGAGGAAAACAGAAAATATCAGAAATCTTAGCATTTCCTTCAATAAAAAAACAGCAGCCAGTGGTCCAATTGAGGTTTTCAAAATGATTATATATTTAACTTCAAAAAGCTCTGACTTAAACTTAATTATCCAGCCCTATGTGGCAGTCAGAGCCAGAGTGACAATGAACAACAATATCCGCCAGGCTATGAGACTTTTACACTGTTTGCAAACAGACACCAGCAAATGTCATTATCCCGAATCAGCCGGTATTTCTCTCAGTCACTTGGTCTCGGTTTAAATTGTAGATTTGCAGAATGTGATTTGGTACTGCACTTCCATAAATTGAGGGATTTTGCTGCAGATAGGCGGTTGCAGCCATGCCAGCTGAGATATCCAGTTCCTAGTGAAGGGGTCAGCCTCATACACTGGATCCTGTGTTTCCCGCAAAGCTACTCCTGACAGCTTTCACCACATCTTTCAAACCTCTGTCCCCTGTAGCTGAGAGTCCTGGCACTGGCACATCAGGCTATACCTGCACACTCACCAACAGAGCCACAGAAGAGATTACACAAATTTTTCGCCAGAAGAGGCCACAATAAACATCTTGTGTGTAAAAATTGAAAAGATAGATTAAGATCCAGCTTGTTGTCCAAGAGGATGGTTCCAGGTAGTGGCCATAACCGCCAGCACAGTGCCAGTTAGTATACGTTAAATGAACATTTCAACATTAAACTGCACTGCTGTAGCTTGGAATGCTACACCCCTGGGCAGCCAGCAAAGTATGGCTGGCCTTAAATTAAAGGCCAGCTTAGTTTTAAGATCTGGAGCTATCTGTCAGCCTCCTCGTAGAGAATGCTGTTCTGTTGTCCACCATCGCTCACGCGAATTAGGGAAACGCCAGTGGCAGTCGGCAGCGATTACCTAGTCACCCCTGAGGGGCCAACCTCACCCTCAGTTCTGCCCGGATGGGTCCCTGATCCTGAGTCCACCAGATTCACCCGGAGCTACCACCTTTGCAGCATCGAACCCTGACCTCCGCCTCTGATAAATTATTGCAATAGTAATAGGGCTTGACACACTTTTGGCACGGCGACATCGAAGCACCAGTGACAAAACGCTTCTTCCTTTTTTCCTCCTTTCTTTTATCTTCTTCAGTTTTTCCTTTCCTTCACCGAAGTTATGTTGAATGCTTGTTCCAATGGCGTTGCTGCCGCCAGGTAACCCCGGTGACGGACCGGTCGGTAGACCCACGGGCGGTGAGGGCAGTGAGGCCAGCATCAACGGTCCTCCCAAAGAGTAAAAGTAGCGGCTGCAGATGATTGCAAAAAGAAGATTTGTTACAATTCATAGCCCTCACCGAATACAGGTTACGTGTTACATCAGATTATCCAGTAGTGGGAATAAAATTCAGAAGATCAGCGTTGTAGCAGTAATGTAGGATGTTTGGCTACTTGTGTGACAGAAACAGTTATTTTGTGCAGGATGGTCTTTGCGCCTTACGGTGCCAGGAAATGTACTACAACAGGAGCCTGAGCACTGACTACAGCTAAAAGAAATGATGTATGAAATGAGCTTGCCAGCCTGAGCCCATCTCTGATCAGAATGTACAAAAGGGAGAGTCCTCAGGAGTGTGATGGATGAAGAATTAATAGAGGGCTGCAACCTCAGAAGAGAGGATATCCAGCACCAGCTGAATAGAGGAGCTGCAGAGACATGAGGCCTCTGCACGATTAGCTGAGGTTGTTAGTGCCATCGCCTGTAATGGTGAGCTCAGTCTAAAGACCCTTGGCTGCAATGAGACAAGCCCATAGCTGCCAGCTGGACACAGGTGTGTGTGTGTGTGTGGGGTGTGACAGAGTGGCGGATGGCATAGGGGAAGGCTGAGAACACGTAAATCGGCTTGGTGTTTATTAGACCCCACCACCAGAGGTAGTGGCCCGTGGAGCTGGGTTGACCGCCTCCACAGGAAACCGAACCAGGGTGGATGGCAGCAGCGCCCGAAGCGCGGAAGATGGGTGGCAAGCGAAGAGTGCGCATCGTGCAACCACCGAACAGAGCTCAGGTATCGCCTACCGGCTCTCTTCCCTGCGATGGCGGCGTTCAGGTGCCAGTTTCCCGAGGTGGAGGAAGCAACCAACCCTCCGACTACTAGCTACAGTCCGTACATGTACACACACACACACAGACGGCATTGGCACCCACGCAGCGTGCCAGATTCAAACCAGGCACCTGAGCCGCCCATATGGTAGAGCGGATGTCGAGGAAAGATACAATAAAATGCAAGTAAAGGCCTCAAGGCACGCATACGCGATGGTGTACTATCATGGCTGACCTGCCCCACTTAACTAAAACAAACGGCGTCAACCGAACTGGCAGGTCCGTCTTTCGCCACACACACAAAACACCTAACTGATAAATGTTGGTAGTCCGCCGAGGCGCACCAGGCTACCCGCCCGCATATGTCATGGCTGGGATGCCAGATCCAGAACCGTAGCCACCACCCGCGGTGAGCCCCGCCGTCTGCTCCATGATACTGACCGCAATTGCGAGGCTGAGGAGGGAGGAGGAGACCACGAGGAAAATAAAAAGAAATGAGCCAAAGAGAAGGAGAATCACACCATTAGACTGGGTTTGATGGATTTCACTGCAGCACCATGGAGATCGGCACATCAGTGTAAACCAGTCAAACACAAACATTGGCTGCCCTGCTATCCTGTGGTGGCTGTGCTCTCTGAGGTCTCTATCCTCAACTCAGAAATTCAATGATCAAATACGTTTTTCCAGCCGATCTACTTTTTATCTAAAATGTCGTTTTCTATCTCATCCACACCAGTACTGTGTCCAGGCAATCACTGACTTACCAACAGCTTTCATTTACAAGAAGATAAGCTCAATGCTGCTTTCAAATAAATCAACTGTCCAATAAAAAAATCTGGCAATTCCACACCCAAGTATTTCAGCCCTACTAGCCGTAATGCTTGGCAAGCAAAGCATGCTAATATTTTGTCTTTGTCCACAAAATAAACCATGGTAAGAGTTGACATGAACACCCATGAAATCACCACATCACTTTCTGGAAAGAGTATACTGAGAAGATTGTGCTTATTATATTAAAGTGCTGTGTGGTTACATGCTTTAATACAAGAAGTATTTTTTCTATCTCAGACAACCAAATGTCTTATTTTTTTTACCCTGCCAGAGTATCATGCATAATCTCTGTGCTGAACCATAACTTCTCCCTGACTTACTCACTCCTAACCCTTTAAAGAGGAAAACTCCCTCAGCCAAAAGATCAAAACATAATGTGAACATTCAAGGTAGAGGAGTGCAGGTGCATGTCTCTCCAGTAAAAAAAAACAAACAAACAAAAAAATAAAAACAGAAAACACTGAACCTGGCCTAACTTTTGCTGCAATGCAAAGCGATGTGTCTGGCAAAACACTGTGCTGGCCAATTAAATATGTACAAGCTATCATTCCTGGTGGATTACTGTGGAGCGTTGTTTGGCACCTGACACTCAGACCGGACTTCCTGGATCCTATAACTGTCTCTCCGGCACCTGTAGTGACACACCCTCACCCAACCCTGTATCACACGTGGCTATTTTCAGTCAAACGCATATTCATCTGCTGGAAATACATTGATAATATAATCCCTTTACATCATCTCCTCTTTTACATTATCAATCTCATTATGGGTACATCATCTATCATGCAAAAAATAAAAGCAGTTTCGTAAAACAATGTTGACTTTCTCCAGATTGGTCTACATTTGCATCAGCATGTGCTGCTTTGGAACTGAAGCTGATGGTTATTTTTGTTACTGATTACTGTTTATTGATTATTGATTGATCTGACTGTTCCAATAATTAGTCTGTAAAATGTCAGAAAATAGTGGCAAATGTCCAATCACAATTTCATGAAGCCCAAAGTGACAATTTTAATTGCCTGTTTTGTCCGACCAGTTCCAAACCCAAAGATATTCAGTTTACTATCACAGAGGACTCACAGGTGAGAAGCAGAAAAAAGGGAATGTTTAACACTTTTTGCTTGAAAAATGACTTAAACAATTAATCAAATATCAAATTTGTTCTCTATTATTTTTGTGTTGATCAACTATACAATTAATCAACTAATCATTTCAGCCCTTGCTGGGCATGTTTAACTACTTTAATGGGTAGTTCTCCCAGACTGTGGAATAAATCACTTAATACAAGAAACTGGTTGCCTATTTCTGCTAACTAGGCAGTTAACAGTTAGCATGTCTTCTTGAGTTCTCATTTGTCATCATTTTTCTTTATGCTCACTGTTTCTCACACAGTACACATTCGCATGTGTTGTTGAAAACTTAAATTTACTGTGATTAAGGTTACTTTGGGACTATCATCAGTGCTCATCTCCTACCCACTGAATCATCACTGTACCCATAATCACAGCAGAGAACACCCTCTCGGGTATTATTGCTATAATACGACCCACCACATGACAACCTCCCAACGAAATCCAAATGTCACGTTGCAAGCAGACGAAAACTGATGACAGGAACACAGTAGGAATGACCCAATAAAACAGGGGAGGAGAGAAAAGCCTATAGCCTGTTTTCTGTGGCAGTCAATGGCTACGTGCTGTAATCCCAGGAGGATGACGCCAAGAGGAGAGAGATGGAGGGAAGGTGGGAGGGGGTTGCAGGAGGAGAAAGCGTGGGAGGAGAGGATCCTCACAGGCCACACTGAAGCAGCTGTTTCTACCTCTGAGGCAGACTTACTGGGCATCGGTAATCCCCAGAGCTCTCTGTGGTGTGCAATTTATATCATGTTTAATGACAGACATAGATATAAGGGGTTTAATAACAGATAGAGTAAATACAATTTATCTTTTCTGAAATTCAGATATTTTAATGTACAAGGAATTCCTCTGAAAAACTTATGTAATGTTATATCTTTCAGAATTTTTTTCATTCAAAGTCATTTAGGGATCTTTGTTCCAAAAATAACAAGGCAACAGAATGAATCATGAGTGATTAAGCCCTGCTCTAGACCAATCAGAAACTAATGCGTCACCTCATTTTGACCTGAGACTGTCCATGGCATAAGAACATCCAGACATCGCAGCTGTCCGTGAGTCTGGATGGAGAGATGATCAACTTCTGTGGCTCTATTTGAGCTCAGTGCAAGTGTTCATTGATTTAATCCAACACAATATCGACCAGACAATGACAGCACGTGGTGATATCGACTGCTATGAATGAGTGGTGTGACGTGCGCATGAAGGCACAGGCTACATGTTGAAATTCCTCTCATGTCCTGGGCTACTGTAAAGTCCAGCTCTTAAATCACCCACAAACACACACAGGAGGTACATGAGCTCAACACATCTGACATTACATGTATGTTTTTGTGTATCAGCGCCTACATGCATATGCTGTGAGAATGAAAATACACAACTCTTTGGTTATTGTGTGTAGAGGGAATGAGTGTGTGCATTAGCTAACGGAGGAGGTGAGTTTGTGTATGCCAGGCAGGCAGGCAGGGCAAAGCAGACTGAGCTTCCCACAAATACCTGATGCAGCAGAAAACCCATGAAATGGCCGACCTTGAGAGAAGGCAGAGCTTCAGCTCAGAGAAGATTAAAAATCAAGAGTTAATAGTCTCCACACAGTAAACATCCTTCATTCTCATCAGAGTGGCAGCATAACTGAAGACAAACAAATCAAAACTGTGGCTCACCACAGGTTTGAATCAGGAAATATTTAACTTCCCCAGATTAACAGGGAATGACAATGCCAGTATGGAGTTAGTGAAGGCCAAAAGTTTTAAAATTGTTTTTTTCAATTAATTTTATATGATGACGTGTGTCCTGTCTCTCTTGTAACATTTATGCCAGCACTTCGGTGGAAAATATGCCATTTTCAGATGCCAGTGTTTACAATCCACAAGAGAAAACCAGCCAGATAAAACACCAACACGTCAGGTCAGCAAAACTAAATAGTGTAAACACACATATCAAACAGTTATTTTATCATATGAAGAAGTGTTAATTTTGTCAACGAAAACTATTAATAAAAATATTCATTGACACACTGAAAGCAATAAGTGATGTATATGTGGACTCAGTAAAACAGCTTTCTCTGCTGCCCAGAAGTATCTTTGTTCAGAGGCTGATTTAGCTGCTTGACCCGCTGTACTAATGAGCAGCATCTGTACTTTATTAACGTTATTTCTCAGTCAGGAATGTTAGCTAACATAAATGGCAAGAAGCAGCAACAAAATAGCTGGGATAAACTACAAAAACATGCAGACAGTACACTGACATTTACAAAATGTTAAGCTAATGTTAACATAACTTTATCAAGAGCAGTGCAGTGTGTGGGTGTGACTTTAAAGTTAATTACAGAACCTTACATACTGGTATCAACAAGTAAACAGTCCCTTTTCTACTAACCTCAAAATAATGGTAACTGTACACATCAAAGATGGTGACAATTGTGTCTCAGAATGTTTAGTGGATATGAAAATTAAAACTACATGATGAAAATGACACTTAAATGTCATGAGATTCATTCAAATATCCTGTTGGTGTTGACTACAAGTAGGCTAAAATAGACTCAAACTAAATCAGATACCAAAATTAATACTGCATAGAAGAGTGCCAACATAAAAGATGAGTGTGTACTCCTTTAAGTTTTTCTCTTGTTGCCGTTATCTCCCAGCAGATTGAATCTCATCCTAAACTGCCTCAGTAACAGAGCAGCTCTGAGGCACTGCAGCAAGCCATGTAAATGCACACAGGTCCCTATACATGAAATCAATTCTAGGAAGGCAACGTTCACCTAAAAGGCCTCTTGCAATTTAGTCTATGATTACTTTTTTCCAGTTACAGAGATGAAGAGTTACTCCTGCATCTTTGGTTTAATTCCCTGATGACTGAAGAAAAAGCAATTTGAGATTGAGACATGCCACTAGACCCAAACAACAGATGGTGTGTGAGAAAGGTCAGTGACACTTCTAAACTCCTGCTATCATTATCAGTCCAAATGTAGGCATACAGTGTTTGGCCCTCTACTGGTACTGGCCATATTATCAGTAGTAGGGATCCGGCAGTAGCACAAAAAGGTTCATAGTTACAATTCAGGAATTCAGAACTTATTCATCTATTCATGTAATTCAGTGAGACAGTGGAAGGTCCCACACATCAAATCTCAAGGGATGTGTTTTAGGGCTGCAACTGACAATTATTTTCATTATTGATTAATCTGCCAATTATTTTCTCAATTCATCAATAGATTTTTTTTTGTCCATAAATTTTGAGTAAAGAGGAAAAGTTGCTGACTACAATTTCCCATAGATTAAGATGATGTATTCAGATTACTTGTCAACCAACAGTCCAAAAGCCAGACACATTCTGTTTGCACTCAGATATGACAAAGACAAGCAACATATCATGATTTACCATGTCTGCATGTTTGGAATTTTTGCTTGAAAAAGGGGACTGAGGACTTTTCCTGCTACAGCACTTAATGTCCATTCAGATGAACTAGGGATTTAATTCTGAAATGTAATTAAGTAAGCAAGAAAGCAAAACAACCAACTAATCATTAAGTTTATGTGTTGCCTGTACAGCGGTTAGCAAACTATTTGCTTATCAAATACAAAGCAGTGTGTCTACTACATTTATTCAGCTGTAGCTTCATACTTTACTTAACTTTTACATTGTATAATGTAACTGATTCAAAATAAATGTGATTTTGTGTGAAGGCATTGGTAAATGGCAAATGGTCTTAACAACCACTCAAAGTACACACCACTAGTCACATTCACACACACATTGATACAGCGTTACCATAGATAGCACTTCTCTATCACACACATTGATACTGAATGTGTACATGGGCAATTTGGGGTTCAGTATCTTGCCCAAGTACACTTTGGAGGAGCTGGAGATCGAACCACAAACCTCTGGTTAGTGGACAACCCACTCTACCCCCAGAGCCACAGGCACCCCACCTTAGATAGACAACCTAAGTAAAAGCTGTCACTGCAGGTAGGTTAGCCAAAATGACCAAATAAATAAAAATTGCTCTAGACACAGGTTTAGATATTTTAAGTATTTTTTGTTTAAGGTGGTTCAAAACACTTTATGGATGAAATACCTGTTACATCTAAGTTACAACAGTCTATCTTCCCTGAGTATTCAAGACCAACGGTGTGTTCACACATACAGATACAAAGTAGTTGGCAGTATCTGGCCTCTCATGAATCTGTAGTTCTGGTGATGTGCCACTTAACAGCCCAAACTTTCCCTGCATTTTGAATCCATACCAAAATCCATATGGATGGTATTCAAAAAGCAGGGACAGCAACAGCTGCTATTCACTGTGAATGAGACCTTCCTTTCCAGCCCTGCTGAGCTCGACAGACTCAAAAAGCGTCCAACTACACCACATGGGAAAGTTGAGGAAGGCCCAACTTTATGCAAATATCCTCTGATGCAGAGAGAGCAGCCGCCAGGCAAGAGGCCGATCGCAATCAAACAGACAAAACCAATCAATGACATTGTTGGTATGTGTGGCAGCAGAGGATACATAAGACAACAATTACACAGTCGGTACAGTGTGTGCAAAGTAAGAGCTCAACACAACGCAACGAACACAGAACCACAGATTCACGAGAGGCCCTATACTGCTAACTACTTTGTACTTATACTTGAACACCCTGCAAGCCATGCTAGCAGCTCTGTGAGGCTGTATGTAGGTACAGCAATGCTTCAAGCTAAATGCTAATATCTGCATGCTAACATGCTGGTGTTTAGCATGTCTAATGTTTCTCATGTTCACTATCTCGGTTTAGTGAGTTAGTATGCTAACATTAGCAAAATAGCACTAAACACAAAGTACAGCCAAGGCTGATGGGAGTGTCATTAGTTCTGCAGGTATGTGGCCATAAACCAAAGTACTGGGTATCCTCAGAAATGATTTATCTAGGAGTTGTGTTTCTAAAGTAATGAGTCAGAGAATCGACAAAGTTATCACAAGTCATCTCGAGAGAAGCATGAATGTCTGTGTCAAACTTCATGGCCATAGTGGTAAACTCACCAACCAGCAACGCAACTATCCACAGAGCCACTTTGCCACAGATTGTAGTTCAGCAGTTTTGTTTTTTGCTGCTCCACAATAAATATTCTTGTCGTTTTTTTTTTAAATCTGTCTCTTGTTGTAACCTCATTGACACCCTACACCTTAAGCATCCAAAGAATCTCTGTTCACCACAGAGCATCTAGTGTAGCCCCTCATCCTGATTTGAAAGCACCAACCATTCAAACATATTGATATGCAAATTAGCCAATGGTATCACCTAGACACTACTGGGACAGTTCTTAGAGCTCCCAGCAACAGCATTCAACTCTCCTTGGTGTTTGTAAAACTGTTCTCCAGTGTGTATGACAGTGTGGCTGAATATCAGCAGCATGTAGCCATTTCATGGTTTCTCATATGGACAGCAGAGTGGCAGTCTGTAAGGCTCGTCCTGCTAAAGTATCAATAGGGCATTAAATCACCACAGAGCTTCTGCACTACAAACATAATTTACCACCTGAGTAGACATCAGCCGGAGCAGCATGCAGACTCCATCTGTGACAGTACTCTGAGAAAGCAGTGAAATGTAGCTGTGATGGTGTCAGAACAATATTTGAGGTTTCTTCTTCATGGGTCCTTCTCTGTCCATCATATTCAAACTGTCACCTGATTAAAACTCTTATCTTAATTCACTGTAACACAGTAGCACATATCTTTAAATAGCAGCATAATGCAAATGAAGCAAACACTTCCTTATTTTACCTTGTTGTTTTCACATCACATCTGACAAGTGAAAAAATGAGTTTTCTTTGCCTCAGCTGAAAACTATTTTGGATGTGTTTTGCTAACTGGAACACATGCAACTTTGTGTGCCTAAAAATGTCTAATCATCTCAACACAGACTGCGTACTTCCGGCTTTTCTTAAGAATGCCTAATTCCATTAGTGATTATTTTTTACATGTAATACCTTGGAATTCTATCATTTGCTGATTCCATGACAAATTTTGTGATGTCATGTGACTGGCATCAGATCCCACAGATCATTCTAGCTGATGTCAACGTTTTTTCCTGGTCATCACATCATACTGACATCAGAAAACCTGACACTCTTCAGTAATAAGTGTACCCAAGTGGTCTAATTAATGCAACATTTTGCACCATTATAGAGTCATGTTTAAAGCAGATAATCAGAAAGTGAGTGTAGGTTGGTCCCACTGCAGTGAGAGTGTTATTGCACAGAGAGACTAACTGAAGACTCATTAAAATAACTAGAATTATCATTGTCCTTACTATGAGTAGTAGTATTATTAATTAGACTGAGAGACATTCCATCAGCACTTATCAGTATTTATCATAGCTTAGTGTGGTTGTGGTTCCAGAGGTAAAAGTCCTATTCATTTTTCCCATAGACACTGTTAGGTGACTCACAGCTGTAGCTCATCTACTGTTTTGAATGGTGTGAAACTCTCCTGGTTGAATTATCTGTGCAAATGATAAACTACTGTATTAGAAAATATCAGATTTTTTCATAAAAAGCCACAAGTCTGTGGACTTTGAGGGGGAGGTTAACTATGACTCCCCAGTGTACATTTCTGCAAAAAAAAAAAAAAAAAGTCGCCAATCTCAAGATTACACTGTTAAGAAAAGTGCTAATGCAATTGGCAGCTTAAATTAATCTAATTTTGGACCTACATAAACATGTAGGATTGCTAGACTAGTGTGCTTTTATGTTAAACAATGTAGCTGCACACTGGAGTGACATGGAACTCCATGTCCTGTCATGTCAAGCTCACTCCTCCACATTTTTTCAGTAAATCATTTGAAGAAACACATTTTTTGGATTGAATTATCTTCTTAAGCAGCATGGAATCATCCTTGGTGGCTATTCTTAGATCCCCTGTACTCTCACTCTTAGCTGTAAGTCTGTGATGCCCCTGTCAGACCTTGACATTTACACTGACACCCAGTGTTTTTGCTCCTCTAATTGTGTCAAACCCCTTCTGCAAAGCTTCACAGGTACAGGCTAAAGAATGTGAAGAAATGTCTTTGTCAGTTTGCAGGGTCCCACCCTTTAAAAAGGTAGAGTGTAATAGGAAAGTGTTGGGACTCACACTGCTGTATAGCAGCCCATATCTTGCAAAAAGCTACTGAATGTACTTACAATCTTCTCTGTGGTGCATCTGAGTCTTTATTGTATATTATACAGCTGTCTATGTGCAGCAGTACAACAGGTAGCAGGCCTGCTGATGAGAGAAAGACTGTTCTGAAAGGTCACTCAACACAGCTCAAAGGTTGCCGGTTTGATCCTTGAGCAAGCCTTCTGTCCTTGAGCAATAAACTGAAGCTCCATTCACACAGGAACTGTGATAGCAACAGCTCATGAAACAAAAAAACATGTATGCCAGCAAGAAAAAAACACTAATTAACATAAGACAGCCATCTTGCATTAAAGCTTGTGATTGAGCAGTTTCATTCACAGCTTTTTTTATTCACTGACACATCAGAAACTACTGAGTGCTTTGGAGAAAACACATCTTCTGCAATAGATAATTTATGATATGATTAAATAAATCAGGCCTTTGAGCGGGTCATTACAAACCAAGTCTCTAGAGGAGAAACAAAAATCCTAGATCCTCATTTCAAAGGATATTTCAGCTAAGTGATGCTCTCAAAACATATAAATCCAATTAGTTCTTTTGATCATAAGCATTAGTTGCAACCCTGGTACAAACAGTAACCTATGACTTGGTCATTTAGACACTTTCAAGCCTACACAAAATGTGAGGGCTATACGTGAATTAGAATTGTTGACTTTGAGTTCTCTCATGTTTACCTTTAAGACTCACATTTATAAATAACTGATATAAAAACATCATATTTCCACACAGTCAGAGCATCTCTCTCATAAATAGCTTGGCCAACTTCAGTATTATTCCGCTCCCAAGCAAAAGTGTCAGAGATGAACAGAGATGAGTTGTGCTGCTCTGCCCTCCGTCTCCATCACACATTCTGCCCTTCCCAACTGATGATTAGAATCAACAAAGTATAAAAATATCATTACAAATGATCATCTTTCATATCAGGATGTCCCACCCATTACAAATTAGCATATTTTCTTCATGGTCAGAGGCATTACTACTACTAAGTCTAGAAGCTGGAGTTAAGGCATAAGTAAGTTTATTGTCATATTAGTTGAGAAAAGCATGTAAAAGAAATTGAGTTAGGAGTCTTGAGCTTGACAAATGTTTGGCAGCAGTTTCTGTTTGTCTCCACTTCTGTCCAAACGAAGTTCCCAGGTATATTTGACCTATGATTTTAAGCCAAGATAAGATGAAAGCTGAAAGCTGACCATTCTTCTACCATTCATTGCTTTGGTCTTACCAAACATTCACACCAGAAACAACAAGTTAGTGTGAGATAGCAGGGCTGTGGGCACCACTGATTGTCCAACCCATGAGAATTTGACTGGACGAGAGCATATCAACCAACCAATCAACCAGTCAACCGGGAGACTATAGCCCAGTGAGGCAGATTTGAATTTAATAAACAATGTTTTTAGAAGCAGGCACAAAGTCAAGGCTGTCACTCGTGCAGATATTTAGAAATGCTTTGCCTTGAAATTGCTTTCAAAACAGTTGCCTTCCTTTGTGTAATGCAATGCTTGTGTGTTTGGTTAGAAAGCCCTGTTAGTCATAGAAGCCTGTTTAATACACTGGCATGTGGTTGGGTCTCAGGAGATGAAGCGGAGGATTTGATGAACTAGACTACATTTGGGTTAGCATCAGGAAAGCTAATCTCGCAGGCAGCAGAACATGCAAGGCCGCCAGCAAAAGATGAAGTAAACCACTCTACGTCAGTACTGGTGTATAGGATGGAGACGGAATTCGTTTGGCATTGACTATTGTAACATTTTGCATTACTGAATGGGAAAGAGAAAAAGGCTTTGGAAGAGAGTAGCATGGAATATACTGTATTCATCCAAACTGGGGCAAATATTAACACTCTAAAAGTGAAATACATCACTTTGGCATCCACTGTGCAGCATATAATGTTTGATGACACCAGGGGTGTTTAATCAACCTATAGAACCTATAAATCTATTTTTGCTACCTGATTGGAGCTATTCAGTGATTCAAATGACATCATTAAGACTGAGTTTTGTCTTCACTGAGGCTAACATTATCTGAGTGATAGCTTGAATACCACGAGACCTACACTTAGACCTTAGTGACGTAATCATGAGGGATGAGTTCATCAAAATAGCATTTTGTGTGTAGCAGAACCTCTCCCTCAACCCATCCACAAAAGTATGCACTGGAAACTGAAAACAGACCCTATCCCTTTTTCAAGTTGTAATTGATGATCTTGGCCTGGATGAATACAAGACTCTGGCAGAAGAGACAAGCCAAAGAAAATTAAGATATGAGTCATTGGCCTTTTAGAAAATGTATCCAAGTGAATAGAATCTAATGCACTAAACAGGGAAAGTATAAGAGATGAATGACCTTGGAACTGATTTAGAAGCTCTTGAGCAGAGTACTAAAACTTGTCTTGATAATTAGCAGGCAAAAATCTGATAAGGTACCCACTCACAACAGCATCCCACAGGGCGAACACGCTTAGTGAATTAGAAGAGAAGATAATACAATTGAAGGTGAGATGTGGATCTAAATTACCGAGTTGAAAAATGAGCTGGTTGGAGAGGCAGAAATGACAGTAAGTGCATTTACATGCACTCTAATGATGCTACTATAACCACAGTAAGGTAATAGTTTGGTTATTTCAACTGTCACATAAACATCTTCATCTAATCAGAATAAGCATAACTAAATGACCATAACTAGGTTACATGTTGGTCTTAGATTATTCTTGCCACGTACACTCCTCTCCTCCACTGTTTCAGTTCTTCTCATGCAGACAAAGTAACGCGATGAAACTGATACAAAGTGGTGTGCTTAGAAAAAAACAGCAGCTTGGCAAGTGGCCGTGGAAAAATGAAACATGTTTTTGAGGCAAAAGAAAAATCTCCTTCATATCAAAACAAATAGGGACATGAATTAAAGTGGGCAGTGAATCCATAAATACACAAGACAAGGTCAACAAACCTGTTATCCTGTAGACTGTCACAGGTTCTGCCACACCTTACACGGGCGTAAGGTTTCTGCAAACTATGGTAATGTTTTAACCAAGTCCTTACCTTGATCTGGTTATTCACAGGTTTTTATGTGTGTTCAAGTTACGTGACAGTAATCATGAGGAAGCACTCCTGTCACACCACCTTATTCATATGAAAATGGTCTAGCTATCTCAGGTGTGTCAACCAAAGAGCAACGCTCAGTGTAGAATATGCTGACAGTCTGTGTTTATCAGCTGACGTAAGAGCAATAACCAGCAAAGGATCCTGTTTACTGTAAACTGCTGTGACCAGCGTCATCTTTCTGCAGAAAACACAACTTCCTGATGTATGGGAATGTAAAATCGAGATGGAAATCAGTTCCACAGGGTTTAGGCCTGGACAGAATGTTCGACGTTTGTTGTAGTGCTACACTAATATGCAAATCTACACTGTTGCGGTACTTGTGATATCCGACACATGGTGAATGTCACTGAAATAGACAGGCTGTCCATCAGCAGAGATAAGAGGATTTCCTCAGTGCTGTTCCACTTTTGGACCATTCTGACCAATCCTTTTGAGAGATTTTTAAAAATGTAAATGCATTTGCCACACACACACATGCGTAGTAAATACATCTAACATGTGATCCCTGAGTCAAAGTGTGTCCACAGTCCCTGCTTGACTATCATGAGTCAGATGAGTTGTATGGGGAACAATACTTGCTTAGGTAAAGACACATGAACCCTTATTGGGATCTAGATGGGGAAGTAAAAGTTAAATCTAAAAAGTCATCACAGGACTGAGCAAATAGGAAATTAAGAGTCATGACAATTTAAATCAGCTATAAGAACTGAAAAAACAGAATAAGTTTCATCAAAACTGCTTTATGAATCTTGTACAGAAAACCATTGAACAAATGAAGGGGAAACTGAAAGCTTCACAGAAATCAGCAGCACCCACAAAGCAAAGTCTACATATTATAATTCCATGTTAACAAATCATTCACTTCTTTAGAATACCACTTAATGGTTGTCAGCCTAATCAAGTGGAAGTACCAGAGCTGTTTTTGCATCTGCAGTTTTAATTATTTAGGCAGACTTATCATCCCACATCCACTCCACAGCTTTACTGGAAACTATTATTTTAGTTGTAGTGTTAACTTGGCAGCAGCTGTACATTCTAATCACTTAGCATTCTAAAAACAAAACAGATAAGACAGTGAGAAATGAGTGCTAACTTCATTGAGGCAGGGACTTCATATTTACTCTTTTAATGGCTTCTGTGCAATGGCCTGCCATGGAATAATTCTGCCTGAGTGAGAAGTGTTTTGCTGAGGTGTGTCACCACCACTGTGCCGAGGGACAAGAAGGCGGGCTGTTACCCTGCCCCCGGCACGCCGTGCTGACTCACTGTGACAAACACTAATAAATAAGTGATTTATCGGGGATCCTTCAACCCAAATCTCCTGGAAAGCTGAAGTGAAAATGCTGGCAAGTTCAGCTGAAACTAATCCTCTGACCAAGTGTGGCTCCTGTCAATTATCTTTGACGGCGTTTGCAACAAACATACAAGCATAAACCCATGGCTCAGAGGCTGAATGCTTCCCTGCATGTCTTGTCTTCATTACCTTCCCTCCTGCTCTGATTAATGAGGCTCGGATGGCTTGGCAGTGCTACTCTCTATCAGTAAGAGTGAATCACTGACCAGGCTTTCACACCAGAAACGATAAAATCCATAGTGTGCCATGTGCGTTTTTTAGTCAATTAATCACAGACAGTTTATTTGTATAGATTAACTAATAACACGAGCAATAAACATCATACAAAGTAGCTCAATCAATCAAGTGCAGGCTGTCATCTATGTTCACCTGCTATCTATGGTCATCTATCTATATTCACACTTGACATTTGAAATGATTCTTATCCAGATAAAATCAAGTTGAGATTTAGAACACATTAATTTCATATTGTGCAGTATATGTATTTATATTTGCCAGATTACTCCAGTCCAGTGGGTGGCAGTAATGCACCTGAAGCCGTTCTGTAATTGACAAAAACACCAGAAGAACATGTGCATTTGTCAGTTTAGTTATAACAATAACAGTTTAATGAGTATTAGCTACCAACTACTCATAAACTACCACAACCACACAGATGACTTGCATGGATAAACACACAGAATTAAAGGCTTCTCTATACACAAAGTGTTTCAGTTGTCTGTTACAAACAGAAACACTTCTGTTTCAATCAATACAGCTGTATTGAAGCCCAGAGACTTGGGCAGATGACAAATATACATTCAGGTGGACCCTTGATGAGCCTCACAGCCATGCAGATACAGAAATTATAAGTTGATGATTTCAGTCCATCTCAAAGGCTTCTACACTTAGCTTTTTGATATTGACTAGCTAACTGATTTGCAAAAGACACATGAAGTGGAGAGTTAATGGAGGTCTATGTTTCACTCTGAGGTTATCCACACCCATTGTACACCCACACAGGTGTTTTAGCTTATTTTTTTAGAGGAGGACTGTGTGGGTGTGTGCAGAATGGCATCTGCTTGATCTTCCTATTAGTATTGTGTTACACCTTTATCATTCTTATTGGTTCAACAAGTTCGGTGACCTCATGTCATCCCATGCCATTGGACACGCTACACAGAGGTCAGCCTTTTTTGAGGTCATAGTTGAACAGTGGACATAAAACCTGGCAGGTGGTGCATGACGCTCTAACTTGCACAGCTGTTTAAGAGAGTGGAGCGAAAGTCCACTAATGCTACATTCTAGTTGTAGACTGTTCCTTCTTTAACCAAAACCTTTTCTCCACTGAAAGTCATTTCTGTAATACACCTGTTCAGTCATGCATTTCCTTTGAGATTAGGAATGTCATTCTTTGTCAGTTAAAAGGGAAGTAAAATAATAAGGAAAGGCTGTTTGCTGCCATGAAACTAAGTGTTAAAAGGAGAATATCAATATTCATTTTCAGATTACTGGGTGTGTTGATACTGGGTGTGTTGATACAGATGTAAGATAGTGAAATGCTATCGTCCATTAAGCACAATAAGTGTGTTTAAATGACCAGCCAGTTCAGAACTTCCCTTCCTTACTAGTAGATAGAACAATAAAAAAAAAAAAGTCAAACCAGCTGATCTTTTAAGGTGCTACATAAGTTTTTCCTATCTCCCCAAAGC
This sequence comes from Lates japonicus, assembly GCA_033238685.1. Lineage (NCBI taxonomy): Eukaryota > Metazoa > Chordata > Actinopteri > Centropomidae > Lates > Lates japonicus. The sequence goes on from BRZM01000003.1 coordinate 9,906,816, forward strand.
CAACGTTAGCATTAACAGGTGTTTACTTACCAAGAGCTTTAGCCATTGTTGTGCTGACATGGAACCAGGTTAAAATATACCCCATGAACAGCTCTACTTCTTCATCCTCTCATGTTAGACCAAGGGCAGACTGGACACTACAGTGACTCACTATTACAGTGGTATTAAGAGATGGGAAAGGGCTGGTTGGTTTGCATGTCAACTTTGGTAAAAGAAGTGACAGAAATAGAAGAAAAAAACTGTGGCGTTGCCTCCCACTGCTGGAGACAGCTCTTGGTGAGTGATGGAATGAAGTTTGATGCTGAACACCCAACATTTCTTCTAGACTGGTAAGTAAACAGCTGTTAATGCTAATGCTAGGTAATTAGGGATAGCAAAAATGTACATATAGCACCTTTAACAGCGCCATGCTTGCAACAGGAGAAAAAGACAGAAAGATGCTTCTAAACAAGTTTGAATAGTAAACTAAAGACTTCTTACTATTTACACATCCAGCTGTTACAGAGCAACATAACCAGTCATTTGGAGTTGCGTTTGTGTCCAGCTTTGGTCTCACTAAACTCCTGCGGGAAATGTATTAATCTTTAGCTGCTGAATACTTCACTAAATTGAACTTAGTGAAGCATTTAGCAGTTAGCTAGTTTCTAACTGCGCCAGGTAGTGTACATTGGGGTTTTAGAGCTTTTTTGCTGTAAACTGCGCAATGCAGCCAAAAACTATTCTAATGGGAAGATGAACCGGTAAAGTTGCTTGTGTGGCTACAAAAACAAAACAACAAAAACAAAGCCATACAGCTACGTTCCTAGGTCCATAAATGCTAAGGGCATGTTCATTTCCATCTCAAGGTGAGATAAACCTAATAATATAATCTAGGTTATTTTTTATTGCAAAATCTAGAAAGTTTAATCCAGATCCACAGAAGACATTACACACCTGTCACAGGCTGAGTAGTACCTTTTGTGAGAAGCTGCTTCATGTGTCAGATAAGTCGAGTGTCCCTTTAAATTACCTTTCCACATTTAATGATTATGGGAGTATTACTTACTGACACATCTTATTACTGGTGTTTACAGTGATGTAGGAACTAGTGATTAGTCTACTTAATCAAGGTACATATGGAAATACACTCCAGAGAAGAGTATAAGCCTCCTAAACTGCAGAGGAACTGTACAGTGTTGTTCTGAAGGTTTCCTGCTGCTGCTTTGCTCATATACTAACCAAACCAAAATGATACTGACCGTACTGACAGGCAGTAACCTTAATTCCTTCAGTACTGCATATTCATGAGGTAATTTGGAGCTCTACAGGAATTAGGCCATGACCAGGCAGTCTGCGCAGCATCTCTGAGTGACAGTAGCACCTTTTGTTGTTCCCTTATAGCTGCAGTTGAAGACAATGGCCACATCCTGCATTATGGTTTCAATATGCTGCCAAATGCAAAGGAAACATTATAGATAGTTAGACCTCAACTGGACTGACAGTTCTCAATCTCATGGTTTTCTCTCTCAAATGATCTCTCAGTTATTAAGTAATCTGGTAAGTGAATCATAGTCCCAAATAATTGTAAAATGACAATCCAGATTGATTTGGTCATTAGGCCAGGATCCCATGTTGATGTCCACATGTCCACCCCCATCCCACCCCACTGGAGTCAGCCAGGCGGCAGTTAGCTGTCCCAGGACAAACTCAAGACTAAAATCGATGTGTGACACAGCCTTTACAATTCTGCGTTTTTATCTGCCTTCTTATGCTTGTCATCTGATGCTTTCTCTCAAGTCTCCTGTCTTCAGCCTCTGGAGACTGGATGTCAGGAGAGTGACCTTGTTAATTCAATTCACCTTCGTAAGAGGAATACAAAGTCTGTCTGCCAAGGGACAGTGTTGGGTATCCGAGCCAGGCGCTTTATAGACAACTTAACAGCTCTATACTTCAGGGTTGGAGTGTGAAACACAAGCTGGGTTTTGTGTGTGTCATTCAGTCATTAAAACACCCTAGAGCTATTTTTTTTCATTAACACTGAAACTGTGATATCAGAAATTTACTCAATGATAGTGTAGCTGATCCCACTGAGAATCAACACCTTAGTCAGCAGCTCTGCACAGCTTTTAGCCAGTTTTATTCCATCATTTTCGTTAATCTATAATCCAAAAAATATATTCTAGGGTTACTGTCTATGTCAAATTGAATGAATGAATGTGCATATTAGTGTTGTGCGCTAAAATCTTTGACAAGTTGGGATGTCAGAGGATAGTACAGAATTACTCCCCAACAAAATAACTCCTTTGGATCACCCAGTCATTTCTATTGTTATTACTGACAATGTCTCTCAATAAAGTTGATCGGACTCACATTCTCATTCACAGATGTGAGGGTTTTCTCTGGGTTTCTGGAAAAACTATACGAAATGTTCATGATAAAAATCATTTTGGACCATTATCATTTTACTATTTCCAAAAAATAACAGAATTTCTTTTACAAATTAAACCCAGACATTAGTAAGATCAAGAGTGAAACATATGCTCATTGATAAAGTCACCACTATGTGCTGAAGTAAATCCTCCACATTTTTGTGACTGATCACACTGTGCCATACAAAATAACACATAAAACAAGACTCACGGTGAATGAATTTGGACTGTGATTTTCTTATCCTCCCATTGCCATTTAACAATATGACAGCATTTGGCTTCTCACCAAAAATGTCTGTTCCGTCAGACGTCTGTAGGCAGGTCGCTTTCTCAGTGGGCGTAGCCACTAGCCAGCTGACTGAGTTACTGGAGAGAGTAGATTCTTCTCACACTCTCATTCCTCTCTCAGAACCATTTTCTCTGACAGTAAGCATTTTACAGGCCGTCTTTTTGAGCTCATTGTCTGTGACAGCTGAAATTCTTGGCTGTTTGACAGATTTTCTCCATAGTTCATTTCTGTAAAGATGTTGGGAGACGCTATGAACTTGTTTTCACTCATCATGAATTTATTCAGCAAGAAACTCTACACCAGCTTTCAGAAACTTCTGCAAGTTAAACTGGGCTAACGAAACACTTTCAGGGCTGACAAACATTGAAAGACTCACTATAATAGACGGACTGAAAACACTAACTAGTTAAGCAACATTAAGGCTACAAACAACCCAAAATAACCCCCACTTTATCAAACCTAATTTCCAGGAACATGGACTTGGACTGAACTGTAACTATCTATTGTAAACATTTTTCCAAGCCTCACAGGTGTCAGAGAGCAGTGCTTTTCATTTGCTAGCTCAGTGCATACAATAACAGGGACATACACATTCGGACATCCTTGGAATCCAAAACTATTTCTCAGTTCAGAATAGAAACAAAACACCTTTACAGACCTTTTTTCTGTCAGTTTTTCCAATAGCACATCTACTTACCAAAAATTTACCTACACCCAGTGTCATTGTCAAGAATATTATGTATTTTATATAGACTTTACATTTGTTTACAGGAAGATATTATTGTGTTTATGTAGTGACTTTACTGTTATATTGCCATTACTCTAGAAATAACATTATATTTAAATTATGAATAAATTCCACTTCTGATGTCATTCTTTTTTTTTAAATGTTATCTTAAAAGAAAATTAGTGACACACAATCAGGGAAGAACTTCTCATTTTTAGCTGCTTCTGATTGTTAAAATGTCAACTGATGCTACCTATTGTTAATTCCATGACTAACTTCATACTGGATTCAGACTGGATAACATGCTATCAAACCCCAACCATGTTTTCAAATCCTAAGATGACTCAGTAGACTGTGCCTGTTTGAAAAGGGAGGCATTCATCAAGCACAGTGCATCCTGATCCTTTGTTAGGTCCAGAGTGCATCTTATGTTTCAAACTGCTTTTGTAATCTACCATTTCAGTCTGTTTGACCCTGTGTCTTATGCATACTGTACAGTGTTCAACACTGTAAACTACTAGCATACTGCTTGTTAACTAATAACTCCTAACTCTCCACACTGGTTGACACTATTTTTATATGTTATGCAGAATGGGGTGTGTTGGGCTGGGGGAGTGGATGTGTCATCAGATCTAAGAATAATTATACGAAACAAAGAGGGAGCAGAGGATAAAATACGATTTCATATATATTCATTAGATGTTTACCTACAGTACACACTGACTAAGAATAAGTGAAGATCTTTAGCTTATAAGATATTGACAGACGCCTTGTTACAACATGCTAGGTGAACTTGACTTTAATGGACCCAGACAACATGACACCCATCAACCTAATTAGTGGAATGAGAAAGGGGGGGAAGAGGAAGTGGGGGTGTTAAAAGTGGGTGACCAACTAATGCTCTCAGAAAACACACAATTGTGACCCACTAGACAACTTTGCTTTAGGGGAGGTTTTGCCTCAGTGGGCCTTTGGTGTCTGACGCCCCTGGGCTTTAGGGCATCCTGGAGCTCAGGAGCTTGTCCTGGAAAAAATTAAATCAGGCTACAGTATGAACAAAACAGGAAGAGCTACAGACACATGGATAGATGACATGACAAGGACATTGTGAGTAAAGTAACGAGATTGAAAACTGTCTACTAAATCTCCTTAATGAGCTTGGTCTAGATTTCATTCTTCCAAAATAATAAATGAATTAACTTTGGATTTGATGGCAAAAGCCCATAAGATTTAAAAAACAGAAGACGACCTTGTAAATTGAAGTCTCTCTCAGTCTTAACATGTGACCATGCTACCAAAGACACAGGGTTTAAAGTTGAACTCACCTTTATCTTAGTCACTCTGAAAATCTTCAGAATAGGTGTGCTCATTTAAAAGGTTATCCTCTCACATAATGTATTCTGTGAAAATCTAAAATAAAAATATTCTTTGGTCCACCGTGATGGCCCTGTATGACAAATAAAAAGTTCTGCTCTTGTGTAAGATTTCATTGCATGATGGGGCAAAGTATATGAATAGACAGCTTTTAGGTCTTCAAACAACATGAATAAGCCCCTTCTCACACTGTCCAAAATGTGTTTGCAGCAGAATGCCAATGTCAAAGTGTATAGCTTCTAAAGGCTTGGCAAAGATTTAAGGATTAGACTACTGGTATTAATAGTATATTACATATTATAAACAATGCTTCTATACAAGGAATAAGTAATGTCATGATTTCAACCCTGGCTTGACTCCGAAAATGCACGTTAGACTACAACTACATTTTTAGCCTTCCTGTCTTCATCAGATGTCTCTAGGTAGAGACAGATAGCAGAGAAAGAGGGAAGGGGTGACGTGACAAAGATCACTGCCTGGCTGTGAACCCAGGACATCATGGCAGCTTTTAACAAGTATAATAATAATTGGCAGCTGTGATATCACCACATGAACCCTAGAGCAGAAACTCTGAGAGATGCTGAAGGGGCTTAAACACTTCACAAAATACAATACAATGATAACAGCCGCACATTTAGTATCAAAATTCACAGTAAGTTTCTGAAACAACAGATTCATGACTTCACAGAGATGTAAATAAAATCAATAATCATATATTAAGCTTACTATCATCAGTTTTATCTTGTGAAATGACAACAGTTGCTTGCTTGCAGATTTTATCTGTAGCTATAACTAAAAAACTTTAGCTCCTTTAGCTGATTAAAACCTTAGCAGGCTGTTTTCGTTTCTGTCATTCTTACTGTTGCATCTTAAAAAGCTGCTGGAAATCATCTGTTACAAGAATTGTTTTTGTTGGGTGTGTCATTTAATGTCAAAAGTGAATAAGTCAAACAGGGGTTTATTAACTCAGCTGCTTCTTCTTGTGAATCACTGCCAAATACATTTTCTTCCAACTCAGTCAAAACTCATCATAGAATGAATGTTCTATATCTTAATTATTTCACTTTATTATATTTCATGTACGTCCTTTACTTCATTTTACTGTTAAATCATATATTTGAGAATTTCATTTCCTTTGGCTGCGTTCTGTGCTGCAATGACCTAATTTTCCCTCGACGATCAATCCAATTTCTGTTTGTACCCTGTTCACCAGAACAGTTGAGGTCAGGCCGTGTTCAACTTTTTCTACAATGCAACATCACATACTCCAGCAAGGCGCTGCTTTGGCCAATAACATACATGCAAGTATGCATTCCTGGTGGATTACACTGTTACGTGAGTGAACTGTATTTCTGCCGTTTACCTCAAGATCTTCATAATGAAAGAAAAACAGTTTCCACCATGATGTATTTCCAGAGTTATCTGATAAGCCTTCAAAAACATAAATCTGTTCCTCCAAGTGGACTTCCCAGATCATATCAATGTACATGAAACAACATGCCCACCAACTCTGTCCTCTTGTATGGTTTCAACGCAGGGCAAATGTCTGTGTGAATATAGCTTAAGACTAGAAACTGAGGCAAAACACATCCCAGGCAACATAGTTTCAACAAAAACTTACTCCAACAGTTCCAGAAAGAGGCTGTAAAAATGCTGACAAAAAACACAGGAGACAAATCTCTGAGCTCAGGTACAAGTAGCTCTGGCAGCTTCCAGTGCTTACTGGATGCTTTCAGCACCTTGTCACAACAATCTGTTGAATTTCCACACTTTTGGTAAGACACCAAGCTAAACTCTCAGCTTCATGGCTTCTCTAAATCCTTCCAAGTAGTTTCACACAACTTGCTGCCAACAAAGTCCTGAATGAGAACTCCATTTTGTCGATCTGATCTCATTATCCTCCGCTGGGCCATTGTGGGAATACCCTGGCAACTCGCTAATCAGTGGCGATGTCAATGCCAGGATTGTTTACGGGGGAATGGAATCTCCTTTGGGAATGTCACGGCATCCTCAGAGGCCTGCGACAGTGCACCGAGCTTGGAGCGAGATGCTTTTTCACACTGCGAACAGAGAGTGTGCGGCTCTATGTATGTGTGGGACATGGCCTGAGGATAGCAGTGTATGCATTATGCATAATTAATGAACATGCGGAAAGGAATCACAGTGAATGCTCAACCCAGCACAATGCGTCAGTATCTAAGTCTGGGGTCAGAGGTCATGTCTGGCTTTGTGCGTGGCTGCCGAGGATGGAGACAAACAAGGAGACCTTTGAGAGCGCAGGAGGTTTCATGTACATAACAAGAAAACAAAAGAAAGCAGTTGGTTGCATAACAGGAGAAGGAGGACAGTCAGTCTGAACACTGGTTCCAATTTTATTTCATCTAAATACACACTTCTGAAGTAAATATTGTCCTGTTGATAAGAGGTGTTTTCATAGACTTATGATTAGGATTTGTTTTACTGTTTATTTGGATACACCTGATTTGCCTTTATCATAGTGTAAATTACTATATGCTAAAGATGTAAAATACTGGAAAACCTAGATTTAGCTTCATTAAATAGGTGCTGTGAGGGCACTCATTAGAAATGAAAATGTATTATATTATGCTTAAAATGATTTAACTACCTGAACAGTATGACCTATCATTACACGATGCACAGGCAGTATGATGACGACAAACTATTTATTGGTACACTAGGGTAGGGACTCATCACACACCTGAATCAAACCAGAATCATCAGTTTTTCTTCATGAAGGTGCCCTGACACTATAACACAAACAAAAAGACATGAATAATTACAGCTCTGCCAGAGGTAAAGTTTCTAGCTAAACTGTTAAGTTTAAAAAACAAAATCAAGGTCAAGATCACTGTAGTGAAATCTAAACAAAAGGCAGGACACCTGTATGTGCTCACTTACAATTAGCACCCCTATGTGCTTCTTACTGAGTTTTGAACCAGTGTCTGCAGCCATGCTGGCCATAAACAGCTTTGTAAACCCTCTCAAACTACTTCAGATGTGGTCTGACAACACGTCATACAAACATGTAAAAGTTTTCTAGTATAACCTTTCTTGTATAACCCAGCCCTGAGGCACAGTGGTGCTTTAAGCTTATCGCTAACACAAGTATTCTACCTTCTTAGGAGGATCTGCTGCATTTAATCAAGGAAATAACTGGCAGATTAACATAAAAGAAAAATTATCTCTGTCTGTACAAACTTTCACTGCAATGCATCCAGTCACTGTCAAGACTTGTCACTAAAACCAACAAACATCAACCTGCTGGTGGCACTAGATCAAAAATCAGAGGGTCACCAAAGTCAGAAATATTCTTTCCACTCAACAGCTGCTGAGATATTTCACTGTGGAACAAAGAGGTGGACCTTCCCTAGACTCATGCCAAAAAAACTACTGCAGGAGAATTTGAATATATACAATAGTATTACTATCCTACCAACTTAATACAGAAACTCACAGCTAAAGTGGCGGTGACTTTAGGCAAGTTCAGACCAACTTATGCAGGCTTCTTCTCTTCTGCCATTAGTCTTTTTCACTACTCGAAGCTGAATTGTTGCACTTTCGCTGCCTCTTCCTTTATCATGTATTAGCTTTCCTCACCGTGTGACAAATGTGCTGCAGTCTCCAAGATTTACATCATCCATAAGCAACTACAAATAGTTGTGCCACCTGTCTGTTCAGCTATAGCTAATCCTGAAGTCACCACAGTAAGAAATCTGAAATGGTTTGAGTCTCCACTATTGCACCACAGAGTGTGTTGTTCTTTGAGCTGTCCTGGCTGTCCAAACTTAAAACAGCAGCTTCACTTTTGCTCATTTGCTTCCCTATAGAACCTTGCCGTGCTAATGTTAACAGTCTTGATAGATTATTTCAATCTCACATATTAACAGTGGCCACAAATAAAAGTACTTTTCATATACTTTGGCATTTCACTATTTCATAAAGGACCACTGTGGCCCCTCCTCATCCTATACTGACCTGGTTGAAGGAACAGGAACACTGACCTCAACAACAAAAAACAATCAACAAATTGCATTCATTGCAATGAGATGAGTATTTCAATGTCAAATAAACATGTATTTATACTCATGCCTGTGTTCACTAAGAAGGCTGTTACATTGAGAGACTATAGGTAAATGATCTGCGGACAAACAGCTCCTTCTCATTGCCACATAAACTCTATGAGTTGAAGGACATGACAGCTCAAAAGTACTGTCAAGTGTTAACGTAATCCCCTATGTGTCATCTGATGAGTAATTAATGCTTAATAGCGTCTCTATTTTATCTATTTAGTGGTAAAAACTCAGCTAGATATAAAATCTATGAAAATAAATCATCTGGTTTTCTTGCTCTGTCAGCTAAGAACACAATATTTTGCAACTGCAATTACAGCATCATTGTATGTGAATCGTGGCCTAAATCTCTAAGTAAAAGCCATTATTCTAAAACTGCTACAAAAGGTGTACTCCTCAAAGGAGCGAATACAAGTCTCTGACCAGGAATAATCTCTGTTACTGATGTCTACAAAACTCAGTGCAAAAGAAATAATGTTTAGTTGACATTAAAGCTGATTGTTACTTGGCTAGTCTGGGTTTATGAGTGACATATAGACTGAACTTCATATGGGCAACACAGACTGGTGTTTTTTCAGTGTCCCACTTGGTGAAAGGTCTCCACAATGTAGTGTCAGATTTCATCAAAAAAGAATCTGATTTCCAGGACTGTTTGTAAATTACTCCTTCAGAAAAAAGGGAAATTCACAGTGCCACTCTGCAATGACAGGTCTTATAAACAAGTGTATGATGACAAAGTCTTTTTTCCCCAACACTTATTGGCAAAGAGATTAAGTTGTTACAATGAAAATGTGTACAGGGTTATTTCTTCATATAAGAAACTTTAACAAACTAGAGTATTTGGCTCAAAGTAGCACCAAGCACGAAAATGCTAGGAATGCTAGCACAGTTGTAGAAATGCAGATAAGATATATGTTTTCACAAAGACACACACAGGCCAACTGACACAGGTATGATTTCTCCCACTGCACAGAAAATATACTGCACTGAACCGTGACCCTGACAGCAAAATACCTAACGAACCATGACTTGTAAACTGTTCCACA